>JADLZN010001827.1:0-600000 GCA_018155175.1 Sinocyclocheilus anophthalmus | reverse complement strand
CCAAACATCCTGTGGTTTCTCCACAATGCTGGGTTTGCAGATGCAAGTTTCAGTCAAATGTGGCTCATTTGCAATTTATCTTTAAATGACTGACGGACGGAGAGTCCAAAATAAGAATAAATGGAATTATGTCCTCAGCCCATTTAAATCATTCAGTGTTTAATCCCAGAGTGAGTCACCCAGAAACACAATATAAAACACTGCCAAAACAAATGCTTTATCTGCTTTGCTTTGTTCTGCAGATTTAGAATAGCCAGCCAGTGCATCTGCCAATCTATGGCTTTCTAATGAGGGATGCGCTCAGTGTTTTTAGGATTTGAGAACGCACTCTCAGAGGCAGCGTGCCACCAGATGGTACATAAATGATGGTTGCCATGGAGTTGCACGATATATCCTCATCGAACCTGTTTATGTGACATGTTTCAGTCCACCTGTTATACTTCACTCCTATGAAAACAGTGCTTTTAGTTTTAACTGGCACTCGGAGCAGCGTAATAATGCAAAATCCGCATTAAAATTGAATGCAAATTCCATTCAGGTGTGTTTATATGTGCATGCATGTGTTAACATCCACAGTGACGTGTGATACACAGGGGGGAATACGTGTGACTTCTCTCGCATCGGCGCTCAGTGATCTGCATCAGGGAACCCGCAGCCCAGGTGCTAATGACCACGAATGCACAATGGACCCGAGCCTCTGTGTCCGCTCCTCCCAACGGGGCAGCCAGAGGAAGTTTTGGATTAAGAGGTGTCAAATTGCCCCATAGAAAAGAAAAAAGCCCTCTGAGATGCCTTTGTCGTTTCGATTAAAATAACAATGACAGCTCTGTGGACAGTCAGTTCCTCAAGCAAACAATGGCAAGAAGATGAGAGGCAGGGCTGAACTCAGTGTTCATGGGGGGGATCTTGTTTCCCCTAATATCACGGTGGATTACATTCCCACACTTTATTCCTTTGCTTTCGAAATGTTTTCTGTTGAAGACTAATTTCAAATTAGTCTATTGGCTTAACTGTTTAAATGCAAGATAGAAAAAGCTACAGAAAAAGTAAGATTGCAGTAATGATGAAAAGAATAAAAAATCTACTATAAAAGAAAATAAAAATTCAACATTGATTAATTTGGTATTAGCCAGCACCGTCAGTTGAAAAATATAGACAAAAAAATGATCTGTAATGTTTTTTAAAGGGACAGTTCACCGTTCAAAAATGAAAGTTCTGTTATTAATTACTCACCCTCATATCGTTCTGAACAGGTAAGACTTTCATTCATCTTCGGAACACAAATTAAGATATTTCTGATGAAATCTGAGAGCTTTCTGACCCTCCATAGACAGCAACACAACTGACACCTTCAAGGCACAGAAAGGTAGTAAAGATATTAAAATAGTCCATGTGACTTCAGTGGTTCAACTGTAATTTTATGAAGCTACGAGAATACTTTTTGTGCACAAAGAAAACAAAAAAATGTGTGTTCCGAAGATGAACAAAGGTCAAAAAATGACAACAGAATTTTCATTTTTGGGTAAACTATTCCTTTAAGGTGATCTCATATAATTGTTATAATGTGTTTAAAGTACATTTTTTTCCACATATAATATCCCTAAATAATATTATTATATATCTCGAAGACTTGTCATCTCTTTATTTAGTATTGGCACCCACCATAAAATCTCTACTGTAGTTATCATGGTAAAATTTGTGAAACACCTTAGCTGCATTATAAATCTCGATAAAGATTTGAACTTGACTGAATGAATGCTTCACAATTACAGTATGAAACGCTTTGTATGCGGCAGTCAGTGAGGGGTGGGGGTGCATTAAAATGCATTTATTTCTGCCTCAAAAAGCCATTGATTGATCATCAGCGTGTAACTCAGCATGCAGTTCGACTTCTGTATTTTCACATTGATCTGTGAAAAGTATTGGGCTTTTTCACTCTATTTGAGGTCAGGTAGACGTCCCTTTTTACTCTGCAGCATGTCATTTGCACCATAAAAATCAAATATGGCATTAAACATCCCATTAACGGCTGCGCTCTGAACGACATTTGTCTGCTATGGCTGTTCATTTGTCCTGCGGTTAAACGTTTTTATCTTTTTTATATTTTTTATTTGATCTTTTTTATCTTTTACACTTGTGTTCTTTGCAAACCCTTTACAAATATTATGAAAGACTTAGTAATCTTTTAATTTTTGGGTGAACTACTTCTGTAAGAATTGGTCTGTCAGTTCAATTCAAATATATCAGGTCTTTATAACAGAGATTTTGATTGTTTAATGTCATTGGTTTTAAGTTGGACATAAATCCTGCATTATGTTATACTTGATAGAAATGAAGATATTATTGAATGAATAGAAAGAAGACCTCTTTCTTGAATTTATCCCCACCAGCCTCCAATCAACTTTTTCTTCCCGGGTTAAATTAGTTGATTAACGTAATAAATGTCATGAGATGAGACTGTACTGTTGCGACACCTCCTCCGATCACGTGACCGACAGAGGAAAAGGCCAAAAATGGTCCTGACCCAAGCTACCGTCTGTCTGCTCAGCATGTGAGCATGTGTTTCATAACCCCTGAGAAGGTGTCTAGGTTATGTCTATGTGAGTAAGGATGTTTGTGTGCTCTGTGTGTGTGCGTTGACCAATTCATTGTGTATTTTAGTGCAAGGACCGTATGCGTGCGTGGGTGTGCGTGTGCGCAAATCCCTCCGCGTGCACATATGTGTGTGTGCCGGGACTCAGCAGAAACCCAGCGTGGCTGTGTTCTGGAACCTGTTGTTCCCTGCTGCTCTATGCCCATGGTGGGGAGGAATAAATATATGCTTCCCTTCCACACTTTCTCTGGCTGCTGCCAATAGAGCAGCCCGACAGAACGTACCCCCTGCCCTGACCCTCCTTCCCACACACACACACACACACACACACCCTTGCTGTGGAGCAGGTCACAGGCAGACTGCTACTGGAAATCAGACCACAGAGTCTGAGTATATCGTTAGATTACTGCTATAAAAACAATAATTTGTACCCTTCAAAATTAATATAATATTTTGATGTTTTCAAATTAATATAATAAACTTGTATTATTATTATTATTATGATTATTATTAATCAATCACAATTAGCAATGTCAATGTCTTTTATACAACTTAAACTTTGTTCACCAAAGTGCTTTCCAGAATTGACTATCAGATTTACCAAACTGACTAATATGAGAATATGGCTGCAATTCAAAGTTAGTATTATTATTCTATTATTATTATCTTTTGTGTTGTAGCATCTTATGAATGATGTCCAATTATCAAAATCTTATTAATTAATAATTATTATTTATTATTACTATTATATTCTTAGTATTTGTAATAATTATAATTATTTAGGGATGCACCGATCACCACTTTTTCCAGTACTCCGCCTGATCCGTATACTTTTATTGTTGGGTACTTGCCGATAACCGAGTACCGCTACCTGTATTTTTTAATTGCATTTTTAAAAAAAAAATTTTTTGGGTACGAACAAAGATATTTATAATTTTAGTTGGTTAACGTAATTTCTCAATAGATACGTCCAACCAAAATGTATTCGCAGACACCTTCAACATTTTTCACATTATCACAGTTTATTCGCTATAGTTTAGAAAAATAAAATATGACAAAAACTTGACAAGAGAGTTAAACTGTGTCAAAACAAATTCAGCTTGATAATGTTAGATAATTTTGATAGAAATGTATGTAATAGATTACAATCAACCAAAAATTAGACAGCTGTTAGTATGACAGTATTTACACAACTATCAATACTTAGTCGGGCAGCCCTTAGCCTCAGTGACAGCCTGTGGTCTCCTGGGCATGCTGTTATCCAGGTTCATGCAAACCTGAACTTCAGACTCGGTCTGAATAATTTTTGGACCCAAATTTGTATCAGTTTTACTGGTAGTCCACTGTATGAAGAATTTTTGGGTATAATATATCACAGTTTAGTTTATTTTGCTATCCTCACTTACATAAATGAACTACGTATAGTGTCCTGCACCCACTAGTAAAAAAATATTTAAAAAATTATATCTGGTCTCTGATTAATTTTTGGTTTGACTATATCCTTCGGTTATTTCACACTTAATTATGCCCATTAAAATGTATTTTAAAAGTTTTTGTTACTTTCACTGTTCTTTTTTTTGCTCTGGTACATCATCTTTCATTTAATAGCATTATTGCAGCGGCTTAGTACTGTAATCACTTGCTTTGCTGTAATAATGCAGGGAACCTCTCGTTATAAATCTCCTAACTGTGATTTTTTTCAGAAATAGAAGTCGCGTTTTTTTTCCATCTGAAACGTGCTGCGATTTATATTTCAAAGCCACTCATATAATGCAGAAACCCTCAAGCAAGCAAAACATGCGCAACTCGTGCACGTGTTTGTACTGGTGCAGAATGAGAGGACAGTTGTATAGCCTAGCGCTTTTCACACAGGCTGCTAGATTCACTTTCAGCAAAAAGTCGTGTATGCCTGTGGTTGAAAATAAATGATGTTTATAGTTAATGCCCCTATGAATGGTTTTATTTTTTACGATTTCGTTTTAATCCAAATGATGTGTGCTAAGTGAGCGAACATCAAAGATCACACAAAAGAACTGCGCGCGCTCTCTCTCTCTCTCTCTCTCTCTCCTCTCTCTACCGTTCAGGTAACTTGTGCAGTTTTACTTACTTGTTTTTGACATATCCGACCGAATTACAAACTTTCCAGTGATGTCTGTGAGACAGATATATTCACTCGACAAGCTCGCGAATCTGCGCCGCCGCGCTCTCAATCCACTCAGCATGCTTTGTTTATCAACTCGCGCACACCAGCTATACAGGCATTAATACTGAATATTTAACATTATATTCATTATACATATACTTCGTAGACATCCTTAACTCAATTCTGCTGTCTGTTGTTCTGTTGTCAGTGTTTCTTTGTTTGAATATGGCGCTTATCACTTGCTGTGTGGTATCGGCATTTGGTATCGTGGGCATTTTAACGAGTACAAGTACAGGTGCTCAGTATCGGGCCCGATACCGATAATAATTATCATTATCAATTTTATTTAATCAGAACAGAAGTTATCAGCAATAATGGATATAATAATAAAAAAGAACATGCCTGACAAAATTTGCACTAGTATCTTTGTTGGATATTGCAGTTTATTATTATTATTATTATTAAGAATAATAATAATAATCGTAATTAGTAATTAGTAGTAGGTAGTTTATCTATTAGTAATATACACAAATCACTATTATCTTATTTTATTAAAAACATTTTACACCATTGCCTACAAAGTTCTTTTCAAGAAATTGATAGTCAGATCCAGAAATATGATTAGAGTGTTTAAAATAATAAGATTATTTAAATTTAGTAGTAGTAAGAATAATAACAATATCACTATTATTATTTTAATTATTCCTTCTGTTATTAACACATTAACAAAACTGCCTACAAAGTTCTTTTCAGAATTAATAGTCGATACCAGAAATATTACATCAGAGTTTTTAAATAATACGATTATTTAAATGTTGTTATTAGAATAGTTCATTATTAACTGTCCTGTTATTTTGAATTTTTCAATGATTATAATATAATTACTATTATATGAAGCAGACCATTAATATTACTTTTGTTTTTATTCGTGTTTTGGCAGTGGTTTTAAAGTGCTTTTCCAGAAACAACAAGAAAGCTGGAAAGACCCACTGCAAAAGTCGTTCTGACTCATAGTGTCTGATTGAAAGGATCCCTTGATCCGTCTGAAATGAGTCTCAGCCTGGCCAGTATTACCAGTGGGGATATTCACACTGCAGTCTTTCTTCTCTTGTTCCCATCACAAGAGGGTCATCGCATCTTATCTTTAACCCCCAAATGCCTTCCTCCCTCTACAGCACCCCCGTCCTTAAAATCACTCCCATTTGAGCTGTCAGTCAGAGGCTGTATCCGAGTCCCGATCAGCAGGATAAGGACTGAGCTGCGTTGTGACTGATTGGTGCAGTGATACAGGGGCAGAGAGCTCGCAGGTCAAAAAGTCATCAGTCTCTGAAGGGATTATGGGAGATGGTTATCTGGGCCGATGACCAGCAGGGTGTGTGTTTGTGATTGTGTTTGAGGAATGTGTTGGTTGTATTTAAAGGTTCTCTGACCCTTAACATCTACATCCAGATTTCGAGCACAACTCTAGTCAAGAGGATTTTAGCATGACATTTTAAATCTAGTCGACCTCTTAATGCCGTTTGATTGCTCACTTTTGTTGGATGGCCAAAGATGCAAGCTTTTAGTCTTTGCAGCTTCCTCCAAAGCCCAGAAGACAATTTTCTAGCAGGCTGCTAACAGAACTTTATTTTTCCCCGAATCAAACTGGGGGTGGAATGGAAAGAGAAACCCATGGCTAATTGTTTTTTCCAGAGCTTCTCAGATGGAAGTTAGCTAATGAGGTTAGGCAGCTTGACCTTGTTGAGATCGCAATGTGGGTCTAATTGTGATCTCAAATCTGCTCATAATCTCTTAATATGACAGAATGAAGGTAGCAAGTTGCTGGAGTATAAACTGAGGGAGAGGACGACAGAATAAAGTTTTAAAGAAATAGTAGCAATGCTATTGACTTGTGACAGTGGTTCATCTGTTTTCAAAACAGAGTCGCTTTTTGAGTAACAAGCGGATTTTTCAAGCGAGTTGTGGTATATCACAACAAAACTCTACATTG
Organism: Sinocyclocheilus anophthalmus; assembly: GCA_018155175.1. Classification (NCBI taxonomy): domain Eukaryota; kingdom Metazoa; phylum Chordata; class Actinopteri; order Cypriniformes; family Cyprinidae; genus Sinocyclocheilus; species Sinocyclocheilus anophthalmus. The sequence continues at coordinate 593,274 of JADLZN010001827.1, read as the reverse complement.
CTATGTTTGTCACATTGTATGGTATTGTATTGTATGACATTGTATTCCAACTGAGCAAATGAAGGTAATGGTCAAACTCCCCACTCTAAAATACCTGTCTTTCTAAAATATGTATTGTTGTTGTTATATTATTTACAGTAATGCATTTGAGATACTGTATGCATTTGTTGCAACGCATGAGTTTCTTTGCATCCAACCCATGATCTAATTATATGATATGTGATATATTATACATGTATATATATTATATATTAAATATTGATAAATTGATATCAAATATAAATATTTATACATGTTTTATAAATAATAATACATACATAAAAATAGTTTAAATATTAAAATTTTTTAATATATATTATTTATAAGAATATTTATTTATTTTAGTTTTTTTGACTGAAAGAGGAAAATCAACATTGTTTCCACAACACTGTTTTTATGTATTCAAACCTGGAAACAAAATTACATTTATAGCATGCTTTATTCCAGGATTCTGATGGCTTAGGTTGTCTGATTTTTTTTTTTAATTTTATTCTTTGGAATGCATTTGCATAATTTGACTTTAACAATTAAGTGTCAAGCAACTGGCAAAAACGATGTTTTTGGAAAAACAATTTCACAACAATTACAATGACCAGCAATAACCATGAAATACACTTTTCTGAATAGTATTTTCTTGTAAAAATGTACTTCAACATCTTTATTTTCAACTTCGAAAAATATTTTTACAGTGCACTTAACTAAAATTTGACTTGTCAAATATATAAAAAAAGTCTTGAATTTTATAGATTCATAAGCATGTTGCCATCAGTAATTGATGTCAGACTTCACTTACACTTGTGGCTCTTGTATCATGTACCTCAGCGGATTACATGCTTTATATAGTTGATACTGAGGTTTGCTCTGTGTCCATCCCTTGTGGGCCTGGAGAAGCCCCCATTGCATGTTTGTCTATTATGCAAACAATAGTGTTGTCATTATCACCAGGGCCTTGTCACTGGTTGTCACCATCTGATGAGTGTAAATTGCCCTGTTTCGTAACCAAAGTGAAAATGCAACACGTTTACAGTAGAGAGAGAATTGATAGGGTCCTGGTGTTATAAAGTCATTTGTTTATTTTTTTTGAGCTCTTATATGCACTGAGCTGAAGCAGAAGGTCTTCATTATAGATAGGTCCTACCCTTGATATTGGCAGTGTCTGTTGTCCTCAGCTGGCTCCTCTCAGTGTTAATGTCAGATTGCGCTCAGGTTGCAGATGGTGGCTCTGGTTTCTCCATGGAAGCTGAGGCCAAGTTCACTGTCACTCATGTCCTCTCACACCTGTCTGCCTCGGATTTCCTTGTAGCGTATCAATATTTCAGAAGGCCAGGGGAAGGGCAGAGGGTGACTAAATGAACTGGCAATAAGAATAAGCAAAGATTGTAATGGGTAAGATGAGACAGACAGAGTCATGTTAAAGCACACCTCATACCATTTTGTTTAATTTGAATTAATGTGACAGAGTTAGACCTGTCTATGTAACAAATGCACTATAATGTTTAAAGGTTTAGGGTTGGAAAGATTTTGTAATCTTTTTGAATTTTATGCAGACTAAGGCTGCATTCAATTTATTTTTATTTATTCATTTATTTTTAATACAATAAAAACAGTAATATTGTGATATACTTTTACAATTTAAAATAACTGTTTTAAATGTAATTTATTCCTGTGATGCAAAGCTGTATTTTCAGCAGGCATTACTTCAGTCTTCAGTGTCACATGATCCTTTAGAAATCATTCTAATATGCTGATTTGCTGCTCAATAAACATTTCTTATCACATAAAGCATAAAAAACGTTAGAAAATGTTATCATCACAGTTGTCAAAGTTTAAAAGAACAGCATTTATTAAAAATCTTTTTAAACATTCTAAAAGTTTTAATGTCAGTTTTGATCAATTTAATGTGTCCTAACTGAATAATTGATCATTTCTTAAACATCAAAATCTTACTGACCCCAAACTTTTGAGTGGTATAGTGTAAATTGATGGTAGATTTACCATCATAGTGTTCTGTATGCTTTCCTTGGCTAATTAAGTTGTAAATTTGATGCCGTAAATCATGATTCAGCTACTAAACTAAACAAAAACATCCATGTTATGTGTTGTTGCAAATTAGGTAATTTTGGAAGGTTTATGTTTAAAGTTAGATCTGAGAGCAGTTGTCTGTTTAATCCGTTGACAGCCAGGCTCTGTTCATCCCATAATATTTATTTTCACGCCAGCATTAACATTGGGGTGTGTAAACACAAACTTGTTTGTTGTTCCAATGATAGAGCAGCTGCACACTGAGTCATCATTTTTTTCTCATTATGACTGAGCTTGAGATGTGGCATTTTAAATCCTGTTGAACATTACTTTTCATTTGTCAGTTACTCCTCTGAGTTCATCTTAAAACATTTAGTCGCCTAGGTGTCATTTACGACAGGATCCTCACCACTTTTTTTTGCCATGTTAGCATTTCAGGTTTGTTATAAGTAAATACATTACAGCTGGTTTTTAGATTACTGATTGATCAGAACCACAAAAGATCAAGTATTTATGCATGACCTAATTGTTTTTCATGAGCTTTCTTCATAACATCACAACCAAAAAAGAACATTTAAATAAATGTATTAGTTTAACTTCTAATTATTTTTGTTCTCTCTCCTCAGGATGAAAAACAAGTTGTGGTACTTTGAATTTGGCACCACAGAGACCATCTCAGCCACTTGTAAAAAGCTGAACGAATCCATTGAGGTGGAGGTGAGTTCAGGACATTTATCCTCAACAGTGCCCTGTTTTACTTGACAGCCAATGTTGTAATTATATACAGCCACATTCACAGTCTTTTGACTGTGTATATGGTCAGTATGTCCACTGAATACTTCCTTCAACAAACTGTGATTCATTAATGCAGCTGGCTACAGTATCTACAGTAAACCTCAGGCTGCTCTTACGCAGTCAGCGTTGAGGGAACATGTCAGAATGTCTATCTGAAAGCAAACAGTGGCAGACGACCTCTGTTGACAGCGTTCCCAGCATGTCAGAGTTTCACACTGGACAGTTTGTGCTTGTGGTTTGACGTACATAATGAATGCAATGAGTTTCAATGACAATGAAGATTTATTCTTTACTAAAGTGCTTGATATTTAATCCAGACAAAGACATTACAAGGTGGCAAAGACAAACCACTTGTGAAAAAGGATTCGTTGAAATTGTAAAATGCCTTTCAGTTAAAAGAAGCAATCATCTTTTTCAAAGAATGTATGAGTGTTTATTTTTATTAGTACTGACCTGATAGTTATTATTAAAGCATAAACATGATGTCATTTTTCTACATTCAAGTAGATAAAAGCTGTACTTGAATGCCTATTACTTACAAAAAAAAGTTGTAAAAATTACAATTGGCTGCATTACCAACATGGCTGCTTAGTAAACTAACTTTGATCCAGACCGTAGAGGGTTATGTTTCACAATGGTTATGGAATTAGAAGAGCTATGAAAACATCAGCAGCTGAGGAATTTGCTTTAGGAAAAAGAAAGCTTCTTTCTCCCATTCTTGTGTGGGATCTCACACGGATCGAGGCATCTCATTATGTCGTAAACATGTCAGCATTTGTCTTTTGAAGTTTGTGTACTTTTCCACTGTACTGACGCCCTTGGTTTGATTCAGGGTGGTCTGTGACATCATACGATACTGTACAGCATTTCTATTTTTGAAATGCCTGCAGGCATTTTTAGACTAGTTTCACTTCTCTCGTGTCTGGAATGCGATTGCTATTGATGCGCCACTCCTAATAGTTAAGTACATGAATGCAGTTTATAATACTTCAAGTGCTTTGTCACTCTTTTTTATACAGTTTACATTACCATTCAATTTTTTGGGGCCATTTACATTTTTTGTATAGATATTGATACTTTTATTCAGCAAGGATGCATTAAATTGATCAAAAGTGACAGCGAAGACATTTATGATGTTAGAAGAAAATAAAATATGGTGAACATAAAAGGCTCTTTTCCAAAAAAAATGTGTGTATGTGTATTTTACAACATTTTTTGTTTTTCTCTATCTGTCCCAGTGTGATGGCATCATTTTGGATCTCAGCAGCACGTCTCTGGAGGGTATCGCTGTGCTCAATATTCCCAGCATGCACGGGGGCTCCAACCTGTGGGGCGAGTCCAAGAAAAGACGGAATTACAATCGCATGAGTAAGAAAGTGCCAGAGAGAATGACTGGCAGCACTGTCACCGATGCCAAGGAGCTCAAGTTTTGTGTGCAAGGTGAGTCAGACTTTAGGACATAAACGACTGAATTAGATCTGGGTTGCTCCTGAAATGTTCTTACAACCTACAAGTTTCCAAATATAGCAGAGACGAAACCAAAGCACGCACATCGATGGCAAAAAAAAGGCAGAGAAATTATCCTTTTGTTTTCAGTTGTTGCTTCTGGCTGTTTCATTGTAGTACATTTAAGTGCTGATGACGAAATTGACTGAAACCTCTGATTTTCTGCCACTTCTGATAAATTTCAAATTACTGGTCATCTTCGGTAGATCAGCACACCATGTGGAGCCGTTTCATATGCAGCTCTGACTCACAGCTGCTGTGGAGGAGCCGAAAGCTTTTAACCATCGCTAATGAGCAGGAGTCTCTCCGGCTGCTCGTTACACTGATGTTCAGTCTCACTGTGTTTTGGGACTTCCTGCGTTCGTTTCCCAGAGTGTGAAGCGCTGTTAGCAGTGCTAATCGTCATTTGGGGATAGCGCTATCTGTGTCAGCACCTCTCTGAGTGTAGAGTATCAGCGTTTCCAGATCCCACACCAGAGGTTGGTGTCACCACTCCACTAAATGTCCTTCAGGGAGAGTAAGTCAGCACAAACATCCTTGTGACGCCAGCCTCCGGGGCCCCGGCGTCACCATCAGCCGTCTCAGTCAGTGATCAGAGCTCGGATGTGACTGTGCCTCCCAAGGTCAGAGCAACCGCACTTTTCAGGTGGCGGTGAATCAGCCTCCATCTCCAAGCCTGGGTTTTGTCCAAAGGAAATGAAAATTCTGTCATCATTTTCTCATAAATTATAATCATATAAATTTCTTAATCACCCCAGGTGAAGGTAGTTGGTTATATACAAGACTGGCTGTATGTCACTGGCTCTAAACTGCACTCCAGGTTTTATTTAAAGGGGTCATATGATGCTATTTAAATTTTTCCTTTCTCTTTGGAGTGTTACAAGCGCTTGGTGCGTAAAGAAGATCTGTAAAGTTGCAAATCCAAAGAGATATTCTTTATAAAATATAAGAGTCAGCCAAGCCTACCTAAAACCGCTCGTTCTAACACGCACCCACATGTCTATGTCACGATTTGGGAATATTTGCATAACGCCGCCCAAATTTTTCACGCAAAGAAAGAAGGCGTAACTCTATTTTATTCTCGCTGTAGTATTGTTGCCGACCACCGTCATGTCGTGAAGGCGCTGTGTGCTTCGTTGTGAAAGCGAAACTACTTTGTTTGGTCTTCCAAAAGAGGACAGTATCGCTTCGTCATGCCTGGAGCTGATCCTTGCTGGTCGCTGAGGAAATACTACAATTTTGCTGTGGATCGCCGGATCGGCTTTCACCGTGGATGAGTCCAGCCCAGGGTCATCACATCTGGTTTGGCTGCAAGCCCTCCGGACTGCCTCCTTCGTTCGAACCGTCCGCCACGCCGTTGCTCAAACCCACTGGCCTCTCGCTCCACGTCTAGGCCGCCGTAGTGTTCGCTGTGTTTCAATTGGTGACAGCGAACGACTTTTTTTGGCCTTCCAAAATGCCGACTCAATCAGTGGTTAAGTTGTATTTACAACACTGTTCCAGAACAACCCAAATATTATTTTCTCCGATCACAAATGCAGACATGGTTTTTTACGCGGCGTGATGCAACGCAACGCGTAAAAGACAGTATAAGTCATTATAATCCGTTATTATGTCCCCATTGGATGCAACAAATGCGTTGTTTATAATGGGTTTGAATGTTTTTGTCTGTGGCTCCGGCCTGACAGGGCATCATCAACAGTATGGTAGGGGCGTAACATTTCCGTCACACGCTTGAGGTATTCGGGCCAATCATAACGCACTGGATAGCTGGCCAATCACAGCACACCTCGCTTTTCAGACCGATGAGCTTTGTAAAAATCGACACGTTTCAGAAAAGCGGGGCATAGATGAGAAACAATAATGTAACGTATGTGGAAAATAATGTGTTTTTTTAACCTTAAACCACAAAAACACATTTCATTACACCAAATACACACAAAATAATGTTCTTTTTAGCAAACATCATATGACCCCTTTAACAGAAAAAAGTTTTGTTTTTTTTTGTTTTTAATTAAAAAGTTTTACTAAGAAAATATTCCTTTTTTTATTCTGTATGTCTTTGAATTGAGCTGTATTGTGGACACTGGTTATGCAAAGGCTGAAAACCTCTTAGCTAAAATGCAGTGTCATAGTGTAGTGAGATTTAAAAAATTGTAAAACATGCACTACCATTTAAATGTTTGGAGTCTGTAATCCTTTTTTTATTTTATTTTTTTTTAAATAAGAATCTTATGCTCACCCAGACTCCTAAGACCAAGCATGTATTGATCAAAATAAGTAAACAACATTAATATTCGTGGAAGACTTAGTACAATTTAAAAACTGTTCCAAATAATTTATTCCTGTGATGGCAAAGCTTGAATTTTCAGCATCATTACTCCAGTCTTCAGTGTCACATGATCCTTCAGAAATTATTCTAATATGCTGTTTTGGTGCTCAAGAAACATTTCTTCTTATTATCAATGTTGAAAACAGTTGTGTTGCCTAATATTTTTGTAGATACATTTTTCTGGATTCTTCTATGAATAGAAAGTTCAATGAACAGCATTTATTTGAATATAAATCTTTTGTAATATTATAAATCTCTTTACTGTAATTTTTTATCAAGGTTTCCTTGATGAGTAAAAGTATTAATTTCTATTTCTTTAAAGTTATCTATAGTACGGACCACCCCAAATTTTTCAATGGTAGGACAAAAATATCTCTTTTTTTATTTTGTATCACAATTGCCTTTTTATTTGTACTACGAAAACAGTGCTTTTGACATTATTTTCAGTAGTTCTTCTCTGCCTCATAAAAATACTTTGATCACCTTCATTCAGTGGGACTGGAGTGTTTGTGTGCAATAGTATGCATGCTTAGAAAAACTGTGATATTTTCAAAATGGGGCCTCGCGTTGCTTTCATAAATGGCCTCTTCTTTTAAGTCAACATGACCATTGCGTGGGCAGCAAGACCCTTGAGATGTTTTGTTTTGTTTTGTTTTGTTTTAGCTGACGTCAGTAAATGACAGCTGTGACCTACGAGAGCAGCGTTGTGAATTTGAAATGCCCTCTGATGTATGTAGGCACCTCTGTCTTTTTTGACGACCTGTGTGTTCATCACCTGTTCCTACTCTCTCTCTCTTTGATCCGTTCGAGTTCTCTTCACATTTACAACTCTCCCGTCCCTCTCTCTGTGCTCCTCTGTACTCCACTGACTGAACTCACATGAATCCTGTTACCATGGAGACCCCCAGGCCCTCCTGAACTGAGGAACAGCATAGGGATGGAAAGAGAACGAGCGTTTGGGAGGGAGGGAGAGAGAGTGGGCTGCTGTGAGCAGTGTGACTCATATCGGTAATCTTTAACTGGCCTTCAGGCACAAATACTCAACCAGCACTGCATACAGTAGAGGTCTGTAGCCACATCCCATCTAAAGTAACTGTGATCACTCTGTTAGTTAGTTAGCTTTCAGCCATTTGTCTTTTTCCATTTAGCCCTAAGGATTGAGTGCTACAGGGTTTCTGAAAGCTCGCCAGTGATGTAGGTGATGCCAAGTCGCTCCGCATGTTTAGATAGCACAGGTTCCACCCTGTGAAAATGGCCTGCTGTTTACAGCTGTAAGAGCATGACCTCATTTCCACCTCTCTATGGAGTGTATTTTGAGGTTTATATGAATAGAGAATTCCTCTCACTCGCTCCACGCAACAATTTCCACATGACTCAGGTCCTAATGGATGTCTGCGTGTGACTGTTGTATTAGTAGGGGTGTTGTTAGACTTCTAGCGCAGAATCTTTTCTGGACAGTCCTGAAGCTTGTAGAGGTTTAATTTTGGCCAATAATAAACAAGCATTTCCCAAATTTGGGTGGGTATTAATAGTAATAGTAGGTAATAGCTTTCCACTACACTAGATTTTTTTCTGTTTATATATACAGCGGGTAAAATAAATATTGAACACGCCACCATTTTTCTCAGTAAATTTATTTCTAAAGGTCCTGTTGACTTGAAATTTTCACGTAACGTAATTTCTGAACTTATTTGTTTTGTTTTATTTGTATGTATGGATTACTTGGGTTGTTACAGACATCTGGTGAAAATGTCATGTCAACAGCACCTTTAGAAATATATTTACTGGGAAAAATGGTGACGTGTTCAATACTTATTTTACCCGCTGTATATATAATGTTTATTTATAGTTTAGTATCATTGTAAAAAAAAAAAATGTATTGAGTAGGCAATATTTTACTATCATTTCTAGCATACCTTGATGGCAGCATTTTTTTGCCAAATTAAAAACCTTATTAAAAGTTGAACTCTGGTTTGGAGTATTCATATTTGTTGGTAGCTTTGCTTTATGAAATGGCACTAATATTTTAGAGTTGATCTGATGTTTAATAGTTATTTTTCTAGATTTTCTCTCACTGTGTTTAGCAGCTTTAACAGTTAAAACAGTTGTGTAAAATGTATTATAAAGTAATAAATTGATAATTTTTTTTCAAATATTTTCTCACTGTTCACGTCAGAATAAGAATTTTAAAAATCATGCTAGAGCTCAACACGGCTGCATTTATTCATTTAAAATACACTCAAAATTGTAATATTGTGAAATGGTATTACATTTTAAAACCTCTGCTATGGCAAAGCTAAATTTTCAGCAGTCATTACTCCAGTCTTCAGCGTGAAATAATATGCTGATTTGATGCTGAAGAAACATTGCTTATTATCAGTGTTGAAAACAGTTGTGCTGCTTAATATTTTTTGGAAACCTTGATACATTTTTTTTAGGATTCAGGCTGAATAGAAAGTTTAAAAGAACAGCATTTATGTGAAATAGAAATCTTTTCTAACAATGTAAATTTCTTAACTGTCATTTCAATTTTAATTTAATGCATCCACGCTGAATAAATGTCTATAAAAATCTTACTGAACCCAGTAGTATAGTGTATTTCGTAGTAGTTACAAAGCACGCCTCAGTGGAGAGTTGTAGTTTTAACATTCTGTGCGTGACGAGATTCATATGATGATAATGAGTTAAATATAACTTGAAATGATTATGTGAAAATATGCAAAAGCTGTCTAATCACAATACATGGCCATTTTGGCAGAAATTATGTCCATTTCTGCCAAAATAATTAACCATGGATGGAATGTTCTGGATTTTTTTGCTTTCTTTCCATGTTTGTGTATTTCAGGAATAACTGAAATAATGAAGCCATATTCGTGTGGTAGACAGCATCTCCACATCTCTGATCTCAAATCGGCTGTTCCCTTTTCCTCTCTTTATTTCAGGGTCACAGAGGGACATTGTGTCCTTTCACCTGCTTCCCACACCCTTGAACTCTCCTCTTTCTTTCTCTTTATGGCTCGTACACAAGTCGCTCCACCCTTCCCACAGTGATCTTGCCACACACTGCCTCGTCCTGATGGCTATTTCAGGGCACTGGAGCCATTCATTGTTACATCCCACAAACAACAACACACACATGCACAAAAAACACACACTCGGATCCTCGTAAACACAGATCGAATGATTTATGTTGTATTTCCTCACTCCCGTCGCACATGACAGGAATAGAAGTGAAACTCTCCACCCAAAGAGCATTGTGGGAAAACGGTGACTCAGTGGACGAAAGGGACACTTTCCACTGTGGCTCGATCAGTGGCAAAAAAGCCAATCGACAGCTTTGCTCTCGCTTTAGCAAGAGTGATGGACATTTGAAGAGTGGCTCTCACCCATCAGGGGTTCAAAATCATTGAAGATGTTTCTGGCCCGAGGGGCCCTTTCCCATGATCTGCATCATGAGAGCTGTGATTGTTGGCCTGCTTTGTGAGAAGAGCTTTGTTTGTGAATGGCATGGGAACAGAGATTGGGAGACTGGTGAGCTCTTCTGCATGCAGAACGCTAGTAAACGGACTGTGTGCTGGCATAGCGCATCCATACAGTGAGTGTGTGATAATGAGGAGAGCACGAGTAGTGTGGCAGACAATCGGTTGGGCTCTCGTTGAACAACACACACCCCTGTATGTGAGTCATGACAAGTTATGAAATGCCAAACAATGTAAAAATTAACACCTATCGTTCATTCAAGCTTGTCGTAGCACTTCTGAAATGTCTGCCGCCGCGTGAGGCTGTTTTAAGACATGTCACAATACTGACATAATGAGAACGCCTCGATTGAATAGAAGCATGGGAATCAAGTGTGTCATGAGGAGTATGTTGTGTAAGTGGAGCAGGGCTGAAGCTATAGCTAGTGTAGAGAACATGCTTGAGAAAAAATTAGCAGAGGAAATCTACAAAAATCTAAAGGAAAACGTTCATACGAATGTTCCTTAGTGCAGTTGTTGAAAAATTCTGAAGACATTCCTCAAGAATTTTTTTTTTCTTAAAGCTGCAGTCAGAAACGTTTTCATGTTTTAAATTTATATAATAATCCATTTTCCAAACCGTGTTTTTGGATTTACAAACCCGAGGGAACGGATTGCGAAAGAATGGGCACGGATTATGAATTTGTGGGTACAGATTCAAAAACCGAAGGTACGGTTTACAAAATCTGAGCACACGGATTGGAAATTCGTGGGTATGGTTTATTAATCCGTGGGCACGATTTGTTAAACCGAGGGAACAGTTTTAAGAATTTGTGAGTATGGTTTATAAACTGAGGGGACGGATTGCAAAACCGTCGCCACGGATTGTTTTTTTTTCTCCTACAGGTGAGTTCCCGGGCTCCGTAGTAAACTGTTCTAAATATAATAAAAAATGACTTGGGATGAAGTTAGGATAACACACACTATATGTGTTAATAGATGGGCAGATATATTATTAAGATTTACCAGTGTAAAGTTTTGAATTTAGTGAACACAATACCTAATGAGTATTATACAATCAGACGAGAATGGCGTTTTATAATTAAAACTGCAGTCCGTAACTTTTGGAGCTCTAGCGGTTAATAAACAGAACTACATGTGTCTTGCAGAAGAATATTGTAGCTGGATTTACTTCTCTCTGTTTATGTCTATGACACTGGGCTACTCCGCAGCGATACCTACTAGCGGGCTCCGTAGTTTTGCAAGAATTTGAACGTTTTTTTCTAAAGAACAATCTTAGGGAAAAAAAATAAGAGCATTCTTAAAGGGATAGTTTATACAAAAAATGAAAATTCAGCCATTTACTAAACTTTTTATCCATACAGTAGAACTCACAGGTCACCAAAACTCTTTGGTGACCAATGTTCTTCAATATAACTTTGTGTTGTGCAGAAGAAAAAAAGTCATACAGTTTAAAACATCTTGAGACAAAGTCAATTATGAAATTTCATTTTTGGGTGAACATCCATTTTTAAGGAGCATTTTTCTGACTTTAAAGGGGTCATTAACTGCATTTTTTAATTATTTTGTACTGTTCTCTAAGGTCCACTTATAATGTTATCAAGATTTTTACATCAAAAAACATAATTTAGAAGTAATAGGCTATTTTCTGTCCTGTTTTGACCCCCCTCATCAGAACGCTCTGATTGAATAGGTGTGGCCGATTGTAGACTAGGAAGTAAATGTAACCCCTCTCTCCCGGGTCCTCACTGCCACACCTCGTTCTCGCTCTGAGTGGGTCTCCGGCATGGGAGGCGGGCGCACTAACAAGGAGGCTAAAGACTGCAGCCTCAAGCGTTAGTCGCTAGTGCGTCTCTTGAGATCAGGTGAGTGAGGTTTACCTGCACAGCACTTACTCTATGGCCTCCGTTACACTCACCCCCCTACACTCACTACTTAGTACATATTAGGGCTGGGAGGTATATCGAGTTTGTACGATATATCGATATTTTCTTTATAAGCGATTCAATATGAGGCAATACCGTTTATATCGATATACAGTAGTTTGATACGAGCGCATCTGAAAATATAGCAGAGGAGACAGACTGAGCTGCTGTGGAGAAAGTGCATAATCCAATTTGTTGTAAACATGTGACAAGCTTCATATTAAGACCTTTAAAAACTGGTAAGACATAGTATAGTTTATAGTTTTGCATAGTTAAAGCAGCTCGGCCCGTCATATGCTCTGACAGAAAGGCTGCATGTCCCGCTGACAGAGACACTAGGCTACTCTCGCAACCTGTTTAATGTGTTTGAGATGTGCTGTCTTCCTGAATGCATAACTTACATTTCACAGGTATATTCTCCTTCTGTAAATGTTAGAAAGTCATGGAAATATTTAAATTTTTCTGTCAGAAGGGCATGAGCCTTCTGCTTTGGGATTCTCCGCTAAACTTCACAGACTTCAGTGAACGAGCGCCGCCGCGCGCATGCGCGCCAAACAGACAGCTCAATTAAATAGGAGCGCAATAATTCTGACTAAAATATAAATTTTGCTGAAATATTTGTAGTTGGACAATAAATGTGTCATAGAATTTTTAACCTACAAGTAAGTCTATTTTATGATAGCACTGACTGTAAAGTGACTGTAATGGGGTAATTAAAATAGCCTAACACAACTCTGTGCTTCTGATTTATTTTCTTTTTTAGTTTAGTGAATTTAACTTCCGCTTTAAAAGCCTTATTTTTGTTTTTTAGATTGCAATGTTACAATGTTAGAATGAAATGTGATTTTAACTTTTTTTTGCACATAAAATAAAGGCTTACATGGTTACATTCACTTTATTTGTTTTCATAACCTTTAATATGTATTGTTTTGTTGGGCGGTAAGTGAAATATATATATGTTACATACAGATTTTTTTAATACAAATAGAAAAACGAAAATACAGAGATATATACTGTATATCGCAAATCGGCCAAAAAATACAGAGATATGAATTTTTGCCCATATCGCCCAGCCCTACTACATATCAAACTGTAGTAACAGACAGTGCAACAGTGATCACATAATTAAAAAAAGTTACTCACTCTTGTGTGTTGCGAAATTACTGTCGGATCCAATAGTCAGCAAAGCATCATCTTTTAGTTTCAATCTTTCTGAAAATCCTGCATCGAAATGTGCCTTTTTTGTAAACAAATCCGCAGTAAAATGAAGTAAACAAAGGAACAAGTTCTTACTGATGTGGTCTGGAACTCGGACGGTTAAAAAGAAAGTTAATTCACTTTTTTCTAAGGTTGGGATCAGAAGGAAGGCAATGCAAAGACTGTGTTTTTCCACAGCTTGGCCCTGCACAGTATCTTGTTGTCTTCGGAGCCATCTTTGTCGTTTGGTTCCTGCATAGACCTGCTTTTGCCTCTTGTTATTCACACTACATGTGTGAATTGGTGGGCGAGGCTAAATAGGCAGCGATGTAGAGGCGGTGTTTAGCCACACTATTATGTCATAGAGTGGCACATTCCACAACCTGGCCTTAATATAAGTTGTTTTTAGACCAAAAAGAAAGTTCTGAGTTCTGAAAATTACAGGATGTTTTTACAGTACAATGAGCTCTTAAAATGTCAAAAGATTTCTCAGTTCATGACCCCTCTATGTAAGATGAAAATAGCGAATCTTTTTAAAATGTATGGTAGAAAAGTTTACATAAGCAGAGCCGGAGAATAGAGCATTGAGTACAAAGAGCTCAATCATAAAATATGCTAGTTAGGAGTGAATGAGATATCAGGGATGAAGTTCATAACAGAAGAGTTCATAACAGGTTTTTGAGAATAATGTATGCTAAAGAAGAGTATATAAGAAAGCTTTGGAATTAAGCATGCATTTGGAAATCTCACTGACAAAGTTTTATAGAGAATAGAGCATACAAAGACTCTGAGAGTAAAGCATGGTAGAGAAGAAAGTCTCATGGTTTAAGTATGCCAGTAAAGAGTGCATAAGACCACCTTGGGAATGAGGTATGCTAGAAAAAGCAGTATTTCTCAGTGTAGTTTGCAGGAGAAGTGTGCTTAAGTTCCGAGTGCAGGAATGCTCATTCTGAGTGAGCGTGAGCTGTAACACGGGCTGATACTGGGTGGATTGTGCTCTGTAAACACTGAGAGACTCATGCTCTGTCCATGTGCCAAGAGACCGTCCACCCCCGCACCTCTACCACAGCTTCTGCAACCTCTCCAGCTCCTTCTGACCATCTGCCTTCACTTCTACCAGCCCAAGACACCAAAGGGACAGCACAGGCCAGAAACCACCAGAAACACAATAAATAAATCTCCTCTCCTCTCCTCACCTCACCCGTGTGGAATCCAACAGACCCCTCGCATAAGAAAAGTTTTGTGTCTTCTGACAGCTCCTTTATAAACCCGTTTCATGGCTCTTTCTGCTTTTTTTACTAATGGTATAGGCATCACAAAGCAGCTTTACAGGGTGTCGGGTCTCTTCTCCGGTCAGAAAGTGCAAGGTGACCGCAGACAAAGTAAGAAGAATGGTTGTCAGCGTGTGCAATGCACATTCAAGCATCTGAACAGTGTGAGCTTCACATGCAGGTTCACATTTTTTTGACTTTGAAAATGTCAGTGTTGAAGAGTATGCTGACCTCAGTAGTGTTCACTGACTGACTTCATTAACTGAGAATGGGCTTGCAGTGAACGACTAAAGTTTGTCATTTTCTGTGATAAACACGGTCAGTGAGAATCATGTAATTTGTTTAGATCACTGTTATTTGTTCTATACCTTCAACAAGACTCTGCTTAGCCAGGACTTAATATCCTCCACACAATGCATTTTGACACGGTTACATAAGAAGGCGTTTGGGAGCTATTCTTAGCACTGCCTCACTGTGATGCGCTGCCTGGAATAAGAAAGCCCAGACCTGACAGAGCGGGAAACATTTGTGTCGTGAGGAAAATAAGGCTCCCGTCAATTTTTTTCCCTCCCTCTCTTTATTATTATTTTATTTGCTGCTTTTGGGGTAACAAACAAGACAAGAGGCTGTGTGTTTGATAATAATACGTTTGCTCCATGAAACAAAAGACAAGGCTGACAGTAAATACACAGTTGAGTAATAGCATACAGCATATGTGAATATATTATTACTTGTCGTTTTACAGTGATTTACAGAATTTTCATAATAGCTGGTTGACTCTATTTTGTTTGCAAAAAATGAAAAAAAAAAAATCCCAGCTGCTAAAGCACACACTATGAAACACTAAGCAATGGTGCTTATACAGCAGATTGAGTTTGAATCTGGCTTGTAACATTTCCTGAATCCCAGTCATTTGTTGTCATCTCTGTAAATTAAAAATTTAAAGCATCTTGTACATTTAAAAAAGTATATACATTTAGCAGTCAATATTGCATATTTAACTGTTTATTTAGATGTGCATTTTCCTTATTTTTACATTTAGATTCATGTAGTGCACACTAAAAGTTCATCTTTAAAATACTAATAATTGAATAACAGTCTTAAATTTAATCTTTAGCAATTCTCAGAATGAATGTCCATTTTTTTGTACAGTTACATATAAATTGTGATACCGGAAGCATGATTTTAGTTTTTAGTGTTTTATGTTTTACATTTATTTAGATAAGTTAGAACAGAATTTTAAAGTCAGCCAATAATTAGAGATCGGCCTTTTAAAAAATAATATATATACTGCCGGTAAAAGGTTTGGGTTCAGTAAGATTTTTAATGTTTTTTAATGGGGTCTCTTATGCTCATCAAGTCTGTATTTATTTGATCAAAAATACAGAAAAAATTGTAATATTGTGATATATTATTGCAATTTAAAATAACATTTTCTATTTTAATATACTTAAAATATAATTTATTCTGGACGCCAGCACTGAATTTCAGCATCATTACTCAGTTTTCAGTGTCACATGATCCTTCAGAAATCATTATAATATACTGATTTCTAATCTGTGTTGAAAACTGGTTGTGCTGCTTAATATTTCTTTGGAGCCTGCTTTTTCCATTGATTCTTTGATGAATAAAATGTTAAAATCAACAGCATTTATTCAAAATAGAAATCTTTTCTAACAGAATAAGTCTTTACTATCACTTTTTTTCCATTTAAACATATCATTGCTGAATACAAAGTATAATTAAATTAATTAATAAAAAAAAATTAAAAAAATTAGCTGACACCAATTTTGAATATGCACAAAATATTTATATTTTTAATAAATTCTGTTCTTTTTAACTCTTTATTTATCAAAGAGTTCTGAAAAAAGTATCACAGGTCCCAAACTAAATATTAAGCAGCACAACAGTTTCAACACTGATAATAAATCAGCATATTAGAATGATTTCTGAAGGATCGTGTGACACTGAAGACTGGAGTAATGATGCTGAAAATTCAGCTTTGCTTCACAGAAATAAATTACATTTTAAAGTATATTAAAATAGAAAACTGTCATTTTTTAAATTGCCATATTTTCACCACAATATTATTTTTTTCTGTATTTTTGATCAAATAGATACATCCTTGATGAGCATAAATTTTTTTACTGAAAGACAACCATTTGAATTTTGCAGAAATAGGCAAATTAGTGTTCACAGATGTCTGTGAGTGCAGAGTCCATGTAGATCAGTGTGATGCTGAATATCGTTGCAGTTTTGGGTGTTAGAGAGCCGTTTGTCACCCGTGTCACTTTCACTTCATAGTGTCAGTGCTGAAGTCCTAATCTGCCCTCTTTGCCTCCCTCTTTTCTTCTTACAGCTCTCAATCCTATTATTGTTTCTAGGAAAACTCCTGAGATGTATAGAGCTCAGGACGCATCAAGATCTTTGACATGCTTGTCAAATAGTGGCATTGTGGAGGTGGATACAGAATACCAGGCACAGATTTCTCTGTTGGGGCTCTTCATAGCCCTCCAAGCGAAGCATACGGTTTGTTCACCTCTCAGCAAACCTCTCCTGTCTGACCTTTTAGAGGAGGAGAGTCACAATATCCCCCGGTAAAGCTGCACAGTCAGGCAGGTTCAGACCTCTCCACTTCTCATCAATCAATAAACACTTTATAAACACTGGCAGGCAGCTTTTTCTTTTCAGCCAGGTTATGACTCAACAAAAGAGATTCTCAAGTCATACCACATGCTGAAAACTATCACACAGCAGTATCAAGAGCCTTGAGAAAAAAAAAGCCCACTACAATTTTAATTCGCTAATCCCACTTTGAACATTCTCCTAACTAAGTAACTCTTCAACTACATGTCAACTAACTCTCGTTAGAGTATTAGTACACTGTTAGGTTTAGGATTAGTTGATTAAGTTGACATTTTAAGTTGACATCCTGAAGTTTTTAAGATTTGCGATGTAAAATCTTTAACAAAATTTGGAGAATATGCAATCGTTATTACTTTCTTTTTGAAATATGCAGGCCTCTGCTTAATGAAATGAATTGAAGGTCCTCACAGATGTCCTTGTTGAGCTAGTAGGCGTTGCTGGAGTGTACTAGCGCAGTTTAGAAGGTGGCCACGTTCACTGAGGACAAGTTTTGTGATATGTGCCGTGAAATTTGCTCTGTGAAATATTTAAACTTGACAGTGACTCACTGACTTATTCCCTGTGTAAATGCAATATTCACAGCTGCTGAATTTATTGTCTTAACCTACAGAATCAGTAACACTGAAATTCCTTTGCTTGAATTTTTCCTTTTCTTTGTGTAGTTTGTATGGTTCTGAGTGAATTCAAAAGACGTGACCTTTATAATAAATGTTATGTTTTTATGCGGCGCGATGCAACGCAGCGCGTAAAAAGACAGTATAAGTCATTATAATCTGTAATTATGTCCCCACTGGATGCAACAAATGCCTCGTTTGTAATGGGTTTTATTGGTTTTGTCTCGTCGCGCCGGGACATGGCATCACAGTATGGTAAGGGGCATAACATTTCCGTCACACGCTTGAGGTATGCGACCAATCACAACGCACTGGATAGCTGGCCAATCAGAGCACACCTCGCTTTTCAGAACGATGAGCTTTGTAAAAATCTACGTGTTTCAGAAAGGCAGGGCATAGAGGAGAAACAATAATGTACAGTATGTGGAAAATAATGTTTTTTTTTAACTAAAACCCACCATAAACACATGTCATACACAAATAATGTTCTTTTTAGCAACATCATATGACCCCTTTAATATTTAATGGTCCTGACTCTGAGCTAACAAGAACCAACAATGTATAGGTGTTTTTTTATTAAATAATGTTATCAAGGATTAATAAATACTGTTGTAAATTTCTGTAAAACTTTAGTATAGGGACCAATTCACACTCTTCATAGTTCCTATTTAGCATCGCCATTACTAAAACAGTTGTTGTTTATTAGTACTTATAAAGCACATATTCTGCATGACTATATTCTACATCCCTATACCTAAACTTAACAACTAACTACTAAATAATAATAAGCAGCAAATTAGACGTTTACTGAGGCAAAAGTCATAGTTAATGGTTTGTTAATAGCGAGAATTGGACCTTAAAATAAAGTCTCTATGTGACACCAAATTCGTGCTCGTTGTTAATTAATGGTAGTTAATGCATTAACTAATGGAATCTTATGTGGTCCCCCACGGGCCCCAATTGCACAGAACAGGATTTCCCTTGTTGTTTGGGAAACGGGTTAATTTGATACAAAGGAGCCTGTCTTGTACCAAAAATGGGGACGTTACAGTTCATAAAAAGTTCAATTTGTCAATGCATAAAATTTCATGAATTAACAACAAACAATACTTTTTAATATTTTTTTACATTTCAAGCTGTATAAAAACATTATTTTATGTTCATTCTTAAAATTAGATTAAGAAATGCTGTAAGAACTATTGTCTATTTTTTTTTCATTCATGATACTCAATGCATTAACTAATGTTTACATGTTGAAGTTTCTTGTAAAGTTTAACCAAAATATTTTAGTATGATATCCATATTTGTCTTGATATTTTGACCTCATTCATTGTAAACCAAAGTCAAACTCTGTCCGTTTCGGATGTTATTTCTGTCTGGTCAGCATTGTGTGTGACGTTTTATGGAGTCAAACTTGCATCATTATCCTTGCTCAAGCCTCTATCTCATAAGACTAGAATAAGCCAGCCAACAATTTCCTGCTGGGTTGCAAAAGTGTGTCTGTGTTCTGTCAGGTGACATTGTGAAATTATTAACAGTATTTACACTGTGTTAAACAACATACATTTACATCTAAACAAACCATTGCTGCCTGTCTGGATTCTAGGCAGCTGATGGGAGTAAACATAAGCTGTTTGCAGATGGGCCTTTAAGTACATGTCACACATCAGAGAACTTTTTGTTAATGATAGACTTGGATGAGCTTTGAATTTTATAGGCGGACCCAGCATGAGTAAATTTGAAACATTTCTTTGACAGATCACTCTGTACATTTGGCTTGAACTGGTTGTGTGGATGTTGTGCATCCATCCACTGAACAGCAAGCTAAAGCTTCCACTGATGGGCCATTAATGTGGGTCAACTTTTAGAATGGATGGGGTATGAAAGAGAAGAGAGATTTCTATTACATGGCTTTTTGGATTGCAGTGTAGTAGTATGCGTGCCTCATTTTCTTGAGAATGAATTCTCAGTCTTTGATATAGCTTTAGTAAACTCTCATTTTAATTGCTTCTATTTTGCAAATGAAGATGAACATAGGACCAAGTTCTTAGAACATGTCAGCGTTTTTAGCACTAGTCTCAGATTGGTAACACACTGGTAAAAATGGAACCCATATGTTCCTGCAAGAACTCGAAATACTGTCAACAGTTCTTCCAGGAACCTTCCAAGAATCATCAAAGAAACGACTTTGAGGAATTTTGTATATTGAATTAAAGCCAAAATGAAATATTGGATGAAAAACTTAAATTTGATTATACAACTAAAACTAAACTTGAAATAAAAATCAATTAAACCTAAATAGTCATTTCAAGACATTTGTAAAAATGACAAAAGCACAAAAAATTACTGAAAACTGAAAATATATTTTAAAAATGATAGTATATAAATAATACTAAAATAGTGCTGGATCTGTGTGTTCCATTATCAGCTCTAGATGCTGCATTCACACTCTTGAGATGACGTTTCATGTAATACCCACTTCTTCATGTACTGATTTGATTGCATTGGCTCTTGAATAATGATTCACAGAAGGAGGCTTTTTTTAAATAAAGAGGCTTTTATAAATCACTCATTCAGTGGGCCTGATTCTCCTACTCTGCAACAGACATATAATCATTTCCCCTGTGTGTGTGTGGATGGGACACTTGCTGCCCTGACCCGATTGTGTGTGCTAGTGTGAGATGAGAGAAAATTAATGAGTGAGTAAAGGGATAACAATGTTCCACAAGCATTTACTAAAGCTTAGCCTGCTAGTAGGCTTAACCACTGACCTCAATGCCTTTTCCCCTGTAGGTCTATGCTCATTTTCTCTCATACTACCAGCTGAATTTCATTTTACTTTGTGGTTTTTAAAATGCAATTTAGATTCACCTATATGATTTTACTATTCTTCCTTTGCCATAATAAAAAAATATCTCTTTTATCGCAGTTGTTTATCCTAGACAGCAATGAGGCAGAATTGAGAATACATTGAAACTTTTCCCCTACATCTTATGGTTATCATATTTTTTAGTCCCCCAGCATTCTCAGCATGTTTCTCTTTTTGAAAGAGGTCTTAAAGAGTTACCCAAAAATGGAAATTCTGTTTACTCCCCCTCATGTTCCAAGCCTGTATGACTTTTTGATCTTTGAAACACAAATTAAGACATCTTTAATGAAACCTTAGAGATTTTTGTCTCTACTGAAAGTCCATACAACCATAAAGAGATCATGAAAAAAGTCCATAGGAATGCTGTTTAATCCATGTCTTCAGAAAAGATGCAATCACATTTTATGATGAACAGATTTAATTTAGATTATTAACATGTAAACATTGATCAGCGCGCATAATTTGAGCACATCAAATATGATAAATGAAAGGTCAAACATGCTTGCTTCATGTCAGTGAAGTATGGTGGAGCTTCCGTTGACCATATTTGATGTGCGCTGTGTATGTGTTAATCAATGTAGTAAATGATGACAGAATTTAGATTTTTGGGTGAATTTTACATTTAATGACATCACAAACTGTGCTCTCAAAATATGCAATCAAAAGATTTTATTATGAAATTGTCATCAGGTTCTTACAAGACCAAATGTGATCATGTAAATAAGGGTCATTTTTTTCAATTGAGAAACAATAATAAATAAGCTTTCCATTGATATATGATTTGTTAGGATAGAACAATATTTGGCCGAGATACAACTATTTGAAAATCTGGAAATTGAGGGGTGACAAAAACCAAAGCTAAATATATGATTAGTTAATATGTTAGCAATCTTTCCAAATGAAGTTCTTAGCAATGCATATTACTAATCAAAAATTTAATTTAGACATATTTACAGTAGGAAATCTACAAAATATATTCATTGAACATGATCTTTACTTAAGGGCCTAATGATTTTTGGCATAAAAGAAAAATCAATAATTTTGACCCATACAATGTATTTTTGGCTATTGCTACAAATATACCCCAGTAACTTAAGGCTAGTTTTGTGCTCCAGGGTCACAAATTATCTGTGCCATGACATCCAAGTTAACTAACAATAAATAATTTCTTCTCCATTTAGTTCTCCTAAGGGATTTTAGATCGTTGAGTAGATAAGTTGATACTTAAATGAAACATGAATCTATTTGTCTTTCCTTCTCTGGCAAAACAGATCTGAGTGATCAGCTTCTGGAGGTGGTGGGTTTGGAGGGAGCCATCGAGATGGGTCAGATCTACACAGGTCTCAAGAGCGCTGGGCGGCGTCTTGCACAGTGTTCCAGTGTCACCATCAGGTCAGCAGTTCGTGCCTGTCCACATACACATTGACTAAATGTTCAGTATTGGTCCAACTCATAGGCAAACACTCTGATGACTTGTGTCCATGGCTCTGAAACATCTCTCTTCCCCCTCCCCCTCAGCAGGACGTCTTCTCTTGGCCAATGCAGCTAGTAAATCAGACCTTTGACCTGCTGTCACTCGCTTTGCCAACAGCTCTAACATTCTGGACTCGCTCGTACTGTTGAATAATGATGTTTGTAGCATGTCTAAACACACACTGCTCAGTCCTGACGTATGCTAATGAACCAGTTGAGACTTATCATTTCTGAGGTGCTAGTTCACAAGTTTGTGTTGCCCCGGCCTGCTTCGCTACATTGAACACTCATAATGACCCTAACAGTTAGTTCTGAATTGAAGCGAGGTGATTATTCACAATTTTTGCTGCCGTTTCCTCACCTGTACACAGGGTCGTTCTGCCCACGACCTAACACTTTCCTTAATAGGCATTAATAACGCATTCATCATTGTCGTTCTCCCATGCTGTGTTGCTTTAACTTGTAGTGGCCCTGCTGAAAAGACTAAACTAACTTTTTGTAACTGTGTGTATGTGGGAATAGAGGTGCTGAACTGTGTGAGTGTGTTAGTTTAGAGAGTAAGGGGCCCGACTGGGAACGGGGCTGTGGGAACAAAGAGCACAGTGTTCAGAGCCGTCTAGGAAAAGTGTTGTATAGGAGCCTCGTGCCCGCGATCTGCCTGGTCAGTGACCTGACCCGTAACAGCTCTGTCTTTTTTTTCCTCTGTCCTTGTCTCTCCATCCACAGGACGTCCCGTCTGCTGCCCATGCAGATTGATGGAGAACCGTGGATGCAGCCTCCATGCACGGTCAGCTCATTTGATTTGGCTTTCGTTTACAATTTTTTATGTAAATGTCTGAAACACAGACTCTTTCATGACCCATACCAGCCAATCCAACACTGTAATTAAACAAGACAAGACATTTCACTAATGTGACTGCACCTTAAAGGGATAGTTCACCCAAAAATTAAAATTATCTCGTGACTTGCTCACCCTCAAGCCATCCTAGGTGCATATGACTTTCTTCTGTCAGACAAGTACAATCGGAGTTATATTAACAAGCTTTATAATGACTGAATGGGGATCGGGAATTTGAAGTCCAATAAAGTGCATCCATCCATCCATCATAAAAAGTGTTCCACACGCCTCTGGAGGGTTAATAAAGGCCTTCTGAAGCGAATCAATGCATTTGGGTAAGAATAATATTCATACTTAAAACTTTATAAACCGTAATCTCTAGCTTCTGCTAACTGTCATACATGCGTTCACGAGAGAGTGCCGTTCCAGCGGATGATGTATAGTTTAAGCTCCGGTGAGAAGTGACGAACGCGGAAGAGCAGTGGAGAGAGCAAAAAAAAAAAAAACAGACGGCCAATTGAATACAAGGAACTAAAAAGGATTTGTAAGAAAAATGGCGGATGATTCAATATAAACCAAGAGGGAAATGGTTTTCCGTTATGCTGTAAAAAAAGAATTGTCTGAGATATTGTGAACAATGTGTACGACAGTTAGTGGAAGCTAGAGATTATGTTTATAAAATTTAAATATGGATATTTTTCTTACCCAAATGCATCAGTTCACTTCAGAACGCCTTTATTAATCCCCTGGAGCCATATGGAGTATGATGGATGGATTCACTTTATTGGACTTCAAAATCTCAACACCCATTCACTGCCATTATAAAGCTTGGAAGAACCAGGACATTTTTATAATATAACTCCAATGGTACTTGTCGGAAAGAAAAAAGTCATATAAACATAGGATGGGATGAGGGTGAGTAATTCATGGGGTGATTTTCATTTTTGGGTGAACTATCCCTTTAAGGCTGATTTTATTAGCCTTTAATTGCTTGGTCCAAACCTGAGTTCGATTCCACGCCAAAGATCTCATTTAATATTGTATATTTGAGTCCGACCCATGATACAATTGGGTCACAATACATCATTAATTGCACAAGTCTCACCTCACAGTCCAGATCAGCTTTCCAAGTGGAGTTTTCTGCCAAACAACCCAAAATACGATGCCAAATGGCCTCACGGCATTGAGTCCACTAACATAAAAGAGTTCAAATCAGCTTTTTCATATTTTTCTATTTACATTTACTTTTATGCTTTGGCAGATGCTTTCACACTGCATTCAAGATGTACGTTTTTTTATGCAAGTACTTGTTGGTTCTGTGAAGTTGCAATGGAATAACTGCATTACCACATCCAAGTGGCAAAAGATTATAAATAAAAAACATATTTTAGAAAGAGACCACTGTCTCTGTCTGCTCTTAAAGTTCACAAGAGCATGTGATGTAATGTGAAGTCAGATACACCCAATGCTCAATGATAGGTTTCAGTTCAGAGCAGGACCTTTTTCTCCATCTCAGAAAATTGCCTCCTCCGGTCTGTTGCAGCTTTGTACACTCACCCATCCCAGCGAGCAGACTGTTAATTAAAACACTGTCATGTCACACCCTGCCATTGACTTATTATGTCATTAAGAGAGTGGAATAAACATGCAGCTTTCCATCTGCACATAGCACCAACACAATGTCCTCCGCTATATATACATCTCTATCAGCGCAAGCTCTAAAAAAAAGTGTGCCGCTGTGCTTTTAGTCCTCTCTAATTTGCCCAACTGTGCAGAGGGGAATATGGGATGTTATTTCAGTTTCAAGGTCAGCTCTTACGTTCTCAAATTTGTGCCTGTTAATCTGGACATGTGTGACTTCTGTCATCTCATTTGCTGAATGTGAACGAGACAACTGCTTAAAACAGTGAGTAAATGTTCAGATTTGGTTGTCTTCAGAGAGTAATCTTGTCTTCTTTCCTGCAGATACGGATCACACATAAGAACCAGGTGCCCATGCTGCTGGGACCGCCACAGAAAACGTTCTTCTTCTTCAAAAAGCGCAACAGAAGTCGGGACTAGATGTGGGACTCCAAAAATCAACCACTTTTCTACAATCATACACTCAAGCATCTCCACCTTCCTCAGCTAATTCTTCATCTTTGGGAGGTGGGACCCAAAGAGAAGAGACCTTTCAAACACAACACTCAATACAATCATACAAACACAACACTGTAATGGATCTCTAGTGGACCCCATCTCCCAACACAGCCTGATATTCACAGGCTGAACCGGTTGAACAGACCCTCTCTGAGTGTCATGACCACTTCCTGTGTCTTATCATCCGGAACGTCTTATCACAGGCTTGTGACCTGTAAGCTATGACTCAATTCCAGCCAAATCCCCCCCTACCAGTTGGCCACTGCCTTGGGATCACACTGTGTGCCCTCTCCCTCCTCTTGAGACGGCTCATCAGAAGATACTGCCAATTTCAAAGAGAGGAAGAGAGGACGAGAAAAGCAAGAGACTCGCCCAGCAAAAGGAAAAGAAGTGTGTTCAAGTGAAAAGAGAAGGAGAGCGAGAGACAACCTAGGACGATAATGTTCTTCACATGAGTGTTGCTGGCGCACATATGGACGTCACTGGGCCCTGGCTTAGCCTAGCAGGACCAGGGAACAAAATTTCCTCCTAAAGGAGCTTACTGAATTATACATCAGTGCATGCAAAGCACTCATTCCAGTGCCTCTCCAAGGCCCTGCGACATGCCACCACTAAAGAGATGAAACAGCATTCTCATCCATTATGAAGATGTTTATGGGGGTCTGCTGACAGGGATAAGTTAGACTGGCCTGAAAGAGATTAAACATTTCAGCTTCTGGTGTTTGCTCCAGGCAGTTTTGGTGTTCACCCTCAGGCCGCAAGACTGACCAGTGCAAGTTTTGTTATAGTTAGCTGGATGTTTATTTAATCCCGTACTGCCCTCTAAAACAACAGTGCTAGCGTTCAGCGTGGAGAATGGACCTAAGGTCTCAAAAATGCAGTATAAGTTTAGAAAACCCTTAGAAGAGAGAATTAGTGTACTAAAGCAGTTTTACCAATGAGCATTTATATCGTAGCAATTTCTGCAATAATATGATGATTTTATCATATTTTTTAAGCCAAATCAAAATAGCATACCATTAAGTTTGGGAGTAGATTCTGTCGATAAAAAAACATCTTACGCATCTGTTGGCTAGATTCAGAGGGGTTTGAGAATTATTCAACTGGGAGATTTGCAGGTAACCCAGCTAGACTAGCTGAAGACCATCTTAAGACCATTTTAATTGCCTTTTCACACCAACACGAATGTACGGCACAGAAATTCGTTCCAGTTTTCACATGTGATTTGTCTGTTCAGACCAATGCATAGAAAATGGCACATAGGTTGAATGAAACTGAAAATTCACTTTCGGACAGTAGGTGGCGCTTAAATGAGTTTTATGTAACAGCAGCGACTCAGGGCATGTGATCAAAAAAGTGAGAATCATATTGGTTGGCTAGTTTTCTTGATAATGCAATCTGTTCAAAAACAGATTAGAACATCTTTCTGAAAAACAGAATTTTTCGCACTAAACATTTGTCTTGGTGTGAACAGGTCTTATACCAGCTAAGACCGTCAAACCAGTTTAGGCCAGTTTTAAGCATTTTTTTTACAAAAGGAACATTAAGGACATAATGGTAACACTTTAAGACAAGAATTAATTTGTTAACATTTGTTAATGCATTAGATGTCAACAACTAACACTGAAAGTATATTTACAGAATTGAATAATCTCGCTTAACTTTAATTCATAAATTGAATTGCTTGGTTCAAGTTCAATTCCACCACATAAATGTATACTATTGTTCATTGTTACTTCATGTATATTCATATTATGTTAAATAATGTAATACAACCTGAAAAATCCATGAATATATGAAGACATTAACATTGACCAGGATAAATCCTGTAAAAATATTCTTAATTGTTAGCTCATGATGCATGAACTAATGTCAACAAATTAAATATTGTTATATTTTGTTACAGAAACAATTTAAGAAAAAAATTGCTCCATATTTCTGAGAAAACAGAAAGTCTCTTCACTGTAGCATCTCCATTCAGAGGCGGGCTGAAATCGATCCAGCGCTGGTATTAACACTGAATCCTCTGGTCCTCGTCTGTCACAACAAGCTACTGCAGTGGGGTTTGATTTACTGCTGCATGGACAGAGCCTAAATTTAACTTCCTATTTCAAGGAGTGAAACACTATTCCTAATTGCAGCATGAAAACATCAGCTCGCAATTTCAGGTCGACAGTCAAGCAGGTGTGAAAGCGGCCCAGATGAATGCAGAGAACGGAAGTTACTTACGGTTAACGGTCAACAACAGTGACCTTCTGAGAAGGCCCGTAAAGAGTATTTAACTTAAAGATGCCCACTATGTGTCAGTATTCATATAATCCAGGAGCCTTGTGTGCATATATATGAATGTGTTTAAAGGTATAACTTAATATAGTATCAGAGATTAGCTAATGGGTCACATGATTGACTGTAGCCATCAGGCAGAGTTGCCTGATATAGATCAACATGCAGTGATCATCAGATGCTTTCACAGTGTGCCGTAGGGCGCAAAGGTCTGTGTTGGAACTATATATATATTTCACCAATACAGAACTGGGGTCAGATTGACTTAAAGTTCAGGTGTCGACTTTAGGGTTAGCAGGTTAACGTTCCCTTTAAAGAACACTGAACCGCAGAAGCTACGCCAGTATCCTAAAAAATGCTAATCTCTCCATATGACCACAGAACAGACGTTCACCTCCAGCCAGTGAGTCAGTTTATCATAGAAGTTAATGGTGGATTTGGCTAAAAGAGCCCCATTGTTCCTGTGGTCATTGGACAGATGGTTTATCCTGCGTGACAGTCTGGTGTTTAAAGAACGGCGGTTTGGTTACAAGTGCTCCCTTGTTTCTGGATTGTGTTTTGCTTTTTAACATGTACCCTACTCTTGCCAGTTTACTTAGTTTCGGGCTCGCCCTGCATCCGCAATGCGCGGGCGGCCAGCTTGCGTTGCACGTTGCGTCTCTCGCTCCCCCTCCCAGGTTCCCCCGGGGCCATTGGTTGCAGCAAAGCGGAGCGACCACTCGTCTTGGAGGATGAGAAGCTTGAAGAGAGACCACTCTGATTGTTGCTTCTTTATTAGTTTCACATGATTATATTTTTGGACCCTATCCAGGCCCCTTGTATCTACCCGCTGTGCTTTTCCTCAATCCGTTAGTAGCATGTTCATTGTACAAGTACCTCTGTGGATGTTCTATGTTCTGTTTTGTATTTTGTAAACTGAGGTTTGGCGCCAATGTAGCCAATCGATGGGCGACGAGGAATGTCACGTTTGGCAAATGTCATTTCTAAATCGTACCGATGTATTCAACATTCTGTGTCATTCTGTGAAGACTGATAGCCTTAACATTACTAATACAAAATGCATTTTGCCTGGAGCAAGACTTTGCAATACAAGGTCACTGAAAAAAAAATCAACCAAACGGAAGGCACCACAAATAGGGGTGTGGTGGGGGGGGGGGGGGGGGGGTGGGGGGTGAGAGTGTCAACATCTGTTTCTGCCGGTTGCAATAACTCATTTTGTTAGTGTCATCATACAGGCCTACTCACTCTCAGAGAAGAGTGGTGATAGAGCGAAGTCCTTCACATCACAAATGAGCTCCATGATGTCTCTGACACCACATATGTCTTCATTAGTGGACTGGATGGCTTTTATCTATTATTTGTTGCTGTCCTAAAACTATGATTGCTCAATCTGCCCATCACTGTCTCTTTTCTCATATCAATAACACGATTTTATCTGTCAAACCGTGCTGCCTCTTGCAGGGTTGTCCTCTCTTCAGAATTGAATTTTAAATTCTAATTCAAATTCTAAATCTGAATTGAGGTTTTGAATTAAAAATGAACTGTAATTCAAATTAGTTCATGTGTCACAAAAAAAAACTGTACAGCTTGTCAAAGCCTTTTTTTTAAAGTTTTGCCAAGAAGTCTTGAAGATTGAGGGTTTGTTGGCCTCACAGACAGAGAACGATGGATGGATGAAAGAACATTATTTTTCCAGGATGCATTCACTGTGTAATTTTTTTTAATTACAATTCAATACATTCCTTTTCCTGTCATTCCAATTCCAATTCATGTAGGGTGTGGGAAATTCTATTTAAATTCAAACTCATGAGTGGAAAGGAATACGATTTTGTTAATTTTAGAATTTTGCCCAACCCTGGCATCTTGAGACCAAACCAGGAAAGATTTTTAAGGACGGTGAACCAGAATCCTGAACTTAAATATGAAGTGACAATACGGTTTATCTCAGTGTAGCTCTATTCTTAGCTGGGACAGATGAGCGGTATTGCGCGCCACTGATGCAGTAGAGCCCATGTCAACCCTGAATGTGATGTTCTACATGTGTGCTTAACTCACTGTCTTATTCCTGCCTTTAGGGTTAGTGTGGTTTGTAGCAGTCCATCTGTGGTAGGCAACAAGGTTCAAGGACAGGAGTCCTGCAGACTGAGATGGGGTTAAAGGGTGAATCGTGCCCTCGAAAGACCCACTTAGACTCTGTTACTCTGCTTCTTGTAAGCTGTTTGCATCCATGTTAATGGACAAAAGAGTTTTATTGAATAAACGGAGAGACTGAAGCTCTGCGTCTGGTGTGGGTCATTGGGTGGCTCGGCTGGGATGCTTACTCGCATCCAGCAAAGGCGCCCGACACAATCCTCTACTTAACGTGATTGAATTTCAGTTCACACAATAAATCACAGATTTCGGTGCTCCTGTGCTGATGATATGAGGCACTCTGGGAAAATACTGTGAGCTTTTAGCAAGGTACTTAAGATCCACACAGTTCAGTCCTTATGTCAGCGCACTTTAACACTTACTTCCATCTCTCAGACAACACCTTCTGTCATGATTGCACCTGTGTAGACTTGCACACTTGAGTTTCAATCATACCATGATGCAACTGCAAGACATTGGCAGATTTTCTAATTCAATCATTCCAAATTAATGGGTGTGTTATTCTCCCATTATACTGTACATTATGCTGACCCTGCACACTGAAGTGAGAATCTGTAATGAGTACTGACTAGATTTTGTGAGCTCCTCTAGACTCTCAGAAAATTGTACCTTTAGGGGTAAAATTGGGGGAGTATGCTCAAAGGGTACAAATATACAACCTAAGTTTAGATTTTTGGAAGGTATTGCCCCAGTTACGAGCTGTTATTACATTTACATTTAGTCATTTAGAAGACGCATTTATCCAAAGCGATTTACAAATGAGGACAATGGAAGCAATCAAAATCAACAAAAGAGCAATGATACACAAGTGCTATAACAAGCCTCAGCTTAACATAGTACACGTAGCAAGGGTTTTTCAATTATATAATAAATAAAAAGAAATCAGAATAGAAAAAGAATAGAGCAAGGTAGTGTTAGAGGCATTTTTTGCTTTTGTTAATGGTATAATAAATAAAAAGAAAAATAGATAATATAAAAAGATTAGAGACGCTAGTTTTTTTATTTTATTTTATTTTTTAAAGAAAATAATAAATAACTATTGTGGTGAACCAAATATTACATCCTGTAGAATTCATGAAATACATTTAAAAAAATTATCCAGGTACACTACAAGTTAAGCTCAACATTATGCCATGCTCTTAAAAAAATAAAGGTTCCAAAAGGGGGTTTTCACAGCAAGCTTAACACGATTTTAGTATGAAAACATTAACCTTAAAATGTCTAAGAATTAATATGTGCTTTTATAAAAATTAACTTCACATTCCTGCATAAATCCTCAAAAATGGCTCTATTTGCTTCCATTGTAAGTGCTTCACTGATTTTGCCTTTTTTAAAGAAATCGAGGGGAATATTCTTTTTTTTGTTTTTTGTTTTTTGGTGGTGATTAAAATCATGCCACAAATGCTGCCATTTGAACTCAACTTTTACTGAACCCAGAATATTCCTTTAAATACTCCCTTCACTAGCAGTGTATCACACAGTGCAACACTCAAACAAATATTAAGAGGGCATCTTATATGTATATGATAATTCAGGTGTAATATCACTATACTTGCAGTGTCATTTACAGTATCAGATGGTTGCCATGTGAGGCTGTATGACTGTTTGTTTTCATCAGGCAGCCCTGTGGCCTCTGCGCTTGTGAATACAGCCCTGTTAGAAGAAAAATGCAGATGACACAACAAGAAGCTGTGAGCTGCGGCGAAGCCTACGTGTCTTGGGTGTGCAGAGATAATGAAGCAGGAATTATCTCTCCATGAACTATTAATAGTCATCAAGTCCCATCATGTCTCTCTTTGGGAGAGCACCAGTGGCCCGAGGCTGCGTTAACCTTCATTCCACTTCATTAACTGTCTGTACCAAGCTGATTTTACACAGTTTTCTGGGTGTATTCAGTCATAGTACATAGGTTACGTACAATAACAAGGTTTAAAAGTTTAGATTTTTCTGTGTGTTACATAGGTATCTGATTTGCTGCTCTGTCCGTCACCCCTCATTTGTATTGTGCGGTACATCTCCTTTCACGGATTAGCCCGCATTTCCAGAGAAGGGCAGGCTGCAAGAACTGTCACACTGACCCAGTCATGGGCACAAATAAGCCCTTCTCATTATCAGAGTGAGTGATAGCGGATCATTTCAATATTTGTCCCAAAAAATGAAAGATATCAAAGAGATGGGTGCTGCTGATGCCTGTGTCAACACCACTTTGAATTTAAGGAGCAGAATAATGGAAATAGAATGTGCTCTTGGTCACCCCCTTCCCACCTCCCCCCACATTAGTGAAAGGTGCTATAAAAAGGAGACCCTGACAGCATGGCAGAGCTGAAAAGCCCAGCTTTAGCAGCGTCAAGCAGGAGAAACAATGACACCAGTAACGGCATACTGCACATCTTGTTCATGCTATCATTGTGCTCCTGTGAAAGTGGGCTCTGCTCGAAAGCCAGAAGGATTTTGAAGATTATCCTCCTCACACTTGCTGCAGAATTTCTCTCCCTCTCTTTTTCACAGAAACAGCTTTGTTAAATATAGATTCTAGGACATCTGGCCTTGACCACAATAATACATTGTAAATCCCTTGCACATCACAAGATTGTGCAGTTCATTGTGTAGCAGATAAAAATAATATTATTGCATCAATTAATAGTTATATTAATTATATACCTTTTATTATGAGTACCGATAGCATTCACACTGGCAGGTTTACACATAATGTTTTATTCAACAACTTAAATATACTAATAAAAACTTTTATAATAATAATTATGAACAACAATAATAATAAACTTATCATCAATATGTTATATTATTTTTATTTATTTTTTTATTGACTTGAATTGCCTGTTTTGCATTTTTTTAATTGAGATTTTGACTAACTTTTCTGAGTTTATTTTGCAGAACAAAACCTTAAAGTCTCTTCAAGTTATGTTAACCACAGACATTTTTTTCTACTCATAAACTGAAAAGTACTATTCTAAAATCCTGTAGGAAATCCCACAGGGAATCCATTGCAAACTTATCCTCCCTTTCTGGTTGAATATTCAGTGTTTATTATTCTCACGTTATGAGCTGTTTGGAAAGTTTGTTGAGACATGCAATAACCATTGATTGGTATATTCGTTTACCTTATTTCGTTGTGTGCAACTCAGCTTTGTTTTAGCCAAGTCTAAATATATGCTAATTAAATTGATTTTAGTGAACTGTCCTCCAACTTCTGATGTGTTTTGCTGGCGACTCTACTTCTGGCTCTCTGGCCCTTTAAGAGCCCCTGGAAAAGTGCGGGGGGAAATCTTGAAAATGAATGAAACTCAGCCATTCATAAAAATAAGACAAACAAGGCTTCGATTGGTCGTTGAGCGCTTCATACATATTCCGAGTCATGCTCGCAAATCATTGGTTTAGAGATGTGAACGACGTGCGCTCGGAGCCAATAGGCTTCCAGATTCAAATGCGTCTCGAGCCCAAGGGAAAACCGAGCAGTCCATTTACAAAACCTCATTCAAGTTTTGATTGTCGGAGAGAGAGCTCATCTATCGATCAGCACGAGCGCACGGCATCCTTTTGGGATTAAAATTTGAAACGTGTTTTTCAGTCCACTGTTATAGGCGCGTCATCTATACGGTGAGTTTAACACTCATTCCTCAAATATTTATACGGCGTTCACTGAAATATCTGTTTTGAAAGCGGTTGTTTTGCGCAGCGCGTAAGTTTATCGTGGGCTTGTTGCAACTGCAAAAACAGCTATCTCGCCTTGGGGGAAAGCGAACGCCATTTTCTCCAAGAGAGGGTTTATACTGTTTGGCAACCATTTTAATGTATGAAGTTTTTCCTGTCATATTTTGCTCCGTTGCAGTCTTTACAAAAGCTTGTGCGCTCAGCATTAGTGACATTTAAAGGTGAGGTCGGTGCAGCCTGAACAGTGTATGGTTTTGTGAATGGAGGTCTCTCTTTTTCCCCCTCACGGATCGAGTTTCACTTCATTGAGAAAAACAAGAGGCCGTCAGGGGGCTCCGAGTGGGAGGAGGTCCTCACCCCTGCTCAATCCTATATTTACTTTCAGCACTTCATTTAAGGCTAGGTTTATTCGTCTTTGTTTCCGCATAGTAATACACAAAATGTGTGATGTATTTGGAAAAGTCTCTTTATTCTGAATGAAAAAAAAGATGATAGAGTTTTAAAATAATTGTTAGCTGCTGACTTGTGTTACTGGTGATATTATTTTGTGTTTGAATTAATACTTCCGACTTATTTTTCTTTTTTTCCATGCATTTTTGCAGTAACAAAGCTGTGGTTTTAAGTATGGTAAGCTTGAAAAAAGTGCGAGCTCGTTCGCTCCATGACTGTAACGTACCTGAACGCTTAGCCGCTGAAGTTTCCCTTCGTTTATTAGCTCTCAGGCATCTCTCCTGGTAACTTTAGCAGATAGTTGTTTGCGTTTTTTAATTCGTTAATATTTATTTTACATGTTAGCTAGACTTCCATAGTTTCTCATCTATACGATGTAATTTCATTGTATGTATACATGTCAGTTAAATAAATAATAAAAATACAATTGTTACATTTTATATGTTGTGTGTGTGTTTTATACACGCACACGTACTACACACACAAACATCTCATAAAGAGTAACAATAACATTTTACAATTATTTGTATTTAATTTAACAGTTAAGTAAGGAATTTTTGTTTTATTGGAACAGCATCACAAGAATCAGAATAATAAAAATGCATAAAAAAACCTACAACAATAATAAAATCATATAGAATAATTACACTATAAACATAAAAAATGCATTTATAGTATCAAGTAAACAGCTGTTGTTTTGTTGTGAAGCATCACAAGAAAAGTTGACATGGTCCAGTCACCCCTTCCAAGTGTGCAGTTGATCCAGTAAGTTGCTTGGATAGATGCTTGGCCAGCAATTCAATTTTTCAATGTTTATTCATGGACTAGTTATACAAGTAGAATATCAATGTAGTGTAACACGAAATGTATGCTTTCCATTTTCCTCCGTTAATCTTAATATGTTCACGATTCCTTTCATAGTCTAATCAGCAGCACAGATGGTTGGCTTTGCTTATGTAAGGTTTACATTCATCTCTACTGTGGATTGCATTACGCAGCTCTCTCTCTCTCTGGCTGTCTGTCTTATGCTCTGGGTTGTTGAGAGAAGGGGGAGGATGAAAACACAGGATCTGAGGGTTTTGTCTGCCTGTATGCAGGGCTTGGTGTTTTGATATGGGACACACTTGACTGTCCAGTAGATCTACTGCATGATTCATCTGTTTATTTATTTTTTTCTCTAGAGAAAACCGAAGACCCAGAGAGATCAATATAACAATCGCTTTTAAACGAAAACCCTTTTCTGGGAGCTTTCTTGAAGACCCAGGTGATATGGACGGATTTTATGACCAGCAAGTACCATTTATGGTCCCACCTAATGTAAGTACATTTCTGCTTTTCTGTAGATGCATAAAGCTAATGGTGTTTTGTTTTTCAGCATTAAATTAGGCAACACTGACCATAAGTGTTTTTCCACAGCAAAAGTCATTACAAGTGGAGGCACCGTATAGCCGAGCAGTTAACGACAGAAAAAGAAAGTTAGTGGAGACTGAACTCGCTCAGGACACAGA
Source organism: Sinocyclocheilus anophthalmus (assembly GCA_018155175.1). Taxonomy (NCBI): domain Eukaryota; kingdom Metazoa; phylum Chordata; class Actinopteri; order Cypriniformes; family Cyprinidae; genus Sinocyclocheilus; species Sinocyclocheilus anophthalmus. The sequence continues at coordinate 558,065 of JADLZN010001827.1, read as the reverse complement.
GGGTAATTTCAACCTAATGAACATGACTAATGCATGTTTAGCAGATGGATCTGATTATTGAGATGCATTAACAGCGAGAGAGCAGTAGTTTGATCGATGCTGTGATTGTTGAAGGCTGCCTTTCATTTATCAAATACTTGGATCATAGTGGGTTTTCATGCTCTTAGACTGTCTTGTCTTTGCCTGTCATCTGTAGAACTTTTCCAGGACCTCAGCCAGCTGCAAGAGATCTGGATCGCAGAAGGTTTGTAACATTTTCATGCATGTCATTTTTGCTTTGTCATGCAGCTGACATTTATATTTCAGACTCATGAGTATTTCTTATAATATATGCATGTGGAATATATAATTTCTAAGTGATGCACTTTGTCCCAGCTGCTGTTTATTTTTCATGATGCTCTGGCCATTTAATTTGGTCCATTGCACTAGCTTTGCAGCAGTGTCCAAAAAGTTGGCACTGAGATGGTGGTTAATTTTTCGATGAACAAAAAATACAAAAATAAATGTCATCTGACAAATTGACATTGATCCACGGATTGTTTATCAGCAGGGATCTTTCATGCTCTCCAATCTCTCTCCACAGCTCAGGTGCCCGATGATGAACAGTTTGTCCCAGATTTCCAGTCGGAGAGCTGTGAGTACCTTGAGATGTATTATTTATTCTCCTTGGCAGCGTACTTTGGATGCAGTCCAGAGAGGGCTAGGGAAAACGGCAGAGGCTGAACTCTTGGAGCTATTTATTATTCATCTCTTGCTAAAATTTAAAGCCAAAGTTTCATGGGAAACAAAGGGGATCTTAGACTAAGGATGGTGTCGAGTGGCCAGACAATCGTGTTGATTTGAGTTGTTGAAGATGCCAGCAGTTATACTCTCAAATGAAGCTCTTATTATAGTGCATATTAGATATTTTAGCATGCATAAACTTTTAAAGTAATTGATTTGCTCTTTCACATGGTCAGTGGTGTAACATCCCCACACACTCAACCCGATAGTGCTTTGATTTATTAGGGCTTAAATGGTCTTTCCGCTTTTCATTCTTGCCTGAATCCTCTCAGCGAGAACCCCCACAACCTACCTATTTTTTCAGTGAAATCAGCCGATTGGTATCAGCATCACATGATCCAAGCTCATAATCAGATTTCACACTTTCATGCTCTCCGTTCAGCCTCTGGAATGGACTGGATTCCAGTGGGAAGGGGAGAGGAAAAGGCTTCCTCTCACGGCCTACCTAAACCCACCAAATCCACAGCTACTGAAGCTCTTTTCATTGAGGGTTCTCAGTCCAAACGCACCCAATTTGTTCGAGCCTGGCCCCAGAATCCCCCCCCCCCCAGCCCAAAGGAAATACCGAGGAACGCTCGGCAGGATTTTATGTTACCCCCCCCCCCCCCCCCCCCCCCCCCCCCCCCCCCCCACCCCCCCCCCCCCCCCCCCCGTTTGTCTCTGTGTGTTTTTGTTTTCGTCTGATGTTGAGGCTAGGAGACGGTGTGTAAAGGGCATGTTTTTCGGTGCAGTTTTGCATGTCAGTGTGGCGTTACTGAAAAGCATAAGAATGTTATGAAGGTTTCTGACATGCTGTTTATAAAATCAGGCACTTTTTGAATGTGAGCCATAGGTTCCTTCATTTGGCATTCCAGTGCAAACTTTTCTTACAGTCTTTTCAGTATCCAGGGTCATCTGGATGTCACATAGCACCCCATGCCCTCCTACACTTTCCCAGTACCGTATCAATGGGCAGTGGCCTCTTCTTTAGCAATAACCTCAATGGCCACAGAGCAGGAAATCTTCTCACTTCTCACAAATGAAGTATTTTTTATGGAACCTGAGAGATTTCTGTCCTTCCATTGAAAGTTCACCCCACAAAAAATGTAGCGCAGCAAAAAGTTAATTAAGAGACGTAATCCATATAAATAGAGCAGTTTAACCCAAGTCTTCAGATGAGCAGATTTTTTGTTTTAACAGGTTTTTGTTCACATATAATAAGCACTAATCACATAGATCAGATGTGATCGTTTTCAGTGATCTAACACTTTAACAAATGCTTTGAGCTTCCATGTGCCTACCTTTTGTCTTTTAAGTACAGTCTGGGTGATTTATCTGGCTCAACTCGTGTGGATCCAGTTGCGTTGGCCATTATGTGGCGCCGGATATGAGAGCTTGATGCAGAGACTCAGGGGCTAATGGTTACAGTGCGGGGAGGAAAATCATTCAAAATCATTGAATTACGACCACACTGATTCATTAGTATTGACTCGGCTATGATGGAAATCTGAGGGTAGCGCTTTGATTGCATGTGTTGTTCTGCACCATGATACTGATGGGCAGAACGGAGAGCTTTTATGCCTCGCAGTCAATTGTCATTACCCGTGAAATATGGCGGTTTAATGGTGAAGAAGAATCTCCTTCTGAGGCATTTCAGTGCACTTCTGTTGATGTGTTCGATTGGGTGCTCTCCTTCATTAGAAACATCTCCTTCTGCTCTTTTCTCTCACAGTGATGTTTCATGGCCCACCACCAGTGAAGATCAAACGCGAACTGAGTCCTTCCAAAGAGCTCTCCCCCTGTAGCCAGGATAGAAGTCCCATGCCGTATGGAGAGAAGTGCCTTTACAGCTACAGGTACTTTCTTAGATATCCATCTCAATGTCATTGCTATCTTGTCAGCGTGATGACTAAATTGTCTTTGTTTTCCTCAATACAGTGCCTATGAAAGGAAGCCCACAGCTGGGTTCAAGCCATTGACTCCTCCCTCAACGCCCATCTCGCCATGTGTCCCCACTAACACTCTGGGGACACGTCCCCTGCATGAACAGACTCCTCCTCCCGTATGCAACTCAACATTAGGGCAGCGTCTCCTTCATGGGCAGCCTTCAATGACCAAGACCACCCCCAGCCAGCAGGCTCTCCCTCACCACAGCCAGAGCCCACCTTTTGCAGTACCCTGTCCACCCCTAAACCGTGACACTCACTTCAGTAATGAACCTAGGTGAGTCTCTGCATGGTTTCAGGACATTTAAATTTTAGTGGCGCATATATACATACACATTTTTTTTGCATTACTATTAATATGAAGGAAAAAATTTCTACATATGTGTATACACTTATTGAGATACGTTGCGTTACATTGCATTCAAAAGTAAATGTTTTTGTGTGTGTTTGAAAGAAGTGTCTGGTGCTCACCAAGCCTGCATTTGTCTGATCAGAAATACATTAAAACGGTAATATTGTATAAAAAATACAATTTATAATTGCTGTTTTCTGTTTTAATACATTTTATTGTAAAAGAAAATCAGAATTTTCAGCAGTCATTACTCCAGTCTTCAGTGTCACATGATCCTTCAGTAATCATTCTAACATGCTGATTTGATGCTCAAGAAACATTTCTTCTTATTATTATTATCAGTTCTTAATGTTTTGTGGAAACCGTCATGTGTTTTTTTAGAATTCTTTAATTGGAAAAATTCCAAAGATTAGCATTTTTTAAATAGAAAACTTTTGTAACATTTATAAATGTCTTAACTGTCATTTTTGATCAATTCAATGCACTCTTGCTGAATTAAAAAAATAATAATTGCTTTAAAAAACATTTGGTAGTGATATAATATATTATGGCAGTTGACCCTATAGCCATGCTCATTTTATAAGCGCAAAAAATGTGGTGTACATCACTGCTGGGGGGCTCTAATAACATGACCCCCGTGAGAATAGATTGGCTGGCATCCTGCCCTGCCACCTGTAGCTGAATTCCTGGGAGCTTGCCGGAGAATGTGTGGCACATCATTTACAGCCTCTAGCAGAAGACTCTAAAGTGCTAGTGCTAAGCTGCTCCTTTATTTATCCTGTGTCACATGACCAAAACAGCTATATTTTAACATGCTGTTTGTTTATGACCTCCTTGAATCCTAAGCAGCTGCTTGGATTTAACTGAAAGTGCACTGTGTCATTTACTCCAAAGTTGTTTCTGGTTTTTGAATGTTGTTATTGTCTTGCAGGTTTCAGCGACAGCTTTCAGAGCCTTGCCTGCCATTCCCACCTTCTGACACCCAAGGAAGATCCAACTTCATGCCACAGGTCCCCAACACTTCACCAAGAGATGGAAGGCCACCTTACCATCGCCAAATGTCCGAGCCCCTGGTTCCTGTGCCTCCTCAGGGATTCAAACAGGAGCTCCTAGACCCCCGCTACGCTGAGCAAGGTGTTCCCAACATGGGCCCATCCCAGGCTACCTTCCACCCGATGGCCGTCAAGCAAGAGCCACGAGACTTCTGCTTTGATTCTGGTGAGGACTGTCCCATTTCTTAGAAATGTATTCAAGTGTTCACGATCTGCCTGGGCTTCATGAGAGCTGTCTGGGTGACTGTATTTTGTGTGCTTGCACGGGCCTGTGACTTTTAGCGTTGTTTAGTGAGGTGTATTCGAACAAAAGCATGCACACATGCAAACGTTGAACCTTTGCGTGCAAGGAGGAGACATTCTGAGAAGGCTGCGCTCCTCATAGACATTCCTCATGTGCAGCATTCTTAATAAACAGGGCTGTCAATTTAACATACTAAAATATTTAGTCCTAGACATTGTAAGAAGTTTCAAAAGGTTGCATTTAGAGACCATATCTCAGGGTAGTTGGGTCATAATCCACATCAGGATATTTTGTTCTTGTCATGTCTAAGCATAGGGTAACCCTATGCTTCCTGTTTGTGATCCATACATTCAGCCTTATGCACTCTTCCATGTTTAATACTATCCCTCTAGGTTTATGTTTGCAGGTTAGTGATGTAATTCCAAATCCTCTTACCATCCTTCTTATAAATGTGTACATCACGTATCAACCACAGGGGCAGATGATGCATCTGATGCAATCAATGAGGATCACATACTCAAAGTAAGACAAGAAAGGGGTGGAGTGGCCTGCTGAATCACCAGGACACACAAGGACAGATAAAACTTGATTGTCATGGTCCAGTATCTCGACATGCTGGCTAATCCTATTTGGTGACTCAGTGCTCACTGCTAATGCCGCATGTTTCTTTGGTGTGTTGATATGAGCTTAGCCAGTGCTACCAGATGTGTGAAGCTGGACATTCACGGCCCAGATGTTCCATCAGTGTTTCAAATGGGCCAGAATGACTATTGTTCATCTTGCCTTGTTAGAGCTCCCATAAAACCTCTGTTTATATGCCAAATGTCTGTCTTCATTAGAATTAAGGAACAGACAGTGTTATTTTATAATCGCTGAGTACTGTTATAGTTTTTAATTAGTTTTTTTCTTTCTGTTTTCAGTATTTATTTTGTGTTTTGACATTTATTTATTTATTTTTTTATATTTGTTGCATAACTAAATGAAAAATGTTTCATTGGAACTTGAATTAAAATAAGTTTGAGGTTTTATTTGTATATATTTTATTTCCGTTAACATCTGTTTCAAGTAACAAAAAATGTTTTGTATAGTTTGTCAACTATAATAACCTTGAAAACTTTACTAAAGGTTCATTTTATTGTATCATTAATTGTAGTATTTATTATTTAACTGCTGACTCATTTATCATTGGTAATTTCTAATTTTTTATAATCCCATTGTATGTTGTTTTGCAGAAGTGCCTAAGTGTCAGTCTTCATTTGGGAGAGCAGCAAGCTTCTACCAAAACCATGAGAGTAAGTGGCATAACCATTAAAGCATATACTACATGACTGCAGCTCCAGCATGCTAAAAGCATCGTATCCTGTCTTAAGCTAACACACAGTATCTTTTGTTTCTTCCCTCTTCCTGTAGACTTCTCATTTGACCGAGATCAGCAGTTGTATTTCGACGACACCTGTGTGGTACCCGAGAGACTTGAAGGTAAGAGTTCACAACAGGTCATGTATAGTTTCAAATCAAAGACAAGTTAATGATCAAATGGTCATTTCAGTAGCTGTCAAGTGCTCAGTCTGCATTGTAGAGATTCATCAGGGCACCCCTTTCTTTGAAGAGAGAGCTAGTACTGTGGTGCGAAATGAAGGCTGTGTCCACATTAGCCACATTTGTGTTGGAATTTCTCGCCTGCTTGTTCACGCTACTCTAGGCAAACTTTAATCGTCGTAATTCTTGTTCCTGACAGGGAAGGTAAAGCAAGAGCCCTCTGTGTATCGTGACGGCCCACCTTACCAACGTCGTGGCTCCCTCCAGCTTTGGCAGTTTCTGGTTACACTGCTGGATGATCCTGCCAACGGTCATTTCATTGCCTGGACAGGACGTGGAATGGAGTTCAAACTTATTGAGCCAGAGGAGGTGAGCGCCAACATTAAGTTTTTTCGCTTTCTTTCAGGCACACACACCATTTACAGTAGCCCTGTATCTTCTTGCTTTCAGTAGCTGGGTTTCTATTCATATATTTTTGGATAACAGGAAAATCTGTTCATTTTGGGATAACAGAAAAAATGTTAATGGAAACATTAAAATGCGAATAAAATTCTAAAATACACATTAAGTCAGTGCCGATAGCCTTGTGGGCAGTTCGCCGACATGAAGCGCCGTTGTGCTACGGGCATCCCGTGTTTGAATCCTGGCTTGAGGAACTTTCCCGATCCTGCCACCTCTCTCTCTCTCTCTCTCTCCCACTTCGCTTTCTGTCTACACTGTCCTATAACTATTAAAAGGCAAAAAACGCCAAAAATAAGTCTTTAAAAAAAAGAAAATGCACATTAAAAAATGCTTGAGGTGGATTTTATTCATTAAAGGTAATGGTTGGTAGTATATTTTCCTAAACAGATCTCCTGGTTTATTTGACAGCTTCAGGGATTGTTTAGCTACAAATCTTACCTCCACATTTTTATATTCCCACCCACAGACAATCAGCTTGAACTCAGTGCTTTATGGGTGTTGAAGTTTCCAAAGACAACTCCCCAGCCTTTTTTCTGTTCTCTTGTCATGTAGCACTGATTTCAAAAACATTTTCGCAGTTCAACTGCATAGACAACCAAGTTTTAATGAAATCCCTTCTTACCTAGTTGTGAATTACCTCTTTAAGAAGACATTTACACATTTCTTTAATTAAAACACATTTACAGAAGTTCGTAGATGCTGAGGTAATCACATGACTTTTTCGATAAGCAAGTCATGTCTGAATACTTTGCCAATATTATTGTCTGATGCACTATCACTCTGACAAAAGTCATCTGCCAATTCTTAACATTTTGTCAGACCGTTTGTGTGCTCTACATCGCAAGTAAATTTAATACTTTTTTTTTTTAAAAGGCCACATTTGCTTTCATGGTGGCTACAACCAATTTCTCTAAGTGACAGTGTACTTCTCTTGAACACCATTATGTTCCAAGTTTTGTTGCCAACTAAATTGAAACCGCTAATGAAATGACAATCGTCATCTGTGTTTTCAGGTGGCCCGGCGCTGGGGCATCCAGAAGAACAGACCGGCCATGAACTACGACAAACTCAGTCGTTCACTGCGTTACTATTATGAGAAGGGAATCATGCAGAAGGTAAAGGCAGGTTTCTTTTACTCTATGCTCTGCTCATAATCACAATAGTTGCTGTAATTTGTCCACTTTTTAATTTTTTGGGATAATCGAATGCCTCTTTTCTCTTTTCAGGTTGCTGGCGAGAGGTACGTGTACAAATTTGTGTGTGATCCCGAGGCCCTCTTCTCAATGGCCTTCCCAGACAACCAGAGGCCCAACCTTAAAGCAGACCCTGACGGCCTGCCAGGAGTGGATGATGACACGCTTCCTTTGGCGCACTATGACGAGGGGGCTTCATACTTGGTGGACGGTGGTGAGCAGTGTGTTGCTGGGATGCCTTTCCCTGACGGTTACGTGTACTGAGCCTGAACTGTTGATATGACTGAAACACATCTGTCCCTATTGCCTCAACTCCTTTTGAACTGTTGCCCACGTCCAGATTAACCCTCCCAATCATTAAAAAAGAACGAGGAGAAATCTGCAAGCCACCTTTTCTCAGGCGAGAGAAAGGTGTCAAGGAGGTGAGGTAAGCTTAAACCTTCCTCGTGGCAAACGGTCACTGCCACAGAGAAGAAGAGGTTGAGCTGGAGAGGTTGACATCTCACTGCGAGAATTGTAGCAATTCTGTTTTTGACAATCTGCTTTTTAAAAAAAGAAAAATTGGTAACGAATTAAGAGATATCCTCACAGGAAAAAAAAGAAAAAAACTTAAATGCAACACTATTTAATAGTTGCCTTTTTGGTCTAATTTTGTTTTACCTCCAAACCATGTAGACAAGAAGTCAAAAGGGCTTTATTTTACAAGGAGAAAAAATGACCCATTTGTTAGAAAGCTGGCTTTTATACAACACTTTTTGTTTAACTAAATGTGGACAGCTTTAATTATGTTGAGGAATACAGAACATGTTCCTTTTGTATGATTTGTATGAGTCCTTTGTCATGTGTTGGTTTTATATTAACTTTTTGTTTTCATGCTGGTTAACCCAGGGGTTGTTGATGTGAAGTTAAACCAGAGTCACTCTTAGTATATTTAGTCAACTTCACAGGACTGTTAACCCATTTTAAATGTATTTCTTTATGCCTGTCGCTATTTAATTTTAGTTTTCACTTCCCAAAAAGCCAAATTTTGAATTACAGAGTACATATAATTTTCTCACTTGACAACATTCAAAAGGGATGCACTAGTCAGACTTTCTCCATGCTTTAGTGTAAGTGAAGGTCAAACAACATTTAGACTCTTACATTATTATTATTATTTTTGGCATCATTCTATATTTTAATGCACCAGGAAAGCAGGAGTATCAGGGCCTTGCATGCAATAAGGTAATAAATAATACATTTTCCTGGTCAGCTACTCGTGGGCAATCTCAAGTTGTTGAAAGACCACTGCTTCCTTTTGCATGACGTATTCAATGATGAGCTGTCCACTAACATATCGCTTTATGCTGGACAAAGAAGAAATTGTGGAGTTCTCTGCATTTGTATTCTCTCTTTTCTTTTTCTTTTTTTTTTTTTTTTTTGAAAAGATGAACATATATTTTTGCAAAGGTATGCTTGATTTGATTTATGATAAGCTGTGTATAGTTCGGCCTGAAACAGATACTCTATGTATGTTTTAAGTGGATCCCTGTGTTGCAGTGACTGCACATCAGTGGTTACCGGACACCCTTTCCTGGTGGGTTCGAGAGCAGTGCCTTTAAATGAGAGGTGCAGCTTCTAAAATAACCGTTTTCTCATGGAATGAGGGGCTTGTCTCAATATCCACCACAAAAGGGTTGTCTGCACTTGTACAGGCTTAACCCCTCACAATGTGTACCTTACACTGCTGAGTTTATAATCTGTACTGGGTACAATAAACTGTCCATTCTGCTTCACTTGCAGTCTTGTGTTCTGCTTTTTCTTCTCCCACATGTAAGTATTTCAGTGACAAGAGTAGTCACATGTTTGATTTATATATACATTTATATATAAATTATACATACAGTACTGTTCAAAAGGTTGAGGTCAGTAAGCTTTATTAATGTTTGTTTGCCAAGACTGCAAAAATATACAGCAAGAGTAATAATGTGAAATATTATTACAATTAAAATGACAATTTTCTATTTTAATATATTTTAAAATGTCATTTATTCCTGTGATGGCTAAGCTGAATTTCCAGCAGGATTACTGCAGTCTTCAGAGTCACAAGATCCTTCAGAAATCATTCCAATATGCTGGTTTGCTGATCAAGAAATGTTTCTTATTATCATCAGTGTTGAAAACAACTGTGCTGCTTAATACTTTTGTAGAAACCAGGATTTTTTTTCTTCCATGACCATTTTTTAGAATTCTGTGGTTAATAGGAAGTCTAGAAGAACTTGAAAATATATACAGGTGCATATGAAAAAAAAAAGTTGTAACTTATTTCAAAAAGGGGAACTTTCATATTTTGTAGATTCATTACATGCAAAGTAAAACATTTCACTCCATTTTTTTTAGTTTTTATTTGATGATTAGAGCTTACAGCTCATAAAAGTAAAAAATCCAGTATCTCAAAATATTAAAATATTTACATTTGAGTTTCATTAAATGACCATCCTACAGTATAAATTCCGGGCATCTCGGTTCTTGAAAAAAAACCACAATAATGGGGAAGACTGCTGACTTGACAATGGTCCAGAAGACAATCATTGACACCCTCCACAAAGAGGGTAAGTCACTGAAAGGGGTGGCTGTTCACAGAGTGCTGTATCAAAGCATATTAAATGCAAAGTTGACTGGAAGGAAGAAATTGGGTAGGAAAATGTGCACAAGCAACAGGGATGACCGCAAGCTTGAGAATACTGTCAATGATGCTGTCATTTGTGCTAAAGGAGCCCCGACCAAGTATTGAGTGCATAAATGAACATACTTTAAAGGGGTCATATGATGCGATTCAATTTTTCCTTTCTCTTTGAAGTATTAAAAGCTCTTGGTGCATAAAGAAGAACTGTAAAATTGCAAAGACTAAAGTCTCAAAACCAAAGAGATATTCTTTATAAAAGTAAGAGTCAGACACGCCTACCTAAAACGTCTCGTTCTAACACGCCCCACATATCTACGGCCACATGTCTACCCAAATGTTCCGCAAGGAAAGAAGGTGTAACTTGTCTTCTCGCTGTGTATGTGTTTCCGCCGCAATGTCGTAAAGACGCTGTGTGCTTTTAAAGAGGACGATATCTGCTTCGTCATGCCTAGAGCTGATCCGTGCTGGTTCTGAAGAAATAATAAAACTTGCGATGTGGATCGCCGGCTCGGCCTTTCCAGTGGACGAAGCCGTGGTCCAGCCCGGAGTCGTCACATGTCCTTTCCGGACGCTCCTTCGTCGAAATCGCCCGCCACCTCAGCTCACGCTAAGCCGTGGCTTACCCTCACGCTAGGCCGCTTTGTGTTTCGTTGTGAAAGCGAAAATACTTGGTTTGGTCTTCCAAAAGAGGAAACGACTACAAATCAGTGGTTAAGTTGTATTTACAACACTGTTCCAGAACAGTTTAACCCAAATCCAGATGTGTGCAGCACATTTTATGGAGGATGTTTCCTGATCCTGGAAGAGTAGACAACAATGTCGGCAATGTTCTGACTCACAGTCTGTAAGTACGTTTTCTTTTAAATGATTTGCCACTGATGATTCAAACCCGAGTTTTGGGCAGTGAGGAGCACTTGTTGTTTGTCATTTCTCCGAACACAAATGCAGACATGCTTTTATGTTACGTGGCGCGATGCAACGTAACGTGTAAAAAGACAGTATAAGTCAGTATAATCAGTAATTATGTCCCCACAGAATGCAACAAATGCCTCGTTTATAACGGTTTTAATGTTTTTGTCTCGTCGCTCCGGCCGGGACACGGCATCAAACAGTATGTGAGGGGCGTAACATTTCCGTCATACGCTTGAGGTATTCGGCAATCACAACGCACTGGATAGCTGACAAATCAGAGCACACCTCGCTTTTTTAGAAAGATGAGCTTTGTAAAAATCGACACGTTTCAAAAAGGCGGGGGCATAGAGGAGAAACAATAATGTACAGTATGTGGGAAAAGAATGTGTTTTTTGAACCTTAAACACATTTCATAACACCAAATACACAAAATAAATGTTCTTTTTAGCAACATCATATGAACCCTTTAAAGAACTTGAACTTTTCTGTTTTGCGAATCCTTTTTTGTTTGATCTTAGGAAATATTCTAATATTGTTATATTATACTGGATTTTTGACGTTCAATCATCAAAATGAAAACAAAAAAAACTTTTGAAATGTTTTAATTTACATATAATGAATCTAGAATATATAATAAGTTACACATATAGGAAAAGTTACAAAAAAATTAACTTTTCACGAGATTCAACTTTTCTGCGCGCACCTGAAATATATTTTATATATACATTATTAGTGCTGTCAACGATTAATCGATATATGTTATATGTATATATAAATACACACAACAGGGCATGATATATTTAAAAATATATATATGTATTTTATTAATTAAAATATTTAAAATATAAAATATATTTAATATCAATATAGACATGTAAATAATGTAAATATTGTCAAAATATATGTGTGTATTTATATAGTACATAATAAATATACACGGAACACAACCAAAACCTTTTATTTTGGATGTGATAGGCTGGCCACAATAAAAGGGCACTCTAAAATGTGCAGTTTTATCACACAGCACATTGCCACAGATGTCGCAAGTTTTGAGGGCGCGTGCAATTGGCATGCTGACTGCAGGATGCACTGTCCACCAGAGCTGTTGTCCGTGAATTTAATGTTCATCTCTCTACCATAAGCCGTCTCCAAAGGCATTTCAGAGAATTTGGCAGTACATACAACCGGCCTCATAACCGCAGACCACGTGTAACCACACCGGCACAGGACCTCCACATCCAGCATCTTCAACTCCAAGATCGTCTGAGACCAGCCACAGGGACAGCTGCTGCAACAATCGGTTTGCATAACAAAATAATTTCTGCACAAACTGTCAGAACCCGTCTCAGGGAAGCTCATCTGCATGTCCTCATCGGGGTCTCGACCTGACTTCAGTTCGTCGTCGTAACCGACTGGAGTGGGCAAATGCTCATGTGACAAGTGGGGGCGGGGGCCGGATCTCAATTTACTCCGGTGGAGTAATTGATAATGAGTGACACCTGCACCACTCACCGGTCTCGAGTCCCATGGAGGAGCTCCGGAAGGATAAAAGGAGGAGATAAGACAGTGAAAGAGGAGAGAGGATCAGGCCTGGAATTTATTTTGTGTTTTGTGTGCGGCAGTAGTCCGCGAGGGGCTGCCGCTTTACTTTAATTTTTTGTTTGTTTATTTTATTAAAGCTTCTTTGAATGTTCGCCGGTTCCCGCCTTCCTTCTTCCGGGATACGAACTTTGTTACACTCACACATTCGATGGCATCTGGTACTTTGGAGAGGTGTTCTCTTCACGGATGAATCACGGTTTTCACTGTACAGGGCAGATGGAAGACAGCGTGTATGGCGTCATGTGGGAGTGCAGTTTGCTGATTTCAACGTTGTGGATCGAGTGGCCCATAGTGGAGGTTGGGTTATGGTATGGGCAGGCATATATTATGGACAACGAACACAGGTGCATTTTATTGAGGGCATTGAATGCAGAGTTCATGTTCCAGTTCCTGCCAATATCCAGCAACTTCGCATAGCCATTGAAGAGGAGTGGACCAACAATCCACAGGCCACAAAAAAAAAAACTTGATCAACTCTATGTGAAGGAGATGTTTTGCACTGCGTGAGGCAAATGGTGGTTCGGACCCCAAATACAGTAAAACTGCACATTTTAGAGTGCCTTTTATTGTGGCCAAGCCTAAGGCACACCTGTGCAATAATAATGCTGTCTAATCAGCATCTTGATATACCACACCTGTGAGGTGGATGGATTATCTCGGCAAAGGAGAAGTGCTCACAAACACAGATTTAGACAGAATTGTGAACAATATTTGAGAGAAATAGAAAAAGTACATAGAAAAAGTCTTAGATCTTTAAGTTCAGCTCATTAAAAATGGGGGCAAAAACAAAAGTCTTGCATTTATAATTTTGTTCAGTGTAAATAAGAAATTCATAAAATCATAAAGTCTTGACTGCCACTTTTGATCAATTTAAGCATCCTTGCTGAGTCAGTTACAAATGTGTGTATATATATAATATATATATAATATTATATATATATAATATAATTATTTATATGACCTTATGTTATTATCTATCTTATTCTGTTCAGATGTGAGCAACTATAAAGGCTGTTTTAGATAATGGGCTGGCAATTGCTTTCTTGCACTGAATCTGAAACTCTATTCTCTATCGATCAGTCTTTATTCAGTTAAAGGCCTTTTGCTGTCCCAGGGGCTGCACTGCCCTTTCATCAGGGCTTTAGATGGTTAGCTAATGTGTGTCTGCTCATATGGTCATGCTGTAGGCCTCCCATCTATGATTATTTAATAACTTTGTATGGATGGGTGAGCAGCATATGTGATACTATATCTTGCACTTATGTCATAACATCCACAGCCTCAATTATTCATCCAAACCCATTTATAAGATGTATACTGTTTGCACAACACAGTGCATTTATACTTTAAGCATTTTCCTTATCTTTTCATTCTCACACTTAGACTGAATTCATAATTGCACTCTGTCTTGATGAATTTCATCCAGGAAAAACTGAAAACAGAGAAGCTCCAGATTGAGGCTGATGTTAGATCTCCGTGGCAACATGCCTTCCCCCCTCTGCTCTAGAAAAGCACTTAACCTTTGAACCCATCTACTTCCCTGTAAATAACCCTGCAGTCAACACAACCAATTTATTTCCAGCCAACTTCATGCTGTAGTCTATAACTGACTAATGCAATAGAGAAGAACACTATAAGCAATTTATACATTCATGCAAAGAAGTTAATGGCTAGTTCCATTAACATATATTTTGCACTGTGGTCTGCTAATGACTGTTTTAGTGAAGTATTGATTTCACTTAGCAGAACGACAGCTAATGCATACCATTTGCTTAGGGTACGTCTTTTAGTACAACAAAGCAAGAAAGAGCTTCAGATGTGACATGATCTAACTCACTACTGTTTATTTTGCCATGTAAGCAACTGTCCACCTGCTGAGACACAGACAGAGATTAAATTAACTGTGATTAAAATACATGCTCTAATTAATGAACTTTATTTCCGACGAGGCAATTCCTGGCACTCAGAGCTTGACCTTCTTTATTTAGACATTGATCTTTTAATTTACTTTAATTGATTAAGTAATTCGTTTAATGTTATAATTTACCATAATATAATTATGATATAATAACTTAAGCAGTTATTCTTAAAATGAATTTGAATGTTAAAAAAAGCACAGGGAAAGGCGTGTCTTTCTTTTCTTTTTTCTTTTTTCAATAACTAGTTAAGAGTAAGATAGGCTTTTCCTGCTTATTATAAACCCAATCCAAGTCATGAAGCGGGTTCATTCATCGAGGTTTGTGTTCTCTCTAGTGGCCATATTAATAACTGCATTTACACGCTATAACCACCAGGCTCTGCACACTAGGAATCACCTATGCTCATTTTATAAAGCCATATTTGGTTATATAACAGCTAAAGAGTCTCATGATTTTGGTTAACAAGGTATTCATAAATAATTGAATCATTTTCGGTTTTGTTTTTCACTTGTTGTAAACAGCTTTCTATAAGGGTCAGAAGAGGACGACGGACACCTACTTTTACCATATTTAATACCTAACACTTAATTTAGAGACATGCCATAAAAATTGCAAAAATGTAACCATGTCTGATTTTGTTTTTGTAAAACCAGAGGCAAAAGATGAATTTCAGTATTTAATGTGAATTATATTTATGGTCTAATGATTTTGTTATTGTTTTAATTAACTGCACCGTGGTTGTATTAAACTGAACCTGGAGACAAGAAATCACAATAAATACCCTTATAAATAATAAGAAAAGAATTGTCAAACGGTTGTATGTGCCTGTAATGCATCATAATGGCCATAAGGACAATTTTGAGATGCAATGCAATACGTCACGACGTAAAATAATGAATCGTTGATTTCCGTCAGAACTCACAACTGATAACATCTCAGTCAGCGCTCAAACTAACTGCTAACATCTCAGTCAGCGCTCAAACTAACGGCTAACATCTCAGTCAGCGCTCAAACTAACTGCTAACATCTCAGTCAGCGCTCAAACTAACTGCTAACATCTCAGCCAGCGCTCAAACTAACTGCTAACATCTCAGTCAGCGCTCAAACTAACTGCTAACATCTCAGTCAGCGCTCAAACTAACTGCTAACATCTCAGTCAGCGCTCAAACTAACTGCTAACATCTCAGTCAGCGCTCAAACTAACTGCTAACATCTCAGTCAGCGCTCAAACTAACGGCTAACATCTCAGTCAGCGCTCAAACTAACGGCTAACATCTCAGTCAGCGCTCAAACTAACGGCTAACATCTCAGTCAGCGCTCAAACTAACGGCTAACATCTCAGTCAGCGCTCAAACTAACGGCTAACATCTCAGTCAGCGCTCAAACTAACGGCTAACATCTCAGTCAGCGCTCAAACTAACTGCTAACATCTCAGTCAGCGCTCAAACTAACTGCTAACATCTCAGTCAGCGCTCAAACTAACTGCTAACATCTCAGCCAGCGCTCAAACTAACTGCTAACATCTCAGCCAGCGCTCAAACTAACTGCTAACATCTCAGTCAGCGCTCAAACTAACTGCTAACATCTCAGTCAGCGCTCAAACTAACTGGTCAAAACCGTCAAGTTAATAATAACACAAGTGAGAGAAATTATATTTACTCTCCTATAGTGCGACATTCTCGTGTAATTTATATGTAAATTGCATGCTTACCTGGCGCCAGTTTATTAATAAATCGCGCAGCTGCAGCGCCTAACGTTAATCATTAGCAGGGTGCTTTACCTGAGGTGGACACGCTCTGTTGTCGATAATAACTGGTGCAAACATATTCTAACTGTCTTTTTCTTGAATTTGGTCATTTAAATAGTTTCAGAACATGTGGTACCCTCAACCTGTCGACGTCGTACCGTTACCGTTCCTCATGGGGTCACATTCAATAACTCATGAGGATCTTTCTGCCAGAGCCATGTGGCCAGTCGTTCCCTTTGACCAACGTGCGTATAATGCCGTGAACGAGATTAATGGTAAGTTATATCGAGCCCAAAGAAGTCGGGTTGGGGTTGGTCATTTCTGAACGAGGCTTTAAGCTTGGCGTATTTTGGGTGAGTTAATACACGGTCCACTTTACCCGGTTACCCTATTCAGAATAAATCGTGGGTTTACCAATTTCTCCTCCGTGCATGGAGTTTTCTTAATAATAATAAAAAAACACTCATAAAACATTCAGTCGTAGTGCTTTGGATATGAACGTGTTTTCGTGTTTTGGTAGACCATGTAATAACGCTAAGCTATACATCTGGTCCTTTTTAACTTTCGAGCGCGCGGGCATTTAATTGAATGTGCAGTGCTTCCGGTGTCAACCGCTTCCAGTTATTTAAGCGGTACTAAAAAAAAACTTAAGCTGCTTGATATTGCAAACCAGTATTTCTTATCATATTATTTTAATTTAACATCGTAATAATAAGGACTGCTTTGTAGTGCAAATAGTTTTTTATTTATTTATTCTTCTATTTATTTCCCTAGAGCAGCTAATGAATCTAAATTCTCGCATGTTCTTAGAAAATAGCTTACTTTCGCGTGGATATACCGTGTCGACAGTATAGTAGATGGCTATGAGATTTAGGTAACGTTGTGTAGCTCCATCGCTGGTTTTCGGCGCGCGCGTGCTGTTGTGTGGTCAACGGTCAACAGCTCAAGACTCGGTTAAAAGGTGGACTTGGCTAGCATAAGCATATTGATCATTTAGATATGTCATAAATGTAAGCTGGTAGAACAAAAAAAATGTGAATCCATCAGGTAATTAGTGTAATCAGACATGTATCATATCTTTTTTTTTTTACTCAGTGTTGCTGAATTTCTTGTACATCTCTCAAGGCTTTTACAATGATCCACTGTACACCAATGATGGAAGGAAGTTTCTGTTGATGAGGTAAGCAATTGTTGAACAAAGGTTTAACAAAACTCATTTGCTTCACACCTTCAGTAAAGGTGTGACAACAATATTTTACTCATACAAATCAATGTGCTTGCATTAGATACCATTTTAAGCACTGAAATTTGAATCGGTATCATTTGAATGACCACTGCGCCTTGTTACTTTGAGGGAGACATTTGTGCATCTTGTATTGTAGGTCACTGTTCGAGCTTGTCTTGGCCAATGAATATCTGGAGCTCACAGATCCAAAGTTGCTTGGATGGTTCCTATGTTTAACAGCAGAGGACAGGACCTTAATTAAAAGTAAGGGCATATAAATTATAAAATGACCTTTAATTATTGAAAACGTATGAGCAGTAAGTAAAATGCAGGTCTAGAGGGAAATTGTGCTTTCTCATCCACAGAAGAGGGAGGGCTTCTGCCATTTTTACAGAAACACCCAGCACTTCAAGTAGACAGACAGTATGTGTATGTGAAATGTGAGTTCAGTTGGTAAAACATTACTAAGACTGGATGTTTATTTGTCAGCAAGCATTCTGTATACTGTGTAAAATATATATTGTATAATTTAGCAAAAACCAGAGGAAACTGCATTCCCCCTCCAACAACTATGTCATCAAATAAGTAAGTTTTACATTTTTTTGTTGTTATTGTTACCGTTCAGTTTTATCATCATGCTTTATTAATGATACATTTTATAAATGGTGCTATGAATGCACCGATATTGAAGTCGGCATGAAATGAATGATCATTTCTGTTGCCCTGGTAATCTTTAAACAAAATGTCATCCATAGGTGGAGCATGTGTAAGGCTGGGAAGCCTTCCTCTGGCCACGGGGACTTGGGGCAAAAAAAAAAAATAATAATTTATTCATTTAGCAGACACTTTTATCCAAAGCGCCTTACAGTGCATTCAGGCTATAAATTTTTTTTTTACCAGTATGTTTAAAAAAATGCCACTAAATTGGACAAAAATGCCCCAGCACAAACAAATTAAATCTAGTCTGTTGCTAACAAAGTGAATATGAATAGACAGTGTCCATTGCAGCATTAAATTAAGATCTGCTCATGTTGCACCGTATTTCATTTTAGGTTTTTTTACAGTGTTGCGCATTTTAACCAATCACACACAATTCTGTTGAGCTTAGGAATGCAGTAGCCAATCAGAGACGTTCAGATCTTTGCTGAAACTCATCAGTTTTGTTGAATGCGTGCACGTTCGCTGACTTTGAATAACAGTGGAAAGGAAACGTTATATAATTTATCAATTTCTAATGTTTTTATTCAATTGTAATCGCGTTAAAACCAAAAAAGATGGGTTTATGGATGTTTAATACATTTGGCTGCTTTTAGCTTTACCCTGGAGTTGGTTCACCCTCTGCCTATGGTGTCATCATAACTCGATCTTCTGGTGAAAGTCTCTCCGTTGACTTTTCAAATCATTTAGTCTCATTAAACTTGCTGCTTACATTTGAGCAAGCAAGCTCACATTCAGATCTCCCTCTATTCAATCCCCACCAAGTTCCACCATACATTTTGTCTTTTCTTTTTTTTTTTTTATAACCCTTTCCTCAGATCTAGGGTTAGGGTTAGGATCTGCAGTCAGATCTATCTCGCAATATGGAAGAAAAGAGCTATTGCTATATGTTTTATTGCAACTTTAAATTTCTGCCTAATATTGATAAGACGATAATTATTTTCATGTTATGTCTGATAGCCAATAATGGCCAATATAAACGTTCTGTATTTTGTCCAAATAAATTAACAATTGGTCATTAAAAACTAATTTTGGTAATTTTAAATGTTACAAGTGAATTTAGGTATCACAGCATTATAATGTACAGTATGACAGTCTTTTTGAGATTTGCTTAATATTACATTTAACAGTGTTATATAATGAATGTTTTAAAAGATTAAAGGGTTAGTTCACCCAAAAATCTTAATTAGCCCATGAATTACTCGCCTTCAAGTCATCCTAGGTGTATATGGCTTTCTTCTTTCAGATGAATCCAGTGGGAGTTATATTAAAAGTGGTCTTTGATCTTTCAAGCTGTTTCATGGCACTCAGCGGGTGTTGCATTGCTTCAGTCCAAAAGCAGTTAAATAAAAATCACCCATCCATAAAAAAAGTGTCTCACACGGCCCCGGGGGGGTTTGAACAAAGGCCTTCTGTAGCGAATCGTTTTTGTAAGAAAAATATCCATATTCAAAATGTAATAATCACTTTATTGTAGCTTGCGCTCACTGTTGTACATTGGAAGCAGTTCCGGGCGAATGACGTATGAGGTCAGCGCGCGCATGCGCCAGTGCGTCTTGTGAAAACCAATGTTTGTTTACAGGAGCAAAGGAAAGCCAGTCTCCTCTTGGCTTTTATCGAAATCCTCTGACATTCTTCTTTTACAAATCCTCGTTTTGTACTTCTAATTAGTGACCGTTGTTTTTGTTTTGATCTCTCCCCTGCGCTTCCGCGTGCGTCATTTCTGAGCGGCGCATGCGCAAAGCTGATCTCATACGTCATCCGCCCGAAACTGCTTCCTTGTAGGACTGTTGGTGCAAGCTACATTAAAGTGGATTATTACGTTTTGAATATGGATATTTTTTCTTACAAAAACGCATCTATTCGCTACAGAAGGCCTTTGTTCCCCCCCTGGAGCCGTGAGACACTTTTTTTTTTTTTTATTTTATTTTTTTTTATATGGATTTTATTGTTGGTTTGGACTGAGCATGCAACACCTGCTGCGTGCTAGAAACGCTTTGAAGATCAAAGCACAATCCTTTTTTATATAACTCCGTTTGGATTCGTCTGAAAGAAGAAAGTCATATACACCTAGGATGACTTGAGGGTGAGTAATTTATGGGCTAATTGTCATTTTTGGGTGAACTAACCCTTTAACTTTGAGTGATAAATGATGACCAAGGTATTGTAAATGTAAAAATAGGGGAAATGAGCAGCACAATTATTGACTAATAATTTTATATTTAGAAAATGAAGGTTGGGGACTGAAGAGTTCTATGAATTGGCTGTTGTCTGGATTTTGAGATGTGGTGGTTGCTCTCAAAAGTTGAAAGCAGAAATATATGTGCGTGCGTGTGTGTGTGTGTGTGTGTGTGTGTTTTAAAGGTCAAGGCACCCATCGTTTTATGGTGCATCCCAGTGTCAAAATTGTGGAACCAGTTGTTCATTTGGTTCCAAGAAGTGCAGATGTTGTGGCTTTCGCATTGAGATTTCAGAAGGCAAAGTCTGTGTGTCGGGTGAGCTGTTATAGTCCTGCCATAGACTTTTGAGACCTCAATAGGAGCTAGAATACTGATTATTGCTTTCTTATTCAGAGAATGAGAAACAACTTGAGCTGCTACCAAACAGTGTGAAAGAAGAGCTGAACGTCTTAACTGCCCAAAATGACGCAACTGTTGGTTGCACGCAGAGCACCCTTAATACTCAGAAAACAAGATGCACGCAGAGCCATGATTATGGAGACCGTGCTGCACATCCTCCTTCATACAGTAAAGGAATGTGTCCCCATGCCCAGTGCCTGTCTAAGTTGTGGGAGGAAGTAGAGAACAGGGAGGACACCAAACACTTTAAGGACACAACAACCCAGGCGAATTTCTCCCTCGATATGGAGCTGGATATGCAGAGTCGGGTTCAGAGGAATGACTATACTCAAAATTACCAAGACCAATCTTATGTACAAGTGGAAGAAGCAGATTACCATAATCTGGATCAGGAAGCGATGCCAGAATACTACAGTTTCAGTAACACCAGTTTAGACCATTCCACATGGAGCGATGGCACCCGGAGTACGGACGCAGCCTACAATGATTCAGTCATGGCCACCAAAGGCAGTACAGAACTGTCAGATGAACCATCAAATGCCACCATGGTCACTGCTGCGAACTCTACTGACTGTTTCTCTTGCCTTGGCAATTCTTTTGAGTCAGGAGACCATCAAGAAGACGTAAGAAAAAAGCATGACTCGGTATATGAGCAACAAATTGAGATCAATGTGGGACCTTCACTGAAATCCAAATGTGGTGCTTCAGTTTCTGTGGACCAAATAATAGATGCCTGTGGTGATTTCAGAGCCTGTTTCACATCTACATGTGCAACAGAGGTTGATCAGATCTTCCAACTGAAAAATGTTGCCACTGACACAGACCTGCTAGCAGGCAG
The DNA here is from genome assembly GCA_018155175.1 of Sinocyclocheilus anophthalmus. Lineage (NCBI taxonomy): Eukaryota > Metazoa > Chordata > Actinopteri > Cypriniformes > Cyprinidae > Sinocyclocheilus > Sinocyclocheilus anophthalmus. The sequence continues at coordinate 536,311 of JADLZN010001827.1, read as the reverse complement.
CCATGAGAAAGATACACAGACTGTGCAAATAGCCACATCTGAAAAGAACACCATTACTGAAGTCTGCATGTCTGATTTAGATGTCCTCACAGAGGTATAATAAATTCTAAATGGTATGGTTGGAGTTGTAATTTCTTCTTTTCAAATGAGCTGTGTATAACGTGCTCATCATTTACTCCTAGGAATTCATAAAGCTAAAGGAGACAACGAATGAGCTGAAACAACTGAAGAGCAGAAAGGCAAGGTAATTTGCTGAAAATGTTAGTTTACCAAAAAATGAAACTGGTCATTTACTCACTCTCATCTCATTCCAAAGCCATAAGACTTTTGTTCATCTTCTAAACGCAAACCAAGATACTTTTAATGAAACTTTCTGAGGACGATTTCTGAGCTTCATTTGAAAGTGCATTCCACCAAAACTTTGACACTTAAAGTTCATAAAGACTGTAAACGGAATCAATTTGAATTGAGCAATTTAAACCAATTCTGACGAGACGTAATCCGTTTATATGATGAACAGATTTAATTTAGCCTTTTTGTCACTTTGATCAATGCACAATACATGGAGTTCTGGAATATCATAAAAGCTGAGCTTCCGTTTCTTGCTTGACACACAAGAACAAACCTCATTGGTGCTCGTGCATCAAGCAAGTGCATCTGATTTGCCATTTACCATTTTTGATGTGCTTTATGCATGTGTGTTGATCAATGTTTAAATAATTATTTTGATTTAGTTTTTTTTTTCTCATTCCATAGTTATTAATGTTTCTCAGTGCCATTTTTCAAGTGTAAAATGTCCAGATTACTGTAACAAGCTGCTTAAGTGTGTTCAGAGCGCTGTTGTGGTTAATGTTACTTTTTTTATTAATTAGAGATTATATAGAGATTGCTGTATAGGATTTCCATTTGTACATAAGGTACACATCCTTGAAAGTTAGGAAGATTCTACTTTGAAGTGTAAAAATGTCTTCAGTAAGATCTTTAGAATTCTGCTTTCTGAGACATCAAGCACCCCCTTGAGGAAGACAGCTTTTTATTACAGTTATTATCTTGGTAAAACAGTGCTTCAGTCTTCATCACTGTTCTGCATCAAATCATTTGGTGTGGTTTCACTGAAGTAATGTATTTTAAAATGCCTAGAAGGATCATGTCATGTTCTTCTCAGCCCTAGTCCTGGTGGTGACCACTGCAGGAGAGTTTGTGGATGTGACTGTGCCCAGCGAGTGAGAAGAGCAGAACTGTGTCTTCTCGCTCTTCAGTTTGTCATGTGTCAGCAGCACTGCTGGAGACGATACTTCACCTCCCCACTGGGTGAAAGTGCTCTTTGGGGGTAAGAGATGGCTCACAGAAGGATTTGTATTATGACAATTCAATACTTTTCTATTAAGGTATTCTATCCTAACCTTTGAGGTCAGCTATTTTTTGTATGTTCCTTAGGACCGAGGGCCTGCCAGACTCCATAGCAGAAACACTGAATACACTACAGAAAGATTACCATGAGATGAGGAAACAGATTCTAGCAGGCACTCCTCTGGATAACCTTAAGCCCCTGTCAGTAGACTCTGAAAAGATAACTACAAGGTCGAACTACAGCCCAGCATCGGTATGACAAAATCTGGTATTGTTAAAAATTTGGAAATGTATCATACCTGAGATATATATAATAGCGTAGTTGGTAATGAGCTGTCATTTCAGGTGCTTGAGGCCCATTTAAACTCATTTGATTGTCCGGGAAGGTAGGTGGTCATGATTTTTCAAATAAAAATCCTTGAAAGTAACCTTTTCACAGACATTATATCCCTGATATGAGTTACAGTGGTGACCAAAATTATTATAACACTATTATTTACACCAGCTAAAAAAATTGGTTTTAAGTCAGTTATTTCTATCTTTTGCTGTAGTTTGTCAGTGGAAATATCAGTTTACATTTCCAAACATTAATTTTGCCCTTAATGTAATAATCCAGGAAGATTTTTGTCTGACAGCAGCCAGTGCTCCACACAAAGATCTGATCTCTTCATGAAGAAACAATACTAGTGTTCTAATAATTTTGGCCACCACTGTATTGTTGGAGATGTCGAAGAAATCATAATTGGAAACCTTGAACATTGTGCTGCCACATTGCACTTCACAGCCAGGACACGAGAGGGTGACAGTGGTTCAGTCAAATCAAAACCTCCTGGAAATACTGCAACCAAGTGAATACAGATTATTTTATTATATATTTTTTTAAGAAATTATACTTTTATTCAGCTAGGATGCATTAAAATGATTAAAAGTGTCAGTAATGACATTTAGAATCAAAAGATTGCTATAAATGCTGTTCTTTTGAACTGTCTATTCATCAAAGAATCTGATAAATGGTTGTTCACACTGATAATGAATGTTTCTTGAGCACAAATCAGCATATTAGTATGATTTCTAAAAGATCATGTGGCCCTGAAGACTGGAGTAATGATGCTGAAAATTCAGCTTTGATCACATGAATAAATTTCATTTTAAAATATATTTAAATAGAAACAGTTATTTTAAATTGTAATGTTTTGCCTGCATTTTTGATTCAATAAATGCAGCTTTGGTGAGCATAAGACACTTCGTCACGAACATTTACCAATCTCACCAGCCCAAATTTTGAACAGTAGTATAGATGAATAAATAGAAAACGCATTTCTTTCCTGTACAAACCGTTTGATTGTACCTTTTCCCCTCATAATAATCTTAGTCTGGCCTGAGCCCTTTGGTCCACTATATATATATATATATATACTGAATTTTGCTGTTTGATGGGTAATGTTTGTGTATGGCCTTGTACATGTTCAGAAGTTCAAAGTATTATATCGTTATGTATAGCACCATTGCAAGTGGTCACAGAGTGGATGAAGAAAGTGAAGAGATGAGCGCACTGAGCACTGAAGTTTGCCAGGACACTGAAGCTGCTTTGGTAGTTCAGTCACTGCTATTATTTATTTGATTAAATTGTGATGAATCAACAGTTTTACCTGAAATATGAGTTATATTTACAATGCCGTATTTTGTCCTTTCTGAATAGGATGACGGCAACAAGCAAGATAAAGCTCTGATCTTTTTACCCAAGCAGCCGTGAGCTTCCGCTGAGAAGAACCCTGGTATGAATCTCCGATTGAAGAAAGAAATAAACTGGAATCATTTTTCAGCAGTGTTTTATATGCATGTTATGATAGGTGTCATCAAAGATCCGAATAGCAGCGAGGCTTGGTTTGATGCAGAAGAGGAACTTGGGTCTCCAAATCAAGATGGAAAAATGGAGGAACTGAATGAAAGGAAAGAAAGTATGGACTACAAAATAAAAACTGCTGTTATATAAGCGTAAAAGTATGCTTGTGAAGCTGAAATACTGTTTATGAAAGCACCTGTTGCTGTTGGCTGATGGATTTAGTTGACTGTCTAATGTTTGCTACTCTTTCACAGGGTCTGATGAAGATGAATCAAACCACAGTTCCCTCTTGTGCATTACAAGCTTGCCTGGCAATATCGCTGAGGTTGAATGCATACAAATGTGAAGTTTTCAGTGAAGTTAATTATGGCCTCTAGGAGGCAGCAGCCATCACTAAATGTTCTATTTTCTGTAGCATGAAGTGCTGCTTTGGTTTGAGAAGTACAATGCCACCAATGTCTGCATCTCCACTTTCAGCAACAATATGAGGTAAGCGTTTCCCGTGTATGCTCAAACACTGAGTTTAACCACTGGTTCAATTTAAGGTATAAAATATTTATCAACACTATCACTTCAGAATTTTGGAGTTTGTTTTCAAATAAAATGGTATTTATTGCATTACACTTTTCCTAGACACTAATATCAATCTCCGTAAATAGCAAACCTCTAAAGTTAAAGCTGCAGTCCGTAACTTTTGGCGCTCTAGCGGTTCATAAACAGAACTGCGTGCGTCTTGCGGAAGAACATTGTAGCCGGAGCTACTTCTCTGTTTATGTCTATGACGAATCACGCAGGTACTGGGCTACTCCGCAGCGGTGACGACCCGAACCAGTCTAAAAAGTGATTCAGGACAAGCCAAAAACACGGTTTGGAAAATGGATTCATGGTGTACTCTTTTATTATATAAATTTCATCAAATTAAAAAAAATAAAAAACACAAAGTTACGGACTGCAGCTTTAAGTATTAGAGCGTAAATAACCATGGACTAAAATAGTTTCATAAACAGGAAAACCTTGCTGAACTTGATTATGACTTGATTGAGTATGATTACTCATTTTGCCTAATCATTGTACCAGTACAGCAACAGTCAAGAGCCTACAGCTCCGCACCCAAATTGTGATGGTACAAACTGGCAGTAGTAGCATGTTTAAAGATACAGTGTTTGTTTTTATATTAATCTTTAGAGATTTTGTAGTAATGCTGAATGCAGTAGTTCTGGGTGTTAACGCATTATTAGAGATTATCATTAATGAAATGCACTCTTGTCTGTGCTTATGTAGGGCAGCTATTGTTTATCTCAAGAGCCCCAGCGATGCCAAGGCAGCAGTTAAAGATCTACACGGGTGCTCCCTCCAAGGCCACACTGTCCAGGTGGTGCAACTCCGCGGGCCTACCTCAGCTGATCCTAAACTGATCAGTGATCCGCCCCACAGCACCTCAAAACCCCATAAAGAAGCTGCTGCTGCTGGGGATGGACTGGGAACGAAGGGTGTAACCTACACTTCATCACCTGGAGTAAGTATGACGTGAAAGGCTTTTTAGAAAGCTTGCTGTGTCCAAAACTACTTAATTTTCTATCACTAGACTTTTAATACATGTGTTTATAATAATTATATTAATAATAATATTATTATTATTATGTAGCTAACATTAATTTATAATAGTTAAGTAGCTAATGTATATTCTATTTTAATTGTGGGTGTGTGTGTGTGTGTGTGTGTATATATAATATATATATATATATTTATAACTTTAGTTTAAATTATTGCTAATATCAGACCATTTTTGCTTTTTTGTTCCAAACCCTTAAAATTTTATGTTTTTGACTCAGGGGCCGCGCTGTAGTGTGGACAGATTAACCAATGTCTGCGACTCGCCTACAGCCTCTGGCACCTGTGTGCCACAGCACTACGCCACCATGGGAAGCTTTGACACAATCATGGCCCGGCTGTCAGAGTGCCACCCAAATGTAGGCCGCCAGAGGATCGTAGATGCCCTGCTGGAACTGCGGGCCAAGCATCAGGGCTTCCTCAGTGGGCTTCCTTTAAAATCTATAGTGGATATGACCTCTGAGCTTCTAACACAGGCCTCAACTCCGACATATATTTGAGTTAGTGCTGTTATAAGCAGCGATAAAGGCCTTTATAAATAGTTCCCTGACTAGTATGACTGGATTTCAGTTGTCAGTTCAGTTTTTTTCCAGCTAACTAATGTTATCTACAGCCATTTCGTTGTAATTCATTAATCAAGAGTATTTCTTTCTCCTGGAAATGGAGTTATTTGTTCATTCATTTCAGGTTTTCATCTCTGTTGTTATCAGTTATGCTGTGCATATAGAAGTTTCCTTGTGTTTCCTGAATAAAACTGTTTTCCTGTGTTTCCTATAATGGTTTGATGAGTGCAAGCCCAGGCCGTGTAGCGCTGCAAATTTCAGAGCATTTCAAGTCATGTGACCAGTTTTATTTTTTTGCAGTTGTAAAAATGGTCTGTGGTGGAGGGACCCTTTTTATCACTCCTGTCAACTCAGGTAAAACTAGAACCACTTTCTATTCTTGGAGGCACCTAATGGGTTCTCCACAGTTTTTTCTGTGGAACAGGTGGGGATGTAATTAGTGATGGTCACATGACTGCTGACTGCGCTGGATGAAGTTTCCAAGCCAGATCTTAAAGGACTTAGATGTTTAATGTACTACTGACATTAAAAACATTTATAAAATGCTCTAAATCTACTTTTAAGAGAAGAAACAGCATGCAACCATTTTAATGTAATTTGACAGTTTTATGTGAGAAACTGATTTATATTTTAGAGCAAAATATGATTGTTCTGTCCATAAAATACCTTTATTGGTTACTAAGGTCAACTAATTAAAGGGTTAAATGTCCTTTCAACTGCTTCGTCCTAGTCGACGATACTTTCTCCCCTCATATTCTGACTAGCCCCGCCCTTCGTCTGATTGCTATTTTCTTTTATTGGCAAGGACATTTGAATGACTTGTTTACTGTCCAATCAGTGCATGGTTTGAAGTCACCCTACTAGCCAATCCCAGCGCAGGAGGGCGGAACTTGGACAAACTGATTGGGAAAAACGTCCAGTCTTCTCCCATGGGCGGAGTCTAGAGTAACGTGAGGGACGCGGCAGGCACTCTATTGAACTTCCACGCTGAAAACAACCGGATAATGAGTAAAACAGTGTTTACAAAGTTTAAAATGTATTTGTGAATGAAGTTTTGAAGCTCAGTATGGATGCAGTCAATGGGGAATTATTGCAGTGGACCTCAGACAGAGTGCGACAGTAACAATAACTTCGAATGTGGATTATTGTTCAGAGTTGCGGTATCGACTCTGACTTCAGTCGTGTGTGCCGCTGTGATGTGGAGAGGATGGACACAAAGATCTCAGCCACTCACGATATAAGAACCGTACATTTATCATAGAAACTTTTTTTATGCAATTGGACAAAAAAAACAAAAACATTTTTGACGTTGAACGGGCTTTTGATTTTGTAAGGAATAATGTGGAAACCTTGCCCGTTTACACATCACCCGGCCCTTCTACTTTACATAGTCTTGGAAATATTTATACACGGTGTCAAAGGTAAGTGTAGTGCTGTTGTTAGTGAAATTCTGATTCTGATTCTGATTTCGTTTGGATAAGTAGGTTTAATACTAAATTAGTAAATGCAAATGCATGAAATGTTTGAAAATATATACATTAATAAATTGTATGTTTGAACATTAATTTACTTTTCCCCTTAATTTTTTTACAATAATTCATTGCATCTATTTACTTAGTGTTTCATTTATGTATTTATTTCACCACCATGATAATGAGGGGAGGTCAGTTTGCCTCAGTTACTTTTCTAAGCAATTCTGTGACTTTGTATCGTTTCTCATGTTTCTGTCTTATTAACATGAATCACTTGTGTGGCAGAAATCCTTGGTTGAAAGTGTCTTTAGATAAATAAAAGGGTGTTAAATGCATATATTCATAATGCCTATTTGACTTGCAATGGATTTTTTTTAGGTCTTAATGTTTGCATGAGCGGCAGCGCCACATCTTGTGAAGAATGTCTCCTCATTCACCCAAGCTGCGCCTGGTGCGCGCAAGAGGTACTGCGAGACACTGATTGACAGAAGATGTCGCAAAACCTGCTGAGCTGCCTAGCTAGACAGTACTTTTAGCCATCATAGACTAGTCAAATATTGTCTAGTTAGGCAGACAGGGCACTGATTTATTTATGAGTGTGAATATACTTCAATAATCCAGGGCTTCTGGCTGTTTACAGGTTGCTAAGAGCATTACTGCTGTATTTCACTGCATTTGTGGGTTTGCTCATTTATTGAATGCTTTCCTCACATCACTTACCACAGCAATCTTTTTTCCTGATTCAGGACTTTGGACAAGCTAGAACTCTCAACTCACGATGTGACTTTAGCCAGAACTTACAGAAAAGAGGATGTGATGCCCCTTTCATTGAAAATCTCAGGAGTGGCAGCTCTCTGTTGCTGAGCAAACCTCTGAGCTCCAAAGGTTCTGGGCTGACCCAGTATGATGTCATCCAGATATACCCTCAAAAGATCTCTCTCAGCTTAAGGCCTGGTATGCATCTTCTGATTGGTTTAGAGAAGGACACATTTTAATAAAAACATTTGTAAATACCTTGAAATAGCATGTCAGTTTAATGACTCGTACATCCTTCAGGTGACCAGACCTCATTTGAAGTACAAGTGCGTCCTGTAGAAGACTACCCTGTTGATTTGTACTACCTGATGGACCTCTCGCTCTCCATGAAGGATGATCTGGACACAATCCGCAACCTAGGCACCAAACTGGCTGAGGAAATGAGGAAGCTTACAAGTAACTTCCGCCTTGGCTTTGGCTCTTTTGTGGATAAGAACATCTCACCCTTCTCCTACACAGCCCCCAAGTACCAGGACAATCCGTGCAATGGGTAAGAAAGATACTTCTCGCAGATGTGTGGTGAGCTGTAAACAGGTTTGGGATTGGCTTTCCTTATGTCTAAATTCAAATGCAAAAAGGCTCTTGTGCCTTTTGCCCTTTAATGCCCTTTGTTATGTAATGGAGAGAACAGCTACTCGTTAGTGAGAACTGTTTCTGTGAAGTGAATGTGTCTTGATTTCTTTCCCTTGTGATACTAAAAATAGCCCTGCTTTGGCGTTGACTTGTCTTATGGGGAAAGTGCATCATTGGAAATTCAAAAAGCACTCGGCATGCCACAGTTCTGGACTTGTTAACCACAGCCTTATGTCACACTTTAAAGTAAACACTTAATTTAGTTAAGAGAAACATTTAAAGATATTTTGTCCTGCTTTCACTGGTGGTTATCGTTCTGGTCCAATGCAAAATAGTGGTAGACTTATTGGAAAGTGTGACAGAGCAGATTGAGGTTGCAAAGCCAGTACAGCACATGGCCTAGGGAAGCCCACATCCCATCATGCATCAGTGACCATGTAGGTTATGCTTTCAGTCCTCTTGAATGCTCACTGTATAACAACAGATTTCATACAGATAAATGACAAGGCATATACCATATTCTACAACAAGTGCATGTACTCTACCCTTTCAAAAATAATATTTTACAATTATAAATTGTTTATTATCTGACTATATTTCATGAAGTAATTCAACTAATTAAAAACAATATTTTATACAGAACTTGTGCTATACCATTTGCATATAAAATGCTGTGTTTAATATTAGACTTTTTGCACATGCTAATATCATGCATATTTAAATCAATTAAATTAAAATGTATTAAAAAAAACTTTAATTAAAATTGTAAGTTTTTTTTGGTGCTGGTATTTAAATTAAATTGTTTTTAATGTGTATAATTAAAAAATAAAACTATAAATATTTGGTTGGTTTTAAAAGGAATAATATCATGTATATTTAAATGTAAAAATGATATTTATAATAATATAATATCAAAAACACTATCATTAATTTGATGTATGATTTCAGTATTGCTTTTTAGGCTTCTGATTTCTCTCATTTTTCTCTTGTTCCAGATATAAGTTGTTCCCAAACTGCGTCCCTATGTTTGGCTTCCGTCACCTCTTATCTCTTACGGACAAGGTTGACCGTTTCAATGAAGAAGTGCAGAAGCAGATGGTTTCGCGGAACAGGGACGCACCAGAGGGGGGGTTTGATGCCATTCTGCAGGCTGCCGTTTGCAAGGTAAGCAGTCAGTAAAGACAGGTAATTTGGCTGCTTCATCACTAAGCTTCTTTGACTCCTTCAACTCTCTATAGAGACAGAAAGCCTGTCCAGCAATTGAGAAAATGTCTTGTTTTTGTGCTGTGCTATCTGAGCTTTATCAGAACAGATACAGGTGTCTGAGTCCTAAAAGAGACACACTAATATAGCATGACATCATAGGCTGTACAAATATTTGCTTTGGCATGAAAGGCACAAATACAGCATGCATGAGAGAAAGAGACTGTGTGGTTTACACTGAATTAGAGAGGAGAGCCTTGCCCATTTATTCACTGTACAGTACGTGTTAATCAGTGCTCGTTCTTGTTAGTGAGACTAGTCAGAACTTGCATGTTGAATTTGCCATGTGTTTCTCATTTTTTCAGAATTGCTTGAACATCCTGTTTTTAAATATTCAGCCATCTAAAATGTTAGTCAGCATGATGTCTGATATTTGAGTAGTTAGTGGACTTTTTGTATCTAGATTTTAGGTAAAATATATATGCATCAATGAATGAAACCGTACTGGTCACCAATTTTAAACACCATTTTGCCTGCATTTTTATTTTTATTTTTTAAGTATATTTAAAATGGTTCTGTGTTGTGACACAAATGTAATATAAGTATATATTCCGTTTAGTCTCTTAATTAATGTTTGGTTATAAAAGGTGCATGCATAAAAAAAAATAGAATGACCAAATTGCTTTACAGTTTTATTTCATGTAGGCTACTAATTTATACTGCTCCTTTAACTTTATATTTTTAAACAAATCTATTTCTTAAAAGTGATCATAAATTTGTTTTATTTGGAAAAACTCTCCATATGTGAATGCATATCCATATGAGACAACTCTGTAATATAATTTAACTGATCCATCAACTATACAGAAACAATTTAATATGAACATGGTATAGAGATGGTAACACTTTAGTGCAGGGACCAATTCTCACTATTAACTAGTTGCTTATTAGCATGTCTATTGTATGTTAACCTATTGGCTGTTTATTAGTACTTATAAAGACCATATTCTACATCCCTAATCCTACCCAATACCAAAACTTAACAACTCCTCCTTACTATTAATAAGCAGCAAATTAGGAATTTATTGAGCTGAAAGTCATAGTTAATTGCTTGTTAATGGCAAAAATTGGACCTTAAAATAAAGTGTGACCAGAGATATGAAAAGATATAGGCTGGCATAAATGAAGGTTTAATCTCATTGTGGCAGGAGAAGATTGGCTGGAGGAAGGAGGCCTATCATCTCTTGGTGTTTGCCACTGATGACGTCCCTCACTTGGCTTTGGACGGCAAGCTCGGTGGACTAGTCCATCCTCACGATGGACAGTGTCACCTGAACGACAAGAACGAGTATAGTGCTGCAAACATGATGGTAAAGCTTTTATACTGCAAAGCATCATTTGAACCAAACAAATGTTCATCCAGTTTGTGGAGACACATTTGGGTAAATGAACTGACTGTCTGTATGAGATTAGATTGTTTTATTGTAAACACACTTTATGCCTAATTGCTTGTCCTCAACTGCCATCGTCCATAATTGCTTGAGATTAACATATAGTGATTGTCTGAAAATCTTAAACCCCAGCAGGTTTCTGTTTTCTGAACCGTATTGAGAAACCTTTTAGGTTTTAATGGGAAGGCTTTGTGCACTTGTTTCCTTCTCTTTTGACCAGTTGATGTCTCTTGTATATTCATAGAGAGAGCAAACTAGGATTTAATATTTCTGCATCCATCTTGTTCTGTAGAAAACATTACTCAAATGTGCTTAACACATCACTGATCATTCATTAAAGAGATTGAGCACAAACTCCCTGGATTCTCAGGCAGGTCAGTAGCAGAGGACGCCTGAAGCTGAATACAGAGGAAATGGGTGGAAAGGATAACGGAAACCATGGAGGGGAATCAGAGGAGCGATGACTTCCTTTTGCAAACGTCCCAACAGAAAGAGTGCTGCAGGAAGTGAGGGATTGAATAAATGCATCTTACTGATATATGGACATCTCTCCACAGGACTACCCTTCACTCGCTCTACTTGGAGAGAAACTGGCTGAAAACAATATTTTCCTCATCTTTGCTGTGACCAAAAGACACTATGTTCTTTACAAGGTATCTTTCATTCATCATAAGCTATTTTGATCGACGTTGGGCTGTTTTTGTTTTGTGTTTAATGTTTTCTCAATGTCTTTTTACCCGTAGAATCTCACAGCATTGATCCCTGGGACTACGGTGGAAATTTTGGACCAAGACTCCAAAAACATTATTCAGCTAATTGTGAATGCATACAATGTAAGTTGTTCTTATTACCATCTTGTACTGTGGGTGGATTTTTACAGTGCACATAAAAGAAAATGGGCTCTTGTTGACCCCAAGGCTGATCCCTTCATGCTTTTGTTCCCTGTAAAGTGTGTAGTATGTGTATCTTATGGTTCAAGGTTGAAGCTGTGATATATAGTGACAGCCCATTATGAACGCACTGTTCATTTTTAGGGAATGTGGTAAACACACTTCAGGGTCAGGCAGTCACAGCACAGTACTATATAAAGTGTACAAATTGACTCCAGTTTAACTGGCAACCAAACTGATTACCCTGATTATTTTCAGCTAATAAATGGTTAGGAATTGAATTAGGAACAGATGATGTTGTGGAGTGTGATTTTAGGAAAGCTTTGCTCTTTTGCTGTCTTCACTGCGTGATCACATGATTACATAAGATAAGGAATTTCCTGTTTTTGTTAGTGAAGAACTTTTGATGTGTTTGCCTTGGTTCAGTAATCTTTGTAGTCTGGTATTTTTGTCTAATGAAGATCTGATATTCTGTTTTTTTTTTTGGGCGGAGGACACTTTTGCACATGCATTTTTATATCAACTTAATTTAACATAAAAAGTAAATTCATATGAATAACACAAACTTCAAAAAACTTTGGAGTATATTATTATTATTATTTATAAGATTTTTTGAAAGAAATTAATCATTTTATTCAGCAAGGACACTTTAAATTGATCAAAAGTGACAATAAAGACATTTTATAATGTTTCCAAATATTTCTACTTCAGATAAATGCTGTTCTTATGAACTTGTATCAGTAGTAGCCTTACTAACCCTAAACTTTTGTACAGTAGAGTAGATCCACTGGATATCTGCCTTGAGGTCTTGCAAACACAATTAAGCACCATGGGAAACCACGTCGTATGACAGCTTAATAAAAAAAATGAATGATGTTACGATATGAATAGAAATTCAATAATCCGTTTATAACTGGTCACAAACACTGACCAAATATCAAGCCAGGGTTTTTTTGTTGATCCAGTTACCTATCTCTCCTGACTTTCAGTTTACACCAAAATATGCCAAAGTACCAAAGGCTATGATTACTGTCACGGATATGATCTATTTTGGTGTTGTTTTGAGTGGTAGTATGCTGGCCAAGAATATGATTGAATGTTTGTTGTTTTATTTTTTGGTGCTAGAGCATTATAGAAACCAAGTATGTGATTTTCTCCATTATCATTTAAATTGTAACTAGTGAATGGTAGATGCTTTTGTGTTTTGTGAATGATTTTGTTTTTGATTTTCTTTTAATGTAGAACATCAGGTCAAAGGTTGAGCTGAGCGTATGGGACCATCCTGAAGATCTCAGTCTGGCCTTCACCGCCACCTGCCAAGACGGCCAGCCACTGACTGGTCTCCGCAAGTGTGCTGACGTCAAAATCGGTGACACTGTTAGTGCTTTATACTTTATGAAATATTGCCTGTGCCTTTTACACCAACTTATTGGTAGTACGTTATTTACTCAACGATAACATGTAAGGTTTGAATGATATACCATGGTCTGCACTCACACGTCATTATGCTGTATCAGCCACAACAGACTTGCACTCTGTTTGGTGCAAAATAGTTAAGAGAGCCCTCTTTAGGATTTAGGGAACTAAATATTACCGTATCATAAAATGCAGATGACAGATTCATAGCATCAAGCACACAAGTTGTATCTAACAGTGCTTGTATTAACGGTTACTTTATAATGTTTTCGCTTTACAGTGTTCACATGGTGTGGATTGAAGTTGTTGGATCTCCCATACATTCTTGGTTAAACTGACATTGTAAAACTTCTATAGGACTACTTGGTACATGTCACCATGCAGTGATCTGACCCTTGGATTCAAGCAGAGTTCTCCACTCTTGCCTGTACCATTCCCATTCTGCGTAATTGAATGTAGAGAAGGATCGTGAGGGAAAGCGGAGGGGTAGAGCTGAATACCCTCTCTGAATGGAGCAACCCAATTTTTTCTGGCCGCTCCAATAGACCCAGGGCCTTTTTGTCTCATCCACGAGGGAAATTTGTCACACCGTGCCCAAGTGCCAATCATGCCTTTAGAAAGGGGAGCAAAACCCAAACAGAATCCCATGTGTCACTTACGGTCCTCCGCCGAACTCTCTGAGGAGTCTGCTGCTGCATTTCAATGGGCTCGCACAATGGCGAAGGGCTCTTTCTGGGTGAAAAACACAGGCTTTAGATACAGAGACGGTAGCCAAGATTCTAAAGTTAAGCTTAGATTCCTTTCACAGAAGTAGATTCAAGCCCCCAGAGACTACTAAAATGTCCATACATAACACATTCGTCTAATCCTATATTAAGCTGGCTGGTGTCCCAGGAAACATCAGTTTACTTTTGGATAGACTTTGTTTGCCATGGATTTATAAAGCTCTGCTCGCTGTTGTGCAAATGCAAGAACACTATGAAATGGGAGGTGTACAGTCAGGAGCACAACTACAGATTTACTGATATAGCAATATATTTTAGATACAACAATAAGTGTTCAATTAGTATTAGTTGTTAGTAGTAATAGTCATATTTTTTGATACATTTTATGTAATTCTTACCTATTACTATATTATTTTTTTTTTAAATAGGAATTATTATTACCATCCAATCAGCTATCACAAAAATGAACCCCAACAGGGTGTTTAGGATGCCAATGTGTTATTTTTAGTATCATCCGATATAATCCAGTTATATTTTTTATCATTAACTTTTTATATTTTAATTTTAATTTGAGGAATTCTGTTATATGTGCTTTTATCATTTTTATTGTTTTTTAATATCGCTATTTAGGTTTTTAGTATTATTTTGGTTTTAGGTTTTATTCATTTCTAGTTTTTATCCATTTCCAGTTCAATGTAAACTAATTTCAGTTAGTTGCCAATGCAACAGTTTTTCATCTAATTTTTATTATTTCAGTTTTATTTCAGTTTTGAAAAATCCCTCAACTGCTATTGCAAAATACTCCAGTTTTATGTCTATGCAGTGTGAATATTTGACATGAATTTTTTTTTTCTACTGGCAGCCTGTCTTCATGTTATTTTCTGCTTACTGCATGCTAAAACAGAGACAAAAAATTAAAACAGGCTCCTCCTATTCTGATTAATGCTTTAGTTTGCTGCTGCTCTGAAGGCTTTAGGTCTCTTACAAACAACTTATGCAAAGACACAGATCGATCTAGTCATTTCTGGTCTGATCATTACTAAATGTAAAACATTAGCAGTGTTTTTCCTACTCTTGATCTGGTTTGTTTTTATTAAAATGCCATGTACAGTTTTGACCAGTGATGGCTCATCTTTATATAATGTCCACACCTCTTCCTCTGCCCAACCATACAGACTTTAATGGAGTTGTCCAATGCTTTCTGTCTTCATCTAACCATTGCCATGTACTCGTGACTCACATGTCTCCTTAATCCAATTCTGCAGCTCATTGCCTCATTGAGGAAATACTTCTTGCTGCGCTTTTGTCTGTCTGTCTAACCCTTTATTTTACAGCTTTTTTCGTGTTGTTTTTCAGCATGATCTTTAAGGAGCAGCATGTTAATGCTGGATAATATGTAGTGAAAGTTGTGTTTGATGTAATTTTACTGTTTTTTTTTTTTTACTTGTTTGTTTATCACAAATCCTAAAAAAACAAATAACATGGGTTCCACAAAAATATTTAGCAGCACAAATGTTTTCAACATTGATAGTAATGAGAGATGTTTCTTGAGCATCAAATTGGGGTATTGGAATGAACATAATTGAAACCAACAAACAAATAAAAAATCTATCTATTTTTTTTTTTTTTTTTTTTTTTTTTTTGTTTTTTTTTTTTTTGTTTTTTTTTTTTTTTTTTTTTTTTTTTTAGTGAATTGAGATTGTTGGACGGGTCCAAAAGGTTACCAGTTATTCATGATTTCATGCACAGTTGGGATGCCAGTACAAGAACCTTTTCCACATGAGCAAAAAGTACTCTTGTACAGAAATAGACATTTTGAATATTTGATGAATTGTCTTACTTGCCTCCCTTTTGTGTCAAGTCTCTTCTCCATCATTTCTATTTTTACACTGAGTATGTGTTTTCTTTAGGCTGTTACTTCGCTATAGAGAGACCAGTGCTGTCAAAGTAACAGCATCCCCTTTTCCATTCAAATAACTTCTCCGACAGCCTTAAACTTTCATTGTGATTAAGAAGACATGTGAGCCTCTAGTCTACCTCCATCAGTATGACCCTCTGTGGCCCAGTGTTTGGCTCCGAGCTTTAAACTCTTGGGTCTGGAGGGCTCACTGATGTGAAACACTACTTCAAAGTGTTCAGACACAGCATGTTGGGCTTGTCCGCTCCCCTGGGCGATTCTGAATCAAAGGCCAGCCAGGCTACATGTTTTTGAAAGTGTCGGGTTTTCTGCCCCTGAGGGATCCGCACATCAAGTTTGCTCACTTCTGGGAAAAGAATTGATAAAGTGATAAATCCTCTTTAGCACTGCATGTTGCATAAATCCAGTGCAGTTGTAAGACACTTAAATCACATCTCAAGTGGAATACTAAATCTGAGAAATTAGCTTTGAATTTTTATCTCACCATCTTACCATAAATTATTTGATGCTGATCAAGTCTAGGCTAGTAAGGATGAAGCCTCTAATGTTTAGACTTCCTTCCTCTGGGTGGTCATCATCAGGGTGGAGTCTCTCTTTACTCTGGTCTGAAGGTCTGTGATTAATCTGACAAGTATGATCTACATCGGTTAGTGAAGCCTCTGTTTGCCTCTGAGTTTGCATTCTTGAACCTTTGGTTTAGTTGTCCCAAAATAATGTTTTGGTTAAAAGGTTTGTGATTAACACAAGCTCAAGATATTTTCATGTTTTATTAATCAACATTAAATACATCAGTAATACCCCACTTGTGATTTTTTTTTTTTAATGTGTTAAGGCTTTTATGTGTCTTAAAAAGGCAGTTACCAACAAGTGGCTAAATGGGACTACAGTGTCTTTTGGGGATATTAAACATTACGCCAAGCACGAAAGCTTGTCTACTAAATAGTCTGCTTTTACAGACTGGTTGTGTTTATAGCCATGCTTTTGCAAACTTATTTAAAAATTAACTTTTGTTGGTCACAGAATTTTCCAGCAATAATCCAAAAGCCGATGGAAAATCCTATTGGCTTTTTGTCAAGGGAACCAAGGTCTTGCACACTTCAAAAATATGTCATCCCTGTAGCACTCAGTAGCTGTTTCCCAAATCTGGGTCTGTATCCGTCGGGTCAAACTAAGCATTTTTAAAGGGTTTGGAACGACATGAGGGTAATTAATGACAGAATTTTAATTTTTGGGTGAATCTCCCTTTAAGTGGATCTATAAGTTTGCAGCTTGTTAAGATATTAGTCGACTTTAGTCAAGTGTTAGTCACTTTTTGAATGTTTTTTCCATTCCTTGTATCCTTCATTGGCCTAGGAAGCAAAGCACACATTTCAAGGCCACATTTGAAGGAGTCTTTGAAATGGGACAGCCTTCTAAGTGCCACTGCGACGAATTCTGCCTTGAAATGCAGACTTTGATTTGGGATATTTGTGTATTTAGTCTTAAATACAAGAAAGTAAGTTGTCTGTCCTTTCTTGCAGGTCTCCTTCAACATAACTGTAGACGCTCGAGGATGTCCTCCGAAAGGCACCAGGAAGAGTTTCACCATCAGGCCTGTTGGTTTTAAAGACCGTCTGGAGGTCTCTGTCGACTACCGCTGTGATTGCAGCTGCACATATTACACCAAGACCAACAGCAGCCGCTGCAACTCTGCCGGCACCTACAGCTGCGGGATGTGCCGCTGTGAGCCCGGCTACCTGGGGGCCCGCTGCGAGTGCGAGGAGGGTGAGGTCGACCACCAGCAGCTCAGTGCCTGCCGTGAGGCCGAGGGCAAGCAGGTGTGCAGCGGCCGTGGAGAATGCAGCTGTAACCAGTGTCTGTGTTACGAGTCAGAGTTCGGCAAAATCTACGGCACCTTCTGCGAGTGTGACGACTTCTCCTGTGCCCGACATAAGGGTATACTGTGCTCGGGTAAGGTGAAAGGATTTATGTGCTTACAATGCACAGTGCATTTCAGTTCCACAATGCGTTTTTACCTGTGTGAATTCAGTCGTTTTGTACAAAATATGGAAGTTTATGGGCCATGTCCTAGCTTTTCAGCATTGTCTCAAACCATTCGGCTTATTTGGCTTGCCATGGGCCTCTTTAGGATGATACGTTTGTGCCCGATGCATTTGATCAGTTCTTGCCAAAGAGCAGTTGGCTGGCACCCCATCTCTCCCTCTCCACATAGGACGCATCTCTGCCATGCCACAGTGAGAGCTTTGTAGAAGGCTGCATTTGTTTATCCATGCACACAATAGCTGGTCTATGAGTAATAAAGGTCTGTTTTTCTTTAGTCAGCAGAAACTGTCAGCCCAGCACAAAATGGACATTTGTTGAGCCTCTGTAGCAATAATGCCATCGGTAGAATCGTGAATATGTCCCGTTCCTGCTATCTCAGCCATGGAAAACGCTTCTTGTCTGCAGTAATGAGTCCTTAATGAATCTGGGTGATTATACTTATTCGCCCTACTTTGCCATGGTGAATTAACTGGGACAATTCTTGTAAACTCGCTAATAATGGCTGTGGGAAAAGGCAAATGTTGATGAGAGAGTTTCGTAGGTTTCGTTCACTTGTTAAATGCCTCATAAACATGCTTTGTGGCATTTTGATTTGGCCATGCTCTGGTGAGAGCAGCTTGTTTAGTAGTTAGTGATTTGCAAGGTGTTTAGGATAGAAGTGCTCATGAAGTCCTATAGATATTGTTTATCAGAAGAGTGCTTAGGTTTCTCAGACTGGCAGGACACTTGAGATGAACCTACTCCAAGGCATGGTTTAATAAATAGGGGGTACATTTGGGAACTGTAGGGGATTTGTGAGTTGGTGAAAAGCTAATAATTAGATCATAACGTAAAACTAACCCTTATGAAAATTAACCATGATTTTATTATAGTAAGTGTAGTAACCATGGTTTTTTTGGTTTATTGATTACCTTTTGTATAACCACCGTTTTACTACAAATTCTGTGGTTAGACTGTGGTTAGTGTAGCAAAACCATGGTTAATTTGTGGTTACCATGGTTTAACTAGTAACAATGTTTGTTTGGTTTATTTGTAGTAAAACCAGGGTTAATTTTCATAAAAGAATCTGCCAAAGAGCAAAAAGAAACTCAATTCTTGACATTTGTTTGCTGTGTATTCAAATAAAAGAATTACATGCCGAGATATTCGCAACCTTCTTTATTCTTATAAAGTGCTCAGTGCATATCAAAATCAACAGACATTTCAGTAATGCTGGACCTTCCTCATTGTTCACATACTTGGTGGATTCTTTTATTGACTTGAAATCGTGTTACATGTGAATGGAACCAAGCGCAAGATCCTCCTTTTTTCATAATTTTCATAAAAGAAAATAGGACTGCACAATTTATTCAAATAAAATTTTAATAGTTGCAATTTATTCTGAAAGGCTGCAGTTTAGTCTTATCTGCGGCACTATATTTTTAACATTCAAGAAGAATAATCAATGTTTAGGGTCTCTGCATGTCTTGCATTTTATTTACTTTCATCTTAATCTTAACATGAGTGTTGGAACCTTTCTGTGTTTGTGGAGAAATAGTCTTGTTTGCTGTGCAGCGTTGATAGTTGTGATAAAGTAAGGTGAATAAACATGACCCAGTTGAAGGGTCAGGAGGAAGCTGTGCTGAATAAGTTAAACGGCCCCGTGGGGGCGGAGCGTCCTCCTCTGCCACTTTATTACTGGGTCACTGGGCTTGGTGAGCTTGTCATGACTCTTGAAGGCTGACTGGCTGATGGCTTCTCAGTACTATACAATAGGGCAAGAATAAGCAGTTTGAAGATGGTGTTGCATAACTCTTTGTAGCCACATTTCATATATAGAGGTATATATTAGTGGTTCTTTTTCAAGGTGACTTTAAATAAGCTTTTTAAATGTAAACATGACTTTAAAATGACCATAAACACTCTTATTATTGTTCTTTTAAGCTAAAACAAAGCTTTGTTTTTCTTGAAACTCTCTGTTTAATGGAAGTGCCATTGAAATGGTTTTCTCAGCTGTACCCTTATTTCTGTATCACACTCCACACCCTGCTATTACTTAAAACAGCATTTTCAATAACAGTAGCAAAAAAAAACAAAATAAGATTCAGAGGTCACCCTGGACCATTGGATCAAAGTGTCTTGAATAGGATCAAAGTCCTATTCTGGAATGTAGTAGCAACTTTCTGTATATATAGAGACATTTAAAGGATCATGCAGAGCCGGTGATCCTGCTCAGGGTGATCAGCTTGCTACAGCTTCTTCTGGTCAGTTTTACAGTTTCACAGTCATCAGACTAAAATATTTGACAGCAGAATGGTGTGATCGACCAATCAGAATTAAGTTGTCCAGAAAGCTGTGCATTAAATTTTTATTAGAAATGTTATAACCGTTTTTAGTTTTACATAAGTTATATGTGCTTCTCTCTAAATCTGTCATTTAAGTGTTTGTATTTTGTGGGTTGGATGTGATCAGTGTGGCCTTGTCGTGCTGATAGCAGTCTGAAGGGCTCCTACAGAAGGGCCGCACTGCACAGATAAGACTTCTGTGTGTCCTTTATTGTGTTTGAGCAGAAGTCTGCGCTCAGCTATCATAATGTGTCATAAATATGATTGAAAGTGCACAATGGGTTTTATTTTGTACTTTTATTTTTTTACTTTTAATTTTACATGCCTCGTCAGTCAAAGGTTTACCTCATTAAAACGTATTAATGGACATATGTTTCGAATCTCTGCACAATAGCTTTCTGAGTCTTTAGAAGTGTGAGAAGTGACAGTATGTTAAAGCTATTGAGCTGTTTTTGAGTAAATCTCAGCTTTGTAGTGTTGTATGCATCTGCTGTTGATTTAAATTGCTTAATAGCACAGAGAGTCAGAAATAGTGACTAAATGCCCCAGACTTATAAATGTCCTCTTTTTTTGTTGTTTAAATCTTCAACCTTGTTGCTGAGGTTTGTGTAGACCTAGTCAATTAAACATGTTTGTATTTGTTGTAAAGCTTTGTGGCTCTAGAAAATTGCAAGTAATAGGAATGGAGTGTGGAACCAAATTTTTTAAATCTGGGTCATGATTTCACATGATTTATCCAACTGATTGTAGTGGTAACACAATTATAGTCTGACCATTTTTACACTACCATTTCAAAAGTTACCAAATTTTGTAAATTATTTTTTGTTAATATATTTTTTTCAGTAATGATGCATTCATTGAATTGGTCAAAAGTGGCAGCAAAGACAAAATATTTACATTTCAAATAAATGCTTTTTTATGAACATTATTTTCTTTAAAGAACCCTGAAAAAGTATTATTTCCACAAAAATGTATCTTGAACGGCAAATCAGCATATTACAATGGCTTCTGAAGGATCATGTGACACTGAATAATGTCTGCTGAGATTCAGCTTTGCCATCACAGAAATCAATTTCAATTTTAAATTGTCATAAAATTTCACAAGATTAGTGTTTGACTGTATTTTTGATCAAATAAATGCAACTTTGGTGAGCATAAGACACTTTTTAAAAAATCTTACTGACCCCAAACCTTTGAACGGTAGTGTGTATAAACAAACAAAAAAAATCAAATGTTGTGCACTTGAAGTGTTTTTGACCCCGTGCAATATACAATTATACAAGGGTTTTTAAACTGCTGTCACCAACTTGTAAAACATGTCAGGAGTGATGTTTGTTGTTGTGGGCATATATGTTGTTTTTTCTCAAAAACATTTGCAGTCTATCCAAGAAATATGTTAGACACATGGTTGTTTTTGGAGCTGTTTTTCAGATACTTTCAGATGTTAGCATTACGCACATGGAGCAGATGAGATGTTGCATGTTGAATACCAAACATATGCTGTAATTGGGATGTAATGTGGTTCCATTTAACGTTTGGCGAACATTCCACCAACTCATCTCCGTAACTGTACACAGACCATTGACATATTTTTTTCCACACCCCTGCATCCTCTTTACCACAGTAAATGACATCAGCACCTGGCAACACAATGACCTCAGAAGCAAACAAACAAACAGACAAGGCCTTCACCGCTTCACCATCATCAACAATACAGGAAAGTCTGGCGTGTATTGGATGATTGGATATAAACCCTTCTTATCTGTTTTCGTTTGTGGTGTGGAGTGCTCGTCACGTTGTGCCTGGTGGGATAATTTATGAGAGCAGTGTGGTCACGTGGTAGAGCAATAGAGCTGTCAAGAACCATAAGCAAAATGGGACTTTGGAATAGGATTCATTGCTCACTTAGTCTATTGATTTGCGATAAGAGTGCACTTGCTGGCAGAATTGCTGTTTGAGGCGGAAAGATACATTTTCATGTCTATGAGGATCTTCAGTATCTTTCATGGGTAACATTGTTGATGAAAATGCACAAACGTTTTTGTTATTATGGTTATGACCATGTTGTTTTCAGTTTGCAAGCAAAGGAGTCCATTGGGTTCAACAGAGGCATTTTAACAAACACAGGAGTTCGTTAGGTCAATACTCAGATGTGCTCTATCTGAAAAGCATCCCTAAATGCACCAGTAAAATGAAAAGCTCAGTTGAAAAAAAACAAGTCCGGATGGAAAGTGGATCCTGTAGGAGCCTCGGGGATCTGGAATCCGCATGCTAAACAAATAAAGCATCTCTCTTGATTCCTACCTCACTTCTGACTGACTTTTCTGTCAAGCTTTTAAATGCCAAGCCTGTTTTACACAAAACATTTCAAAAGAATAGAATGTCAAAAGCTGCTCATGATGGGTGGTTTGCAGGTATTCATATTCACCCTTTGAAATATTATGCCCCATGAATGGATGTTACTTGTACATCCACACCCTAAATCTCAGCTACTAGGTATTTTATTAGAAAGTAGGGTATAAGATAAAAATTGCTTATTAAAAAAAAGGCATTGCCCTTTGGGCAGATGAGAGGTCGAGACGGCTGTTAAACAGAAGGTTTATGGATTCATGAAGATGGTTTCTGCATGTCACTGCTTGATTTGATGCAATGGTTCATACTTGACTGACACTGACATGATGCTTTTGGTGAAAGTATTTTGTACCCTGAGGATGTGTTTTTGACCCGTGCAAAGCTTGTTTTACAGTGGAGTCTAAATGTCTGAGACCACCAGTGAAAAGTAACTTTTTTCAATATAATATAATTGAAAATAAATATTGTTTACTATCTTATGGAAAATTATAGGAAAAAATAGTAACATTTTCATTAGTGTATTGTAATAGAATGTACATTTTATTACATTATGATTAGTGACTCCTCAGACTTTTCCAGATTTAAATGTATGAAATACTTTTTAAAGACTTTTAGACCTCAGGTCACCACCTTTAGGTGGTGTTTTAGTTTGCTGTCAGATCAGGGAGTCTTGCAGTGTCATCATTGTACCAGTACGTGGCAATCGGCCAGTGCTAAAAAACAAATCTCAGCTATCACTCTGTGTGTCTCCTCGAGGGCTGGTAAAACACACCCAAAATTGTTAATCTTGGTCTTGTTTAGTTGCTTTTCAAATCTGTCTTCAAGTGACCACATTGCTACAGTGGGATTACCGCGCCTCTAATTTCAGGACACGCTCTTGTAAAGAGATAACGATTTTTCCATGCCAAAATTTCCAAATGACCATTTCCGAAAGTGGACTAGTCTTGCACACAGTAGCAAGACATAATACTGATGTCTTGATGTTGGCACCAAGTTGTTTAGCTGTTTTGAATGTATATAACTTCCTCTAGAAAGATATCTTCTGCATCCAATTTTGGCATTGGCAAGGGCAAGAAAGGGTAAAAGATTAGTGATGAGTCAAACTCTGCCAATCCTTGTGCACACAAACAGTAAATAGTTTCTAGAGTAGACTAGAAACATGGGATTCGTTTTTTTTTTATTTAGAAAAACTACAGAACTGTTATGCATTTCTCGTTTAGACTGTTTATATGTGTTTTATTCTTAAAATACTCTGAGTTCTAGACATGGTGTTTTTGGCTCTTTGCCCTTGCACTTCCCACTTTTATGCTGTAGAGTTGCAGAAAGATGTTGTAGGTCATTAAATGGTAATTAGTGGAAGCCTTACACCATACTATACCAGCAGTAAAGTATGCAGGGAAACACATGAGCTTGTTCCTAACCAGAAACCTAATAGATGTACCACAGGCCCAAATTATAGTGCATGTTTTTAAAGGTAATCTGCATTACTGTGCATTGTTGTCCTCAGCCTACCTGTTTATTTAAAAGGCGTCAGAAGGCTGTGTAGCAGAAGAAAACCGTATTTATCTTGTACGCCTGCTCTGTAATTGTTATTGTCTGCAGTTACCCTGCAGTCACATGAGACAAAACTTCTGACTGCAATAATTATCTCAAATATAATTTATCTGCCCAAAAGGCTTTGTAAGAGTTCAGATGTGCTCCTCATTAAGTGGAGAAACATGCGAGAGTAATTTCACAATTATTTTTAACTTCTTATTTTATTCTCTTTAGAATACATTGAGGTTGCTAAGGAATCTTGTAAAGGGAACAGACACCACATGTCAAGCATCTATAGACCTTCTGTTTTTTTACTGCCAAGACTTCGTCACCACTCAAGAGACGCAACTACAAGAGGCAGCTTGCCGTGTCTTGGCCTACATACTTGTATTGCACTTGTTTCTCTATTGACAAATGAGTTGTACTTCTTAAGCTAAACACACAGAGGTCACACTGTTCCTGCAAAGTAAAGTCAGACATCACATTGCTCTTGCGTGTTGTCGACCAAAAAGAATGGCACACAGTGTGGAAATACGGAATGGAAGTATTGTAAAAACATGAAGAAGCAAGGAGCGGTTCGCTTGGTTGGCAGCTTCCATAAGGGTCCATTACTTATGGACAGCAAGTAAATATGGCTTTGTTCACACTGAAACCAGTTTAGATTGGTTTCTCAAATATATGGCCATTGACTGACTGCTGTATTGTTATTTTGTATGTGGTGAAATCTGATCAATTTCAGTAGCAGATGATATGGTCAGTGTCCGTATATGTACACTACTGTTCAAAAGTATGGGAATAGTCTTTTGTTAATAGACCTTTTTCACATTTCCGGGTTTCTCAGCAGCAGAAGTCATCATAGTTGGGTTAACTTCGAGAGCAATGAATGGGAGAGTACCACAAATATATTTTTTGCATTCCCATTTGCTCAAATAGCAAAAGAAAACTCCTCGATAGTGTTTTCGCGACTTTCAAAAAATGGAAAAAAATTGAGAGAGGCTGATAACTGCAGTCGGAAGAGAGAACAATGTCAAATTTACCATCCCTCCCATAGATGCTGTATTAGAAACACCCTCACATTTGCGTTAACTAGTTTTTTTTTTTTTTTTTTTTATACAAAGGTGATATAATACAAAGTATAGTGTTATAAATGTGTATACATTTTTTTTTTTTTATGTATGAAAAATGTAAAAAGAATTGAGAATTTACGATGCTGATGATTGTGAACGTGTCTTGTGAAAAGGGTCCGTTGTTTTTATTCAGCAGGGATGCATTAAATTGATCAAAAGTGACAGTAAAGAGTAGACATTTATAATGTCAGAGGAATAAATGGCATGTTAAAGCAGAAAACAGTCATTTTAAATTATAATGATTTAACAGTATTACTGTTTTTACAGTAGTTTTGATCAAATAAGTGCAGCCTTGGTAAGCACAAGAGACTGTGTTCAAAAACATGAAAAAAAATGAATGACCCCAAATTTTTAAACGATAGTGTATATTTTTCCTAGTAATGGCCTAGAACAGAGGACTACAAATCTGGTCATTTGGTGCCTGAAACAATAAGTGGGAAACATTGCTGTGTTATTTCTGTATTTAGCACACTTTATCAGATCAGTGCTTGATTGGAGGTCTGAAATCTGGATGACTCCTATAAAGTTAACCCCTTTAGCCTGTTTCCCAGAAGGAGCATCTACTATGACCGTGCCTCCAGATGGATAATGTTGTCTCTCTGTGGTCCATGTCACATGTGTACTACAACTCCTTGGAAAGGACTTAAACACTACATCACAAAACCGTCTGTATGAGTCTAATTTTGCTTTTAATTCTCCTTTCGAAACTTTTGGTTCTATGTTTGTCTGCTTACTGCTCCCTATGAAGGATTTTCCATCAAAATGTGTTTTTTATAGTGCCTTAAACTTGCCACTGAATGTGGAGTTGAATTACATGCACACAAACTGCTTTCTTCCGTGTCTACCCCACTTGTTTGTTTCTTCTTTTGTAGGGAAGGAAGAATGACCACAGAGTCTGTGGTGGCACGTTTTTGTGAATGTAGACTGCTGAGATATTAAGTAGCTTGCTTACTGTTTGATCAGCATTTCTGAAAACCGCTCACTCTCACAGCTCCAGACGGGGAAGTGAGATGCCCCTGGAGCAGAACCGGGTTGTGCTGGTGGTTCCTCACTGGGTGGAACTAGAACGTGGCAGAGGTTGCACACCCTGTGCTCTCACTGCACCCCAGTGATTACAGGGCTTGCTGAGTGTTTTTCAGATTCAAAGGAGGATCTATTTCAAGTTTACCACCACAAGAAAGACAGAGAAACCACAAGCCATGACCCGTCTTGTCCGTCTGCAAGTCTGTTTGCTTCTGCAAACTACATTATGCATGCATAATATATATACCTTTATTCTCAAGAACACCTTAAATTGATCAAAAGTGACTTAAGACTTTTACATTGTTACAAAAGTGCGGTGCTTTTAAACTTTTACCTCCCCCAAATTTTCGAATGGTCTTAAAAAATATATGGAAATTGAGCCTTCTCTGGCTGTCCATTCTGAACTGCTAAAAAGTGACTTATGTCCAACAAGAAATTTAATGTCCACTTTATATTGACCCCATGAGCTTTCATAGTCTCCTCACTGTAATTGTATCTCCCTCTGGTGTCGGCAGGCAGATGCATCATGGTTCAATAAGTTCAGTGACTCTTCACTGTGAACTGAGGGGAGTGTGATGATACACTAGAATAGCTCAAGCATTTAATTTGAAAGTGTTTGAGTGGAGCGAAATGAAGTGCTCACCCTGGAATGTTACAATATAAAGAGGAATGTCCTTCCTGTTGCTTCAGCAGCAGGATCTACACTTCCTGTGGGACTGCAGTAGCTAAAAAGGGTTTTTATAACAGGAAGGACAGGTCAGGGTCAGCATATCAGTCAACCAATAGCAGTTCAGGACAGTAATTGACAAATGGTTTCTGCAGGTCTGGAATGTATATCTTGTTGAATAGCATTCAAATATGTTCAGCATAAGAGATGTAATTACATAATTATTTTAAGAAAAAAATGATAAATGTCCTACATTTTAATCTTTAATTGGTGTACTTTTAGAAATGGAGAATGATGAAAATCCTTGTTTTCCTTTTTCATCCAAGATTTTTTTAGTATAATATACAGTATTATATTAGTAGTATATACTATTAAAGTTTTTATGAATTCTCTCAATTAGCTTTATAATTTCAGTTTTAGTTGTAGTTTTAAGTTTTAGTAATTTCATGTGCTTTTGTCATTTTTATTCATTTTTTAATATTTCTGGTTAATATATTTACAATAATATAATCTTATAATAAATTCAGGCTTTTGCATTTATACTAAACATATGTTCAGCATTTGTGCAAGCGCAGGGATTTCTAATTTCATGTAGTTTTGTGTGTTAATACTTTATTTTATTCGTTTGAGCTTTATTGAAATTACCAAAATTTGTTTATAGAAATAATTTTATTATTAACTTTAGTTTTGGTTAACGATAACAACATTGGCAATATGTTGTTCATATAAGAAACTAGAACAAAACAGGTACTCAAAAATGCAGATATTTTTAACTGGTCATTTTCAACCATTGGAAGTTAGCATTGGAAAGCACAGTTTGCGCGCGTGTGTGCGCGTGTGTGTGCGTGTGTGTGCGTGTGTGTGCGTGTGTGTGTGTGTGTGTAACTTTCCTTTTCACTTTAGTTTGATGTATGATCATAGTATCAGTCTGACTTTGTGACTTGGGCATTGTAATTCATGACTACAAGCCTGCATATTTTCTTTTAAATATGTCTGTCAAGTTAAGCACAATTTATCACTTTTGAAAATTAAGGCAGGAAAAAAGGACATTTTCATCACATAAAGATGACTATGCCCTTCATGAAGACTTCACAGCAGTAGAGCTCAAGTACTACTCAAACACTGCCGTTTACAAGCACAGACTCCGTGTTGACTGTGAAACTTTGCACCCTTAAATAAACCTGATACTTGAGGTCGACAGTAATTAACATATTTCAGTGCTTGCGTGGCTTTGGACTCACTCATGTGTGAATTTGTCTAGTTTGACTGTGGATGTGGTAGAAATGGGCTGAGGCTCATTCCCAGAGGCTTTCAAACATGGATCTGCCTTTCTGGCATGGCAACAGCACATTTACTCAGTGACCTAAATAAAAGACTGGATTCAGAATGCTGGGAGAGCAGGTCTGCATTGATTCTCTAGCGGTTTTAATTTTATTAGCGTTCAGATGATGGCTTGATATTTTAACGACACATTAAATTTAAAGACTGTTAGTTCTGAATGTCTGTGGTAAAAACATTAAACGTGAAACCTGTGGATGCTGTTATTTTAGAGTAACAGTACCGTCACATACACACACCTTTAAAAAGGGATTAAGAAAACCGGTGTGGAAAACGTGCCACAACGTGTCCTTGTTCATACCAGATCCGTTCAGAAGTTAATTCATTCAGTAAAGGTGTTCAGTGAAGGAAGTGTACGCCATGCTTGGTGTCTCAAACAGAATACACCCTAAGGAGGGGTACATTAAATATAACTCTTCCTTATTTTCCTCTCATAACCCTAACAGACTTGTACACTTACTTTATTAAAGGTGTTGTTTTTTGTTTTTTTTAAAGATTTTTAATGAACATGTTTTTCCCTCTTAATTATAAATGGGGAGCCGCTTACTTTTATAAGGTACATTTATATATTTTAGGAGAATTTGGTGTCTGTCAGAGAAGAATTACACATTCCTGGAATGTATTAGTTTTGCTGTGGCACCACAATGAAAACTTTATTGTGTGGGAGCTGACCAGCATGGCCTCATTGGACCGTTTTAGTACCACTTTGTGTGTGTGTGTGTGTGTGTGTGTGTGTGTGTGTGCGTGTGCATCAAACACATCATCCCTCACTGTACGTGTTTCTCTCAGCGTCAAATATGATCATCCCTGAGAGTCATGTAACTTCCTTTTCTCACAAGATTAGGTTGCATCAGACAGCATCTCCCACAGTAGGTGGGAGAATGTGCAATATGGTCCTTTTTGCTCTGAAATTTTTTTCTTTTTCCTAAAAATACTAGTTAATGTTATCGCATTGGACTGAAATTGTGTGACTTTGTTCACAAAGGGTATAACTACTTCTAAAAAAAAATTTGATAATTTTCATACTTTTCTGGGGAAGATTTTTCACCTTGTTACACCCGTGATGTTACAAAGCAAAAAATAACTCCCTCAAATAATTGCTTATAAATCACTCACTATGCTATATTATCACCAAATATTGGATCCAATCTTTTTGTCAAATTCTTTTCTTTCATTTAAGACTGGTTTTGTATTTATATTTGCTTAATATATTAATCGTAGGCCTCATTTATCTGAGAGTAGGCACCTCATTTTTTGAGTGAAAAAAAGCATTATTTATGAATAATTTTCACAATATTAAATAAAAACTGATGAAAATGTACACTGTTTATCGCACTAGTGTACTTTAATGTTTAATCAGGGAGTTTGCTTTTAAATGCTTTTATTTTGTACAAAATGGCACAAAGTCACACTTGTGGTGTTCCCGGTCAAAAATGTCCAGCCATTCAAAGTGAATGGGAAAGAATGAAAGTAATAGAAACTATTAGTGTTCAGGAGCATGTTGATCATGTTCATGTTCACATATGTACATGTGCTTGCAAACATAAAGGCCTTGGACCTGTTCATGTTTGGATGCATTTTCACTTTTTCAAGTGTTGGCTTGAAACCCTCGGGTCACTATGAAATGTATAAAGAGCTACATGAAGGTCTTTCTACAATTCTACAACTTTTTACAAAGGTCTTCTAAAATTTCTACTTTCTACATAAAGAAAAAAAAACAATAATCCAAAAACTTGTGGGTAAGTAAATGGCAGAATATGTATTTATGGGTAAACAATCACATTTAAAGCAGAACTCCTCATCTTTCCTATAAGCTAATATGACCTCTCTGGACTACACAAGCACAAAACTGCATCTTTGGAGCATGTGTGCTCAATTTTTCCTTGTGCAATCGTTGGTGTGAGGCTGCAGCGGCAGCTGATGGCACACCAAGTGTTCACCACTGCTTTCAATCTGTTCACAGCTGTTTTGCCATGAAAGCGTGTCTTGTTTATCATTTTGGCTTTAAGACCCTTTACATTTTCGCTCATACAGTACTGCATCAAAATATTAACTTTCACTTGGGTCATTCATGCAGTGACTTTTAACACATTGGCACATTTGTTGCAAAACACAAAAAGAGTTCTGCTCACACTCAGTGATGGAGACACAAGCCAAGAATCCTTGGTGTTGGAATGAGGAGATCTGCATGTAATCAGTCCAGTGGAATGTGCACAGCCATGGACAGAGAGACTTCAGAGAATGTGGGAGAAGTAGACAGCGGCCGTCTTTGTGTTATTACAGAAAAAATGTGTAACGCTTTTGTTTCCATTCATGTCAGTAAATGTTGGTTATATGCAAGTTCTCATTTTCACTGTGCATTACAGTATTATGTTTTTCTAAGAGGTCTTTGTGTTCATACCTCTTGTCCACGCCAGTGAGTTAACCACATTTGTTAGTGCAATATTGTTGCACATACCAGCCATTTGACAAAATAAGAGATTACAGTGTTACGAGTTATGTAAGGTTTATTCCAGATCTCTCTCCTGTTTTCCAGGCCATGGAGAATGCCACTGCGGTGAGTGTAAATGCCACGCTGGTTATATTGGAGACAACTGTAATTGCTCTACAGAGACGGCTTCCTGTGTGTCGGACGACGGCAAGATCTGTAGCGGGCGGGGCAGCTGTGTGTGTGGGCGGTGCCAATGCACTGAGCCAGGGGCATTTGGGGACACATGCGAAAAATGTCCCACCTGTCCAGATGCTTGTGGAACAAAGAGGTATGAGACCGAGGATGCTGAAACTAACTTAACTAAAGCTAACTCGATTTCTAATGTGAGGTCTGTCTGTAAAAGTGTATACATTATTGTAAATATTTTTGCATATGGGAATTGTACTATCCGATAGCATACAGGTTCATATTCATTTGCAGCAGTTCAACCTTATTTTACTTTAAATTAGCACTTCTTTCAAATTTTTTGATTTATTGTGTGTATTGCTGCCCCCTAATAGTCGACTAACCATTAGTTGATGAAAAGAGGCTTGGTCGACCAAAATTTTATTAGTCGCTTAATCGCAGAAAAAAAAAACTATCCACAGGAAGTGGTGAGGTCATGCAGAGTGTGGAAGCTGAACAGTAGCACTCACTGCATGACAGATGAGCGCCGGTGCAGTCACTTGCTCTTAAAATACTCATACAGATAAGAGTAATACATCTTTCAAATCTGTAAAAACTGTTTATTTGTGTGTACTCACAATAACAACAAACATTGAGCTTGTTAAATAATGAAAGCAAGCCAGATGCGCTTTCTGCCGTCTCAGTCTCTGTGAACTTGAACGCGAAACTCTCTGTATATCTTTGCCTTACAGACATGAAAAATAAATCCATAGAGAGTGAAATGTCTACTTTCAAATGAACAAATTCAAATGGAAAACAAATATTCTCAATGTATGTAGTCCGTATGAAACATGCATACAGGTGCATCACCACTGCGGAGATGATGAGTCGGTGTCGCCGACTGCATTTTTTAAACCGAAAACAAGTAGTTTATCAATAAATTATTTGATGATTTAAATTGGTTAAATTGCATAAGCATGCAACTAATAGTAGACTAATGCTTAAAAATGAATGACTACTAGTCGACCATACATTTTTTTTAGTTAAGGGCAACCCTACAATTTATTTGCCACATACTAGTGGCATTCCAGTGAAGGACTGCAGTACTTCGATAATATCTACACTACCATTCAAAAGTTTGGGGCCAGTAAGATTTAATAAAAAAAATTTTAAGAAAGTACTTTTATTCAGCAAAGATTTATTACAATGATTGAAAGTGACCAGTAGAGATATTTATGATGCTCTCAAAAGTTTCTATTTTAAAGAAGAGTTAAAAAAATAGCATTTATTTCTAACTTTGTTCATCAAAGAATCTTGTGAAAAAGTATAATGATTTCCACCAAAAATATTAAGCAGGACAACTGTTTTCAATATTGATAATAAGAAATGTTTCTTAAACACCAAGTATATTACAATGATTCCTGAAGGATCATGGAACACTGAAGACTGGAGTAATGATGCTGAAAATTTAGCTTGCCATTGCAGAAATAAATTATATTTTATAATATATAAAAATAAAAATGTAAACAATAATTCACAATATGACTGTTTTTACTGTTTTTCATCAAATATGTGCATAAGTTACTTGTTTCAAAAACAGGAAACGACAAAAATCTTACCAACCCCAAACTTTTGAACAGTAATTGTATGTAACACCAAGAATTGCTTGGTTCTTCACACAAATATATGCCTTAATGGTTCTATTTATATCAAAATTTAATTTACAGTGAAGAGACACTCTTGACCCACTTGTGATCCTTCATAAATCTACGAGGCTTATTGCATCGTTAAGTTACTGAGCATAATCCTCGAAGACTCTATAAAGCAATAATAAACAATTATAAAAAAAAAATTCCACTAGTCCCATGTTAACATTTATAATGTTTAAATACTGTTTTATACTCCGTTTTTAATGTTACTTCCTCTGCGGCGCCATTAGTCCATACTGTCACTTTCCATATGCGGCACCACCAGTATGGACTGGTCTGAGGAACATCACCTTGTACAAGACACCACCCCCACTGTCTGTGGAGAATCAACAACTGGCTGAAGATCTGAATGTATTTTATTGCCAATTCGAAAAGCCCAGTCTCACACCCCACACCCTCTCTGATCTGCACTTCAAAAATACACCTACCCCTCCTGCAACCCCCCTCCCTCCCTCCCCCACCATTCAACCTTTGTTTCTAAGACGCTTCAGGCCCAGACGGTGTTTCACTGCCTGTCTTAAAGTATGTGTGACCAACTGGCCCACGTATTCACACAGGATCTTCAACAAATAACTGAGCTGAGGAAGTTCCCTGATGACTTCAGACGCTCCACCATAATTCGGTCCCCCAAAAAACCTCAAATTCATGAATTAATGACTAAGACCTGTAGCTTCATGTCTGTGGTCATGAAAGACATTTGCGCGACTGGTGCTGGCCCACCTGATGGACATCACTGGACCCTTGCTGGATCTTCTTTAGTTTGCATACAGAGCAAACAGGTCTGTGGATGAAGTCAACATGGGACTGCACTACATCCTACAACACCTTGAAAACGGGACGTACACAAGGGGATCATATTTGTGGACTTCAGTATCGGCTTCAATACAATCAGCCTGTTGAAGATTCTCTCAGACCAAACTGACCCAGCTCTCCCGACCTACCTCCACCGCAGGGATTATCCGCTTCCTGACAGACAGGCAGATGTTTGGGTCAGCTTAGTGAGGTTGGGCAAACTCATATACGGACTATCACAATCAGCACGGAGCTCCTCAGGGTGTGTTCTCTCCCAACTGCTATTCTCCCTGGATACAAATGACTGCACTTCAAAGGAACCCTCTGCAAGCTCTGAAGTTTGCAGATTGACACTAGTCATCGGCCTCATCACGGAAAGAAGACGAGTCTGCTACAGACAGGAGGTGGAGAGCTGGGCTGGCTGGTGCCGCACAAAAACCTGGACCGCTAAAAACACTCTCCAAAACTGTGGGGAGATAATCATGGAAGTCAGGAGGAACCCCCCGGCACTTACCCCCTCACATCATGAACCAGCACTGTGGACTGGCGTGGAGTCATTAAGTTCGGGCAACACATCTCTTCAGGCCCCCTTTGGAAGTGGGACAATCACATTGAATCGATATTGTGAAAAAGGCACAGCAGAGGCGGTATTCCGCCGCAGATGAGGAAGTTCAACCTGCCACAAAATCAGGAGCTGAAACCATTCTACTCGGCCATCATTGAGTCTGTCCTGTGTTCATCTATAACCGTTTGGTTTGGTTCAGCTACCAAAACAGGCATCAGAAGACTACAACGGATAGTCAGGACTGCTGAGAAGATTATTGTTGCCCCTCTGCCCAGCCTCCAAGATCCTTACATCTCCAGAGTGAGGAAAAGGGCTAAGAAAATCACTCTGTACCCCTCACACCCAGCCCACTCTCTTTTTGAACTGTTACCCTCTGGCCGGCGCTACAGAGCGCTGTGCACCAAAACAGCCAGACAAAACCGTTTTTTTCCCCCTAGGCCATATCGCACCTGAACAACACATAACACACTTCAGTACTGCACATCTGTAAATAACTCCTTAAACCTTCATCTGTAAATAGCACTTATGCACATTCACAGTTCTGTCTATGGCCATTTTTCCTTTTTCTGTATATTTTTATTACTATAGTTATTTATAATTTGTCTATTCTCTCATTTTATGTATGTCTGCACTTTGTTTGTATTTTCTGTACCAGAAGTTCCTAACACCAAGACAAATCCCTTGTGTATGTGAACACAATTGGCAATAAAGCTCTTTCTGATTCTGATACTGATTCTGCAGTGTGTTTGTTTTTGTTGTTGAGGGACAAGTCGAAAATATTTCTGTGGCACAAGGTAGCATGCCACAAGATGATGTCAGTAGAGCTCTTATTTACTCTACATACACCAACATATGGTCTCCATTAGACTCCTCCGAGCTGACTGGCAGAGTCTGAGATAGCTTTCCTTTGTCAATGACTCTTGTTTAGATTCAACCTGGTCAGTCTTGTGATGGTTATAGTTTGACTTTTCTGAATGTTTCTCTTCAGGGAATGCATCGAGTGCCGTCTCTTTAACACGGGGAGACTGGCCGATAACCAGACCTGCCAGCGCATGTGCAAGGATGAGATCATCACCGTGGAAACACTCAGTGAGTACACACTTGACATACTGAATGATGGTTTGGGGCGGCTTTTCTATCACTTCATCCCTGCACCCTGCACAAACACACTTCTTCCTCTGATACAAATACATGTGTGGTTTGTTTAAGCCAAAGAACAATATTTTTTAGTTTGTTTGTTTGTATGGTTATGCTCTGCTATCAATTAACTATTCCGTAAATATAGTACTTAAATTGACTCATTTGAGAAAACTCAAAAAGTAAAACTTAACACAATTATGGTTGCTTAACATACATCTTCCTTAAGTCAAAGAGAAAAGTTGAACCCAGCAGTGATCAGGAGCTCAGTTCAGAGATCAGTCCATCTCATCAGGACACACTGTTGGTCGAGCGCCACAGTTTGTGCTTCCAGGTCGTGATTGTGTTACCCGCAGCAGGGTGAAGCACAGTTTGTGGCGTATCATGGCCAGCTCTGTTTATGTTATTATCTAGAGAATGTGAGTCTGGACGTCTCAGCAACACTCGCTGTTCTGTGTCCCACTGTGAAAGCATGTGTTTACTGCTCTTCCTCTAAAACCCTGCTATTAATACACCCCCCCCCCCCCCCCCCCCCCCTCCCCCCCCCCCCCCCCCCCCCCCCCCCCCCCCCCCCCCTCCCCCCCCCCGCCCCCCCCCCAACCACTAACATGTAAAATGCTCCGATTCATTTAGAATAGCAATTTAGAAAACGTCGTTCTTTTGTTGTGTATACAGATCTTTATTATATTTTTGTATCTTTTTTATTTTATTAATTCATAATTATGAAGGTTTTATTAGAGTCCGTAAGCTATGAATAAAGTTTGAGACCTTCTCCAGGGTATTTATAACAGGTTTTATTGCTGGAGGAATTTTTTTTTTTACATGTGTCTAGGAATGCATGAATGAATGTTTATTGTTGAGCAATATGAAGCTGGTCTTATTCGCTGAAATACTGTAGTGAAACATTCAGGTTGCTTGTGAACTCTTTAAGGCCTTTCCATGTCACTCCTAATTGTAAAAGAAGGCATCATGGATTTTATGTTTCACGACATTTCCCTGCCGTTTCAGTCAGCTGACTTCCTTAATGGACTGCACATGTGCATACCTGGAAACATCTAGCTCATTCGGAGAAAGAGGCTCCGTAGTTAAATGACTGTTAGGAAGGGAGAGACTTCCTCGTCTGTTGGGGATTTTAATTCTGATAACATTGAAACATTCTTGATCAATCTGGGTCCTTGTTGAGGAATGCAAGGTCTGGTCCAACAATAATTTCAGTGTTTATGCTGTTGGCTCGACGTGTCTTTCTCATTTTATTGCCTCAAACACAGTTTGCACAGCTGTTTTATTAAACTAAACTTCTCTCTATCTGTTTCAGAAACGGATGATTCCAACACTGTTCAATGCGTCTATAAGACAGAGAATGACTGTGTGATGAAGTTCACCTACTCTGAACATGCCAATGGCCAGTCAGTCCTCACTGCTCTTAAAGAGCCAGGTCAGTGTTTAGCACTTCACAACTACCCCACTAAGAACGGCATTTCAGAATCATGTTAAGCACAGTCATTTCTGGAACGTATAAGTAAAGAAATGATCAAAGTAAAATAAGTTATATTTCTGTTATTTCTGATACAGGCATGGTTTCTAATGGGAAAGTACGTCATATCTTATCATATCATATCATTATGGCCATGCATTTATGTATTTTGTGTGTTTACAGAATGTGCTGTTGCCCCAAATGCCATGACTGTGCTCTTGGCAGTTGTTGGCAGCATCTTGTTGATGGGCATCTTGCTGCTAGCGCTCTGGAAACTGGTCATCACCATTCACGACCGCCGCGAGTTTGCACACTTCCAGAGTGCACGTTCACGGGCGCGATACGAGATGGTGAGATTTAATCTACTGCACTATGTTTGATTCAAATGATAGAAATCAGATACTTGTGAAATGTTGGAATGCTTGTTTACATGTCACAATACTTTTGACAGTTAATTACTTTTGAGTTAATCAAGGATCCAGAATTGCTAGTATTATTTTATTATATTTTTTAATTGCATACTATCATTCAAAAGTTTGGCTTCAGTAAAAAAAATTTTGAATCCTTATGTTTACCAAAGCTGCATTTCTTTGATCAAAAATACAATGAAACAGTATTATTGTGAAATTATATTACAATATTAACTGTTTTCCATTTGACAGTATTTTATAATGCAATTTATTCCTGTGATGCAAAGCTGCATTTTCAGCAGCCATTATTACAGTCTTCAGTGTCACATGATCCTTCAGAAATCATTCTAATATGCTGATTTGGTGCTCAAGAAACATTTCTTCTTATTATCAGTGTTGAAAACAGTTGTGCTGCTTGATATTTTTGGGGGGAAATCATACTTTTTTCAATATTCTTTGAATGTAAATTCAAAGTAAATGTTTAAAAAGAAGTAAATGTTTAAAGAAGGATACATAAATATCTTTACTGATCAATTAAATGCGTCATTGCTGAATAAAATACATTTTTCTAAAAAAAAGAAAGGAAAACATTTCTTATCAATATTGAAAACAGTTGTGCTGATTATTTTTTATTTTTTGGATACATTTTTACAGGTTTTTTGAATAAAAATTAAAAAGAACAGCATTAATTGGGATACATAAAAAAAAAAAATTAAATTCTACATTTTATTTAGAAATCTTATGCAAGACAAAAAAAAGGTTTGATTTCTTTCTTTTGAATGGTAGTGTAGATGCATTCATATACCACTGTTTGTAAGTTGCAAATAGCCTGAACTGGCAACTCTATGCAATCAGAAGGACAAAAACAACTAGACTTGGATTGAAACCATGAGGCCTTTTGGAAAACATCAGTCAGCTGGGATTGCAGATCAGTCATGATGATCATTCCAAGGCTGTGTTTTAAAGACTCTGTTCGCTCTGCGCTTCTAACCATGTGCATTTCAATGAGCCCATCTGACCTATTTATTCCTCGGTCTCTCTCTCCTTGTCTTCATCCTAGGCATCTAACCCTGTTTATAAGCAGTCCATCCCCTCTCACCCAATGGAGACGGTTTTCCATATGCATAGTATCAAGTCATGCAACGGAGGAGTCCACTGATCGACCTGCATTTGGACTGGGGGACATGGCAGGACCTGTCCAGCGCTTCTCTGCACTACAGTTGAGGACCGTGACAAAGCAAATCTTTCGGTCTTTTGCAATGCAAACTTTATTTTTGAGGCGTGTGGTTCCTGAGGATTGAAACTGATCTTTATGCAGTTTCAGCTTGATGAGCAGCAGTTGGACGCATGCCGAATTTGAGAAGAGGATTGGCTTGACTAGTTGGAGAGGCAGGGCTTATCGGCATTAGACATTAACCTGCAATGGACCGCTTGCTTGAATATAATTCCTAACCATACCTCCTGCACATTATGATGGATTTGCTGTGCATTGTTTTATAGGCAAAGAGACATGAAGTGTATATTATTAACAGTGTGCCTTTCCCAGCCGTTACACATTTTACATCAGTTTATTTACCACATGTACAATAGTCAGATGTCATAAAGTGTGCATAGAACACAAAAAATGCGAAATTATACATTAACTCTTCAACGAAGTGATGGGTACTAACCTAACCAGAGCAATACATTTCTTAACTTGTTTTGCACATTGTATGTTAGGTTGAGATTTGTAAAGTAAAGAAAGAAATGCCACTCTACAATGCTAGTCTTATTGTATTGCCACAGGTAACACATTTTTATAATGATTTTCAACTGTGCAGTGTGATGCAATAACACCGCCTGCTGATAATTCAAGAGTGTCTCGTTTGTTTTTGGAACAATTACATTTAGAAGTTCCACACTCATCCCATAAGGACCTGGACTAAATAAAAAATTAGACACTAGACACCAACTGCCAGTAAGAACTGAGACTGACCCCGTACCGATACTTAGTCATGCAAGTCATGTTTGTGTCTACTTGCTTTTTTTCTTTTCATTTTGTTGCTTTTTTTTACATGTGAGACCCTGGACCACAAAACCAGTCATAAGGGGCAATTTTTCGAAATTGAATTTTGTTAGGATAGGGCAATATTTGGCTGAGATATAACTATTTGAAAATCTGGAATCTGAGGGTGCAATAAAATCAAAATACTGAGAAAATCGCCTTTAAAGTTGTCTAAATGAAGTTCTTAGCAATGCATATTACTAATCAAACATTACATTTTGATATTTACAGTAGGAAATTTACCAAATATTTTCATGGAACATGATCTTGGATATACACTGGATCTATGGATAATTTTGACCTATACAGTATTTTTTTTGGCTATTGCTAAAAGTATACCCCAGCGACTTAAGAC
Organism: Sinocyclocheilus anophthalmus; assembly: GCA_018155175.1. Lineage (NCBI taxonomy): Eukaryota > Metazoa > Chordata > Actinopteri > Cypriniformes > Cyprinidae > Sinocyclocheilus > Sinocyclocheilus anophthalmus. The sequence continues at coordinate 496,988 of JADLZN010001827.1, read as the reverse complement.
TGGTTTTGTGGTCCAAGGTATATAAGGTGTATGTTTTCGAAACTCTTACTGCAAAAATCCAAACTGATTACACTGCTAGTCGATGCTTTCACTGGTTATAATTTCAGTCCACATAATCATTGTTTCAAAACACAAGATCTTTGTAATAAATAATGAGAACATTTGGTTTAATCACTGAAACACAACAGTATGACTTTCAATTTAGTACTTTTAACAATCAGTTCATTCAACACCAAACAATGCAAGATACATGTTTCAAATCAGCCATGCTGCTGAGGTTACAGTAATACAGGCTAGACTTTCTCCATTAGACAATACACTTACATTACCTAACTTGCGTAATTAATGTAAAATCCATTAAGTTTGCAATACTATCTGTCCAGTCTGTCAACAAAAGGTGTGATGGAGATATGACATTGCCATGAGGTTTTGTGTAGTACAGTGTAAGGATAAAAGAAACTAGAATACTTTGATCTCCTGAGAGGCAAACAATGCACTGGCATCTTCAGGACACCCCACAGAGGGGTGGTGCGGGAAACGCCTCTCTCACATATGCATCTGTGCCTTTTTCATCTCCTCCCTCCACTGGATTCACTCAAACTGGTCAAGAATATAATGTTCTAAATGAATGCAAATAAGATTTACAGTCATGTTTGGTTTCATTTGAATAGTTTCAGGGCAAGTGGTACAATGGTCTTAATCTTACTAAAAGATAATACAGATCCTAAGAGTTAAGAGAAACTTCGATCACCGTAGAGAGCAATCTCATGCAAATTACCGTTTGTTCCCATTGAGGTGTAGACCACCCAGGTCTGGCACCTGGCTCAATACAAATTCCAATTGTTTGGACAGGCCTCCATTTGGAGGATGTATTTACTTAGTTTGGTATTTAAAGGATAGCAGCAAAAGGGTCAGCGCGATTCTGGAGCCAGAATGCCCGTAGCACAGAGTATCTCCACACACTCTGTACTATGTTTTTTCTAATACATCTAATACATTTAATCTCAGGTATGCATTTTACTCTTAGATTCGTCTTTGAGAGTTTGTTGTCTTGTATTGATTTGATATTGTTGAATTGGCTGTGGAGATAATTGGCATAATACATATTTACCTGACTGATAATAAATTGTTACATTTGATTTATTCTGACTTACTCTGAGGTTATTTTCTCAAGTAGATTAAGTGAAGGCTATGTTTCTGCAAATCTGCATCCAGGGTAAGTGAACATTAGGATAGCAGGAGATTTTTTGAAAAAAAAAAAAAAAACAAACAAAAAAAAAAAAACCACAAAAACAAAAAAAAAAAAAAAAAAAAAACAACCCCCAAAAAAAAAAATTGAAAAAAAAAAAAAAAAAAAAAAAAAAACAAAAACAACAAAAAAAAAAAAAACAAAACAAAAAAAAAAAAAAAAAACAAAATTGTTTGTGAAAACAAAAAAATTGTTTGTTGATTTTTGACACAAAAAAAAAAACACCCCACAAAAAAACCCCCCCCCCCCCCAAAAACAAAAAAACAAAAAAAAAAAAAAAAAAAAAACACAAAAAAACCCCAAAAAAAAAAAAAACAAAAAAAAAACAAAAACAAAAAAAAACAAAAAAAAAAAAAAAAAAAAAAAAAACAAAAAAGAAAAAAAAAAAAAAAAAAAACATTGAAAAAAAACAAAAAAAAAAAAAAAAAAAAAAAAAGCATGGGGGCATCAGGTGAGATTTAAATTTTGACTAACGTTAACATTACGTTAACGTTTTATGGTAACCATGTATATAATTTCAGAATTAATTAAGTTGTACGAAGCTGTCAGCGGTCGGGGTCTAGACAAAGGTGGTCTAGAATAACCGCTGATTAATATTTTGAGTATTAATTAAGTTGTACGAAGCTGTCAGCGGTCGGGGTCTAGACAAAGGTGGTCTAGAAGAACCGCTGATTAATGTCGGAATATTACATGGGTAGCTGTAGGGGGCTAAACAGATTAGCCACAAACCTCTGAATAAGGATTAGAATGGCGAGTTTTGTGATCGTGGAGCCCACGCATAGCGTGAGGCATCCTAAAAACAACATAGATTCCTAATGAACGAATAAAATACAAAGTAAAGAGTTAATTAGAATAACTGAATGTAAGAATAATCAGAGACCGACAAACAACCAATGTGCCTTTCAACCTAAATTAGAATTCAGATACTAAAATGGAGTCAGATTGAGTTAAACCTAAATTGAATAACACTGCGCGCTGAAAAGACCGAACACGCAAGAGACCTTCATCCGCCACTGGATACCTTCCTTGGACCAGGTGCGCGGACTTTACAACAGTTTGCTGCCAGTACAGTAAATGTTGACTGAGTCTGTACTGTAGTTTCGCTGTTTTCTTGGGTGACTTACATTACTTTGACAGTGTCTACCATGGTAAATCCTCTGTTTATAGTCCCACATGGCATACATGTCTCCCTTATTCAGATGTGTCTGACCAATCTGACAGACAGGCACACATTTAATTGTATCTTGCTCTATGTATATTTATCACAAATTGCAAATCTCTCTCTCTCTTTCTCTTTCACACACACACACACACACACACTTTGAACATTGTGGTTATCAGCCGATTTAAATTGTTTACTGTAACTAATTTATTTTACTTATCTATTTCGGAAATGCCAACCATGCAGTTCTACAGAATCTGTATCTCTAGAAATGTATAGATACCAAATGTTTCACTGATTAACCATTAAGATCAGTTGGATTAAATCATAGACATTAATCTGAATGAGAAGAGAGGCAAATGAAAAGTTTGATAGTAATAACATTATGAATGGTAGTTGTTGTGAATGAAATGTTGAAATAGATGAAACACCTATTTTGTGTTGTGAAAAGCATGCTTTGTGATTTAGTGTTTTGTACTAATGCAGTTGAAAACACGCTGATGTTTGGAAAAGGTGCATTTTGATGATTGGTTGTGAGATTAGTAATAAGTTTGAAAATGTACAACTTGTGAAATACGAAATAAAATAAAAAATTTAATACATTTTAAAAAGCTGTAAAAGGTACATTGTTAGTACATTATTCATGTCAAGTCACCTTTGTTTATGTAGTGCTTTATACAGTAATGACTGTACAAAATAACAGAATCAGTTATGCAAACTATGTCACATATGAGACAAATTCATATTCTGCTGTAAAACAACTCTGAAAAGACAAGTGTCATTGTTCAGCTCCAGTCAGTTCAGTGTTATTACGAAACCAATTCAATTCATCTAAAAAGCTCTACAAAAGACAATAGTGTTATTCAGATCTATTTTGTCAGTTTGAGTTAGTTCAATGTTGAATCAATTCAGTTCAATAACAATACTGAAGTTTAGTCACTTATGAAACTAATTTGATTCCAGATTTGCTAAGAAATAGATCTACAGAAGACAATTTCATCAGCAAGCTCACACAGAAGCAGTGCAATGGAATTAAGGCAAAAATGCATTTTGTTAACTGCTTCTCAAACTATAGTCACAAAGCACATTTACATGCACAATTTGATATCAGTGAGACTAAAGTAATAATTTGCCTTCTTAAACTGTCATACAAATGAATTAATCCAGTTGATTTTTTTTTTAAGTCAACTATATTTATTTTTAGGACATTGCATGGCAATGGATAAAACCAAAACGGTTCTTTCAGGAAACAACAGTGAGACATGTAACAAAGTCAGAAAGACTAGAAGACAACAGCAGAATCTAAATACAGTCAATAGTATCACAAGGCACACATAATCGACAATTTCAAAGTCAAACTAACCAACCTAGATAATGCAATCTGTATCTCTGCTTAATGACACAAAGGACATGCAACATGCCATGTATAGTTGGATAGACACATGAAGACTGAAGCTCAAGTACGCAAAAACTAGTACTTTCAAACATACAATCTTAAGATCTTTTTGTTTGATGCTAACAAAACATGTCAGCACAGCAGGGAATGACACAACCACCCCTCTGTAAGCTGACAGGAAAATCTGACTTAATACTGCAAACTAGGTGACCGAAGCCCTTGATCTAAGAGGGCCGTGCACCTGGAGTGGGTGAGGGGCTTAATGGGCTAAAGTTTGCTTAGTACCGTTTATTTGTCATATTCTCATGTGACTCCTGTGAAGGCAGCTTGTTTTATGCTTCAAAGGTGTGGTGCAGAAGGGTTTTTTACCTGCAGTGAGGAAGATTGGGAGTATAAATCGGCCAATGTGTGTGTGTGTCTGGTGACGTGTCAAAGGCCTCAGGTTCAGTTACAGAGAGCAGCTGTGTTTGCGATGGGGAAAGTGCACATACCTTCTGAGAGCCCAGCTGAAAACCGATTTCAGTGCTGCTTTACTGTGAAACCGCATGAGACTATGTCCCTAAGACCTCTTACAGAGTATTTTACCAGGTCTGGTGGGTGGTCTGCTATCGATCCTGTATCGAAGGCATGCAAAGAGGCTTTACATTTTAAGTTTTTCAATGCACAAGTCATATTGGCTGTAAAAGTTTGCATGGTAAATTGAAATCCTTCACCAAATCTAATGTAACCGCCATGTGGTTACACTGCCACCATTTTCATGCTCTTGCTGCACAACACACCCATGGCTGACATTTTGAGATGAGACTTAAGGGGATGCATGTAGAAATACAAATACAGTATGTGCAAGGAGCTCCAGTGGCTCTTCCCTGTTAGGATGTCAACCCTGTGGTTTGCTCATAAATCACATGTTCCCAGAGTTCGATGAACTAAAATGCTGCTTTCCTCCAGAGCCGTGAGCCAGCATCAACAGCCAGAGCATTCAGACAGAAGTGAAGTCATGAATGCAGGAAGGGAAAGTAGGTTTGTGTGATAGGTGTAATGTCTGAGTTAAGCCATTAGGAGCTGAACAGCAACAGATGTGACTGTGAAGGCCTGATCTTCTGCCCTCTCATGAAATCTCTCTCTTCTTCATCGTTTATTTATCATTTCCTTCAAATAAACACATGGTCTTAGGAATTGTAACATTTTTTGAGCAAAAATTATGAAGCAAAATAAAGATTCTTAAGAAAGGGATAGTTCACCCAAAAATGAAAATGTGATGTTTATCTGCTTACCCCCAGGGCATCCAAGATGTAGGTGACTTTGTTTCTTCAGTAGAACACAAATGACGATTTTTAACTCGAACCCTTGCAGTCTGTCAGTCATATAATGGAAGTGAATGGGAATCATGGCTTTGAGAGTCAAAAAACATACACAAACAAAACCAAATTAAACCCTGCGGCTCGTGACGATACATTGATGTGTAAAGACAAAGTACATTTGACACATTTTTTACAGCCAGTCAGAAGATCTTCCATTAAAGCAAAATATGCACTTTGGATTTTTTTTTTTAATGAGAACGTTCAACATTTATTTAAAATTGAAATATTTTGCAACATCATAACTTTACGGTCTTTCATTTCTTACCCCAAACTTTTGAACCGGATCTGTTTTATTTAAACAGACGCATTAGGCCTATGCATCATGGCGTTTTCTAGCCATCTAGATGTGCCAAATGTGTCTTTTTTAGGAGCAGTGTCCTTCATTTCCAGGGAGATGTGATAACTGTGAATGTTGAGCCTTACTGGAATGCAAGGTATGTCCTGCAGCACTGTTACCCAGACTCACTCTATCCTGCTTCATTTATCTGGTCTTACTCACCTAATGAGTCTGTGTCTCTGACTGACTGACTGTTTGTGTTCAGTGATGGAATGTAGAATCGCTCTGTTTGTGAGCATATAGAGGCTTGACTAATGCAATACGCTTCTTTATGTTTATTATCAAACACTGATTGTGATGCACAGTGCCCATGTTAACCTTCACACTTATGCTTTTCTGTGAACCTCGGAGACAATGGCTGCAGCACATGTTCTGCACTGCTGATGAATCATTTGTGATGCAAATGTTTTTGTAAAGTGGGGCCTACTGGCCTTGTCCAGATTCTGGGAAAATATTGTACATGTGTGTTTTTACATGGGTGGCATAGTGTGTTTATACATAAACAATCATGTGGGTATTTATTTATGAGTGTTTTGTCTTTATGCTTGAGGGTCTGATCTTTGTCAGGAGCATTACTCATTCACAGGACCAAATTTCACCCTTTTTATGCCAGTATTTTTTCATCACCATATGCAGAACCCAGTCAAGAAGAAGACATAATACTAGTATGTACTATATGTCCTGCACACATTATTTTCTATGTAACACTATGGATCACACAGGTACTACTATCAGCGTGTTCAGATTTCTTTAAGACAGTTTGTTCTGGATTTCAAAAATGAACAAGATTGACCAAAGACTAGATTTGACATCAGTGTATAAGACAGTCTTGATAAAACTTCCATCTTCTGGACAAAAATATTTGCAGTTACCAGTGATAATAGTTTTGTTACTAAATCGAATAAAATAACAGTCAATTAATCAACTGAAATAATCAATTTTTACAACAATTTAACAGTATTCTTGGGAACAAATAATAAAAAATTTTTGTGATTTATATTGTTTATGAAAGTAAATATGTAAGAAATATGCGCCACGGACACCGCGCTCTGTCCTATAGCACCATCTACTGGATGAAGGTTCATGGTGCATGTTCACGGACGCCCGGTGTCATTGTGCTGGTATTAGTGGTTTGTGAAAGGGTTCATTTAAACAAATAAATACAAAGATAACATAAAAGGCAATAAGAGTAGTCAATATAAAAAATTTCCTGTATTACAGATTTTCTAAGTATGTTAGCTAGAGTTTAAGACCGTTATGACAGATTTTTCATTTTGGGTGAACTATTTATTCCTTTAAATCAGCAGAGGAAGAAGAGAGAGTCCTAGTGACTCGTATAATTGGAGTATGTGAGGAGGGAGAATCTGGATTTGGGTGTATTGGTTGGTGTGTCTTTGTGGTTTATACCACCTCAGTATGGTGTAGACTCAAGCAGGAAGTTAGGTCATGGAATTACATGTCACTGTATGAAATTCTGCTTCTCTCCTCCAGAATGCAAAGTTGAGCAGGTCAAAGGCACAATGGCTACATGTGACCTGGAGACTGAGACCAGCTCTCCACATAAATTTGTTTGTGCAGTAGTGTGTCATAGCTGTGTTGTTCACAAACAAGCAGATGGTAGTATTTAAGTCATAGTTGATTTGTTTTCTATGAAACAGTGCAACTAGTATTTTTCTACATCATGTCCACTTTTAGGAAAGAGTTGCTACCTCACTACATGCACGTACTAAAGCCCAGCCCTGTAAACTGTTAATCTGAAAGTAATTTAGTAGGGCAGGTTAAATGTGATGCGCATTCTGTTTATGATGAAATGATCTAATGGAGTGATCTAATAATCTCTTCACTAGTTTCTATAACAAAGTATAGCATACATGCCAAAATCAATATTATAAATTATATTTACTCCAACATTAAGACAGACAAATGTTCAAAGTTCTTGGATGAACTTTTCTTTGGCAGCTTTCATGATGTGTCCTCAGTCTTCCAGGGTGTGTAGGCACAGCATAGACTCACAGACTAGAAACTGACTGTATGAAACCACAGAGTGAGCTGGACATTGTTACAGGTTAGTGTATGGCATGAAATCATGAGAGGGAGGGATGGAAATAAACGTTTAAATTCATGTAGTAGGCAGTAATGTTTAACAGAGTGGGTGACTCAACACCTCTTAAATTTAAGAAAGATCGGATGTTATTTTGGTGAAATCTGTCTATGTTGCAAAAATAAGTTTCAGATTAAAAAGGAATTAATACAGTTATACAATTTAAACAAGAGTCCAAGGTGCTCAATTTCTGCGAAGATTGATTCGTTTTTATGTTTGGGGTTCCATAGACCTTAATGATGTATTTTTACATTTAAAAATGCTTCATGATATGTTCTTTGTCATTTTTGAATGGAGCTCCATTGTAATTTTTTAAAGAAGAATAATATACAAACACCTTTTAGAGATCATTGATCAGTTTGTAGCTTATGCAATATTTTCCATCCAATCAAAAAATCAAAGAAAAGGCTTTTCATCTTTTCATCAGACTAGATATTCACATACATTCAAGAGGAAGTATTTCTTGATTTAAAAAAAAAAATCAGTTTTCTTGTTTTATTAAAGTTAACTTGTTTTAACTTAATAAATATATTTGAGAAGTTACAATGTTTCAATTAAAAATTGGCAAGAATAGTAGTAGGCTAATTTCATCACCACAGGCTAGGCCTACGTCACGTTCATGTGTTTTCAATTAAGTATTCAGTAGGACAAAATGACTCGGATTGTACATTTTAAGCAATAATTCATCCAAAAAGGAACACTCTGTCATCATTTAGCCTACTCACTCTTACGTCATTCCAAACCTGTATGATTGTGTTTCTTCTGTGGAATAAGCCTAGCCCTGTGGTTCCCAAACCTGTCCTGGAGGCCCCCCTGCCCTGCACCTGGGGGGTCCTCCAGGACAGGTTTGGGAACCACTGGTTTAGCCTATATATTGATAAATGTTTCAAAAGTTTTTGTCCTTACAGTAAAAGTCAGACAAAAAACGGTTTGGTTACATTCTTCAAAATGTCATCTGTTATATTCCGCAGAAAAAAGAAATTCATAGGATTAACGAAATGAGTGTGAGTATAAATGACAACAGAATTATCATTTTGGGTGAACTATGCCTTTAAGCAAAACTAAATTTGATCATTTAGACTCAAATCAACATTTCAGGTCCATTAATTTATTCATTTGGTAAGTAGTAGCAGCATAATAAGCTTACTCTGTGGCAGTGTATACGGCACTGGGGTCTTCCCGATCCAGCCCCTTGCACAATCGTCATCATTTACTGAAATCACACGTCAGACCACACGTAGTCGGCAGGAAAACCATTGAAACTTTCCTTGCTCAGGATGTGCACAGTTCATTGCATGACAGCTGCGCTAACATCTGTATGATCCACTGCGGAATGAGAGAAATGCGCGTGTTAACTGTCGTACTCGCCGTTATATTTGTCCTGAAGGAGGCTGAAGCTTGGGGTTACAAGAATGGAATCCTGCACAACTCTATCTGGCTGGGTAATTATTTCATTTGATCTTACTGATGTGTTTATCCAAACTACTTAAGTGATACATGACCATTTCATGACTAGAATATTTTAAATGGATTAATTTACGTTTTTATTGTTGTTGTTTCTTTTGGATTTTTTTCGGCTCATAGTCTGTATAATGGATGTAAAAAAAAACACAGTCTTTAATTTACTGTTCAACAGGGCTTACATTGCATTGTCATAATTGAATATGTGTGTTGTGTGCATTTCGCTTTGGACCCACGGACAAGAGAGGCATATTTATGGCTCTGTAAAGTCTGACAGTGCAGCCAGTCTGAAGGGACCTTGTAAACACAGGGAAATGACTTCATTTCAGCATGCTCCAAGAAACCCACGGACATTTCTCTGTAGATTTGGCTTGTTTGATAATAACAAGACCCAGGAAAGATCAATGTGCTTTAGATATATAAGAGTTTAACCATTTCCCACTGTAAAAACCTATGTTTACCAATGTTTTAGTTGTAGCCTACTGTGGTTTGGTTTAAAACTTTTAAATAAATGAATTGGTGTGTGAATTATAGGGCAAGATCATATGGATTGAACACCACAAAGAAAGTCAAAACAATGTGTCTAAGTATATTTAGTTTTCAGCAGAGTTCAAACATTTCAGTAATGATGTTAGTTGGTAAGAGCATGTTGAAATACATTTTCACCTGATTATACTCTAAAGTATATATTTGCCAGATGAGATAACCATATATTTCTGTACGTTCAGACAGTGTATGGCAACAAAGCAAAACAAGTAGGCTATTCGAATTTCATTTAACATTATTATAAATTTATACACAACAAATGTAGTTAATTTTTTCGAAAATGATCCTTTTATTTAGGCCCTCATATAGCAAAACTTATTGAAACCCCCCTGAAAATCACTATATATTTCCCATACTGTAAGCAACTTTATCTATTTACTTATGGTAGCATAGTGGCTTGACCACCACTACACATCTGAAAACACTTAAATAAGCTATAGTGTTTAGCTACATTTATGCTTCAAATGAGTCTCCCATTTAGAGCCTTTCTCAGAGACATGTTTGGAGCTCACTAATGGTTGCAGTCTTATGATGTTTGAAGCCAACACAGTAAAAACATTGGCTTATAACTCATTTGAGACAGGATCCAACTTCTTCAAGTTTATGCATGCGTACTTGAAAACAACTGCAAAGCAGCATGATGTTCTGTGAGCAGCAAACAGAGCTCAAAACAGGCCAAATCTGCTTCAGTGATCTTACCAACAGCAACTGGGTGTACATTGTATGTGTCCCTTATGTATTCAGGATGTCCCGCACAGTAAAACATCTACGTTGTGTAAAACCTTCTAAAATAAATTTCCTGTTTCCCAGGTCTGACGTAATTTGAGTAGACAGGTAGAATCATAGTTCTGAGACATTGAACAGACCCAGATAACTCCACATGAGTCCTCGAAGCTGATAGTGTTGCCAAATGAGACACATGTTCTCTCTCCTTACAGAGCAAGCAGCCGGAGTTTACCACCGCGAATCTCGCAAAGGAAGATATCAGCTGACGTACAGGGAAGCCAAGGCTGTGTGCAAATTTGAGGGGGGTACTCTTGCTACATATGATCAACTGGAGGCTGCTCGCCAAATTGGTTTGTATCACACTTACAAATCTCACTTAGATCAGATGCCAAAAGAAATAGTAATGGAAATAGTAGTGGGTCTGGCCTACAGCATAAGTGCCAAAAGCTGAACTTGGATCATACTGAATAGCCTTTATTATAACAACAAACAATCAGAAACAATCCGCAAGCAGAATGATAATCGACATTCTCACAGATATATTAAATATTTGCACACATCATATAAACAAAATTAAAAACCATCCCCAGTGCCACCCAGTGTTATGTTTGAACTGTAAAAGCCATTGTCATGTGTTGCCTGAGCAGGAACACCTGTTTTCTTGTAAAATTACTCTTTAGTGAGAGTACATTTGTTCCAGACATGAGCTCTGATGTATTTTGTGGTTACTTCAGGCTTGTGGCACTCTATGTTGGAGGTCTGCTTGGCTTTCTTTTTATCATCTCTGTTTGCAGCCTTCAAATGGTGCCCATGGCTCCTCAGAGAACAAGAGCCCTTTATTCATTACCCCTTAAAAAAGACGAATTTCCTTCAATTATTAGTTTTTGTTTTTTTCATGGAGAACACTTTTTATTCAGTACAAACATAACCTGGTTGTGAAATACTGCAGATATATTCAAATATGAACACTGAAGAAAAAAATAAATGAACTACTTTTCATAATTAATTCACCAACAGAATTTGTATCACTTATATTTGTATAATTAGAACGTATTATTTTTAAACATTAAAACAGTGTTTAATCATTTGTAATTAATTAGAATTTTAGATCAATTAATATTTGTCAAATGTTGCTTCATAATAACAGATGTTGCACAGTATCACAGCATTTGTCATTCTCCCAAAGGGTTCCATGTGTGTGCAGCTGGATGGTTTGACAAAGGACGTGTGGGCTATCCGATTGTTAAAGCTGGCACCAACTGTGGTTTCGGAAAGGTTGGAATAATTGACTATGGATATCGGCTCAACAAAAGTGAGAAGTGGGATGTCTACTGCTACAACCCTGGGGGTGAGTTTGAGCAATGGCAGTTAGGCAATCTTGGGTGGATTTTAGTCATCCGCTGAGAGATTTGGACAAAGTAGTTACACAAATCTTAGGTTTGTAAAATGTTCTTTGAAAGCTCTTCAGAGTGAGTTGACTAGTAAAGTATAAATCTCCATAGGTTAAAGACAATTACTTTATATCATAATTCAGGCACTCATTGGCCTGACAGACAACCATGACTAAATGTTGGAGAAAAAAAGTGTTGGATGTTTTAGTACACACAATGACAGATAGAAATAGAGGACAGTGAACCTCAGCACAGGACATTATTCATATGAGTTAAATGTAGGAAAATGTCTTTGGTGTGGAGCGGTCAAAACAAACAGAAAGAGAACAAATACATTATACATTTCCTGGAAAATGCCTGCTTGTTTTCTCTGGCTCTTTTCTCTTGTATGAATATGGAAGATTCTAATGAAAAATGTTTCACACCGTGAATAATCTAAATGAAGCCCCATGAAATTGCATTACCAGAGACCCAGCTGAGTTTGTGACTGACTCTTTTCCCCTGATTTCTAATGAGCTGGTGAAAGAAATTCTCCCTACGGAGAACTTGACTCAACAGGGTTCTCAAAAAGAAGTCAGGGAGGAAATAGTGAACTCAGACTTTCAGGTTGAGATGTCCTGCGAGAGATGTTGATGTGGACATTTTTGTGTCTTACTTTCAATAGATATTTATTAATAGATCAACACACATAGAAACGTTTGAATATTAGTTTCACAAAGCATTTCCTCAAAGTTTAATTCTGATATTGCAATAGATCGATGTTCAGTGCAATACAGTGCAAAGAGGGTAGGTTGTCCTATTTAATAAAAAAATATTATTTATAGTATAAATTAGCTTTCTATATAGTATCCAGTAACTACCTCATTGAGGGCAGGGCACCAGATGTGCGTGTCACTGAGCACCCACTCAAACCACAGACAGAGTTTGGATTTGCCATTGTCTGCATAAGCATAGTGCTCATATTCCTTTGACTCCTTTTTATACTTCTGATACTTATTTCCACATGGAGAGATGAAGAGATGAAACGTGATTCAAACTAATGAAACTGTTTGGTGTAGAAGGACTGACCCCTTGAGTTTATTGACTTTTATGCATGAATTAATTTGTACACCTTTGGTGCTGTCTTTCCAGCAAAGGAGTGTGGAGGCGTGCACACAGATCAGGAGAAGGTTTTCGATTCTCCTGGTTATCCAGAAGATTACCAGGATGAGCAGATTTGCTACTGGCACATTCGTGTGCGTTACGGCCAACGAATCCGCCTGCACTTCCTAGACTTTGACATTGAGGAAGACACAGCTTGCCTCAGTGATTACCTGGAGATCTATGACAGCTATGATGATGTTTCAGGCTTTGTTGGAAGGTAAATAACAGACGATTTGTTTTATTCACCGTTGAACTTTACATTCCATTTTTTATTGCTGCTGAGAGTTTAAGAGTTCTGACATTGTTTAAATTTGCTTCAAAATAATCAAACAAATCTGTCTGCTCTGGATAGATACTGTGGGGATGAACTTCCAGAGGACTTCATAAGTACAGGTATGTTGTTGCATTAATTTCAATTTCAAAAGATTGTTTTTCTTGGACAATACGTCAATTTGAATGTACTGTATCTCTTAAACAGATTTCAGAAGATATCTCTTTATGTTTCTACATTATCTCTTGCACAGGAAATGTCATGACTCTGAAGTTCCTTTCTGATTCCTCGGTGACGGGTGGAGGTTTTCAGCTGCAGTACATCGCTGTGAACTCCTCTCAGCTTTATGACAATCACACTTGACCAATGTTTAAAGCACCAAACCCACTTTTTTAATACACCCAAACCCACAACTGTGTCATTTTTTTACATTTTGATTTCTTTACCAAAAATGCCATATTAAAGCTATTAATAATCACAAATTTGAGTGTATAGGCCTGTGAACATTTAAAAAATAAACTCTCATAAAACAAAGTGCATTTAATGTATTACAGTGTTTTATTGTAACCACAAGAAATAAGCTGAAATCTGATTTAATAGAGCTGACAGACCCATGGGATGTAAAAGTGCCGGAAATGATAGAAACACAAGTATACTTCATCCTAAAAAAATGTGTTACTGTGTCTATTCTTCAAAACTCAGAGCTCATGTGAAACATAACATGATATTAATACTAACCAACAAAAAAAAACAATCAGCAATTGTTAATGCAAAGTTTTTGACTGCAGTGAAAAAAGACAAATGATTCTGAATCAAAGAGATTTTAACAGTGCATGTACAATTATTCAGAGTAAGAAATGTTCTGCTTGTTACAGCTATGCATTTCTATCAGGTTTAGCCTTTTAATTATTAAGGGTCTGTGGCTCCCTAGTGGGTCCCAGGTCTTAGTTGAGAACTGCTATGATATAGGCATAGGCCCTTAAATGTACATTCTTTGTACATTAACTCTAAACTTTTTTTTTTTTACAGCAAAGCTTTTTTTTCAATATTTATTCTTTGAATATACAGTGGTGGCCAAAATGATCAGAACACTAGTATTTTCACCAGCTAAAAATGGTTTTAAGTCAGTTATTTCTATCTTTTGCTGTAGTGTGTCGGATAATATCAGTTACAACTTCCCAACATTCATTTTGCCACTAATTGTAATAATCCAGTGAGATTTTTGTTTGCACAAGGAGTCTGACAACAGCTAGTGCTCCACACAGAGATCTGATCTCTTCAGAAAAAGAACAAACTGAGACAGACTAAATCCAGAAGAACTGTGGCAATGTCTCCAAGATGCTTCAAGAAACCTACCTAAAAAACGCAAGTGCACCAAGGACAAAAGCTGCTTTAAACACAAGCGATGGTCACACCAAATGTTGATTTACTTTATTTAATAGAAGTTAATTGATAAAGAAAAAATCTATTTATGACATTCTTTTTTTTCAGCATTCTGATTTTACAGCATTTTTACACAAGTGCCTAAAACTTTTAACAGAACTGAAGCTTTGCAGGTAGGTTTCTTGAAGCATCTTGGAGACGTTGCCACAGTTCTTCTGGATTTAGTCTGTCTCAGTTTGTTCTGTTTCTTCATGAAGAGATCAGATCTCTGTGTGGAGCACCGTTTTTTTATCCGGTGAAAATACTGCGTTCTTTTAATTTTGGCCTCCACTGTGTTTGTAAATGTTAATCAATAAAAACATACAATAGTTTATTATTATTGTGAAATTTCACATAAACGAACAAATAACCAAGGTATCCTAATTATTTGCTCGAATTTTTATTCAAGTTTTGGCAAAGTCTCTTAATTCATGCAATAAATAATTTATGAGAGGGCGGAGTTGACGTGGGGTTGAAGGTGACGGTTTCAACGCGTCATGTTTGGCGCCAGCATTTTCGCGGGGAGTGACGAGTGAAGAGTGAGGAGAGGACAGGACAGGACAGACGCAGCGTAGCCTTGGTCATTTACAAACAGTGCTGTATTAACTCTCCCGATTCCTCTGATATAGCTCGTGTGTCGATGGTCTCGCCCTCAGTGGTCGATAGCGCGAGGTGAGACATCTTGAGTTGTGTCTGTTGGTGCGTGTGCTCAGGGGGTTGGGTGGGGAACTAGCTCGCTAACTCTGCAGTCTTTGTAGGGAAAGTTCCTGTTGGATTAGATTGATTTCAGCAAAAGCATACACGACGGTTTAAAGGTTTCAATAAACAGCACATTTAGCTCTCTCTGCCTACAAGTTGTACGCTCAACGCACTTGATTACACAATAGCTTTAAGATACAGACGACATTAAGGTCTAATATTTGCATCTCGGACAGCTCAGCATATTAGGGCACACCTACCACTAAAAAAAACGAGTATTTCAAAGCAAATGCATTATGATATTTGGCAGAGAGTTTGAGAATAGATGGCGCATTGTTATTAGCATCTCGTGCACCTGGCTAGCTAGCGTTAAACATCACATGTAAGATGCGCGTGAGGTTTTATTCTTCCCAAATGTGTCATTAAGGTGAAATAGACGACTGACTTTACGTCTCTTGGTCTTGATTTGATGATATTATGGCCATTTGTTCACCAGAGATCTCATGTGCATCGAGAGAACACGATGTCCTGCATTCATTGACTCCTGGTCACACTACCAGTATAACATTAAAAGCGTTCCAACATTCATTTTTCACACATTCCCATTCATGCATAGCATTTCATAATCGACTATTAATTGCAGACTATTAAACAAAACTCAGCCAGGGCTATGTTTAGGGGTGAAAGGTGGGAGTCATTCTAGGGTGCCACAGGTCCAAGGGGCAGAAGAGTTTTGAAATGTATTTTTAAAAGGTTATTTAAAGGCCTTCTCCAATTAAACAACTGAACCAGAACTCCTTTAAAGAGAGAGTTTTCACGTTTGATTGCATTATATTCTGTCTTGTGGTAGTCAAAGCTGTATGCATCAGTTTAATGTGCTTTGCTGTCTTTCAGGCTGTGAGGATGATGGCAGCAGTGCCTCTATCTAGTGCCAGCCTCCTTCCTCTTCTGAAGTGTCTGGAAGATGAAGCAGCCGGGCTGTCAGAGAAGACCGATGCCTACATCACCATCGCGAAGTAAGGGTTAACCTACGGTTCTAGTGTCTGTCTTTTAGTAGGTTTTAGTCAAACGCATGGATGTCTCCATGATATAAGCTCTTTTAGTGTTGTAGTGATACAGTTTTGTCAATGGTTACTCTGTCCACACTTTATGTGAAATTGGCATTCAGGAGCTATTTTATGTTTACAGTGATAGTTCATCCCAAAATGAAAATTGTCATCTTTTACTCACACTCATATCATTCCAAACCCATAATTTGTTTTGTTCAGTATAATTAAGATATTTTTATTTTCTGTTCCTCCGTTGAAAGTTTGTTCCACCAAAATGTTTACGCTCCACAAAGTTCCTAAAGAGGTCATAAAAGAAATTCATGAATTGATTGGTTTCATCAAAGTATCAGACACAATAGCTTTAAATGATGAACATATTTAATTCAGTCACATGTATGTATTGATCAGTGGACATATGTAGAGTGGATTGAATGTTAAACGGAAGCTCATATATTCTTGCTCGATGCTTTAGAACCAACCTCATTGGTTCTTGTGTGTCTAGTGAGCATGCAATTGGTGGTAACGTTTTAAGATATTTATAGATTAATCATGGGACTTTTGTTGTTGTTGTTTTTCTTTCTCCCAGCCGCCTGAATGGAGAGGAAGGGCGTCAGTTTCTGCCTGTAGTTGTAAAGCATTTTGCACGTCTTAGTAAAGTCCTTTTGGTAAGTTTTTGTCCTTTATGAATTACAAGAACCATTCATTGGAACTTTTTGAATGTAACTAGTGTTGTTTTTGGCGGCCTGTTTTAATTTTAGTTTTAGTCTAGTCTTTGTGTGAAACTGTCATTTTAGTTTTTATTAGTTTTAGTCACGTTCATACTCTTTTTAGTCTAGTCAAGTTTTAGTCGACAAAGTATGAGCATTTTAGTCTAGTTTTAGTCGACGAAAACTGATGACATTTAGTCTAGTTTTAGTCAATGAAAATTGTATTTTAGTCTCTTTTTAGAAATGCAATTCTATTTAACCCAGTCAATATAGTATAAGTGCCTAGTAGTATAGACGAAACCAAAATTTTATTTTAGCCAAACCCATTTCAAACAATGTTATCTTATTTTATTATTGTTACCTTATAGACTCAAGAGTACATCCATTCCAGACACGGAAGACGCAACATTTATTTTACCAAACAAACATGTTAGAAGTACACGCACATAAATTTAAATAAAGACGAACCTCGGCTGGCCGGCCATCGGTCCCTTTCTCTGTGTCAGACTTAACTTTGTTTGGTTTTCGTCTTCTAAAGCAGTGTTTCCCAACCTTTTCTTTAGTCCCGGCACCTTTAAATTTTTTTGGTTTTTTTTTTTTTTTTACAAATTTTGTGCACCCTACAAAATTAATTTGGTCACAATATTTAAATTTCTAACTTCGCTATGATAATTTGAAAGTAATATATTCGGTACAACAGGTGAAAACTGCAGAATATAATGGTCATACAGATATTTTAATATTCTAACAAAATCGTAGCTATTTCGAATGAAGAATAACCATTTATATTGGCAGATTTTAATGTCGACTTTTATTCATATGTAAACATTTGTTAATATTTTATAATGGTAATTTAACAAAGTTTTTGCTCACTAAGTGGTATTTTTGTAGGTCTATTCCGTAGTTTTTTTTGTTTTTTTTTTACCAATTATCCAAATAATGTTTAATCCTAGAAAGCTATTATTATCTGAGGACACGTGAGCATAACGGTTAGATCAATGAATGAGAGGGCAGCGTTTACCAGAGTTGCCCATTTACCACACCTTGTTACAACACAGTAGGGCTATTGCAGACAGAAACAATACTGTACTACATCGATGTTTCCTGTCGGCTTGATTTTTGAGTGGACTTTGCTGTTCCGATTCGCATGAACGGTATATGAATGGAGCAGTCACATGGGCTGCGAGCGACTGAGCGGAGCACACACACGCATATAGCGGGATAACACACACACAAGTTGAATCCTGAACATGACCATTTTTGGCAGCCGATTTCGTGCATTCTCTTCTCTACTTATTGCGTCATTAGAAATGGGTATTATATAATAGATGCTTTTTTGAACATTTTAGCAATTTAAAAATATAAAAAAAGGATTTTTTTACACGGCACCCCTGCTCTCGACAGACCCCGGATCCCGGTTGGGAAACACTGTTCTAAATAATGCCCGAGTGGGGCTTGAGGAAGTGACGTCGCTTGCGTCTGCGCAGTGCGACCTGATGCCGCCCCTGAAGTGAGACACAGGAAACATAAATACTGCAAAATAATAATAATAACGAGATGAAATAACGTTATAACATTTAGTTTCGTCTCGGTTTGGTCAACGAAAATGAAGAGACATTTTAGCATAGTTTTTATTTTGTAAGCCACATTTCGTCCTCGTTTTTATTCTTCCACGAATTGCTTGTACATTTTATTATCGTTCATCGCACATGACCACATTTTTCTGTCTCGTCTTTGTGTCGTCATGTGATTAAAGGTTCGTTGACGACTAGATTTATCATAATTTGCGTTGACAAAGCAACACTCAATTGTAACTAAATATTGACTCCCTATATATATATTTGCTGGTGTGTGTATATGTGTGTGTGTGTATGTGTGTGTGTGTTTGTGTGTATATATATATA
The DNA here is from genome assembly GCA_018155175.1 of Sinocyclocheilus anophthalmus. Taxonomy (NCBI): domain Eukaryota; kingdom Metazoa; phylum Chordata; class Actinopteri; order Cypriniformes; family Cyprinidae; genus Sinocyclocheilus; species Sinocyclocheilus anophthalmus. Next base: position 478,063 of record JADLZN010001827.1, on the reverse strand, counting down.
TATATAATATATTTATATATATATATAAATATATATATCTATCTATACCGTATATATATATATATACGTATTGTATGCTCTGTGTATATATATAATATGGCCAACAAAAACTTTTATTTTGGATTGCGATTAATCGTTTGACAGCACTACTACATATATACATACATTCATACATACACATTGGTTACGGAAAGTATTCAGACCCCCTTAATTTTTCACTCTTTGTTATATTGGCAGCCATTTGCTAAATCATTTAAGTTAATTGTTTTTTTTTTCCTCCTTAATGTACACACAGCCCCCCATATTGACAGAACAACACAGAATTGTTGACATGTTTGCAGATTTATTAAAAAAGAAAACTGAAATATCACATGATCCTAACTATTCAGACCCTTTGCTGTGACACTCATATATTTTAACTCGGGTGCTGTCCATTTCTTCTGATCATCCTTGAGATGGTTCTACACCTTCATTTGAGTCCAGCTGTGTTTGATTATACTGATTGGACTTGATTAGGAAAGCCACACACCTGTCTATGTAAGACCTTACAGCTCCCAGTGCATGTCAGAGCAAATGAGAATCATGAGGTCAAAGGAACTGCCTGAAGAGCTCAGAGACAGAATTGTGGCAAGGCAACAGATCTGGCCAAGGTTACAAAACATTTCTGCTGCACTTAAGATTCCTAAGAGCACAGTGGCCTCCATAACCCTTAAATGGAAACGTTTGGACGCCCAGAACCCGTTCCTATAGCTGGCCGCCGGCCAAACTGAGCTAGCGGGGAGAAGAGCCTTGGTGAGAGAGGTAAAGAAGAACCCAAAGATCACTGTGGCTGAGCTCCAGAGATGCAGTTGGGAGATGGGAGAAAGTTGTAGAAAGTCCACCATCACTGCAGCCCTCCACCAGTCAAGGCTTTATGGCAGAGTGGCCCAACGGAAACCTCTCCTCAGTGCAAGACACAATAAAGCCCGCATGGAGTTTGCTAAAAAACAACTGAAGGACTCCAAGATGGTGAGAAAAAAAGATTCTCTGGTCTGATGAGAACTTTTTTGCCTTAATTCTAAGCGGTATGTGTGGAGAAAACCAGTCACTGCTCATCACCTGTCCAATACAGTCCAACAGTGAATCATGGTAGTGGCAGCATCATGCTGTGGGGGTGTTTTCAGCTGCAGGGACAGGACGACTGTTTGCAATCGAGGGAAAGATGAATGTGGTCAAGTACAGGGATATCCTGGACGGAAACCTTCTCCAGAGTGATCAGGACCTCAGACTGGGCCGAGGGTTTTCCTTCCAACAAGACAATGACCCTAAGACCCTAAGCACACAGCTAAAATAACGAAGGAGTGGCGTCACAACAACTCTGTGACTGTTCTTGAATGGCCCAGCCAGATCCCTGACTTAAACCCTATTGAGCATCTCTGGAGAGACCTAAAGAGGGCTGTCCACCAACGTTTACCATCCAACCTTACAGAACTGGAGAGGATCTGCAAGGAGGAATGTCAGAGGATCCCCAAATCCAGATGTAAAAAACATGTTGCATCTTTCCCAAAAAGACTCATGGCTATGTATTGGATCAAAAGGGTGCTTCTACTAAATACTGTGCAAAGGGTCTGAATACTTAGGACCAGTTTTTTTTTTTCAGTTTTTCTTTTTTAATAAATTTGCCAAAATGTAAATTCGTGTTTTTCCCTGTCAATATGGGGGCTGTGTGTACATTATGAAGGAAAAAATTAACTTAATTTTAACAAATGGCTGCAATATAACAGAGTGAAAAATTTAAGGGGGTCTGAATACTTTCCGTACCCACTGTATATATATAATATTTTATACATTTTGTAATTATTATGAATAGGCAAAAGTTATTCTTTCAGAAAGCTATGTCTCTGCTGTGTCATCAGCTCTGCAGATGAATTATTTTTTCTTTTAGGTTCATATCTCCAGTGAGAACGAAGAGCTGTGTCAAGCCGCATTGCAAGCTTTGGGATTCTGTGTCTTCCACTCACACATTGTTTCAGTCTTACCAGGTAGAGGAAAAAGTTGAATTCTTTAGTATAATTTACTTATTACTTTCCATGAGAAGTAGCATCCATAATCTTTTTATCATTTTTTGCTGCAGCAAATATTTCAGAAGATGTACTGTCTACGCTCTGTAATGTTGTGGTAAAATCAAAAGAGAAGTTTACGTGCACTCGAGCGTTATGGGTGATTTCAAAACAGAATTTCCCGCCAGAGGTGGCATCCAAAAAGGTTTGTTTACCATGCATGTTGTGCTTGAAATGCACCCTATTTTTAGCATCCTTTACCCCACCATGTTAATTATTATTTTATTTTTTTTGTGGTTAAAAATGTTGCTTTTTACATTTCAGACCCCTGAGATTCTGAAGAGTCTAGAGGCCATGCAGACCAGAGAGGTTCAGTCGATCCTCATTGAACATGAATCACTCAATGTCATAATAAGGTTTGTTGAAATTTCCCATACTTTTCTCCTTCTTGGTAGTGCAGTCTTGCAGTGCTCTTCATATGGAGGTGCTCCGTGAATAAGGTTTATTTAAAAGGATTTTTTTTTGGTGAATGCCAGGTTGCTGGAGCAGGCCCCGTCTCAGATGGCTGCTGGAGCTGTGTGCTGGGCCAAGCTGGTTATTCCTCTGGTGGTTCACTCAGCCAATAAAGTGCGCTTGCGTGCCGCAGCAGCCCTGGAGCTGGGCATGCCTCTTCTTCTGGAGAAACAGCAGGAGGTGGCAACCATTGTAGAGCCAATGATGTCTTCTGTAAGTGTATACGTTAGTTTATTTTGTTGTGCATATATCAGGGTGTCCGCAGGTCCTTAAAAAGTCTTTTAAAATGTCTTCAATTCGGATTTGATGGGTCTTAAATTTTTTTGGTCTCATTACCGCTAAAATATCTTAACTTTATAACTTTACAATCATTGGACAGACCGAAGATTTTTTTCTTCCCCGCGGTAAGCAAGTTAGCAGAATACAGAATACAAGATCGCGCTGAGGCTCACTCTGTTTGTCTCGAGACTTCAGAACAAATGAGCGTGACAGCACACATAAACTCAGAAGCACACTGAGGTAAAAATTCTAAATGTTTAGTTTATTCATAACATGATATAGTTAACACCATGACAAGTGAGCTATTTTTCTCAATATTCTCACGATGCAAAAAAAACATTCAAAACGCCTACAGAATGCACGCATTGCGTGAAGTCTAGTGCGTGTGCGCATTTACAGTGCGCTCTTTTATGGCATGATTCAGTCTATTAAAATACATTCAGAATGATCACAAATTCAAGACATGGGGGCAGAAAATGTGTATTTACATTTTATACTTCATGTAGTTAATCAAGTTCACACGGAAGAGTGCATTTTTTTTTCTTCTCCAAAAATTACCATATACCAATGTGATTTTTTTTACAACAGTTCAATAAACTAGAAGTTTTATTAAGAGACTTATGTTTTAGACACATATTGCTTGTTTTTGCTTTATTTCGCCAACAAAATAATTCCAAACAAAGCCACAGCGCTGTTTTGCGTCTCTGAGCAACATGACGTTGTTTCGTTCCCGAATGAATCAACCGTTTAAATGATTCGGTTCAATCGCAATCACTTAACAGTGACTTACTGCCACCTACTGGCGGTTTTAATTTCACATTTAAAGTATCCTTAAATTTTTTTTTTTTAAATTATTTCAAAATATCATATTCAATGTTTTAATGTTTATTATATCAAAACATTATTTATGCATTTGTAACTGCAGGTTACATGTAAGATGATGCATGCATCTAAAAAGGTTTAAAAATAGGCCTTTGTAAAGGTTAATATGCAGGTTTAAGTATGTAAAAGCTGATAGAACACTGCTAAGGAATGGTACCAGAGCGTAATATTGCTTCAGAATAAATTTACTCCACCGAAAATCTCAGTGATGCAGTTATTTTGCGGGGATATTTTGTATGGAATATTGTCTGCTGATATGAAAACTTCACTGTATATCGTAGTAATATAATTTATTACAGCAATGATACTTTGTTTTCTTTTTAATTTATACACATTAAATATTACATATATGTATGTAATAAAATGTGTATTTCCATTACGGGTTTAGGTCTTAAATTTCATATAAGTTGGTCTTAAAAAGTCTTAAATTTACTTGTTCATATCTGCAGAAACCCTGATATATGGAAGAGGTGTTAGTGAGGCCAGCCAGGGGTGCTCACCCTTCATCTGTGTGGGTCCTAACGCCCCAGTATAGTGACGGGGACACTATACTGTTAAAAAGCACCGTCCTTCGGATGAGACGTTAAACCGAGGTCCTGACTCTCTGTGGTCATTAAAAATCCCAGGATGTCCTTCGAAAAAGAGTAGGGGTATAACCCCGGCATCCTGGACAAATTTGCCCATTGGCCTCTGACCATCATTGCCTCCTAATCATCCCCATACACTGATTGGCTTCATCAATCTGTCTCCTCTCCACCAATAAGCTAGTGTGTGGTGGGCGTTCTGGCGCACTATGGCTGGCGTCGCATCATCCAGGTGGAAGCTGCACACTGGTGGTGGTTGAGGAAATTCCCCCCGCTTTCATGTAAAACCGCTTTGAGTACCCTGAAAAGTGCTATATAAATGTAACTAATTAATTATAATATAAATAACCGTAATGCTTCTATTGCTTTGCTGCCTTTAGATGCTTATCCCTGAAATGCAGAAGCTGTTTGCATCTAAAAATGAGACGAATATGCTGAAGCTCTGGCCCTTGTTTGTGAGACTTCTGGGGAAGGTAAGATATTTGGTCACCAAATAATGCTCATCACTATTTCAGTTCTGAATCTTGAGATTGTCATTTTGGACAAGTATGGGTTTCTATTGTATGTGTCTCCTTTCAGTTGCTCCACAAAGGCGGTGCATTCATTAATTCCTTGCTGTATTTAGAGGAGTTGGGTTTCCGCAACTCTTCTCCTAATATTAAGAAGATTGCCTTCATAGCTTGGAAGAGCCTCATTGATAATTTCGCCCTTAATCCAGGCAAGTTTATTTTTTTTCCTTTGTATTTAGGTGTAATGGTCACAGTCACTGAAAACATAGGAACATCAGAGAATTACATAGTTTGCTTTGTGGAAAGTCATTAAAATGAAGTTGTTTTTATGTTTCTCGAGGTATGGATAAAATTGCATTTTGGAGTGAATGTTTAAAAATGCTTATTCAGTAACCTCAGATGAGATGGAAATTCATTGGTCAAAAGATGTGGGAACCTTTTGGACCCATATAACAATAGTTCAAGGCTTTTTGTTTTTTTTACCTCTTTGATTTTTCTCAGCTGTTGTAATGGTTTCTCTTGAGCAGATATCCTGTGCAGCAGCAAGCGTCTAAAGCTCCTCATGCAGCCTCTTAGTTCCATCCAAGTCAGGACTGAAGCTCTTCTGCTCACTAAGCTGGAGGTGTGGTGGTACCTTGCAGTCAAGCTCGGACCCAATTTGTCCGCTAACTTTGAACAGGTAAATTTCACTGTTTACATTGATGAATAATGCTTTTTGGTGCTTTCAGATAGTTGTAACCGTTGTATGGCCATGGTCTTACTAGTTACTGAGAGCAATGTTATATCTCTATCCCTACTTTCCATCACTCTCTCTTAAAGGTTGGTGTACCTCTACTGCACAACACACTTCCTTCCGATTCTCCACTGCCAAGCCCAACTACACCTGCTCGAACCTCTAACCCAAGCAATGGCACCCCTAACACCTCTAAATCAGGTACAGCTCACTTCCTCTCATTGTGCTTTCATTTTATAAAGGGGATACAATGAGATTACATCCTTTAAATTCAGCATGAAGTGGCAATTCACCCCATTTATTTTCTAAGTTCGTTTATAAATCGTACTTTTCAATTTGTCCATCAAAGTCAATCTTCCGCACTGACAGCCTTGTTTACTGGACTACTTCAATCATTTAGCTTAAATCCTCCCTCTCCACAATCAACTGCAAGCTCAGATCTGCCTCCATCCAGTCAACAGCTGATGGATAGAATCAAGTCCCCACCCTACATTTTTTTTATTTTTAAAACTTAATGCTTCATCTTTCTGTTCTCCAGGCATTCCCTCCTGCAGCACACCAAGCACTACTCCTCGCATGAATCTGAACAGCAGTATGCAGGCGGCTCAGTCCTACCGCTCCATTCAGCTCCTGGGTCTAGAGATGCTCCTGCACTGGCTTGTGGGTCCAGAGGTTACAGTCACAGCAGCTAGAGAAAATCTTCAGCTCAGTCTGGGTAATCATACATATAGTATTGTCAAGAGCTTTTAATGTAGTTTTTTTTTTTTTTTTTTTTTTTTTTTTTAAAATCAGTGATTCTTCTGACGTAAAGTGGGGGTCCCACCTGTGTGTGGGTGGTGACGGGAGTCTGTACAAAGTTAATGTGAGTGCCATTTGATTAGTAATCTATAGATGTTCATATGTTAATACAGTAGGGATGCTCATATTGACCGTTTGGTACTTTTTTCCCTGCAAATATTAAGTTTGCTGCATGGTAAGAAAAAGTACTGTGTGCTATAACGTAGTATTTTGTTTACTTTGCGTACCGCGTGCATACGGCATATGTTGCGCTTAGTCAAACTGCTTCCCGCTTCACTTAGTTAACTGATGTATATGTAAAACAATGGCAAGTGGGGGGGGGGGGGGGGGGGTCAATATTGGATAAATGGTTATCAGAGAGGGAATCCGTGAGTGAATGTATGTAAATTCTGAGTGGATTATAGCCTATTGCGCAATGGGCGCTCCCCTCATATCTCTCATCTTACGGTAGTCATCGTGAAGTTAATTAAAAATAATCAATGAAGCTCTCTAAACTGCACAATTAATCTCTTATTTACATCATGTCTACACTTTTTGTTTTAATGAGAATTTGCGAACGTGTAGAACGTGTAGAGCTCAACGCTGCTGCAAACACGCCGTGAATAGAAACGTATTACCAGTGGAAGAAAAGTACCAAACCGCAAATTGATGGGATTTTTGTGATTGTGTTTTTGCCATGCTGCTGTTTGCACCATTAAAATAAAATATTTGTTAGTATTTTTAATGCGTCGTTACAGATGCTTGTCTATTCTGTTTTTATTTAATACTAATTTATTATTCTAATTTTGTCAGTTAATGGTTAATGTTCAGATAACAAGCAGCGGTTGTCGGTCAGGAAAATTAACCGTAGTGAGCATCCCTAGAGTTTGTACACTTATGAAAAATCTGAAAAAGTCTGGTAATTCCCAGTCATGGAAAAGTGAAACTAAGAAAGTTTTTATATGATAAATAAATGATAATATTTGTTAAACATTTGATCTGCTCACATTTGATCAGATCTTTTTAATTTAACTGCGACGCTAGATCATAGATATTTGTCTCAAGTCATGGAAATGTATTGGTTAAAATGTATATGGACCCTGTTAATACAGCTTGATATATTGAACCTTATTATTGTAATTATATGTTAACAGTGTCAGTGTACCATTTGTTTCCAGAGCCCCTGACGCACCCGCTCTTTACCAGCCCTTCCTCCTTCAGTAGACATGCCTCCACCCTCATATCAGCCATCAAAGAAGGCTTCATTACTGTGGGAAAACATGCTCCAGGTATTCAACATAATCTGCACAATGTAGCCTGGATTTAAGAGGCCAACTTAAATTGTCTTAGCGGTTTCTCTTATTGGCCTGCTTGGAAGCAACGGTCTATTATTATTATTTAGACCATTAGGAAATGAAAGAAATGCTGATGCTGTCCATGTTCATCACCTGATATGAGTGTTTATTTTCCACAGAAGCGCTGCTTAGTCTCATTTGGAGCAACCTGATCTGTTCTGTCAGCACAACAATAGAAGCTGGTATGTTAGCATTTGCTCTCTCTTAGAAAGTCAAAGATAATTTGCACAGATACTTTGTGTTGTGGATACTGGGTCATAGTAATCTGGAAAGTTTTCCTGTCAACAGGTAATAAGAAGGAAAGACAGGGGTCAGAGGTTCTCACGCTGCTTCTACAGGCTTTGCAGTCCATCCAGTCCTCAGATGATCTACCTGCTGAATGTGCCCTGGTAAGATGGGACTTCATGGTGAAAATGACCTGCTAAATGACTTGGGTGCTGAAAGTGTTAGCCAACGAAGATGCAATCTGGCATGCTTAAAATTATACTACCTTTCAAAAGTTTGGACTCGATAAAATAACTTTCTATTCATCAAAAAGAAAAAAATCCTGAAAAAAATGTCAGAGTCAGCATATTAGAATGATTTTTGAAGAATCAGAAAGGAGTAATGGATGCCGAAAATTCAGCTTTGCCATCACAGGAAGATGGAATTATTTACTAGGGGATTCACCGACATGAAAAAAAATTTCCCCCCCCCTTGGCCGAAGCCGAAACCGAACAAAATTAAACACTGGGCCGATTGCCAAATACCGAACACGGTTCGATTTTTTTTTTCCCCCATGTATTTTGCCATTTTTTTTTTTTTTTTTTTTGTTTCACTCAAATTCTTGCATAATTAAAAAGGCCAAAATGTGCTTTTTTCTGTTTTGTCTTTTCAAAGAAAAAAAATCAATTACAGTATAAAACAATTTAAAAATATTTAACACTGAACATTTTTAACATTCTAGCAGACACTATACCAACAAAGCACAATTTAACTTAAAATATTAAGTTAGTAAAATAATAATTTTTGGCCATCAAGACCCCCTTCTTGAATCAGGCATGTAGTTTTTTTTTTTTTTTGGTTTTTTTTTTTTTTTTTTCTGTGCAATTAAAATCATCCTTGCTGAGAAGACTTCTTTTAAAACATTAGAAAATATTACAGATCATAATTTGAATACTGTGAATGTTATAATGTATTAAAACAGCTGTTGTAATGATTATCATTATTATTGTCTTACATTTTTTATTTTACAGAACAACAGTAAAATTACAATACTAACATTTATGAATGTTGATAAGAGTTCTTGCTTTTTCTCAACTTTTATTTTGGCGGAAACGCGCAGGAAGACCTCAATGCTTATTTTTGTTGACGACAAATTTATAAATGAGTCTCATTACGAATACGTCCTAAGTATCGCATTGTCACATGCCTTGTAAAAATTCATAAAATGTGACGGAGCAACTGACGACTGTATCAGCCCAGAATTTCCTTGTGCTTTGGACTTTGAACCCTGGTTAACAAGCAGATCTGCAGCGCTGTCACAATACATGCAATGCGCGCGTGTATTAGAAAACAACGTTCTGCAGTTTATTTACTAATTAAGGCCATTTCGCGATTTCAATTATCATATAGTAACCAGCAACAATCACCCCTTCCTCTTCTTATCGAAGACATGCGATGCAGTACTAAACAGTCTCTCGCTGTCGGTGCTTGTAATGATTTTTGCGTCTTTCTCCGACAGTTTAAATGCTTCCACACTGCTGACGTGTATGCTGCATAATAAAGAGTGCGCGCTTCTCACTCTGCGCTGGTTGCTATTTGATCGCGTCATATCATTGTTCGGTACAGTTTATTCGGTCTTTTCGCTTATTCGGCTTATAAGAGCTTTTTTTTCTATTTTCGGCCGAATAATTTCGGTTTGCCGAACATTCGGTGCATCCCTAATTTTTAAATGAGAACGGTTTTACTAATACTGTTTTACTGTATTTTAATCATAAATGTAGCCTTGGTGACCATGACACTTTAAAAGTTCAAATGTCTGGGGTTGTTTTTTAGGTTTTTTTAGTGTATTACCGGTAATCTAAAAGGTTCTATAGGTTGTTGATTTCAACCCTGCTGTTTGAACACATTTTCAATATTTCATTATTTGCTGCAGCTTTTGTTGGAAGCCACTGTTAAGGGAATACCTCAGAAGGTGCTCGGTTCCGCAGCTTATCAAGTGGCAAACATGGATGTATTAAACGTAAGTGCCTTTTTAGCCCTTATTGTAAAGCCTTGCTAAATTTCTCAACAAATTGAGATTCTCTACATCTTTTCCAGGGTACCCCTGCACTTTTCCTAATACTGCTGTTCTACAAGAGTAACCAGCTCTCATCCTTTCTTGAAGATGAGAGGTAAGCATAAATCCTGCAAAATAAGTATTTTGTTCCAGAGATTTTTTGCAATAAACCTTTTAAAAGCGCGATACTACTCCTATTTCGGTTTCCATTGAGTTTGTTTGCTTAACTGGGGCAACATTTTCTTGCATCTGGCAGGTTTTTTTCAAGCCTGGAAACCCTTGTGAGCTGTGGGTTTTGTGGACCTACATCGCCCCTGGCATTTGGAGAGGCTGTTTTAGGAGCGCTTAGTGGGTGTGTGGAGGCTGTTAAGAGCAAGAAACAGCTCTGGAGGATGTGGAGCACGGTGGTAAACCCTCTGACGGACACCATCACTCGGGTATTAAACTCAGATCATCAGTGCTGTAGAATGAATGTGCATTTCAGTGCCAGTCAAACCTCGTATTTCACTAAGCGATAAATCATCGTTCCAACACAGACCAATGAAGTGAATCAAGGAGATGCTCTGGAGCATAACTTCAGTGCCATTTGCAGTGCCTTGATGTTCCCAGTTATTCACCTGCTGTCTGGTTCGCCCCTACCCCAAGTAAGAGATCATTTTGGCTACATTGCAGATGCTTTCGGGCAGTATTATGCAAATGCTTCATATGACATTGACTTTTTTTAATAGACCACTCAGAAGGCCATGATCGGTACGTGGTCCAGGCTTTACAAGGCGTTTGCTCGCTGTTCAGCTTTGGTAGCCACAGCAGAGGAGAACATATGCTGTGAAGAGCTATGTGCCAAGATCTCTGCCTCTCTTGACACCGTCGCTCTGAAAGTATGAACTTTCCAACTATGTAGTAAAGTGGAAGATTTATTCAGTTGTGCACCTAATTGGAGGAGTAATTTATCTATGTAATATATTTTTTGTTGTCGTTTTAGAATCTGCCGATGTTAGATGCAATGGCAAATATCTTGCTGGTCATCATTGAGAGTATGGACTTCTCTCCTTACACCCCACAGTTCCAGCAGAAGATGAAATGTAAGGCTTTTGCTTCAGTTTCAAGTGGCCAAAGTTGTGTAATGGCACTGTCACTATTTTTTTCATGTTCATATTCATAGCTCCTCATACACCTTTGAGTTGGGTACGCAAGAGGAGCAAAGCTCTGGGGAATCTCTCGACCTTTCACACTCTCCTGATGCAGACTTTAGATGCTTTCCTGTCTGTGGACCTCTTGGAAGCATCTGTAGAGTCCACCAGTGGAGTTTTCAGTGGGATTGGCTTGACGCTGGTCTCTATCTTGTCAACACTTTTCACTAATGTCACTCTACCCACGTTCATTCAAGAGGTGCTATCCACCCTCACCAAATCACTCGCGCGCCTTTTTAAACAGGTCTCGAGGTGTGTGACATTTTCTTATCCTTCATACTTTGAGCATTCTTTTTTTCATTGTCTTAACACTGTTTTTTTTTTTCTTTTATGAAAGTCATGATGAACCATCAAAGCTCAGTGCGACACTAGGACCCAAGGTAAGAATTACCATGTGAATTTGAAATCGAAACCACAGGTCTGATGTGTAGTCTCTTTATTTGTGACACTGGAACACATTTTTTTAAATTGAGATTTATATAGCTGAATGCTGAATAAATAAGCTTTCCATTGATGTATGATATTTGTTAGGATAGGACAATATTGGGCTGAGATACAACTATTTGAAAATCTGGAATCTAAGGGTGCAAAAAAAATCAACATTGAGAAAATCGCCTTAAATTGTCCAAATTAAGTCCTTAGCAATGCATATTATTACTAATCAAAAGTTAAGTTTTTATATTTACGGTAGTAAATTTACAAAATATATCAACCAAAAAACGTTAAGGACTGATCTTTACTTAATATCTTAATGATTTTTGATCATATACCCTTATGACTGGTTTTGTGGTCCAGGGTCACATATGTAGAGTTAGGCTTCTTTATTTATTTGCTATCTGTCTCGTAGTTGGAGAAACTGGCCACGGACCTGCTTGGCTGCCTTCAGATGCAATCAACTCTGCATGATGATGAGATGCTTGCCATGTTGTCGCCCTTGCTTTGTGTGCTTTTTCCGCACAAGAGCAAGCAAATTCGTACTGTGGTCACGCAGTTCTGGAATGCCACCTTTGGAAATGCACTCACCTTGACTTACCCTGAGCCTCTCAAGTACGTTTTCATGCCATTGTTGGGAATTTTCGTGTAAAATGTATTATAGGCACATTTTTCAGATCTTTATTTCAGCAAGTATGCTTGTCTTAATTCATTTTTAACCCCCCAGGTCTGTTTTAAGTCAGGCTAAGCAAAAGACTCCACTGATTTTACCTGGTTTTGAAGCCGTTGATGCACCAGATGATTGCAGTGGACAATATACGGTACGTTCAGTGTTTCGTTCAGCGCAAATGATTGTCCCTACTGTGATGTAATATGTAAAGAACACAGAACTGTAAACAGTAAATTTAGCTCCGTCAAACATGTTGGTTTTTCTTTCGTTCCTAAGCGAGTTCTAAACGTGTTGTTCTCTAATCAGGGTGAGAGTTGTCAGCTGGACCCACAGATCAGTGGGGTAAAGATGACCTCTGTGGGAAAGAGGGACTCTCTTCTGGCGAGGGCAGAAGAGCTTAAAGGAAGAGGCTCTGCAACTGCAGCAAAGCCGGTGTCTGTAAGTCACGTGAGAATGCATCAAAACATGAAAATATCAATGGTGGCTCTTAATTAGCAACCAGGTCCCTCAATTCACCTGTTGCCTCTTTAGGTAAAGCTGGATTTTGGATCACCCAAGCCCTTGAAGCGAGAAGCTATTGAGGAGGCGTCATCAGTGGATTTTGTTTTTATTCCCCCTGAGACAAAGGAGAGAGTGCTAACTGAGCACCAGAAAGAGGTCAAAAGGACTAAAAGGTAGGTTTGGTCACAGTTTTTGTGGTGTAGCAGATCTCTAAAATTGTGAAGGCAGCTTTTTTCCCTTTCATTTTATGTGAATCCTAGTGATGTCTCTGTGGTCATGTCATTAAGCTTCTTTAAGCTTTTTGAAAATAAGAAATTGTCAAGACTGATGTTTTTCCTGTCTTGACTCTAAATTTTCCCCACCTTTTGTTGCCCCCCCCCCTTGGGATATTTTTTTTTTGTTTCATAAGGTGTTTGACATTCCTGCACTGTTAATAATTGAATGTCGCCCTGGACACCACAGCCTTTTCACAGTAACTCCCTAGTCAAAGCGTCCCATGTAGTAATTTGGATTATGGCTTGTTTTTGTTTTACATTGTATTTACTTTAATATTTTATTTATATATACTATAATATATACAGTATACCTATACAAACATATACATATATATATACAAATACATATACATATACATATCATTATATAATTATATATGATGCTTACTACATACATTACAACCTTCATCCAAACAGTGCTGCTTAAAAGTTTTGACCCCTTAGGATTTTCTGCATGAATATAACCAGAAAATCTAATGATTTTCATGTCAAGTCCTGAAAGTAGTCAAAGAGAACCCAATCAAACAAATGAAAATATATACTTTGTCATTTATTTATTCAAGAAAATGATCTAATATTACATAGGGATGTAACGTATCACTCAACTCAACGATTCGATTCACGATTTTTGATTTTTTTCATATTCACTGATTTATTTATTTATTTTTTTACAAATGTAAATTTAAACAAATTATAAATCAATGTGTCCCTTTTATTAGTCTTGGACAAATGCGCACATTTCTTTGTGAATTGAATTACCACTATAATACTATACTAATATAGCAACTTGCATATTACTGTCTCTTGGTGTGTTGTGTTTGGATGCTTCTAGTTTCCCTCTTGTAAGTCGCTTTGGACAAAAGCGGCTGCTAAATGACAATTTAATGTAAATCACAAAACTAAACATTGAAAGTTAAGGGGGCATGCCCCAAATCACATAAATCAGTAAAAACAAAATAAAATAATCTCTCATCATTCGAGTCATATGATGCGCTTTCAAGTTTTCCTTTCTCTAAGCTGTTCGTGACTAGATAAGATCACTAAAGTTGCAAAGACAAAAGCCTCAAACCCAAAGAGATATTCTTTAAAAAAAGTTAAGACTCGTCCACGCCCTCCTAAAATACCTCGTTTAAACACGCCCCCACATGTTTAAGTCACGATGTGGGAAGATTTACATAACACCGCCCAAATGTTCACACAGAGTACTTTGATTCTCACTGTAGTTTTTGTTTTTGCTGCCATGTCGTGGAGCGCTGTGGCTTCGTTTGAAAGTGAAACTACTTTGTTTGGGCTTCCAAAAATGGACACGACTAGAAAACAGTGGTTAAGTTGTATTTACAACACAAATTTCCAGAACAGTTCAAACCAAATATTAAGATGTGTGCAACGCATTTTACGGAGAACAAGGACTGTTTCCTGGGAGAGTAGACTAAAATGCCAGTGTTCTGACAAATAATGCTGACTCACAGCCTGTAAGTACACTTTCATATTTAAAGGATTTGCCACTGATGATTCTAACACGAGTTTGAGCAGTGTAGAGTAGCGCTTGTTGTTTTCGTTTCTCCGATCACAAATGCAGACATACTTTTATGTTTACATGGCGCGATGCAGAAGACGTCTAACCTCATTACTAATCAGTACTTATGTCCCCACTGGATGCAGCAAATGCCTTGTTTGTAATGGGTTTTAGTGTTTTTGTCTCGTCGCTCTGGCCGGACACGGCATTAACAGTATGTTGAGGGGCGTAACATTTCCATCACACTCTTGATGTATTCGGCCAATCACAATGCACTGGCTAGCTGGCCAATCACAGCACACCTCAATTTTCAGACTGATGAGCTTTTTCAAAATCGACGCGTTTCAGAAAGTCGGGGCATAGAGGAGAAAACATTTACAATGTTGAAATTTTTTAACCTTAATCCTCTTAAACACTTTCATTACCCCAAATCACAAATGTTCTTTATTTAGCAACGTCATACATATGACCCCTTTATCTTATAAAATTATTTATGTATTTGAAATTTTGCAGTGTGAATGCATTTATGGCAGCTCAGCTTCATCAAACTGTTTGTGTAAATGCATCTAATGCCACTTCATATGCAGCTTCTGTTTCCCTCAGAGTGGAAAGATAGATTGTTATACTAATGTTCATTGAATGTTCAACCAACTCTACCAGTTTCGTTATTCTAACTAAATTAATTGAAACAACGTAAGAATTTGATGTGAAGGATGACACATTTAATAAGGTTAGGGTGAAAAATTACCGTTTATTAATATAGGTTGAAATGACACCGTTTTGTTAACATACAGCAACATCCTTTAAGTTTACTAGTTCTCCCCTCTTTTCCAGTCACAGCGCACTTTTATTTGAAATTGTTTAAGTGAGAAATCTGTAACTTGGGTCCAGATTGGGGGAATTGAATGATTACCTCATTTTATTTATGAAATTTTTTGCATTGAAATTTGCATATTTTTTTGTTTGTATATGCTGTCAATTATAGTTTTTAGAAAGGAAATCGGAATCGGCAAAAATCGGTATCGGCAGGTCACACTTCCAAAAAATCTGAATCGGCCAAGAAAATTGCAATCGGTGCAGCTCTAGAGGAAACCCACCAACATCACAGAGTTTAAGTGGTTCTGTTCTGAGGAATGAGCTAAAACTAATACAAGATGTTTTGCAGGACTGATCAGCAGTTACAAGAAGTGTTACTTGCAGTTATTGCTGCAAAAAGGGGTCACACCAGATACTGAAAGCAAAGATTCACATACTTTTGCCACTCACAAATATTTAAAACCGGATAATTTCTCTCAATAAATAAATGACAAAGTATATAATTTTGTCTCCTTTGTTTGATTGGATTATATTTGTCTACTTTCAGGATTTGTGTGAAAATCTAATTATGTTTTGGGTCATGTTTTTGCAGAAATATAGAAAATTCTAAAGGTTCACAAACTTTCAAGCACACTATATATATAATATATATATATATATAATATATTTTTTTTTTTTTAAACTCCCTGTAAACATGTTTTAGGGACAAATTGACAAATGATGAAAAGGATCAA
Organism: Sinocyclocheilus anophthalmus; assembly: GCA_018155175.1. Lineage (NCBI taxonomy): Eukaryota > Metazoa > Chordata > Actinopteri > Cypriniformes > Cyprinidae > Sinocyclocheilus > Sinocyclocheilus anophthalmus. The sequence goes on along the minus strand of JADLZN010001827.1, from coordinate 461,998 downwards.
CCAGAGGAAGATGCTGATTTTGAGCTAAAGGTAAAAAAGCGTTTTTAAACTCTGGCACTGCAGTTTTGATTATGTGGAGGATATGCACGCATGCTTTTTGATAAAGGTATTAATTGGTTCTAATGTTGTTTCCTTCCCCCAAGGAGGTTGCCTCAACTGAGGAACCAACCATAGATGTTAAACTAACCCAAGAAGGCACTGGGTCGGTTGTAGAAACGCCAGAGAAAGCTACTCAAAATAAAGATAAAACTTCAGAGAAGAATCAGTCACCATCCAGTGACATCTCAGTTGATGTGAGTGGGCATGAGAAAAGTGGACCTCAGGGGACCAGCCCTAATGTTTCAGGTTCATCTGATATGATATCAGGTACACCACCTAAACCCAATAGGAGGCGTCAGTCTTTCATAACCTTAGAGAAATATGTTGATGGGAAATCACCCAGTCCTGCAAGTGTTGCATTTACTGGTCCGCACATTCGCAAATCAAGAAGACTGAGTTCTTCAAAGGCATTGGAGGCTACTCCAAATGACTCACAACTTCAGACTACAAAAGAGGACTCTCAAAAGAGGAGCAGCACTGACCCATCTGCTCAAAATGAGGAAGTAAAAGATAAGATGTCAACAGGTCATCGTGGTGAAGGTACAGATGAAGAGGATGATGTGGTCCCAGATATCCAGACCCAATTATCTGGCGACACGTCAGGTGATAAGAAAAGTCCTGTGTCCAAAGCCAGTGTAGAGGAACAAGATTCTCCTGAAAAAGATTCACAGAGTCTTACTGATTCTCAAGCTAGTCAAGAACCAAGAAGGTCAGGCAGAAGGCGAAGTAAACCTGTACGCCCAGGGGAAGATCCAGGGGAGATGAAAAGCAGATGTCAAGAACAAGTTGCAGATTGTGCGGTGACAAATACACAGAAGCACATACTGTCTCCAACAATTAGCATTTTGACAGGAAGAAGTACGGTTATTGAGGACCGTAAATTTGGAGACCAGTTGAACACTAAAGGAATAAAAGGAAATCTTAGCCAAAGTAATTCACAGATTTCCTCTGCAGAATCTTCACAGGCACTTCCACGGGTTCCAATATTTATGCTTGGTAATAAAGAGCCAAGCCAGACTGTGCCCTCTTCTGATAGTTCTCCTGTAACTCAATCAGATGGCCAAAGCAAAGAGAGATCGTCAACTCTCAATGAGTCTGAAGGTTTGTCACCGGGTAGACCTATGAGGAAGACTAGAGTGCACCTTGAGGAATCAACAGACAAGGAGGCAGATGAAAACTCGCAAAACGATCCTCATAATTCTGCGTCCACTTTGAAAAAGAAACATTCCCAGACACCTCTTTCCGATTCTGAGGCTGATGGCCAGCAAACTGCCAGAACGCGAAGAACAAGGAGATCTGAATCTCAATTACTGGAGCTGGCTGGTTCGCAGACCAAAGACGACTTAAGTCAGACAGACTCTCAAACACTGACAATGGTGAAGGGTAGAGCTATGCGAAGGAGAACTCCAGAAGAAGAGACCGACTATAGTATAAGAGATGCCACATCAACTGTAAATGCTGAAGAGTTAAGTGCAAGCCAAGATTCCTCAGAAGGTCTTGGTAGATATAGAACTCGACGCTCTAAAGGTTTGTTGGCTCCTACCGACAACACAGAGTCTGAACACTCTGATAGCCGACAAGATGGACCAAGGCCTAAAAAGAGACCGCGCAAATCATTATCCACAGAAGTGCTGCCAGTTTCCACAGAGCACATAGTCACTGAGATGGGGCCAGATAAGGAGGGTGTTGATGTTTCAATGGAGATGTCACAGGATGAGGCAGATATTGAAACTAGTTTGAATATTTTAGTCATTGAGACCGAAGAACTTGAGCAAAAGTACAAAGTAGATGTCCCTGCCCCTGATGGTGTACCACATGAACTGATTACCTCGGAAAAAGCAGATGATGTCAAAATTCAGATAGAACTGAAGACTGAAACTTATACAGATGAGAAGGAGGTCATTAGTGAGAAAGCAGAAGGTGAAGAATTGAATTCATCTTTACAGATTGGATCGGAAGATTTAAACGAGAAGACTGTTACGCATAAATGCCCACATACTAGGGGACGGGGCCGTGGGCGTAGACGATCTAGAAGCTGCAACTGCTTTTCAAACAACTGTGACGTGTTCTCACAGGGCAGTGACTTCCAAGAATCGCAGGTTCTGAAAAGTGAGCAGGTTCCACTTGTCACTGATGCCCTGAAATCTCAACCTGAGCAGTCAAGCTCAACATCTGTAGCAGAGAAAAGTGAGCGCTCAGGAATTGCAGATGTCCCAGATGCTGAATTTCAGCCATTTTCAGCCTTGCCTGCTCAACTCCCATCTGAGGTTTTCCCTTCTGAAAGTCCCATTGCAAAGCTTGGTGTAATTGTTTCTCAGCTGTCTGAAGCAGAGGAAGGAACACCGCTTGAATCATCCAAACCAACAGGTAAATCAAACAAGAAGCATGTAGAGCTCCCAGAGGCAGAGACAAAGCAGTTAAAGAGTGCAGAAGATGTCAAAATTCAGATCGAACTGAAGACTGAAACTGATACAGATGAGAAGGAGGTCATTAGTGAGAACGCAGAAGGTAAAGAATTGAATTCATCTTCACAGATTGGATCAGAAGATTTAATCGAGAAGACTAATGTTCTGCATAAATGCCCACATACCAGGGGACGGGGCCGTGGGCGTAGACGATCTAGAAGCTGCAACTGCTTTTCAAACAACCGTGACGTGTTCTCACAGGGCAGTGACTTCCAAGAATCGCAGGATCTGAAAAGTGAGCAGGTTCCACTTGTCACTGATGCCCTGAACTCTCAACCTGAGCAGTCAAGCTCAACATCTGTAGCAGAGAAAAGTGAGAGCTCAGGAATTGCAGATGTCCCAGATGCTGATGTTCAGCCATTTTCAGCCTTGCCTGCTCAACTCCCATCTGAGGTTTTCCCTTCTGAAAGTCCCATTGCAAAGCTTGGTGTAATTGTTTCTCAGCTGTCTGAAGCAGAGGAAGGAACACAGCTTGAATCATCCAAACCAACAGGTGAATCAAACAAGCAGCATGTAGAGCTCCCGGAGGCAGAGACAAAGCAGTTGGAGAGTGCAGATGATGTCAAAATTCAGATAGAACTGAAGACTGAAACTGATACAGATGAGAAGGAGGTCATTAGTGAGAAAGCAGAAGGTGAAGAATTTAATTCATCTTCACAGATTGGATTGGAAGATTTAATTGAGAAGACTAATGTTCCGCATAAATGTCCACATACCAGGGGACGGGGCCGTGGGCGTAGACGATCTAGAAGCTGCAACTGCTTTTCAAACAAACGTGACGTGTTCTCACAGGGCAGTGACTTCCAAGAATCGCAGGATCTGAAAAGTGAGCAGGTTCCACTTGTCACTGATGCCCTGAACTCTCAACCTGAGCAGTCTAGCGCAACATCTGTAGCAGAGAAAAGCGAGAGCTCAGGAATTGCAGATGTCCCAGATGCTGATTTTCAGCCATTTTCAGCCTTGCCTGCTCAACTCCCATCTGAGGTTTTCCCTTCTGAAAGTCCCATTGCAAAGCTTGGTGTAATTGTTTCTCAGCTGTCTGAAGCAGAGGAAGGAACACGGCTTGAATCATCCAAACGAACAAGTGAATCAAACAAGAAGCATGTAGAGCTCCCAGAGGCAGAGACCAAGCAGTTGGAGAGTTCTGGGTGCACAGGTAGTCAAAAGCACAAAGAAGATGGATTGGAAAACACTTCAGTAAGTCAAGAACCTCTCCAGAGTTCAACACCTCAAGACACATCTCCAAGTCAAGGTCGCCCAGTGGAAGATGCACCTAAATGCCAAGAGCAGCTAGAGTCTTCCCATGTCCAGCAGGAGGATGCAGGTAACCCAGCAGTGAAGGAAAGTGAAGACCTTGCTGTTTCTGAGTCAAATGGCAAAGAATTGCTTGACAAGGATGTTGCTCTTGTTGAGAAGGAAGAAGAGATGTCTGTACCTCCTGAAAGTAGTACCTCTGGAGCCTGCTTAGATTCACCACCCAAGCTTAAACCTTTGGACGCTCTTAGTGGTGAGCTGGAGCCTGGCCAGAGTCCGAGCAGAAACCGATCTAGTGTCTGGTCTCCATCTGCTTCTCCATCCACCAGTATTCTGAAGAAGGGGCTGAAGAGAACATGTGAAGAGGATACACCCTCCCCTCTTCATAAGGTATTTGACCGTATACTATAATATTTAGGAAACTGAAACAAGTGTAATGTATGGTAATTTTCTCTTTTTCTAAAACATTGTTTTGCAGTCACGTCGAGTGTCTTTTGCAACTCCAATTTATCATCAAGAACTGGCTGATGATATTGATCGACGTAGTCCAGTTATTCGCACAAGCTCACCTAGGTCCAAAGTCTTGAGTGGACAGTCGAAGGTGTGTGATGAGTTTTGAAATCGTTACATCTTGGATATAAAACTGATTAGATTTAACTTTTCATGGCATACCGTTTAATTTCTTCAATTTTATTACAGTATATCACTACCCCCACAAAAGGATATACAAGTCTAAGTCCACGTAACCTCCGTAGCCCTGGATCCAAAAGCTCTAAAAAATGCCTGGTAATTATTTTCTTGCCTTGTACTTAAATTGCTGAAGTTTTTTTTTCTGTTTATATTGCTCCCATAAAGTCTGCCTATTCATAAAGATTTTTATTTTTTTCTTAATTCTGAGAAATTAAGACTTTCTCATGTTATTCAGTTGCATCAGACTTCAGTTTATTTGAACAGTAGTCCAAGTGGAAGGGGTGTTAAAATGTTCCTCTTTATCATAGATTTCAGAGATGAGCCAGGAGCCACGTCCTATTGCTAAAGATTGTGTTTATCCAGCACTTGTTGGCTGCTCTACCCCTGTAGAGGCTGTTTTACCACAGATATCCTCCAACATGTGGTAAGCCAGATCACCCATTTCCCCTTTCGTACATCTTGGCTTCAGTTCATTTTCATTCATTCCTCAGTTTTAATTTTATATCCTTGTGAACTACAAATACATCAAAGTATTGATCGAGTGGTATAGCTGACAGACGTCTCCATGGTAGTACACGTATACCATTTCTTCACCCAAGCAGTTCAATCAGTTTCTTCTCATCACTAGATTTGATCACAGATCTAATGGTTGTTTTCTGGGGTATTAATGTAAAGAATGTAGGTAATTGGCATACCTGTTTTTTTTTTCTTTGTGTTTAGGCCTCGTGGCTTTGGTCAGCTTGTTAGAGCAAGAAACATCAAAACGGTTGGAGACCTGAGTGCCCTTACCCCAAGTGAAATCAAGTCTCTTCCTATTCGCTCGCCTAAGCTGTCCAATGTGAGGAAAGCACTTAAAACCTATTATGAACAGCAGGTAATTTTGTATGTTGCATTAGTATCTTCTCCTTTATTATGGGAGGTCATTTCTTATATCTCACATTTGGCTGTACAGAGAAAAGGGAGTTCTGATGACCTAAAGAGTTTTGACGAAATGGAGAAAATGACATCTGAGCCTGAAGAGATGGAGCTTCCTCAAAACCAAGAGGAGGAGCAAACACCAGGAGAGGCTCAAGGTTAGCTATTTTATTTCTTCTGTCAAATCCATCATTGGCGATACTTTCAACATGACAATGACTTAACTCATGACTCCCAACTTTTTGCAGATGACAGACCATCAGAAGTGGAAGTAGATTCCGAACCAATGGCTGAGGAGAACAAATCTCGTGATTTGCTCTCAGATGTTGAAGCCCTTAGTGGACACCTAACTTCAGAGGAGCTTGGTCGCTGCTCACCCAACCAGCTGGGTCTGATGCATGAACATCTGAGCGGAATGATGAGAAGCATTGTGACCCACATGCAGTCCCGCTTGCTGAGTAATCTTGATGATAGCTTGCCATGAGGACATCGAGACATTTTCCTGACATAATTCACTTTTAACTTGAAGATTAACAGTGGACTGCTCATTTCTCAAGTTTTAGCTGGAATTTTAGAGTAGATGAATTTCTAATTATGCTCTTTCAGAGAACAGACTTCAGTGGCCGAAAGCCATTGCTACTTAAGTGTCAATGTATTTTATGGCGTGATTTTTAAGACTGTAAAATTGTGGTGAGATGCCAAAAAGGGGGGGGGACAACTTTTTTTTTTTTTTTTTTTTTTTTTTTTTTTTTTAAGGCTATAGTATTAATAAAATTTCTTTTTTCATTAAGCTTGGATTTTTTTGTCAATAGCTCTCTTTGTACAAACAACTAAACAACTATTACGAATACATATCCATGACAGTAAACAGATGGACTGCAGAAGCATGGTGTTTTATTATCTACTGATTCAAGGTATACATCTTCCTCTAACCCCACACCTACAGAATCAGAAACAAAACACGCATGCAAATAGTGGCCAGCCTTCAGCAAGGGAGGGAGGAGACTTGCTTTTAACATCAATACATTTTCATTTTTGAGGAACTGATGGCCTGTCCTCAATGTCTTCCTAAAGGTTTTTTTTTTTCTTTTCTTTTTCACTTTAGTGCCGCTGTTCGGTTTTTATAAAACAATTTCAGATTTTCCTTTTTCACGTATAAAGTGAACCATGAGCCCATCTCTCGTTGTGCAAACGTTGAATGTAGTGTGATTGCAATATACAAAAATAATGGGCTCCAGTTTACTTAACTGTTAGAATAGAACAAAGATAAATACAATTGTCTGTGACTTAAATAGGTATGTATAGTTTGTCAGTTTCTCATGCCACAACCACAATAGACTTGTGACATGGGCACAAATGAAATTTCTTAACAGTAATGAGGACAAACAGCGTAACTACTTGGACTAACATTAGTACACATAAAATAATTTGTTCTGAGTGGATATCAAACGCCCTCATCCACAGGGCGTTTGAGAGAGCAGTAGTTGTATTTAGATGGCTTCCACATAGTTGGCAGGGAGCATACCGGTCTTTCCAGTACGCTGCACAGTGCCATACATCCAACCCTCATCGATAGACTGCACACTCACAATCACATCACCGTCCTTGAAGGACACCTCATCATTGTCTGCAGCAGCATAGTCATACATGGCACGGACAGTTTTCTGTTGAAGAGAAAATGGACAATATTAAACAACCAACTTCACCATCAAATACACAGTAAATATGTAGGGTATATGCATACGATATTAGCATTATACTATGATAGTGAAACTGGCAGTGATCTATCAGTACTTACTCCAGTGGTTGAGGGATGCGAGGGGACAGAAGAAACAGTGGTCTGTTGTGTTGCCACAGAGGAGGATCTCTGCTGAACCTCAATTGTCTTGGTCTGTGTGTAACCTATATGACACAACAGCACAAATGTAATTGTATATATTTCTCTGTCACTAGTTGGCATTCAGAATTTGGACTTTTTTTTAAAAACTTTCTACAAGTGGAGTTGAATCATTATTAGTAATAGAGAGATGGTAGGTCAGATCAACAGTTTTACAATCCATTTTAAAGCCTCAGCAGTTACTACAGAATGAAATGCTGTAGCATATACTGTACACTTAACAGTTTGAGATGTGCATAACATTACTTTAAATTCAGTTTTGACGGTAATTTATTCCAGTGGTAATTGGGTGAAAACAGGAAGTTAATCCTACTCTGAAATTGGTTTAATGTACATGTAGGCCAATATGTTCAATAGAAATCATGTCAACTTTTTGAAGTCAGTTAGATTTGCATATTAGACATTTTTTTTCCCACTTGCTTTTCAACATCAATTGTCGACTGGGATATACTGTATATATGGGCCATTCTATGGAATTGGTCCAAAGACAGAGTTGGAAACGTATTGAAATAAAAATCTTCTCTTTTTCCAAAAAATTAATATGTATGCAAATATCCAAGGTACACATTTCTTGGAATTGTGCAGTTAAGTCTCATAGGCTACGTTCACACTGAGCCTTAGTGCTCAATTCCGATTTTTTTCTCAGATCCGATTTTTTTGTATAGTTGTTTTAAATGTGGCCAGATTTCCAGTGTGAACAGATAATGGTTCTGAACTGACCCGCATGCGCAAAAGAACGATACGAACAGGGATTTGGCAACACTTGCGCAGCGCGCCGTCATACGGAAGTAAACACGGAGGATATGAAGAAAGCGATTATGCGTTTATTTATAGTGTGATCTGCTGCAGAAGCCAGCGAAATTATGCACAGGCAATATGAAAAAATAAAGACAAGGATGTGACAAAAGAAAGCAGAGTTTTGAAACTTTTATGATACGAGCCCTCATGTTTTGCTTGTAGAGTTGTCACTGTAACACACATGAGTTCTGACACATCACACGTCCACTGATTAGTCTTGATAACTTTGGGTATGTAAGTGTTTGAAGTGTCGCCCATCAGCAGGAATTATGAGGAATGTCGATCTAGAGTGACGTCAAAGCCGCATGAAATCCGACATGACTGTTCACACTGCGGTCGCATCGCAAAACATCTGACATGGATCGGATTTAGTACCACATATGGAAGGGGCACAAATCAGAATTGAAAAGATCAGATTCCATGCGGTTTGTGCTGTTCACACTGTCATGACAAAAACAGATCTGAGTCACATGTGAGCAAAAAAAAAAATCAGATTGGGCCACATTTGCCTGCAGTGTGAACGTAGCCATATTGTATTTTTAGAAAGTTTTGGAATATTTGTCCTCTCTCCAAATTTATCACTACCGACACACAGTAATAATAATTTAATTAGAAGGGTTATATTGACCTATTAAGATTTTGCTTACATCTAGATTGTAAATATATTTTTTGCTATTTTATTACATTTTTTCAGAGGTAAATCAATAACTAAATTTTAAACAATATTTCAAGTGTAAATTATGAGATTTGTTGTATTTTGAATTCAATTTTTCTTTGTAAAAGGCAAAAAGTTGATCATACTGATCTCAAAGTTAAGGATTTATTAGTTTGAATATACATTGAATCAAAAACTATCATAACATCTTAGTAGATAATTCAGTATACTTTATTTTTGACAAAACATCCCACGTTTCGGTAGTGACAGCACATTTTCAGTAGTGACTATAATGCTTTGGTAGCGACCACATCACATTACATAATTTTATAATACTATTACTAATAATACTAAAATTTAACTCACATACTAAAACACTACTAAAACATAATAAAATACAAAAAAATTGCATAACTGTACTAAAATTTAGTTTATTTCCCCAAAATATGAGGATTATGTGTTCCCTTTTGTCACTGTGACAATTCTATGGGATAACAATTCATTGATTTCAGAAGGATCATGTGACACTAAAGACTGGAGTAATGGCTGATGGAAAATCAGCTTTGCATCACAGAAATAAAATACATTTAAAAACATATTAAAATAGAAAACAATTATTTATATGGTAATACTTATGCAGAGTAATGTTTTTTTCTGTATTTTTGCAGTCTTGATAAGCATAAGAGACTTATTTAAAAAACATTACAAGTCTTACTGATCCCAAACTTTTGAACAATAGTGTGTGTGTGTATATATCTATATAATAATACACACACACACACACACACACAAGCGGAATATGCATTAAATATTGTTAATATTTTTGTCACTCTTTAATTGGACATGAAGAATGTAATGAAACTGAAGAATTGAAGTAGTGAAAGATTCTATCTATCCATATTGTGACATACAGCTGAAATAAAATGAACTTGATTAAAAAAAAAAAAAAATGGGGAGGTAGACTTGGTTCTACCAACGGTTGTAAGTGAATTTGTGGGGGTGTGGGCTTTCACTCAATAATAATGCAAGCTTGCAGCGTTTGCGAGAAAAAGGGATGGAGTTAAGTGGACCTAATGTTTGGAGGAAAGACATCTGGCATACGTCCCAGAGAGGGCGCTACGTTTCACTAAAAGATCAGTCATGGACATTTGATTACAAATTGTCCACAAAAAGTTTTAAAAATGACAACACATGGTGAATCAGTTACAAAAAGTTTGGGAAAGTGCGACTATCATGCTAAACCCATGGTGAAATGGAATGGTTCTAGTGGGACTTAAACGTTATACTTGCTAGTTGTGAGACACAAAGCCATTGCTGTAGAGGGATGCGTGGTGGTCCACGTTCTCAGACACCTCTGACTTCTCATCGCCCACACCCACTCTTGCGCTGGTGGAGCGGGATGCTCCTTACGCGACGGGGGACTTGACCTTTTTTTTTGTGTTTTTAACAAATGTGACAAACTATTTCGTCAGCCGTACCTCCCTCAGTTTTGTGGAGTGTTCTGGTGTAGGTATCAAGGACTTTTGTGTGTGGCGATTTTAATTGAGTATGGTCATCCACAGTATAGGGTGTACAAACAACAGGTCATTATACAGTTTGGTGGTCATTAAACAGGTGAAGGTGAGTGAAGGACGTCACAACTGCCCAATCACAATCAAGTATTCCCGAGAGCTGTTCAAATAAGGCCTAAAGGCCTAAACGAAGTTCCTTTTCATTCCTCATTTAGGGGTAAAACGAAGTTTGAAATACGTGTTCAGCGGTATACTGTTAGCGAACATCCCGACGCCACCCACTCTGATGAAAGCAGCATTTAAATGAATATGTAAATATGTGCAGCAAACTTTTCTCTCAATAACAAAATAAACACAACAAAAATGGAGAAAACAGCAAGCATTTTTTTATAAAAAGCATTTGATTACAGCAACATGGGTATGTTTGCAAAAGCTCTGCAAATTAGCATTCCCATGATGTCATGTCACGTGTATTTAAATTGCACTTTATTCAATATATTAATCAGCAATATTAAATATAAAAAACAGTGTCAGTGTCTCAGAAGCCCAACTTTATTTGCTACTATAAAGCAGCTCTCCACTGTTTTTTTACCCACAGACATCTCACCTCCGAGGACGAAGTGCACCCAGAGAAAAGTTATGTGGGAAAAAAGGCGGAGCCTCAGTGCACACCTCCTATGACATAATCGTCACAGACCAATGATAGTACAATGGTGTTTTGCAGCTGGAACAAACTTTTCCGGAAAGTTCGCTTTGGCAAGCAGTTTCGAACTCTCAAAACAAACACAAAACGAACTTCGTTCTGGCTGGATTTTGTTCGAAATGACATTTCGTTCTTCGATTTCGCTTGAAGTGTATCAAGGCCTTAAAGGGGTCATAGGATGCCCATTTTCCACAAGTTGATGTGATTCTTTAGGGTCTTAATGAAAAGTCTGTAACATAGTTTGGCTAAAATTTCTCAATGGTAGTGTAAAAAACAATTTTCAGATTCAAGACCATTTTGTAGCATTTTCCTTTAAATGTTAATGAGCTCTGCTGACCACGCCCCTCTCTTCCGAGCTGCTCTCTGAGAGACTGTTTACTTTAGCCGCATTTAGCTGCGGAACTTGCTAACTAGCATGTTATTAGGAAAGGTGATTGCAAAGATTCATTACAAAACATTATACTCCCTTCTTCTGTAGATGAGGCTGGATCATGAATCATTTGCGCGAACATAGACACATTTATGTAGATCGGGGGAGCATTCCCTTCAGAAACAAATGTAATCCACTGCGAGTTCAGCGGCTCAGATGTCGGGAGTAAATGATGACTGCTATGTTCATTATTACATCCAACAACAGAACACGTCAATCGCTTAGGAGTCATTCTTGTCTACATCTGCTCCAGCGGTGAAACAATGGCGGACTGATGACAGCTCACTCAGGGTGGGTCTGAGGTAAGACACCAGTCCAATCTGTGCTGAAACGCTACTGTCAATCAAACTATCGTGGGAGGGGGCATTGACGATGGCTCATTTGAGAAAGGGGAAAACTTATAACGAGATTAAAAATAAACCACTGGGTGGATTTTTATCATTATAGGGTGGTTGTGTACACACACTGCCAACACACATTTCAGTTCAAACAACTCGTAAAAGTGCATGTAGCATCCTATGACCCCTTTAAGTCCAGTGACAGCAGAGGAGTGTCCTACCTGACATCATGTGAAGACTTCTGGACTGGATGTTGTCCTCGGCAGGGTCATAGTCAAAGACAGAGCCAGGGTTTGTGCGCCACACACGCAGGTCTTTGAGAAAAAGGAAACCTAGTTTTAGTGAATGTCTCATTTGATTCCTGTGTATAAAATTCGTTACATATTGTAAGAGGCATGTTTTCTATATTTATGGAAAGAGAATTCTGTTTCTAAACTCAAGTGTGTTTAGTGTGCACAGAACACAGCATGTGTCAGCTGACCAGTGATGGTCTCCTGATCGTGCTCCTCAGCACGTCTCCTCTCCATCTCCACCACACGTCTTTGGATGCCACGGTAGCTGATGTCACTGAAGTCCTGGGTGTTCCTCTTCACGCGCTCAGTGATGGGGTCAGAGATGGTGGGGGTGAAGCTGCCCTTACTCTTCTCAAAGTCCTGGTGGTATCTGACCTGAGAAGACCCACAGACAGCAATACATGAGGCAGGAGACACAAAGAAACTGTTACAGCAAACATCGACATTGAGATTGTCTGACATTTTTTAATGCAACAGGTTGCCCTTCATATACTATAGAAAAATCAGTTCATTGCAACATATTGATAAAGGTATGGATTTAAAAGTCATCTTACTCCAGAGATGATACGCTGGGTTTCTTTAACACGTCTCATCTCAGGGGTGTCCAGCACAAAGGCGGCCTTGCCCTGCACCTGCTTACGGAAGCTGTCGGAGTACAGAACCTGGACACGAGACAACACAGCACATACATATATTAGAAATCAAATAATTCTGGAATATGATTATGTATCAAGACCCTGTGGAAGACACACCAGGAAATCAGGACATTAGACAGACAAATGACATGAATACCCTGGGTGTTATTGTGATTTCAGACAGATGAATTAGAAGGGTCTTCAGAGGGCTGGATTAAAAGTAGACAGGTCCCGAAATGAAGGTTTATAGTGATGATGATCGGTTACAGCATTTAATTCAGAATATGGAAGAGTACAGTTAATATTATTAGCCTCCTACATGAAATGAAGGTATTAGAGTGGTTACATTTACACATGACACACAAACACACACTTCATGTCCCGTGGCTGTGAGTACCGAGCTAATCTGCAATTGGTTCCGTTTGACCCGCTCCATCTCTGGAGTGAACACCACAGGCGTTCCCTTCGCAGACAGGTCCTTATACAAAACCTAGAGTAGAAAAAACAGCCCCCCCAGAGGCCAGTCAGACACTAAACACCATGACAGACGCAAGAGTTTTGGAGAGCAGTCACATCAAACATCACACACAACACATAATGAGCTTATATCCCAGATTTAAAAAGAGGAACCTGGTTGGGAAGGGAATACGACAAATGTAGGATACACAAGCTTATCTGGTGATGGATTAGCAACAATGTCTGGAGTTGAATAATCCCATACATTTGAGCTCACAGCAGAAAGGGGACCTAACTAGGGTGGAATATGATGTGGTCAATTACATTAGATGAAAATGGGGTTTAAGCATTACATTTCATACGCTTCAATTGTTTTGCATCAATGATGGGATTGTATAAATTGGAAAGTATACTGAAAGCGTTAATGGGATCAGAGCCACTCTCAAGTAAACCCTAGAGGAGCTTCCACTACCGAGCTGATGTGCTTCTGATTCTCTTTGACCCGCTTCATCTTGGGGAGGTCTGGTATGTCTGTGCCTTGACTCAGCGAATCCTTGTATTTTATCTACCCAAGGATTAATTTCGACATATCAAATAAACAACACAAACATGAACCAAAACAGCTAGAGAACGAACACCCACAAAGATGACATACACAACAATTTTAGCTCTGTTGCAAACCCTTAGTTGCCTCCATAGGCAGCTGCCTTCTAAAATTGTATCATAAGTGCCCCAAAGTGGAGTATTTGTACATCTTTACATAGGCAGCTCTACACAAATAGCATAAACTTACATAAAGGTGCCAAAGCTTTCAGGTCAGGAGCGTGCTTATGATGCTTTAAAATGCTTCCAGCATAGGCAGCTTGTTAGGTTTCGGGGCAAAGCAATTGTGTTGAAGGAATCAATAATGTTGTTGATAAACTGCAGGTTTTGTAAAATAAATAAATAAAAAACAATAATTGAAATTTAAGGTTTGGTACCCAATTATTACATGAAAGAATCAGTTGCTAGTTATTAGCCTACATCTAAATAAATACCAAGTATTACTGAGGTTTTTAACAGGATAATGTATGACAGGATTTTGTCACATGAGCTAGATGAGAGTTATACATATTGTTATAAATGATGGATTTGATGCAGTGATTTATTCCTAGGGTCACTAGAGGGACTAGTATAAACAGATGGCGGCTAAAAGGTTTTCTTAGGTGATGGAGAGACGAGGAACAGGGAATGTTTTATGGGTGGGATAGAGGGTCACACCACAGTGTACTGTGCTAATATTTTGCTGATTGCGTTTAACTCTCTCCATCTCTGGGGTTTCTGAAAAAGCTGTTCCTACTCCCAAATTTTCCTTGCATTGGATCTTTAAGCATGTAGAGGCAATGGGGCAAAAAAGGTAAAAATGTCAATAATTTTCAAATATTAATGTATAACAGAATTCAAACCTTGTTGAAGAAAAGTAAAAAAAAAAAAAAAAAAAAAAGAACATTGATCTCTAGCATGAAAAAAATGTGGTAGAGTAATTATATATGGTATGAGATATGAACACTACTGTTCAAAAGTTTAGGGTCTGGTAAATTTTTTAATACTTTCATTCAGCAAGAATCCATTAAATTGTTCAGCAAAGACATTTATAATGTTACAAAATATTTCAAATTCAAATAAATGCTGTTCCTTTGAACTCTTTATTCATTGAAACAATTGTGAAAAATATATTACAATAGAAAACTTCATAATATTACTGGTTTTACTGTATTTTTCACAAATGTAAACAAATGCAGTCTTGGTGAATATAATAGACTTCTTTTAGAAGCCAGAAACTTTTAAACAGTAGTGTATGAACATAAAAATAAAACAGTGGAGGGGGATGTTTGGGTTACTTAGGGATATTTATCCTTAAAAAACTGAAGAAGGGTGAGACTTTAAAGAATATTAAAGAATGAGAGAATAAATTTGTCTAAATAAGGAGTCTTCTTCAAAGAGGAAAAATACTACCGAGCTGATATTCTTCTGAGTTTCCCATACACGCTTCACCTCAGGAAGGTCGGCTACAGATATGCCTTGATTTAAGTGAATTCCTGTATTTAATCTAATACACATTTCAGTCCATTAGGAACATGAAACAGCTGACAAGATAAAATAAGTGATAAAGACAGAGTATCGGCACATATGCAGAAGAAAAAAATAAGTTGAGAGTTTTAAACAATGCAACACTAGTCAAGTCTTGAGACCAGTGTCAAATGAAGATGGATAAATGTATGGGCCATGTTATTTTATGTTATTTAAAATGATGAGAGGAAGTGCCTATTTATTTCAACTCAGTGAAACATTCAAATTATAGCTTGATATTAGATGGCATATATTAAAATGAATGTTTGTGTTTGATATTACATTTCTTAGGATGCTGACAGAATTTTGATTAAAATCAGGAGGCATTTTGGAGACACTCCAACAGGAAGCAGGGTGAATGATGGGGTCACACCGCAGTGTACCGTGCTAATAGCCTCCTGATTGCTTTAACCCTCTCCATCTCAGGGGTTTCAGATATGGCTGTTCCTTGCCCAAGCTCCTCTTTGTACTGGATCTTTGGGATTGTACAAGCATAAGGAGGCATTAACATTTGTTTTTGTTATCCCTTGGAATAAGTAGTTTTCATTTGTTTTGTCTGGAGACACTTCAGAATGTGCCCTTGCAACATAAAAACAGACTAAACATTTGAGAAAAGGACAAAGAAACAAAAACATTTCAAACACACATCATTGAAGACAAATACAAACCAAGATGTAAAATATGTAAATAGTAAGGTAGTAAAATGGTTAGAGATATTGTTTAGGATGAAGAAAGGTCAACAGCATCAAATTTGATGATTACCGTTAGTGGCTTTGCTAGTTTATGACTACAAGTTAATGACTATATTAGACTAAGGTCTTAATGACTATATTAGACTTAGGTCTGTTTAGGATATCTATATTTACATTATATAAAAAGAGTTAACAAGAAATGTTAACTTGTGGTTGCAGTACATAAAAAAAAAGAAAAAGGTGGTGTAAAGCAAGAAATGGAAACACAAAAAGTCCACAAAAAAAAAAAATAGACCAAATGGTTAGAATGTAGGGGAAAAAATATACTCATTAGGCAGTAGGTACCGAGCTGAAATTCTTTGTATTTTCTTTAACACAAAGCATTTCAGGGGTGTCCTTTAGTGCTGAAACTTTGCCCTTACTGTTTTTAAGGTCAAGCTGGTACTGAAGCTAAAAAGAAAAGAGCACAAAGGCAGTCAAAAATGACACAAAAATGCAGCAAGAGAAAACAGTGCAACCAAAAATGTTCAAAATCATCTAGAGAGAATTGCGATATAGACAACTACTGTAACTAAGCCAGCATAAGAAATGTATGGCTACTCTTTTCATATCTGCCTCTCATTTATATTTCTCATAGACAAACCGGAAACACAGGGACCAAAGACAACAAAGGATACAAATATCACATTTAAGCTAAGATGAATAAAACAGGAACATAATACGGACGCAAACCCTTGAAGAAACACTTACAGTGCTGAAGTTCTTCTGGTTCTCACGCACTCTTTGCATCTCAGGAGTGTCCAACACAGGCACATAGTGTGACATGGTCTTTTCAGCCTCCTCCTTGTACTTTTTCTATAGGATAAAATACAAAATTGACAATACTGCGTTGACAGAATTGGCAAAATTGAGTTGTTCATGAGATTACACTTAAATAATCAATATCTGTTATAAAACAGAGGCACTGGATAATAGCTTTAAGACTTATCACTTTCCATTCATAAGGTAAAAAACAGCCTAAAACTTTTTTAAAAAGTCTCTTTTTTTTATTTTCAGCAAATAGTCAGTGAAAATAGTGGTGATAACCTACAGAAACTGTTCATTGTCAACCTCAAGACGTCAAGCTGAAAATATATGAACTGTTACCAAAAGGTGTCTACTGTGTGAATCCCTGATTTGTCTGAATTTGTAATTTTCTACCAACACACATGCAATTAACATTAAAAAAAGAAGCTTCTTAAAGAAGCAAACCTCATACCTGGCTCACAATGTTCCTGATCTGCTGAGCGTGGAGGATGTCAGGGGTGTCAATGACTGTGGTGTATGTGGCTCTGTCATGCTCAGCATTCTGCTTGTACTTGGCCTGGAAAACAAATTCAAAACAAACCCATGTATCAATTAATGTTGAAATGTTGATGCTGATAGTTAAAGGAATCACCTCACAACTAAGTGAAACATTTAAATGATGGGTTGAAGATCATTTGTGTACCTGACTGAGGATTTCTGTGGCATTCCTTGCCCTCAAGAAGTCTGGAGTGTCATTAGCCAAAGCCAACATGCCTTTTCCTTTGATCTCTTGCTCCAATGATTTCTTGTACTCTCTCTGCAGGAATTGGGCAGACATTATCATACTCATGTGACCATGTGCATATGTTTGTGTTTATCAGTGATATTTACATTCACACCAAGAATCATTCCTGTTGGCTACAAACACAATAAAAAGCAGCATAAAAACTGCAAAGAATAAGAGGATATTAACATCAGAGGTGTAAACAAAACATAAGGGAGGTCACTTAGAACTGGAAGACAAATTGACATTTAGTGGGAGTTCTTTGGGCTTTACCAAACCTGGTGGCGAACCAAAGGGAGACTCCATTAGCTTGATTAGTTTTCTCATTAGCAAGAGGCAAATGGATTACTTTCTGCCTGATTAGTGTGTTGAGGAGGAAGTGGCGTTGTGGCAGAGGACTGCAGGTAAGATAATACAGCTGAGCTTTAGCCATCCTACCTCACACAGGATCTGAGTAGCATTCTTTGCTCTCAGTAACTCAGGAGTTTCCTCCAGCACTGTAAGCCCTTTACCCTTCACCCCTTCCTCTAGATCCCTCCTGTACTCTTTCTACAAGGCGGAGAAGAACAGAAAGACTGCAGACACATAGCACACACAGACATAGACACAGTACTTGTGCAGTACTGCGCTCACTGACATTTCTTTCAACGTCACCAAGCATTTGCTCTGGGTTTGAGATAAAGCTTCACATCCAGAATATAATCAAGGTGCATGTTGTCCAGACACCATTAAAGTAACTGAGTATAATCTACATAGAGCAAAGGCATTGCTGAGTTTGAAAAGCAACTTGATATAGACAAACAATGTTCATCAGAAATCTCACAGGCAAGAATATTGGCAAAAAACAATGTCTTTAACATTTGCATTCTTTTCGTAGCAGCATTCTGATGATTTTAAAGACAAACCCAGATCTAAAACGGTTAAAATAAAATAAAAAAATTAAATTAAATAAAATGTTATTTCATGTACATGCTCAGGTTAATCAAGATCTAAAGAGGTTATTTTAAAATAAAACTAAATAAAATAGATTTAATGTAGGTTTAAAAAAAAAAATCAAGATATATGATCATAAAAAATTTGACAAACCTTAATAACAAGGTTCCCACACCTTTTGATCAATGACTTTTAATGACATTTCTAGTAAAAAATGTCATGAGAAATCATTAAAAATAATTTTTAAAGAGATTGCACAATTATGCATTACGAGTACTTTTCATGTCCATGACTTGACATGTCCGTGACTTTTTAGAACTTTGTTCATTTCCTTGCCTGGAATCACAATTCCTGAAAACCTGGAAATCCTGACCTGGAATAAAATTTCCTAATATCTCCAGGTTTTCCATTACTGTGGGAACCTTTGTGAAAACAAACATTAAAAGAAAACACACGCGCACACACACACATAGATGTTGGAAGGGGAAGGGAATTACTGAGAGTGTATTACAGCGGAAGGATGGTTCATGCATACTAACCATAACCTACTCGGGTGTAATGGAAACTTCAAAGACACTCATGTAAGGATTATAACGTGTATGTGGTCTTAGTATTATTACCAGGATGGAAGGAAGAATATATAAGGGCTTCATGTTACCTCGCTAACAATTTTCGTGGCGTGTCTGACATGCATCATGGCAGGGGTGACCTCCAACCCAGAGAGGTTCTTTCCTTTCATTGTCATCTCAAAGTCCTTCTTATACTCTTTCTATCCACCGCAAAGATAGAAGAGTGAGAGATACATGAAGCTTCTGGAATACGAGTCCATGGTCACACTGGTTCCTCAGTCAGTGACATTTTTACAGTTCATGTTTCGAGTATCTTGACATTCACTTAAACTGCTTTTTCCCATCAGTGTGTTGTATCTACAGTGAAACCTTCAAACCCGCTTTAAAACTATGAACACATGACACACATAAATGCCTACCATAAATTCATGGGTCCTGGTTGGAAATTGTGGTGTCCCAATTACTTACCAGCATTACAATATTTGTATCCACACAAAAGCACAGTATTTGAATTCCACTTAGCATTTCTCATTCATTCACACTGGGTTACAAAGAATACTTGAGCAATATACGCTGTTATTTGTTTTGCACTGAATACAATAAGCTTGGGCAGCAGTATTTACCTGACTCTGCAGATGTTGAGCCTCCTTTGCAGTTACGTAAGTAGGAGTCTCGAAATCCAGCATGGCTTTGCCTCTTTCTCTCTCATATTTCTCCTTATATTTCACCTGTATTCAACAAAAGCCCAAAGGTGAGGAACATACAAATAGAAAAAAAGTTATTGGTTAAGCAAATAATGCTTGTTAAGCAAACACCAAAGCTTTGTTTGCATACTGAATCTTTTTGTACAGTCTGTGCTGTATTTTATTTTTATTGGACGCCAATTAATCTGCCATATTATGTTTCTAAGCACTGAGACTGAGAATGGAGTTTACTATAGGATTTACAGTGTGGAAAATTCATTAAAATACAATGGATGTTTATGGTGTTTTTACAATATAAAATGTCTGGGGTTTTAATGATGAAGTGGTGTGTTTTTACAGCTTTGTTCTTACATAATGTACAAATAAGTCCTTGTAAAGCAGTTTACAGGACAAACTAACCCAAACAAATGAAATGTAAGTGATAAATAAATCTATTATAGCTGCATGAGACTGACAAGCCTGATGAAATGAAATAAACATGTCCAGTATGTGTAGAATCAGTCTTCGTTTCACACACAGAGAAGCAGGTGACGTCAGCTGCGGAAAGCTCTAGAACTGTATGTGACTTACTTGACTCTGCAGCTCTGAGGCCTCTTTGTGGTGAAGCTGCTCAGGTGTGTCGGGTATCATATGGTAGTGACCCCTACTCTCCTCAAACTTCTTCTTGTACTGGTACTAAAGAGGAACGGCCAATAAAGCAGCTCAATAAAACAAAATGGAAATCCAGTGCTTCATCTCTCCCATGTTAAAAAGGCCAAAAATGACCAAAAAATGAAAAAGTGGGGACAAAAAAAAAGAAAAGAAGAATGGCTGTCATGTTCATAAAACATGAAGGAGGCCGTATATAGACAATGACACTGATAATGTAATGAGCAAGATGTTGTAAACTTCAAATAATCTAAAGTTAAATAATATCATACATTTCTATATATTAAATATTCTAATATCAAAATGGCTAACCTAACCTGCTTCTCCTAGAGCATTCAAACTACATACACCAGCACAGACCAACAGACAGTTCTTATTTAGTGCGTTACATCTTTTCTAATTCATCAGATGTACAGTATGTTTTACCTATAGTAGGGCATACAATTCGCAAAATTGTCTTAGTCTTAGATAATGCATGAAGTAATTCCTTCTAGAGTTTTTAAGCTGTTTCCATCAAACTTGACACAGTCCTTCATCCTGTTTTGACTCATTAGGCTTTGTAACCACCTGACAATGCTCTAACAACCAACCAGAATGGCCTAACAACTGTCTAGTAACTGCCTACCAAGCACCCATAATGCTCAAGCAGAACACATTAGCTATAGAAGTATATAAAGCATACGTAACATCCAAACTTCAAATCTCTCTTTGAACTGTCCAAGTATTCAATCTACATATCCTTAAAACTTATTTTCAATCAAACCCTTTACATATTTTTTTTCAAACTGTAAGTAAACTGGAGTATTCAGTCTAAGACTTGTAACTTACAACTTCAAACAGCCCAAGGTTTTAAACTACATATGGCCTAAATAACCTTATTTGAAGGTTATCCATAAAAATAACCTTTTCAAATGGTTTTTAAATGTTCAGATAAAACTGTCAAGCAAACATTCACGGTCTGCTTTGGTAAGCTTTCCTTTTCTAGTTTATATGCACACATTATAATGGAAATCAAAAATGTAGATAGAAAAAAAAAGGCATCCAGGGAAAAGTTAATTAAGATTTAGCAGGGAATGTTGTTAAAGGAAAAATGGGAACAATTAGATGTTAGAGCGCTTATAGGCACTAGGCGTGTTAATAAAAAAAAGAAAAAGGAAAATAAAAAATAAAAGAATAGCACTAGGGTCACGTGCGAGCAAAAACGGAGATAGTTCAACTCTAATGCTAGTACTAGTATGTTTAAAATCGGATGATAAGGGTCACTACCAAATGATAGCCTGGAATGAGTAAATAGTTTCAAATGGGAGCTTTCTATAAGGATGAAAGATGGATCTTGTGATATTACATGAAGATGTGATATTTCACTGTTACAGTGTGTGAGATAAAGCAGTTTTGATGAGAGGGAAATTAAGCCGGCTGTAGAGCTCTTACATCACTGGCCAGCTTGCTAGTGCTCAGGCTGTGCTGCATGGACAGAGACTCCGCCATGTCCGTAACAGGTTTGTGCATCTTCTTCAGATCCCCTTTGTACTTCACCTGCATGACAGATATATGCAAAAATGCACCATGATATGAAACACTCTCAACATGATATGTGACTGGTAAAATAGTGTTCATTCAATTTTTTTTAAAAGATTGAAGCACCTCGCTTGCAAGATCATTGGCGTCCTTCAGAGTCTGATAAATCTTGCTGTTCTTCAAATCATAATGTGGTCTCTTTCCTTTCATCTCCTTGTCAAACTTCTCCTTGTACTTCAGCTTTTGAGAGAGGACAGTGACATCGTTAGTTACTGGTAGTGTTGTATTATCTCCATCCAAATTATTATCTCGGAGCCAAAATGCTTGCGAAAGCACAGAGACATGAATATCAAATGAATCGTTCCATGCAGTCATCAGTGGAAAGAAAGTGACACTGAAAAGAGTCTCATTACAATAGGGTTTCAGTTGGATCTAATACAGTATGATTCAGATCATGTTCACACTGTACTAGCCCCAAATGGGAAGACCAACATAAAGTTCAGAGCATTCAAAAGCATCACATCAACATATACTATTTGTGGTATTAAAGCTGAAGTGTGTGATTACTGTCACTAGTATCACTGAACCAATGGAGTGCAATAGTGCCTGTCCATTTTCATCAGCAGCCTTGGTTCTGGGAAGTATTTTTCACATTTTATTTTCCCATAGGAATTTTAAAAAAAAAGAGTTATTGCACAACATGAATTTGAAGCAAAAAAGTATTTGAAAAAATGGAGTTACAAGTTACAAGACTGTTCCTTTGTGTTGTGGGTCCTCATGGAGTGGGTGGATGCAGAAAGGTTTCAGAATACTTTGTTTCTGACAACAGAAAATCCTGCCCCAAACTAACACAACATTTTTTTGTTTCAGATAAACAAAAGTCTTATGGATGGAAGTTTTATGAAAATGAGAGGTGGTAATGTGAATGATCAAATTTTGGGTAAACCATCCCTTAAAAATGGCCTACTTAAAGAAAAATGACACAATTCAGCTTTAACTGAAGGAAAGGTGGTAAAAAGGTTGAATCTTGTCCTAGATTCGGGGTGGGGGGTGGGGGGGGGCCGGAAAACTCCAGATCTGTGGAGGAATCAAATTTGTGACATCAAGCAAAGAGTGTAACATGTGGAGTGTGTAGACCAAATGATCGCTTTCAATACAATACAAAATAAAATCAATCTTCAATTGTGGTAAGTGCGTTTCTGGTCTCTTAAACATAGCAATGACAGGAATGATTTAGCATTTATTTAATTCTGTACATAATATAACAAATGAATAATAGAGTTGCTTATATTGAATCTGCACACTCCTCAATACAACAGCATGTCAAAGGAATGCAACAGAAAATTGGACACCAGTTCTGACCATTTGAGAGACAAGAGATAAAACAATTTGCATGCCAGACAAATAAAGTGGCAAAGAAATGTGGGCAAAATGCTACTGATTAATAAAAAAATTCTATGACAAAATTGTGAGTGCTGGCCTATAAGCCTATGCTTGGCAACAAGGCTTGCATGAGAGACACAAAAAGAGACAAAATGAGCAACAAAAAGACGCAAAAAAAAAAATGAAATGGGTGGAAATGTAAAACTGAGTGGGCAAAAACACTGAAAACCAACAAAAAACTTGTCTACAGGACCCAAAAATCTTCATCAAATCTTATCAAATTGAGTGCCACTGGAGTTCAACAACTGGGTGAGTCAGAGGGATAGAGAACATAGACATCAGACAGACAGAGAAGTGCAAATGTCGCCCCCAGGGGCCAGGGACCCTTCTTACATCACTAGTCACAGCACTCATTTTCTTAATGTGACGCATCTGAGGAGTGTCAAATGAGGCAGCACCATGGAGGGATGGCTTTTTCTCCACCTAAAAAGTGCAGTGAAATGGCAGGGTAACATCAATGAGATGGGACAGAACAGTGAAAATGAATTTATGAATTAAAAGATGGAAGGATTACAGAGAAAGGTAAGAATCAGGTGGATAGACATGAATAAATACAGCGCAGAGAGAGAACAGTGAGCAGATGAGGATGGTACAGATTACAAGAGACACTCAGGGGCTCACATAGACAATGACAGTATTAATGCTGATGGGCATGAGAAGCACTGCTGAGGCATTTGAATCTGCTACAGTTATTTTTGAGTACTACCGCATAATGATGACATGCAGCTCCCATGATGGTGAAGGTGTAAGGAAATCATTGTCAAAATACATATCCAGCAGCTTCAAACGAAAGCCCTGTGTTCCTTGTGGATGAATACAATTAAAGTCTATGGATTGCATCGTGTCTAGTGTGGAGGTGCGAATGGTATTACCTGACTGGTCAGTTGGGACACCTCAGTGGCCAGGGTGATATCAGGACGGCCGAGCAGCGTTCCACCACGGCTGGCCTCCTGGCGAGCCTTATCACGGTATCCGATCTACAAGAACAGTTTTTGCAACCATTACTACCTACTATTACAACAATGCATGCGTTTTGTCAAGACTTTACTACAGAGGATTGCATACTAAAAGGAACAGTTCACCCAAAAATAAAAAAATTATACCATTATTTACTTACTCCTTTTGTTCTTCTTTGAAACACAAATATTTTAGGGAAACCTGAGAGATTTCTGACCCTCCATTGAAAGTATATTTCCCTTTAAAAACTTTTTAAACATTTTAAAAAGTACATATAATAAAGAAAGAGATCGTAAAAATAATCCATATGCTTCTTAATTCAAGTCTTTAGAAAAGATACAATCGTTTTATATAATAATAACATATTTTATGTATGTTTTTAATCACATATAAACATGACATAAACATAAATCTTGTTGCTTTGTGTGCAAGAACCAATAAGGTTTGTTCTTGGGTGTCAAGCAAGCACAGCTGAGCTGCCGTCGACCATATATGGGTGTTTTATATATGTGAATGAAAGTTTTATGTGTTTGGAATGACATATGGCTGAGTAATTGAACAGAATTTGAACTGTCCCTTTAAAGTTTCCCTCACCTCACTGACGAGCTTAGCAGCTTGAGTGGCTTTCCTGATGTCTGGGCGGTCAGCAACCGGAGTGTACGTCAGCTTGGCTTTAGCCTCCTGCTTATAGGCGATCTATACAAAAAGAGACGTGGGATTTACAACGATCTCTGTCTGAGACTATTATTTGAGGCAGATACTTGTTAGTTCCTTACATTGCTTTGGTTCTTGGCCACTTCCATGGCATGTTGCACATCAGGAAGAGCAATCATTTGGTTGTAATTAGACTTGCCTTTCTCCTTTTCAAACTTCTGCTTGTACAATTTCTGTGAAAAGATCATGTGAGATTATGATTGGCGATCTCAATCGCTACAAATTAGATTTATTGTAATAAAGGGGTGAAAACTGAGTATTTAGACTTACAGCACTTGTGATTTTGGCAACCTCTTTGCTGTGGGCAGTCTCCCGGGTTTCAGCAAGAGTGGTGAAGCCGCCTGACTGGAGATCCTTTTTGCTGGCCTCCTTGTATCTGGTCTGCAGAAAAAGTTGTAAAACATGAATTCTCAAAAATATTTTACGGTGCTTTAATGAATCTACACACATTACAACATTACATTGTGCCTTACCTCAGACACAAGTTTAGCCACTGATTTAGCATGAAGGATTTGAGGAGTGTCATGGACAGCAATGTACTGGCCTTTGGTCTTTTCATACTTCTCCTTGTATTTCACCTGAAGAACAGTGACATTTTTATTAGTTTAACTAGTCACATTTTGTATGTTGATTCTCAAAATTGGAAAACGTATATGGAAAATGGCACTCACATCGCTGGCAAGCTCAGAGTTCTGCTTAGCCAGAATGGTGTATTTATCATCAGTAACAGACATTACACAGCCCTTCAACATTTCCTTATCGTACTTGTATTCAACCTGTGAATTACAAACAAATCAATTCATTAATCTGTAATGATTTTTTTCTCTATAACTGAAACCGTGGTAGAAAATCGAATGGCACGAACATCACTCTGCTGGAAGCTGTTCTTCGCAGCATGGATGAAATCAGGTCTGTCCACAGTCCAGATCCATTTGTTCTTGGTGGCCTCATACTTCTTCTTGTAGTCAAGCTACAAGGAGGAAAAGCACAAAAAAAATGATATGCATAATGAGACGCTGACTTGCAATTCAGTTTCACAGATGCACAGTGCAGATCAATGCAGACTCACATTGCTGATGTTCTTGTAGGCTTCCTTGGCGGCACGAATGTCGTGAGCGTCAGGTGCCATGTTGATGTGAGCCTTGTTTCTTTCATACACTTCCTTGTATTTCAGCTGTAAAAAAACAGAAGGTTGAAATTAAGTATATACTGACATAAAAAGAAATTGGTTCCTTTCTGCAAACGTACAGTAATGAAAGGTTAACCTACATTGCTGGTGATCTCCTTGACCTTCTTCATGAGCTGGCTCATGGGAGTGTCATGTCCAAGAGTGTAACTTGTTGCTTTGGTCTTGTTGTGTTCCATCTTATAAATGATCTAGAGAAGACAACAGATGAATGCATTCACATACAATGACTGGAGTAATTCTCAAGTGACATCTATATGTGTGAAAATTAGGAACGTCTATATGCATGTACAAATGCTTTCCACGTTATGGAAGGCAGATTGTGATAATACTCACATCGCTGATCTGCTTGCTGCGCTTGGCAACTTGGTAATCAGGGGTATCCAGCACTGCGGTGTACTTCGATTTGGCACGTTCATACTGCTCTCTGTACTTCCACTACAGGAAGTGATGGACAAGAAATGATAGTCAGTCTTAGTCAATCTTAATTAAGTTATTAAAAGTTATGGAAAGTTGTATAATAACTGGCAATATCATGCATTAAATGGGAAGGGTTTATCATGACAGACTTCATTTAAGCTAAAACTTGCCTTCCACAAAATTCATCCAGTGGAAAGCATGCAAAAAATGGCTTATGGATAGATGCACACAAACTTACATGCAACAGAGAACATGCAATATGCAGTGAGACAAAAGATGGAAGTTAAATGCAGCCTCAGGCAACAGTATACACAAAGACACTGACAGTTAATGCTACCGTATAATGTCTTCATCTCTATGCTCATTCTTCTGCAAACTTTTGAACATGGCATATCAACTCTGAATGTATTTTTTCTTTTATTGATGCTTCTGTTTATATAAAAAAATCATGATAAACATTGGCATTTTGACAATGTATTTTAAGGCAAAACTATTTATTTTATTCAATATTTTAATTACTTAATTTAACCAATGCATCGTTTCTTTTTTCATTGCAAAATAATAACCTGATTCAAAGAAACTAGAGGAAAACTCCACCATGACATCTTAAAGTAGGGCAGACCAGGCTAATTATCACACTTCTTACTCCACTGAATACAGTTTAGGGTAAAACGTGTGACATCTTGCCCCCACAAACTGTGACGATTTGCCCTGACCTGACATTTATGAAAACATCCTTAGACTAACATAGCTTAACTTTCAGTTAAAATCTACCTCTCTTATATAGCTGACTTGCATGAATGCCAGCTTGGTAATACTGTGTCATAGTGCCAGTCTCTCCTACATACAGCCTGTATACTGAAACCTGTATTGCTTTACCTGTTTTTCCTAGCAAAATCAATGGAGTTATGGAAAATGATCAGTGGATGTGTTTTAAAAGCAGGGTATGGTAGAAAATCCAAACTAGTGATAGTTAAAGGCTGCATATGACCATTAAAGGTGAAGTTAGGGGTGCATTGATGAAAAGATAAGATTTGTACGGGGAATGGAGGACTACCAGTGGGCAGATGGTTACCTTACTCCACATGCCAGAGTTGTACATTGCAACAAGAATGTCAGGACGGAGCAGCTCATTGCAGCCACTCTTGAGTAACTCCTTGGCCTTGAATTTATATTTTCCCTGTCCATTGAGAAAACACACAGATGCACAAATCATGCCACAAGTGAAGACAGAGCCGGAAAGTGGCTCCTGAAGTCCAGATAGAGTTGCTCAGTTCCAAACTGTGTACTCCAGATAAGGGATTTCAAAAGAGTAACCTTAACTCATGACCCAACAACCAAAATGTTCAGATGAAGCAATATCTGGAGCACACAGATTTGGTCCAAGCTGTGTACACTCAAAAAAGTCGTGTTTGGGTTTTGGAACACAAGCAGACACCTAAATCATGGGAGAGAAAGAGACACGATCGAGAGACATTGAAGCCATGCGACAGAGCCATCCAGTGGATTGGAGATGACCTCATGCTCGGGCCCCTGTGGCAGGCGATGGACCCGTAGGGAGCGGCTGGAGCTGGTGTCTTTACCTGACTCATCTTGCTGGCCTCCTTAGCCAAGATGTTTCTAGGATCATCTACAACTACAGTGTACTTATCCTTAGACTTCTCATAGCTGGCACGGTAGGACCTCTGCTCAGGATTTCAAAACAGGAGTTAAAGACAACTGCCTCGAAAGCAGTAAAGATAAGCACTCATTCAGAGGAGAAAATATGTCATAACAGGTAAACTCAAAGTGAAATCTTAGTAAAGATATGACTTAAAGAGGAAAAATGACATATAAACATAACAGACATCAATTTGAGATGGTAATATACATGTTGTAATAGTTTACCTATAAAGCTATACCCATTACAGAGGCAGTGGAAGAGAAAAAGGTTATGTAAGCATACACTTTGTATTTTTCTTGCTTCTCCATTATTCTCATTGTATTAAGCCATTAATATATCGTTGTATTATGAAATGTAGTCATGCTTTCATTGACTTACATCATTGATCAAAAGTGAAGCGTTCTTGGCAGCCTCAAAGAATGGTGTGTCACATGTGTATTTGAAGTTGGCTCTGTTCTTCTCATAAGATGCTTTGTAGAGTCTCTGTTAATAAAAACCAATAGAAGAGAGTAAGTGGAGGCTTTGTCATATACCATAGTACTGAGTAAATGAGTATAAATTAGTAAAATTGTGTTTTTTCTTTACTTCGCTGTAGAGGGCCTTGTTGTGTTCAGCATGCACCATCTCAGGTGTGTCCCACACGTAGCATCCGATGCCCTTGATCCAGTCCAGATCCTCTTTGTATCTGATCTAAAGAGGATAAGAACATGTGAGAGTAGTTAAACAGCAACATGAGTTTCTTTCAACGATGCCGTGAGCTGTCAAATTGCATAAACAAGAAGGACGTTTAGTTATACTCACATCACTGATGCAGTCCCTCACTATCTTGCTGTGGAAGAACTCAGGACGGTCAGGGATAGACTTCCAGGTGCCCAAAGTGCTGATGTACTTCTCCCTATATTTGACCTGTAAAAGGAGTGAGTGAGTGAGTGAGTGACAGGATTTCTCAATAAATCACATTCATGTTTAAAGCAAACCAAAATCTTTAAGTTTACTGACCTCACTGATGTCATCTCTGACCCTTTTGGCACAGAGAATATCCAGGGCATCCTTGTCAGCATGGTAGTGCCCCTTAGACAGCTCAAAGGTCTCCTTGTAGCGCAACTAAAGAGGAATGATGTTGATTTTTTAGAAGGGCTCTATTACTGATATCGACAGGCCAATAAAGCAAGCAATAAGGCATCTGGTTGACTTACATCGCTGGCATTGAGGTAGGCTTTCTTGGAACGAACCAGGATTGGTGTGTCATGGATGGCAGTATACTTGTGCTTCATCTTCTCATACTGTTCCTTGTACTTTTTCTAAAGATGATACAATTGAAGAATTACAGGCTTGTCTGCATACAGACATGTTATTTAGTGCTAAAAAGATCTAAGTCTAGTAAAAAGCTCAAATTACCTCACTGTACACCACTTTCATGGAACGGGCATGATCTAAGATGGGAGTGTGTGATTCTGGGGTGAAGAAGGCCCTCTCCTTGGATGCCAGATCAATGTACTGGAACTGTGAAGAGTCACAATATTTTTATGGTGAATATCTACTTTTCTCCAGTGAATTGAGAAAATCTACTAGGTAAGAAATTTAAATATTTCTTACAAGTAATAGAATGCTGTTTTGCATTATTTTTGTTGAAGAAAATAGATATAAAACAAATATTTTTGTGCCCATGACAATAGGATCATTTACAGTAGCTCTTTTTCCCTTTTATATTAAGTGACTAACAGCAGAGGTTACTGTGTTACTCGCAGCATCATATTAGCCAGTCTCATTCTCTAACAGAAACTGTCACAAAAATGAGGAAACGTTATTTTGTTTTCATCATATGAATGCCTAATGCAAAGAATATTCCACATACAGTGTGTGTCAGCATGTGAACTAGAACTAGTCAAATTCTAATGGTAATTTTTCTAAAGGTGAAAGTTGATAAAAGACACATAAAGGCTGAAATACACATTAGGCGTCATACACTTTTCAACTTTGTAAATGGTTACAGAGAAAAAATTGCCATCATTCACTAAATGAATGAGGATCACACTACCAGATTTTCAAGTTGTTTTGAACACAACAAACTTACACAGAAATATGTGCTTGCGGCTAGGAGATGCTTGACAAATAAAAATAATACAATGGTATACATTCTAAAATCAGCTCAAAATATCAAATATGTTTGATATCCTAAGTCTGTGTTTTGTATATCTTTGATTGGAAATTGCTTTTGTCAGTTATGTCAGCGAGGGTCAGACTGTCATTTGTCAAAATTTACCACCCATTTAATTCTGAACCCTGAGTATGATTTCTTAATTCGACACATTATAACAAGTCATTATTTACATTTAATTGCGGTTAGAGCTGAAAGTGACTTACATGGTTGGTCAGACTCTGTGCCCACTTGGCTCTCTTAATTTCCAGGCCATCCACAGTGGTGGTGCATTTTGTCTTTTCCTTATTGCCCTCAGCTCGGTACACAATCTGTGGACGGAAACAGATAAAGAGACATTTAAGAATGTGAATAGGCTTTAAAACAGGAGTGAGATGTCAGGCCTGAGGCCGATATAAAACCACTCACATTACTCATGTGTGTCTTGAGTTCAGTCACACGCTTGTACTCTGGTGTGTCCAGGACTACACTGAAGTTGGAAAAGTTCTTCTTGGCATCAACCTCATACGATTTCTAGGGAAAAAATCCTGATTAGCACCAAAAATAATCAGAATGAACCATTATATTAGTGAAATATGACCTGCATGATAAGTGAATGAATAATTACTCTGAACTTGGAGATCTCGCGGATTCGGACCATCTCAGGAGAGTCTGCCATAAAGCAGCCAATGCCTCTCAGCCAATGCAAATCCTCTTTATATTTCAGCTGCAGAAGATATAAACACAGTTAACATACCTGCAAATGTCAAGGCGGGAAATGCTATGCATGCATCTCTTGCAGTATGCCACAGTAAATTTGGGTGCATGTAGTATGGGTGACACCTACATCGCTGTTCATCTCGTTGACATGGAAGCAATGCATCAGCTCTGGGGTGATGGGCATGGGCAGAAGAGTTCCTCTGCTGTTGTAGTACTTCTCCTTGTAGCACAGCTGTAGAGGGAAATTAACCATTATTAGGGCATCAAATAATTCTGTGGGTGTAGCATGTGAGACAGAACTCATGTTTCATAATAAAGACATACTTACATCACTGATTGCTTGTTGAGTGGCCTTAGCCTGCCGGATCTCAGGTGTGTCATACTCAGAGTGGATCTTGTCCTTTTCCTTCTCATATTTCTCACGATACAGTCGCTATGACAAAAAGAAACCTAGTTAATATCCCTGTTTGGGATAAAGTTTACATTTCCAAAGTGAAACGCGTTATATTTATCTTGGACTTACTTGGTTGGTGACCTTGCTAGCCTTCCTTATGGAGACAAAGCTGACACCTTCAGGACCTAGTTTGTAGCTCCTGGCTTTCATCAGCTCATAGGCTTCCTTGTACTTCATCTACAGACATTGGAACATCAGATGAGATGCATTCATAACATTTAATCTCTTTTTTTATTTTGAAAACTGAGGTGCTCTCATACATTGCTGGTGATGATGCTGTTGGCCTTGGCCTGTTTGTTTAGGGGAGTGTCGTAGGGCAGAGAGTAACCAGTGGGCATAAACATCTTATTGGCCTCTTTGTAGAAGTTCTGAAAGAAAGAATGGAAGTGATGTGAAGCTTACATCAACGGAGAGATCAGTACACGTTCTTATGTATTGGTAAGAGGCATCATACGTCGCTCTGGATGTAGTTGGCTTGACGGGCCCTTTCAGTATCGACAGTCACAGCAGGAGCGGTGTTTTTACCCATGACGTTTGTGACGTAGTCATGATGGTAGTTAAGCTGTTGACAGAAAGTACATTAGTTAGAAGGTTCTGCTTCAATCAAATTGCAGTAAAAATGTAAGTTGATTCATGTTTTTGAGGAGATACCTCGCTCAAGTTCTTAGCGCTCTGCTTGCACGTTTCATAGACGGGGGTATCCGTGACCACAGTGTAGTCCTTGAAGTGCTCGATTCCCTTAGCTCTGTAAAGATTCTGAAAGAGAACAGCACACAGGAGAAGTCGTCAACATGAGAGAGGATTGAGAAGGAGTAAAGTGAAAGAAAATTAAATGAGACTTACTTCGCTCTGCAGCTTCATAGATTGCTTACAACGAAGAATCTCAGGAGTGTCCCAAGCATAGCAGCCAATACCCTTCAACCAGTTGAGGTCATCTTTGTAGAAGATCTGAAATGAGATGCAATGTGAAGGCTACAGCTACCAAGAGACCTCAAACCAGTAAGACATGACAGTACACAAACATTTGAAGCGTGTTTGGAGGTACAGGTATAACTCACATCGCTCAGTTGCTCATTGACCTTGCGGGCGTGCACGTACACCTGCATGTCAGGCAGGCAGATCCACTGGTGCAGATATTTACGGTAGTCAACCCCACTGACAGTCTTCTGAGTATTGCGTGCGGATACAATGTCAAGCATGTCGGGAGGTACGTGGACCTTTGCCTTGGTCTTCTCATATTTGTCTTTGTACAAGCGCTAATGGAAAAAGTGTTACAAAGAAGTTTCAATTATGTTGACATTTAGTAAGTTACAAAACTGGACCTCAGCTGACGTTTTACTCACATCCAGAACCAGTTTTCCAGCTTTGATACATCTTGCAGTAGCGGGGTCATCCTCAAGACACTTAGGCAGGCTGTACAGGGTCTTGAACTTCTCATAATCTTCCTTGTATTTAACCTACAGAAACCAAAGAAGGTGTAATGTCACAGTAATTAGATTGTTCTCTTTCTATGGAGGCAAGAATTGGAGAAGAGACTGGTGAAGAGACTCACATTGCTCAGGACAACCTTCTGTTGTTTGGCATGGACTAAGGCATGGGAATCGTGAGGGATGCTGTAGCTCTTGGCCTTGATCTTGTCCCAAGCTGCAGAATAGGCTTTCTAAATGTACACAAAGATATTTCAGAAACTGGGACAACAAATAAAACCAGTAACACAGCATTTTGGAGGTTTTCACGCAGGCTTACGGTGCTGTAGATCTCCTTCAGGTTAAAGCATCTTGCGTAGTCACAGGTGTCCAGAACAGTGGTGTAAATGTGTTTCTCCTTATGATATGCCTCTCTGTAGTTCAACTGTGGATAAAACACAAAATATGCAGCATATTACCAAGTGAACTCAAAAGTACTGTGCTCTTAATAATATTCAATTATTTCAGTGAGCAATTCATGGCAGATTATGGGAGTTCTAACCTCACTGGCCCAAGTGTGGCCCAGAACAGCAGTCACATATACAGGTGTGTCTGTCACAATGGAGTAGTTGTTCCATTCCTTCTTGCCTTCTGCCTTATATTTAATCTGTGTGGAAACAAACATTAAACCTTCAAACAGGTGGAAACATAATGTCTCTTCATTGTCAATGGCTAGATGAGTCGCAAAAATGTTACTCACATCACTCTGAAGCTCATACGACTTCTTGGCACGCACAATCTCAGGAGTATCCCAGACGTAACAGCCAACACCCTTCATCCAGTTCAGGTCCTCTTTGTAGAACACCTGCCAGGGAGAAATTAGTCAAATGTAGCCATTCAACAAACCTGACTCAGTGTAAATATCACTGTAACCATAACCTACATCACTCAAGATCTCATTGGCCTTGCGTGCACGGATGGCATCGTTCTGATCAGGGTGGCATGTCCACTGGTGCAGGTATGTACGGTATAGCACATCAGTCAGGATTTCCTGGCATTTCTTGGCAACCACATGGCTGATCATATCAGCAGGAATGTGGAGCTTAGTTTTGGTTTCATTGTAGGCTTTGTGGTAGTCTCTCTGTAGGACAGATCAAAAAAGTCTGGTTAATGAGGAATTAAACTATAAACTATACAAGTGAATAAAGAACAGCAACCTTAGAACTCAGGCATAGTAATAATAAAAACAACTCACCAGATTCTTTATTTTCTCCATTTGGCCAGAGCGAACCACCTCAGGGAAGTCAACCAGTGTTGAAGCCAAGTAGTGGCCTTTGGCCTTCTCATGAGCATCAATGTACTTATTCTGCAGTATTTTAATACAAGAAACAATTGTTTACACCACTTAAAAAAACGTTTTTAACAATAAAAAAAATCAACAGGGGTATCATTAATACTTATTCATTTTTGATACTTACATTACTGATCATGTCTCTGGTCTTCTTGGCTTGTTGTACTGGTATATATTTATGATTCAGCTGGTAGCCAGTGGCTTTGCTCTCATCCCAGTTGACTTTGTACAATTTCTAGAATAACAACATCAAAAACCTTCTAAATGTAATGTATCACATAAATAAAATGCAAATACATACAAATAAGTCTGGAATGGGCATTGTTACCTCACTGATCATCTTTGCGACCTCTCTAGAGTGAGCCAGCTGTGGTGTATCCTCAGATCCGATGTAGTGGCCCTTCTCCAGGTTAAATGATTCTTTGTACTTCAGCTGATTAACAACAGAAAGATCGACGTAATAGATAAGTTAACCTCTTCACACCAGTTTGTCCCTATGAAGCCGAAAATGTCCAAATCTGAGACACACTTACATCACTGAGGTTAAAGGCGTTAACCTTTGCAAGAACAACCTCAGGGCGGTCCACAATGTGGGTAAATCTGCTAAAGTTTTCCTTAGCATCCTTCTTGTAAAGTCTCTGCATGGGGAAAAGAAACAGGCATTGTTGTAAGACAATGGAGGTTTGCGTTATAACTGAAACTTTGCACAAAAAATGGTTTGGTCAAACTTACATCATTCATAATTTCCTGGGCTTTTCGGACTTTGACATGATCCACACAATCAGCAGCCACCCAGCCACAACCACGTAACCATTCCAGATCTGCTTTGTAGATATTCTGGAGGAAGAGTATTATATTAAATTTAGAGCAGTCAAATCAGCGGTCTTCTAAAACAAACAAAACTTTACCTTCATTCTCATATTTGAATAAACAAGAAGAATAATTTTGATTTGAAAACCTCTTTAACCAATACTTACGTCACTGGCTAAGTCATACGCTTTACGGGCCTGAATGACATCATTCTGATCAGGCAAGCATGTCCACTGGTGCAGGAGAGTTCTGTATTTGTCATCATTGACTTGGATCTGGCACTTCTTTGCATGTTCAAATGCCAGCATGTCCACTGGAAGGTTGAATTTAGTTTTGGACTTGTTGAAGTCCTTCTTGTAAAGAGCATCACTAGCAATCCTAGCTGAGTTCAAGGCCAGCATGAGCAGAGGATCATCCTGGACGCTCAGGGCTCCAATGTGATGGCCAACTTGCTTACGATAACCAGCCTTGTACTTGTACTGCAAAAAAGATGATAATTTATTTGTGAGCATGAATAAAATTAAAGTGAAATGGGTTTAGGTATAGTTTTATATATTTACTTACATTACTCTGTACTTTAGTGGTCTGGATGCATTGTTTAATTGGAACTGCATCGCCGGGCATGAAGTATGATGTGGCCTTGGTCTTGTCCCAATTTTTGGTGTAGAAGTGCTACAAGTGGTGTTTAAAATGGACTTTCTGTTAGTACTCACCTTTAAGCAATCATTACAGAAAACATTTATTTCTCAAAAAGAAAATTGCATTACCGGGTGGTACATTTTGGACACTTCCCTGGCTGTAGCCAAAACTGGAGAGTCTGTCAGCGTGTATTTAATCTTGTCCTGGTGCCAGGCCTCACGGTACTTAGCCTGAGAAGAAAAAATAAAAAGGATACTTAGAGAACAGTCATATCGGAAAACCACACATGAAACTAATGTCGTAGAGGTGACAACATTTCAATCGAGAGAACATGATTTTGTCAACTAAATATTCTGTAATAGGCATAGGTGTAATTTGCGGGTGGGACGGGTGGGACATGTCCCCACCACTTTTTGCCAGGGTGGATATTGTCCCTATCACTTTTTGAAAGTAATTGAAAAATATTTTGCGGAAGGTAGGCTATGTATTAAATGGAAAACAAGATCAACAAATCATTCTTAATAATCTAATTAGGGTGATAAAAAAAACAAAAAACATTTGACTCCTTATGCATGCATAACTCATGCAGTGCAATAACTCGTGATTTGCAGCTGTCGCACTTTTCGTAATGTCATTAGGCTATATAGCATTTTATTTTAAAAATGGAGAGCTTCCTTGTGCAAAGTATAGGCCTGCCCTCTACTAAAGATTTTCCTAGTCAACTAGTCGCACGTTAT
Source organism: Sinocyclocheilus anophthalmus (assembly GCA_018155175.1). NCBI lineage: Eukaryota > Metazoa > Chordata > Actinopteri > Cypriniformes > Cyprinidae > Sinocyclocheilus > Sinocyclocheilus anophthalmus. Next base: position 425,479 of record JADLZN010001827.1, on the reverse strand, counting down.
ATGAAATTATTTAATATAATAATATATTAACCATACTTAAATATAGGCTATAGGCAGACGTATTAGACTAGAGCCTATTCCGCGCTCAAGCTCGTGCATAAAGCAATTGCCTCAAAGCACCGGCAAAGTGATTGTGAACGTGTCGGGGGAAAAGGAGACATTTTAATTATTTATTAATAAACTTGTGCTTTTTGAGTCAGTGTCGGGTGCAAAGATGAGGTTGTCGAATGCCGACGCTGACTCGCCATCTCCACATGGACGTGCCTTTAATAGAATGCACCTTTTCATACGGACTACAAAATTAAAGATTACTACAAAATCGAGTGGGCGAGTTTTCTTATTTATTTTATTATTCATATAAACATTATAATAACCTGTTCTGGTTATATTTACTATTAATTGTAGAAGGTGCGCTCAGCAAAAATGACGAGAATATTGATGGTTTTCACGCTAAAGTAAAAGACCGCTTCTTAAACCAGAGAAGGTTTTTTCGAGTTAAATTTTGAGTTAAAAAAGTCATAATTGAGAGATATAAACTCACAATTCTGAGAAAAAAATTCAATGCGTGATCATAAACTCGCATTTTCGAGACATAAAGCACAATTGGGGGGGCGATAACAAAAGTCAGAATTGTGAGTTTTTATCTCGCAATTGTGACTTTATATCTTGCAATTCTGACTTTTAATAAATGGCAATTGCAAGTTTTATCTCACAAAAATAAGTCAGAATTGTGAGATAAAAAGTTTTATTTATTTTTTATTCAGTGGCAGAAACAGGCTTCCATATCTTATGCTATGGAGGCTCTCTCTTTTTTTTGATTCCTCATGTTTGCTAAGCGTTCTGTAATTTATTAGTCATTATATAGCCTAATAGCCTACAGCGTGTAGGCCATGTCTCATCTTATTCGTTTTTGTTAATAAAAACGTTTTGTAAGATAGTTTGTCATTGAATCTTACTGTTTATTGTTGTGCATTTTAATTAAAAATAATAAATCCATCTTTTTTTTTTGTCTTAAAACGTGAAAGGTGTATAGATGTAAGCAAAATAGACAATTATATTTTATTGTAAAACCTGACAAGATCGTGAAATCGAAAGTGAAAGCATCCGAAGCACGGCTTATAACGTGTCAAAAGAGGGGCTTGCGTTCACAAAATTCAAATCACAAGTAATATGAAAAAGAACGGGTTGAATGTTAAATATTTTCGTTTCCATATAACTATAAACTAACTAAAAGTTCATCAGCATGCATTGATTAACAGCATGTTGTGTCACACAAAAAAAAAAACACGTGCCTGTGCAGCCCAAACCGACAAATTTATCGCAAAAGAGCGACCAGTGGGAATAATGAGTCTGGAGCCCTGAATTGCCCAGCTCCCTCTGTCAATGATCTAGCACCCCCTCAGCACCTGCGTTCAAAATTCTCTGGTGCCGCCCCTGATACATGATGTATTTTTGAAAAGCAAAAATTAAGTTTGTTCAACTCTAAACCCAGTCCCCAAGTAAATTAGGTTATTAAATTAAAAACTAGCAAAACGAGTTGCGCGGTGCACTTTTCAAAGCAAAGTTATGCCACTGGTAATAGGTATGTTGTTTAATAGTAATAGTAAGAGCAATAGCAATGGTAATAGTAACTATGAGAAACACAAAGCTTATTATACTCACATTTATACATCTACTTTTAAAATAAACTTTTATTTCATTTTTTCAGTTTTATTTCTATTTATTTTTATAGTTTTAAAAATGACTTTTAAAATGATTTTATTTAGCATATGTAATGCACTTTGAATTACTGTAATAAAGTATACTTTTAATTCAAACTAAAATATTTATATATTATGTTGAAATGATTAGACAAAGTAGACCATGCTTTTATCCAAAGCAACTTACAATTTCAGGTTTGTTAGAAAGCTAGATTAGGTAACAAATGCCTTGGTTTAAGGTTGTATTTAATCACATGTTTGAAGTGTGCCCTGAAAATCTCCTACTATCCCTTCACTATTACGAAGGAAATTAAATTAATATGGCTTATAAACCAAAGCTTTAGTTTATAATTTTTGTGTATGGAAACTGCTTAAAAATAACCTTATAATACTGTCTGATTATCTCTTTTCATATAATTACAGTTTTGAATGACTGGATGATAGTATAATATATGTCTTCTTACTTACCTCATTGAGCACATCAGCAGCATTTTTGGAGAGCACAAAGTCAATTCTTTCAATTGGTATTGTATATTTCTGCTCATCCAGTTTCACACGGTAGCCTCTCTGTGGATCAGAAAAAAATCAGCAATTCATTACATTTCTAGATACAGTAGAAAAAATTATAGTACTTCTACTGGTAGAAGTACTGGTAGAAGCAATTACAATATACAGTGCCAAATGACTTACTTCAGACAGAATCTTTTGGGCATTCCTCACTTTGATGACTTCAACAGACTCATGGGGAATCCATCCACATCCCCTGAGCCACTCCAAGTCAGCCTTGTACACAGCCTAAACATCAAAAACAATCAAATGAAACAATGTCTTGCACTCTATTTTGTAGATATATAAAAACAAAACAATCAAAGCTCAACTTACATCACTACGCAGATCATAGACCTTCCTGGCCTGGACAACATCGTTGGAGTCGGGCAGGCAGGTCCAGTTGTGCAGGTAGGTTCTGTAGTTGGCATCATTAACTTGGATCTGGCACTTCTTGGCCAGCTCAAGAGACAGCAGGTCCACTGGGAGGTGGAACTTGGTCTTGGACTTGTTGAAGTCCTTCTTGTAAAGAGCATCACTAGCAATCCTAGCTGAGTTCAAGGCCAGCATGATCAGAGGATCATCTTGGACACTGCGGGCTCCAATGTGATGGCCAACTTGCTTACGATAACCAGCCTTGTACTTATACTGCATTTAAAAGATGATCAAATCGGTTGTAAGTATTATTCTTAAATAGCAGAAAGGAGATTTAAAAGCCAAAATGTAAGATCTTTCACAATATATGAGATATTCAGAAAACAGACGGAAAAAACATGACTTTGTGATCTTACGTCACTGGCTATATCTCTGGATGCTTTAGCCTTGATCACAGACACGGCATCCTCTTTGATGTGGTATGCCTTCGCCTTTGTAGCATCCCAGTTTTTGGAATACATTTTCTGCAACAGGACAAAAAAGGTGGAAATTCAAAACACAATAATTTAATAGCATAACAAGCTCACAAAACAGAATTAATTTGAGTAATACTCAGCAATCTTGCATGTGACTTTGCTTACATTGCTGACAGCAATGGCATTGGCTCTGGACAACTCGATGGCAGGTGTATCTGGCATGATGTGGACAGATGTCTTATCTTTGTCCCATGCTTCTCTGTATTTTCTCTGTGAACAAAATCATAATTCAAATAATAAAGAAAAATTAAAGGCACACATTGATGCAAAAATAAAAAAGACACAGCTATTACATTCATTTAGCACAATTTTACATTTCTAATTAACTGTACATATAATTATAATTACTATAATATAATAATAATAATTATTATATTTATTTCAAAAATTAGAAATTTGTATTAGTAATTCACTGGAATTCAAATAAAAAATATATTTTCACCCAATGTTTGTGCTATTCATTTCCATGCTTATTAGAGCAACTGTCTTCAACCTTAGTTTAACTGTAATTTGAACATTAACATTTGAGTACCAATGAAAAGGAAAGGCAATAATCTTACATCGCTGAGGATGTCAGCATTTTGCTTGGCTAGGACAATAACAGGCAGGTCCACAGCACTGGTGAACTTGACTGTGCTGGGAAGCTGGCGGTACAGTTTCTCATTAAGGATAGCCTGAGCATTCTTGGCTTTGACGACGTCAATGGATCCTTGTATCATCCAGCCACATCCACGGATCCACTCAAGATCAGCTTTGTACACAGCCTAGTTTGAAAGTTTACCCCAAAAAAAAGGTATTCATGTAGTAACATAACAAACCAATGTAAACAGCACAGTGTGTCAAACAAGGCATATACGTACATCACTGCGGAGGTCATAGACCTTCCTGGCCTGGACGACGTCATTGGAGTCGGGCAGGCAGGTCCAGTTGTGCAGGTAGGTTCTGTAGTTGGCATCATTGACCTGGATCTGGCACTTCTTGGCCAACTCAAGAGACAGCAGGTCCACTGGGAGGTTGAACTTGGTCTTGGATTTGTTGAAATCTTTCTTGTAGAGAAGATCACTAGCAATCTTGCCTGAGTTCAAGGCCAGCATGATCAAGGGATCATCATGGATGCTGAGGGCTCCAATGTGGTGCCCTTGCTGCTTCCTGTATCCAGCTTTGTACTTGTACTGCAAGGTTTTAATACATAAAAGAAATTTGAGCACTATCGCTTAACAGTGTGTACCTAATTTATTAGATAAGATCCACACTGAGACTTACATCACTAATGATGTCTCTGGAGGCCTTGGCAGATTTCACTGCGACAGCATCCTTAGGCAGGAAGTAGCCCTTCTTAAGGCTGTTCTCATAGTCTTGACGGTAATATTTCTGCAAAGAACACAATGAAGCAACACATACTGATTTAACAGGATTAAAAACTAAACTAGTGTGCATTTATTTCTGATTTAGTGGTCACTATAAAACAGTGCTGCAGTACTTACGATGCTTGTGTTGAGTTTGTTTTGTTTTCCAAGAACAATCTCAGGTGTGTCTGGCATGACATGGATATGAATCTTCTCTTTATTCCAGGCATCAAAATATGCATTCTGCAATGCAATAATAATGAAGACAAAAAGTTAAGACACATTCACCTCTGGTCTACAAAATCTCAGCCCGCAACAGTGATTTAAAACAGCAATTTATTTTTACCTTTTATACAGATTAGTAAAATTTTCTAGGAAAATAATACCTTGTCCATGATCTTGGCATTAGCTTGGGCAAGAGCAAAAGGTATGGCATCAGTCTTGCTTGTATACTTGAAGTTGCTTGGATGCTGTCGGTACTTCCTTTCACTCAGAATTTCAGCAGCCTTTTTAGCCTTCTCTACATCAACTGAGCCTATGGGTACCCATCCTGTACCTCTGATCCATTCCATATCAGCCTTATACACAGCCTGATGGCAGAAAATGAGAAACAGTAAAACAATGCTGGTAGTATATGGTAGGTCTATTTATTATGGTTACAAATTAAAATTCCACAGAAACCCACATCACTCTGAAGATCGTAGACCTTCCTGGCCTGGACAACATCATTGGAGTCGGGCAGGCAGGTCCAGTTGTGCAGGTAGGTTCTGTAGTTGGCGTCATTAACTTGGATCTGGCACTTCTTGGCCAGCTCAAGAGGCAGCAGGTCTACTGGGAGGTGGAACTTTGTCTTGGACTTGTTGAAGTCTTTCTTGTAAAGAGCATCACTAGCAATCCTAGCTGAGTTCAAGGCCAGCATGATCAGAGGATCATCTTGGACACTGAGGGCCCCGATGTGATGACCAACTTGCTTACGATAACCAGTCTTGTACTTGTACTGTGAAAAATCCATTAAAGCATTCATTACATTCTGACAAGTAAACAGTAATCACATGCTGGGGCCAATAAGGAAGAAAAACTTACATTACTAGCAATGACACATGATGCTTTAGTTTTAAAGATGGCTTCTATTTATACAGTATTTATGCAATCAAATAGAAAATGCATCAGTGAGCTTGTAATATAAGCAAATGTTAAGAAGGTATATACTCACATCACTAATAATGTCTCTGGATGCTTTAGCAGCTTTGATGGCGACAGCATCCGGTTTGAGGTCGTAGCCTTTCCTGAAGATGTCCTCAACTGCTTGTCTGTACAGTTTCTGAAAGCACAATTTTTATTTCTTTTTTTAAGTGAAATAATGAATAGGAATAATCTTGGAAATCAAACAGAATGCATGAATTTGAGATGTTTAGTTTACCAACTAAAACAAATATATAATGAAGAAAGAACAATCATTCGAGACGTGATACTTACCCTACTATTGTTCATTGCATTAGCACTTGAGAGCACAATCTCTGGGGTATCAGCTGGGATATGGATCTTGATCTTGTCACTCTCCCATGCTGCATGGTATTGATGCTAAAATGGAAAAAAAGGTTTTAGTGACAATTTCAATACTGTGAGAGTTGTTATTGTGGAATATTAAAACATCCTGCAATGAATCAAAATGAACATAAAAAGAATAATTTATACAAAGTAATATATATTAACATTTTTGTAGTAATTGATATTGTCACTAAATTGTTCTCCAGAGATTGTGTTGACAGTTAAGTTGGATTCCAGTCATATGACTTTTCTAATCAACTAACCTGATCCATAATTTGGGCATTTGCCTTGGCAAGCACCAAAGGCATGGACTGCATGTCTTGTGTATATTTAAATGTGTCTGGTTTCTGTCTGTAGAGCCGATCACTAAGGATCTCAGCTGCTTTCTTTGCTTTCAGGACATCAAGCGAGCCAATCGGGACCCATCCTACACCGGTCATAAACTCCATGTCTGCTTTGTACACAGCCTGAGATGGAGAGGAAATGTGACTTTTCAGAACTATACAGTTCATATATAATTAAAAATTCTAAATCTGTACAAATATTTAAATGACATTTTAGTTTTACAAACGTACATCGCTACGCAGGTCATACACTTTTCTGGCCTGGACAACATCGTTGGAGTCGGGCAGGCAGGTCCAGTTGTGCAGGTAGGTTCTGTAGTTAGCATCATTAACTTGGATCTGGCACTTCTTGGCCAGCTCAAGAGACAGCAGGTCCACTGGGAGGTGGAACTTGGTCTTGGACTTGTTAAAGTCCTTCTTGTAAAGAGCATCACTGGCAATCCTAGCTGAGTTCAACGCCAGCATGAGCAGAGGATCATCCTGGACACTGTGGGCTCCAATGTGATGGCCAACTTGCTTACGATAACCAGCCTTGTACTTGTACTAAATTTTTTTAAAAGGGTTTCAGAAGGTAATTGTGCACAGTAAAGTGTGTATGACACAAAATATGTTCTAATAAGCACTCACATCACTGATGATATCCCTGGAAGCCTTAGCTGCTTTGATAGCAATAGCATCACCACGCAAATCATAGCCCTTCTTCTTAGATTCTTCATTGGCAAGTTTATATGTTTTCTAAAAATATAAAATATTTTACAAAGTGCGTCGTTACTACAGATTTAAAGAGCTTTTAGGGGAAAAAATAAAAATGTTCAGACATATACATACCTCACTGTAGTTTATATTGTTCTGCTTTGCCAACAGAACTTCCATACAGTCAGGCATAACATGGATTTTGGTTTTATCCTTGTCCCAGGCTTCACTATAAAGTTTCTATAACAGTTGATTAAAATTAGATGTCAAATGTTTAAACCTTTAAGCTATTTGTGACGGTTCTTGTGTTGAGAAACCTCATGAGCAGATTTACCTTGTTGATATTAGAAGCATTATTTTTAGCTAAAACTATTGGCATGTCTTCAGTTGTAAGGGTGAACTTGAAGTTGCTTGGGTGTTGGCGGTACTTCCTTTCACTCAGGACTTCTCCCGCCTTTTTCACTTTCTCAACATCTACTGAACCAATAGGAACCCATCCGATTCCTTGAAGCCATTTCAGATCAGCCTTGTACACCGCCTAAATGGTCATGCAAAAAATTATGAAAAATTTAAAATAACTATAAAAAGAAACAATACAAGTCAAGAGGACTTTCAGCAGACTTACGTCACTCTGGAGGTCATAAACTTGTCTGGCCTGGACAACATCACTGGAGTCGGGCAGGCAGGTCCAGTTGTGCAGGTAGGTTCTGTAGTTGGCATCATTGACCTGGACCTGGTTCTTCTTGGCCAACTCAAAAGATAACATGTCTACTGGGAGGTGGAACTTGGTCTTGGACTTGTTGAAGTCCTTCTTGTAAAGAGCATCACTAGCAATCCTAGCTGAGTTCAAGGCCAGCATGATCAGAGGATCATCCTGGATGCTCAGGGCTCCAATGTGATGACCAACTTGCTTACGATAACCAGTCTTGTACTTGTACTACAGTTGAAGGATTAAAGAACAATAAGAATGGATAAAACTCAAAATAAGCATTTTGACACATTCTGGACCATGAACCTTTAAGACTATGAATGAAGAACAAAAGAAGAGAGCACTCACATCACTGATAATATCCCGAGAGGCTTTAGCTGCTTTAATAGAAATGGCATCACCACGCATGTCATAGCCTTTCTTTTTGGACTCTTCATTGGCAAGCTTGTATTGTTTCTGGAGTAGGATTAAGTAGACAAGGAAATATGAGGAAAAACAAATATGACTTCCCATCTTCAAATTAAGACTTGTAATGAATGACCCACCACACTGTAGTTAACTTTGTTCTGTTTAGCAAGCACAATCTCCATTGTATCTGGCATGACGTGGATCTTGGTCTTATCCTTTTCCCAAGCATCGACATAGCTTTTCTATAATGTAAGAAAAAATTTAAATAAATATATATATGTAAATTATCTTTACAAATTACAATGGAAAAGAGAAGAAAATTATGCTATTGATCAAAGCAGGCTACCTTGTTCATGATGTTTGCATTGGCTTTGGCCAAGACCAGTGGCATGTCTTCGGTTGTGCAAGTGAATTTGAAGTTGCTTGGGTGCTGACGATACTGCCTTTCATTTAGGATTTCTCCAGCCTTTTTCACTTTCTCAACATCAACCGAACCAATGGGAACCCATCCGAGACCTTGAAGCCATTTTAAATCAGCTTTGTACACAGCCTGAGAACAAAAATATCATAATCATTAGCATTAAGTAGTGAACCAATATGTCTCTATAAACTAGGTATTTGAAACATGGAGATCTTACTTCTCAAATCCTGAATGTAGCATGTCTACATGTAGCATACTTACGTCACTCTGGAGGTCATAGACTTGTCTGGCCTGGACAACATCATTGGAGTCGGGCAGGCAGGTCCAGTTGTGCAGGTAGGTTCTGTAGTTGACGTCATTAACTTGGATCTGGCACTTCTTGGCCAACTCAAGAGACAGCAGGTCTACTGGGAGGTGGAACTTGGTCTTGGACTTGTTAAAGTCCTTCTTGTAAAGAGCATCACTAGCAATCTTAGCTGAGTTCAAGGCCAGCATGAGCAGAGGATCATCTTGGACGCTCAGGGCTCCAATGTGATGACCAACTTGCTTACGATAACCAGTCTTGTACTTGTACTGTTTAAAAGAAAGAGTAGTTTAAGGCATAAGATAGTTCAATGGAATGTTTTATTCAATTTTAGATGCAATAACTCAAAATACTCACATCACTGGCAATGTCCCTGGAGGCCTTGGCTGCTTTGATGGGGATGGCATCATTTCGCATGTCATAGCCCTTCTTTTTAGCTTCCTCATTTGCAAGCTTGTATAATTTCTTAGAAAAAAATAAAATGAGCAGTTATTTTACTTAAAAAAAAAAAAAGAAAATAATATGTATTAATTATTAACCAAGAACATCCATTATGCACCACTAAGAGGCCAATGTTGTGTCATACTTACCAGACTGTAGTTGGCCTTGTTTTGTTTTGCGAGTACAATGTCCATAGCATCTGGCATAATATGGATCTTTGTCTTGTCTTTGTTCCATGCATCAACATATAGTTGCTGTTAAATAAGAGTATGACATTTAAAAAAGAAATCACAACCACACAATAACTGTCTAAAATAGATGTAATAAAATGTAATTAGAAAATTATGCATATGCACGTATGCATATGTTTTATCAGTTCAGAAGTTACCTTGTTCATGACATCGTTATTGGCTTTAGCCAAGGCTATCGGCATGTCTTGAGTTGTCATGGTGTATTTAAAGTTGCTTGGGTGTTGACGGTACTTCCTTTCACTCAGGACTTCTCCCGCCTTTTTCACTTTCTCAACATCCACTGAACCAATGGGGACCCATCCGAGACCTTGAAGCCATTTCAGATCAGCCTTGTAAACAGCCTAAAAACAGACACATATATGGAAAGAATATCTGTTATTGATTCCATACAGTTTATTCATCAGTATCTCTCTTTCTCAACATCAAGAAGACAACAGAGACCCAAGCAATTCCTCTTTTTATTACATACTAGCTACCAACTAAAATATAAAACAGAAAGTCAATTCAATGAAGATACAGAAATTGATAATGAATAGTGCTTAACAGAAGCTGGATAACACGTACATCACTCTGGAGGTCATAGACTTGTCTGGCCTGGACAACATCACTGGAGTCGGGCAAGCAGGTCCAGTTGTGCAGGTAGGTTCTGTAGTTGGCATCATTGACCTGGATCTGGTTCTTCTTGGCCAACTCAAAAGATAACATGTCTACTGGGAGGTGGAACTTGGTCTTGGACTTGTTGAAGTCCTTCTTGTAAAGAGCATCACTAGCAATCCTAGCTGAGTTCAAGGCCAGCATGAGCAGAGGATCATCTTGGATGCTCAGGGCTCCAATGTGATGACCAACTTGCTTACGATAACCAGTCTTGTACTTATACTGCAAAAAAATAAAATATTCTCAGTGTAGCAAATGAGAGTATATACTCAATGCGACATACACTGCTTAATCAGTTTGTTGTACTTACGTCACTAGCAATGTCCCTGGTGGCTTTAGCTGCGATGATAGATATGGCATCCTTGCGCAAATCATAACCCTTCTTCTTGGCCAGTTCATTGGCAAGTTTATATTGTTTCTGCAGAGCAAATCAGACAAAATATTTGAACAAACTTGGCAACAGCAGAATATCAATTCAAACCAATGCTCATCGCTCTTGATCTATAAACAGTGTGACTCAGGGTTAATATTTAGAATATTTGCTTAAATGTAAAAAAGAATACTCTTAAATGCAACTGAATACTCAACTCTAAATTTGAAATACTGACCTCACTATAGTTGACTTTGTTTTGCTTTGCAAGAACCACATCCATTGCATCTGGCATGATGTGAATCTTTGTTTTATCATTGTTCCAGGCTTCAACATATTTTGACTGTCAGAATGAAGAGAGAATTAAGCATCAAAACTGATGTCACAAACAATATTTTAGACAGTTTTCATATGGGTCTAGATATCAAATGTAAAGATACCTTGTTCATAATTTCATTATTGGCTTTGGCCAAGACCAGTGGCATGTCTTCAGTTGTACAAGTAAACTTAAAGTTGCTTGGGTGCTGACGATACTTCTTTTCACTTAGTATTTCTTCAGCCTTTTTCACTTTCTCAACATCAACCGAACCAATGGGGACCCATCCGAGACCTTGAAGCCACTTCAGATCTGCCTTATACACCGCCTAAGAGCAGACATGTATGTAAAGAGTGCTTACAAGCTTCATAAGGATGGGCCATCAGCCTTATTTATATATGTACAAAACTGCAGTAAAATCATACTTACGTCACTTTGGAGGTCATAGACTTGTCTGGCCTGGACAACATCATTGGAGTCGGGCAGGCAAGTCCAGTTGTGAAGGTAGGTTCTGTAGTTGGTATCATTGACCTGGATCTGGTTCTTCTTGGCCAACTCAAAAGATAACATGTCTACTGGGAGGTGGAACTTGGTCTTGGACTTGTTAAAGTCTTTCTTGTAGAGAGCATCACTAGCAATCTTAGCTGAGTTCAAGGCCAGCATGAGCAGAGGATCATCCTGGATGCTGAGGGCTCCAATGTGATGACCGACTTGCTTACGATAACCAGTCATGTACTTGTACTGTTTAAAGTCCATTAAAATATCCATTACATTTTGATAAGTGCACAGTAATTAAATACTGGGTCCAATGAGAAAAAAAAAAAACTTACATTACTAGCAATGGCACATGACGCTTTTGCAGCTTGAATTGGGATGGCGTCAGCACGTAGATCGTAACCCTTTTTCTTTGCTAGTTCATTTGCAAGTTTGTATAGTTTCTAAAGAAGAATATGAAAAGATTATTTAAATGCTGTGACTTAGTGGCAATTGCTGTTTGCAATCAATCAGCAATGAATCTGGTGACATCACTAACCTCACTGTAGTTAACTTTATTTTGACGAGCAAGAGCCACTTCCATTGAATCTGGCATTATGTGAATCTTGGTTTTGTCCTGTTCCCAGGCTGCAGTATACTTTTGCTGAAGGAAGAATAAATGGGCCCATTTTAAATTATTCTGAAACATACTGACTAATGAAACTATTAATTATGTGTCTCTAAAAAGAAAGTCAATTGACCAAACCTAATAATCAAGATAATCAAAAGCAAAGCTCAGTGTCAAGTCAAATGGTTTCAACTTTCACCTTGTTTTTGATTTCATTATTGGCCGAGGCTAGGACCAGATCCATGGAATCCATGTCTTTAGTGAACTTGAAGTTACTGGGATGTGTGCGGTACAGTTTCTCGCAGCCTATCCGGCCAGCAGTCTTCGCTTTCTCCACATCCAGAGATCCAATGGGAATCCATCCAATTCCTTTGATGTAATTGTTATACTCAGATTTGTAGATGTTCTGCAGAATTAGAGAGGATCAATATAAAATCTAATTGAAAAAGAATAGCATTTTATAAAAATCAAAACATATTAAACATTTAAAATACAATGTCACAATCTCAACTCACATCACTTGCGATCGCCTGCATGTTACGTGCTAGCTCTAGATTCATGGCATCAGGTAGAACATTATAATGTGTAATGATCTTCCTATATCCAGCATAGGTTTGAGCAGCCGTAGCCTGCTTAGCATGAACAACACTCAGCATGTCCACAGGGGAATGGTACTTCAGCTTGGACTTGTGATAATCCTTCTTGTATAGTTTATCACTCTGTATTCTAGCCACCTCCATGTAGTGCACCAGCAAGGGGTCGTCCTGGAGGCTACGGAAGCCAACATGATGTCCTCTTGCTTTGTTGTACTCCTTTTTGTATTTGTACTGTAATGAGAATATTTGTAGAAGTCAGAAATGGTAATACTTGGATAGCACTAGTGACAGAAACATTATATTATCTATTTGAGTAACTCACATCACTGGCAATGTTTGTGGAGGCCCTAGCTGCAACCACAGATACAGCATCTGCCTTGAGGTCATAACCTTTCTTTTTCAGGGCTTCCAGTCCTGCTTTGTAGGCTTTCTGTATTCAAAACAGCACAAGTTATACATGTTATTAATGCTTTTAAGGGGATATTTAGTGACTCTTTCCAAAAGCTATTTTGTTACATCAGTAGGTGGTGAAATATTTGAGTTTTTTTTAAATAAATAACTGATAAATTCACTCAAATGGTTTATTCAAATAGACTGAATTATTCAGAAAGGAAACACCTCTAACAATAATATTGTTAATATTCTGCAAATACATAGAATACACCTACCTCACTGATGTTGACTGCATTAGCCTTTGCAAGAATGATTTCAGGACTGTCAGGCATGATATGGATATTTATCTTGTCCTTGTTCCAAGTGTCTGTGTATGCTTGCTAAAATAAAACACACTCAAAATATTATTTATTGATCAGACCAGCCAAATAATCCATTAAAAATGTCATCAATTAGATTAGATGCACATACATCTCAGAAATGATGGATCATTACTATACTGTTTTTTTAAAAAGTGTAATCTACCTTGTCCATGATCTTATTATTGGCACTAGCCAATGCGAGGTCCATAGAATCCATAAGTTTGTGGAACTTGTACTTGGAGGGGTGAGTGCGGTAGTTGTGTTCACTCTGGATCTTTCCTCCAACCTTTGCGGTCTCTACAGCCAGTGAACCAATGGGCACCCAACCCATACCCTTCATGGTGGCGTTGTACTCACTCTTGTACTCAACCTGGGAGACAACAATTATACTGTTAAATCCTACTTCAATACTTCAGTCCCACAGGTTATGAGCTACCCCTTCCATATAGGATGTGTGGACCTAAAAGAGAATGGACTTACTTCACTGGAGCTGATGTTCATGGAGCGAGCTAACGCCAGGTTCATGGCATCGGGCAGCAGGGTGTAATTATGGAAATGCTGCTTGTATCCTGCATATGTCTGAACCTTTGAGGCATTTTTGGCCTGCACAACACTCAACATGTCCACAGGGGAGTGGTACTTCAGCTTGATCTTGTGGTAATCCTTCTTGTAGTTCCTCTCGCTCTGCATCTTAGCCACCTCCATGTAGTGCACCAGCAAGGGGTCGTCCTTGAGGCTACGGAAGCCAACATGGTGGCCTTTCGCTTTCTCATATGCCAGCTTATACTTGTACTGTCATGACAGAAACATGGATTTATCAGAAAGGATGAATGATTTTGCAAACATTTATTAGAAAGTACCAAGATGAAAATAGATAGGATAATAGGATACTTACATTGCTAGCAATATTCCTGCTGGCTTTGGCAGCCACAATCGAAATAGCATCTGGTTTGAGATCATAGCCTTTCTTATTCATTTCCTCAAGGCCAGATTTGTAGAGTTTCTGAAAATACACAGAAAAGGCAATGGAATATACTACACTGGACTTTTTTTTGTTGCTTTGATTATTAATTAGGATGTTTTGAATGAATGCAATAGTTAGTCTTACCTGGCTCATGTTCAATGCATTGGCCTTGGCCAGGACAATATCAGGACTGTCAGGCATCACATGAATCTTGAGCTTGTCCTTTTCCCAGGCAGCATGATAGGATTTCTGCAACCAAAAGCATTTACATTTTCATAGATTGACCTTTAATTTTAAACCAGTCAAACCAATGAAAATACCCTGAATCCAGACTTGCCTTGTCAATGATCTTATTATTAGCACTAGCCAATGCGAGGTCCATAGAATCCATAAGTTTGTGGAACTTGTACTTGGAGGGGTGAGTGCGGTAGTTGTGTTCACTCTGGATCTTTCCTCCAACCTTTGCGGTCTCTACAGCCAGTGAACCAATGGGCACCCAACCCATACCCTTCATGGTGGCGTTGTACTCACTCTTGTACTCAACCTGGGAGACAACAAAGGTAATGTTTAATACCTTTGTTAAACCCATGGTACCCCCTCCAAATAGGATGTGTGGATCTAAAAGAGGATGGACTTACATCACTGGAGCTGAGGTTCATGGAGCGAGCTAACGCCAGGTTCATGGCATCAGGCAGCAGGGTGTAATTATGGAAATGCTGCTTGTATCCTGCATATGTCTGAACCTTTGAGGCGCTTTTGGCCTGCAAAACACTCAACATGTCCACAGGGGAGTGGTACTTCAGCTTGATCTTGTGGTAATCCTTCTTGTAGTTCCTCTCGCTCTGCATCTTAGCCACCTCCATGTAGTGCACCAGCAAGGGGTCATCCTGGAGGCTACGGAAGCCAACATGGTGGCCCTTTGCTTTTTCATATGCTTTTTTGTATTGGTACTGTGATCAAAGAACAGTGGATTCTAATCAGTCCAGTACATTCATTGTGTAAATGCAAATGTTTCATTTTCAGCATTTTAATGCGAGATACATTTTACACTTACGTTGCTGGCAATGTGTCTTCCTTGTTTAGCAGCAACAATGGAAATAGCATCAGCTTTCATGTCATAGCCTTTAGCAATGTCCACAAGCCACTGTGCCTTGTAGTGTGACTGTAAAATAAGAGTTTTTTAACATCTACATTATTTTAGTGTTTCATTGGCAATAATAATATTACCGATAATAAATACTATTTTATAAATAAAATGCAATTAACTGATAAGGTCATAGCATAAAAACAATGAAAAAAATAAATAAAAGAAATGACATGAGGGAAAAAAACAAAACAAAACCTGCAAGAGACTTTAGTGGTAACACAATTAGGCTGAATGCACTGAGGACTGTTAATGCAATAGCTAACCTGAACTAATAATGAAACAATGCTAACACTGAATCCTATTAAAAAGTGTTACTCGTTTATTTAATTTAGATTTGATATGCTTTTGTACTCACCTCACTCATAGTCTGAGCATTATATTTGGCCTGCAGGAACTCTGGGGCATCAGCTGGTAGATTGTAGGTGTGCATAAATTTCTCTCCAGAGGCTTTATAGGCAGCCTAAAATGAAATGAAAAGCAAACAAGAACCCATAAATCAGTTTTAGATCATCATTCTGGTTATCATTCACAATAAACTATTGAAGTATACTTACTTTATTTTGTAGTTTTGTGTTGTTCATGGCCAAAACCATGTTCATCTGATCTGTTAGACTGGTAAATTTTAGCGTACTGGGGTGAATTCTGTATGACCTCTCATCAAGGGCTTTATTGGCAGCCTTGGCCTTCTCAACATCTATAGAACCTATGGGAACCCAGCCTGCTCCTTTGAAGATGTTGTTGAAATCTGATTTGTACAAATTCTATGGATAAAATGTGATCTGTTAATCATTTTGTCAAAACAGCAATCATCCTAGGTTTAAGTATCGGTTTAGCCTTATTTAGTTGTGCTTACATCACTCTGGATCTCCATCATGTTGCGAGCCAGTTCAACGTGCATGGCATCAGGCAGCAGGGTGTAATTATGGAAATGCTGCTTGTATCCTGCATATGTCTGAACCTTTGAGGCGTTTTTGGCCTGCACAAAACTCAACATGTCCACAGGGGAGTGGTACTTCAGCTTGATTTTGTGGTAATCCTTCTTGTAGTTCCTCTCGCTCTGCATCTTAGCCACCTCCATGTAGTGCACCAGCAAGGGATCGTCCTGGAGGCTACGGAAGCCAACATGGTGACCTCTAGCCTTCTGATAAGCAAGCTTATACTTGTACTATAAAAAAACAACACAACACAGTTGCATAAAAGTCAACGTGGCACTCCAACAATTTAAATATAAATAAATTAAATGTATGCTTGCTTACATCACTGGCAATATCCCTAGAGGATTTCGCAGCAACAATAGGAATGGCATCATGCTTCATTTGATGTCCTTTCAGAAGATCCTGCTTGTGTGCGTAGGTATAGTATGTCTGCAAAGACAAAAGAAAACACAAGCTTCCTTGATACTGTTATCCATCTCATTGTCATATACAGTATAAAATATGCAGTATTCTTACCTTGCTGATATTGACAGCGTTGTATTTGGCTTGCATAAGCTCTGGTGCATCAGCAGGGAGATGGTAAGTGTGCATGAACTTCTCACCACTGGCTTTGTACAGCCTCTGGAAAACAAAATTGACATGATTCAGAAAGTAAACATAAATGAAACATATTTAACCTTCATTATGGACATTTATCAAGGACACCAAACAACAGCATGCATTTGTCCCTCACATCGCTTAGCTGCTGTGCATTCAGTTTGGCTTGTTCCATGACTGGGGTGTCCAGAACGCTGGTGAACTTGATAGTGTCTGGGTGCTGCCTGTACTTCTTCTCATTGAGAGCTGCACCAGCAGTCTTTGCCTTTTCAACATCCAGAGAACCGATGGGGATCCAGCCAGTGCCCTTTACGTAGTTCTCATAATCCTGTTTATACTGGACCTAATGGGATTAAACAGGGCATATCAGTTAACACATTTACAGAAATACAAACTTTAACACATCTTTTATACTATATTATTTATATTTTAACATATTGTAAGATATAATTTATTCCTGTGATGGCAAAGCTGAATTTTCAGCAGAACATTACTCTTCAGTGTCACATGATCTATCAGAAATCATACTAATAAGCTTGTGGAAAGTGTGATACATTGTTTTCTGGATACTTTGATGAATAGAAATAGAATAGAAAAATAGATATAATGTATCCTTGTGAATGAAAGTATTCATTTCTTTTTTTCTTAATTTTCTTACTAAGTTCAAATTTTTTAATTGTATTGTATATGGTCTGTATAATCAGTGTTAAGAAAAAAAGTATGATGCTACAGTTTGTGTAAATCTAGATTTGAGAGTCACATAAAGAGTTTAAGATGATTAAATGTTTCTTACATCACTGGAGCTGAGGTTCATGGAGCGAGCTAACTCCAGGTTCATGGCATCGGGCAGCAGGGTGTAATGATGGAAATGCTGCTTGTATCCTGCAAATGTCTGAACCTTTGAGGCATGTTTGGCATGCGCGACACTCAACATGTCCACAGGTGTATGGTACTTCAGTTTAGCCTTGTGATAATCCTTCTTGTATAGTTTATCGCTCTGTATTCTAGCCACCTCCATGTAGTGCACCAGCAAGGGGTCGTCCTGGAGGCTACGGAAGCCAACATGGTGGCCTCTGTCCTTCATATACTTCTTCTTATACTGAACCTGAAAGGTATGGTAAATCAACAGTTTATTTAATATTATTCTGTTCCACACTGTAGTTTTCTGTCCATCTGTCTCCTTTATGGACTTATGAAAGGATCTCTTACATCACTAGCAGCATGTCTTGCTGCCTTTGCAGCTTGTACAGAGATGGCGTCAGGCTTCAAATCATAACCCTTTGCAATAGTCTTCAGCCATTCAAGCTTATAGTATTTCTGAAAAGCAGAGATGCAATAGATATACAGTCACCAAATTTGCAAAAAATAATATGCCAAATACCATGAAACATTAGGGCATTTTCACTTACATCGCTTATGTTGTAGGCATTACACCTGGCCTGAAGTAACTCTGGGACATCAGGAGGCAGGGAGTTTTTCTGAAGGATTTTATCCAGACCTTTCTTATAGTGCAGCTATAGTGGGGAAAATATTCACAGATCACATTAACGTACTGGTTTAGCATTTATTCAGAGCAACATTTAACCATGTTAATTGTTTTTGCTTACATCACTTCTTATCATCTGGTTGACTTTAGCCTGCAGCTGGAGAGGGTGGTCATCTATAGCAGTAAAAGGTACGGTGTCTGGAAGCTGCCTGTATTTTTTCTAAGTAAGAGAAAGAAATTTTAAAGTTACATTATTGATGACCACAGAAATCAATTGTTTAAATGGGTAAAAACAGGAAGTGGCATACCTCACTTAAGATCTCCCCTGCTTTCTTGGATTTCTCAACTTCCATAGAGCCGTAAGGCACCCAAGGCGTTCCTTTGACATAGTTATTGTAGTCGTACTTGTATCCATTCTGTGGTTACAAATGACAGAAAAATCAGTAACACAAAAAATTAAAGGTATGATTGATCACCTTTTGCTATATGGACTTGGTCATGTTCATAAACATGAAAAAAAAAACGTATTTAGTTTAGAAAATCCATTTAAAATGTAAATAGGCTGCACATTAAAGTCGTGTTCATAAAGACCTCATCAAATTAAATTGGTATTTGTGGCTTTATTCCATGTCTTTTCGAATAGAGAAATCATCTATATTCTGGAGTACTCTATGAAGTATGATCTTTTAGCAGATATATTCATTTAAAATTATGTATTTTTCTTTCAGGACCAAAATGGCCCAAAAATATTGATGACTAATCCTGCACTCTAAAATGTTGAATACTCAAATTCTTAAATATTAATGATACAAACCACTTCTGACTAGAATTTATTTATTTATTATGATATAAAAGAACATCAGGCAGTCAGCTAAGAGGAAAGACAGTTAAATGCATAAATCTAAATGTAATGTAAGACTTCTGTCTATAATAGCATGGTTTGCATGGTTCTCAGCTGTGATGTTAGGCTATTGGCTATTTAAAAAAGACAATCTTTTCAATGAGGCTTTCTCACCCAACTTCATGTTTAAATAGGAAATACTTCAGTACAGGAATGACAATTGCACTTGTCAACACTGAACTTGTGAATCTGTGCTCATTCCAGTGTGTCTAGAGCAGCAGGGATCCTTACATCACTCTGAAGAGCATTGGCCTTCTTTGCCTGGTCCAGTGGTATGCTGTCATAAGGGAGGAGGTAACGGTTTGGGATATTCTTATAGCCAGTCATGCTGGCAATGGCCTGAGATTTCTTAGCAAGTGTCACAAGCATCATGTCCAGTGGAGTATGGTACTTGGTCTTCATCTTCTCATAGTCTTTCTTGTACTCGCGCTGTTCAGAAATATTTCGGAGGATCAAAAAACTGACTGTTAGTACATAAAAAAACTTCACGGTTGGGTATACAAGTTATCAGTAATGCACTAGCTGAACCGTACCTCACTTTGGATCTTAGCAACATGCACTGAATGCATGATCTTAGGGTCATCTTTGATGCTGAGGGCCCCAATCATATGTCCTCTGTTCTTCTCATATTCCTTCTTGTATTTCACCTAAAATTAAAGTCCATATCAGTGTCACAATTACCTGAAATATTTTTCATTGTTTTGTTACACACTGTCATTCAAATGACCCAAATATTCCATTTACTTACATCGCTGGCGATGTTAGTGTGAGCACGGGCTGCAAGGATCGAAATTGCATCCCCTTTCACCTCAAATTTCTTTGCTTTTGCTTTTTCCCATTCAAACTTGTAACACGTCTGTGAACATGAAATAGAGAAAGTAATGCATTATGATCAGGTTTTAGTCAAATTCACTGCTATGAATGAAGATGGAATGAACTTACATCACTAAGGTTATACGCATTAACTCTAGACTGAATGAAGAAAGGGTAATCAGGAGGAAGGTAACACTTAAACTTCTCCTTCTCATACTTTTCCTTGTAGTTGAGCTGTAAAAAGGAGAAAAAAAGTCAATGATAATATATTCTACATCAAACTTATAACTATAATGGCTAGTAAAAATTTTATCTTACATATCATGTTCATACACAATTATGTATACAGTATATAGAGTCACACTGCCCTAGTAAATTTCCCAGTATTTTCTGAGTGCTCCATGATTGTGGTGTTCAGTGAAGCAGGATGAGCTTGATGAACACCACTAGATGGCTCTTCACTCCTCAGTCTCAAAAAGATTGGCTTTAGTTGTTTATTAGGCTTTGATTGTCTGTGACTTACCACTTGAAATAGCACAGACAACAGCTCTAATAATATGTCTAGGGATTTACTCTATTGTCAGCGGGACTGAAACCACTGCACTCTAATGAATGCTGGGATTTTTCTAGGGCAACTTTTGACAAGGTCCATGAACCACCTGGTAAACTTGGTTTCTTTGGTTTTATTTAGTCATAATAATTAAAGTTTTTTACGTACATCACTCAGCTGTTTGGCGTTGACGGCAGCTTGCACTAGAACAGGTGAGTCTGTCACCTGTGTGAACTTCACCTTGTCTGGATGCTGACGATAAACTTTCTGCAAAAAGAAACACACACACACACACACACACACACACACAAACACCAATGCAGTTCGTCACCCCCCCATTAAGTAGGTATTATTATTAGAGATATATATATATGTTTTGTGTGTTGTGTGTGTGTGTGTGTGTGTGTGTGTGTTGTGTGTGTGTGTTCTTACATCTTGGCATTGCTGAAGCTTCTTACTGGCTTCATATTCAGGTGTAATAGTTTGAGGGAAGAAACACTTGGCCTTCATGTCCTCATAATCAGCTTTGTAGGTTTGCTTTTAAAAGACAGTGAAAGCAAGTGTAAATACACAAATAAATTTTTTTTAATCAAGAAGATGGAAATATACACATATACACATTAGGGTAACTTACATCATTCTTCAATTCTTCCACCTTCTGGCAGTGAACTGTAAATACATCTTCATAGCTACCAACATAATGACCCTTCACCTCATTTTCATACTTTTCTTTATAACGGATCTGAGGAAAGAGAACAATATAAACTTTCAAATATCAAAAAATATCAAATGTTTGTAGCAAATTATGAAATCTTCACTCACATCACCGAACTTCTTCAATACACTGTCCATCTTGAATTTGGGAGTGTCGCAGTAATTGATGCTGAATCCCCGTGATTTCTCATAATTAGCTTTATATACTTTCTAGAAAAGGCAAAACAAAGGCATGTCAGCAATGAGTCAACAATTTGAGATAAACTTGATGTATTACAAGACAGAGTTGTTTAAATTCTCAAAATAACATCATGAGAAAATGATGAGAGGAAATGCTTTATAATACTCATTTTGAACACTTTAGGATCATGTTGGTTTAATGTATGTGCCAAACAGTGGCCACACAGATAGAATTACATCCAATTATCAGGTCTGATCAATTTAAATGAGCTACATATTTACACTAACTGAGTAATAATCCACACCATCATTTACTCATTAACACTATGACACCGAGCTCTGCTAAAAATCTCTTTTAGATTTTAGACAAGAACTCACTGTAACATCTTTGGTTTTGTCAATGTTGTCAGTATTTGTATTTCCTTAAATAATTTATTTCAGCTGTCTATGGCTATATTTATTATGCACAACCTTAGTAAAAACCTTAGACCATAAACATTTCATTTCCTTAAGATCTGGATTAACATACATCACTCAAGATGGTTCCTGCGTATCTCAGCTGTCTGAGAAGGGGGTTCTCTGTAGCAGGGAGAACGTTGTAATCGGACATTGCTTTTTTCTTCTCATAGTCCTGCTTATATTTGACCTGTTGAGGTGGAAAAATGCATACAATAAATGACAAATGAATGGTTGTGAAACCGATATGAGTCATGGGTTCTTGTAACGTTTTTTTTTTTTTTTATGTCAACACAAAATGTTCACAACAAGTCCAGTAAATAAAATTGGTCTCTGTTTTGATACTCATCCCTGGTTTCTTTTATAGCTACTGTGCATAAAAAAATACTCTGGATCTAATCCTGTTTTTTCATGTCCTTGTGATGCAGG
Organism: Sinocyclocheilus anophthalmus; assembly: GCA_018155175.1. Lineage (NCBI taxonomy): Eukaryota > Metazoa > Chordata > Actinopteri > Cypriniformes > Cyprinidae > Sinocyclocheilus > Sinocyclocheilus anophthalmus. Next base: position 402,892 of record JADLZN010001827.1, on the reverse strand, counting down.
CAATGATAAATTAGTAAGCAGGGATCAACAGAGATAACCAGATCAGACATGTGAATCTCTGGACTGACTCATGATCTGTTTTAAGAGTCATCACTGGAAGGTTGTTTCCATACAATGAGAAAAGATGTTTAAAAAGTATGACTATTGGCAAGTACTACCTCACTTTAATTTTTTATTTGGAGGCAATGCACAAATGACAGAATGTTTTATAGCTAGTTTGTTTTTTACATTTCTTACATTTTTAAAAAAATAAAAACATTGCGCTTATGTTCAAGTTTAAATGAAAAAAAACAACATATTTTCGTGTAGTATCTGATTTACAGACTCCACGATACGTGTGAAGAAAAAAAAGAAAAAGAAAGGAATGTAAATAAATTCCCAAAACTTACCGTACTTGCAGCTTCACGAGCCTTTTTATTGGAAGCGTATGTTGGTGTGTCTGTTTGCATAAAATAAATTTGGTCTTTCATATCTTCAAAATCAGCCGTATATTTTTTCTGGAAAGAAATCAAAATGTGACACTTAGTTTTATACAATTTTAATATTAAGAATTTTGCATATTAATAATATGCATGTTTTACTTTGATGAATGCATTTATTTGAATATGTTTTGGAAAACATGATGGATTTCTTGCACTTACGTCGCTGATGTTGTCCATAACCATTCTAGCAACAGCGACATCAAAGTAAGGGGTTTCACACCATTTGCCCTTGACGTTCTTGTTGTAATCCTCATGATATTTAAGCTGTGAAGAATTAAAGAAATGTTTTTCATTATTTCTATGGCTTACATTTCATTCCCAAAGACTTTTGCGAGCACAATCAGTTTTGCAAGGACAGAAGATATTTAAATGTAATACTGTAGAATAAACCACTGAACTGCAATAGGTCTGATAGATGGAAACTAAAAAGGACCCTTTATTAACACTTCAGGAAAATGGAAATTGATTCAGAAGGCACAAAATTCAGGCAAGTCTTACATTACTACGATTGGCAAAGTTTTTCTTGGCCAGTTCAACCTCTGGGGGATCAGCCAGACATGTGTACTTTGCCTTGCGCTCATCATGGCCCTTCTTGTAAACAATCTGTGAAGGCGGTGCACAACAGATTTTTGACAACGCAACACAATTTAATGATAATTGTTTTACCTTTTCTTTAAGTTACGCAGTAAAATATAAGTAAGTTTACTCACATCACTGAGGACTTTTTGGGCCTTGGCCACCCTGCGCAGCTCTGGGCTGTCACTGTATGGATAGTACATGGTTTTATCCTCATCCCATGCCTCTGTGTACAGTTTCTGAAGGGGATATTCAATCATCGCAGAGGGTGAATCAGCCAGTAATGACAGTATAAATATCACTTTAGTGCTTAAGACAGGAATCAGAGATCTACCTTGCTGTAATTTGCTGCATTCTTCACAGCAAGAACCAACTCAGGGGCATCAGGAGGAAGCAAGTACTTATCCTTAGTCTCATCCCATTTTTGCCTGTACAGAACCTAGAAAAGACATATGTAAAGAACTTATGTTATGACAATAAAAACACAAGGAAAGGAATCAGCATTACACTAGGTTGGGTGGTCACTGATGTGACACAAGCACTTACTTTGCTGATGAGGTCAGAGACGTGCTTCACGTGAGCAATCTCACGAGCCTCACCATCATAAAGGCTGGTGGTTTTGGCCTTCAGTCCTTCCATACGGTATTTCACCTGGGTTACCAAAAATATTCATGGTTAGTAAAAATGTACAATATCTGCTAGAATTAAGAAGCATCTAGTTGTAGTTTATTAGGAGATCTAAACTAAGTAAAAAAAAAAAAAGCATCAGTTGAAACACCCCCACGCAACATAAAGATCTTGCAAACTCAGGCACGTGCACACATAGACGTAAAAGGGGGCTTGAGCACCTGCCCTTTTTCTTTCTCAAGAGAAAGTGCCCTTTTTTCTGGGGAGTGTCTTTCTTTTTCTTTTTTTGATAAATGAATATATGTATAGCTATATGTGCGTGTGTGTGTGTGTGTGTGTTTCTGTTTGCGCACAGCTTTCCCTGTCAAACGAATAAAAAAATCTAAATATCAGGTTGGGTCGGGAAATGTTGAGACTGTCGAGTTCCGATGCCCCTCCGTGCAGGCGCAGCACAGCAGTGTAGCACACATTGATCGGCACATGCGCATCACGCAGAGAGCCGCAGAAGTGAAGCTCTCCCTCCCTTTCCAGTTGTGTTTGTCTTGGTGTGGAGGTGAGTGGTGATGAACAAAAGACTAAAAGTTTACAGCTAATTACCCAAAAGACAAAAGGCAATTATAGTTAATTTGCCTTGCTAACATCCATGACTCATGAGAGCTACATGATTCAGTTCACTGCATGATTCAGTTTATTAAATGCATTTAGAATGATCAAAAAATTCAGATATGGGGCAGAAAATGTATATCTTTATATCATTTCATATAGTTAATCAGTATCGCGAAGACTGATGTTTTTTCCACCAAAAAGCAGCATGAACGCAAATGTGATATTGATTTTATACAGCAGTTCAATAAACAAGAATTTAATATTAAGACACTTACATTTTAGACACAATATTGACTGTTTTTGCTCTATTTCGCCAACAAATATAATTCCAGTTTGCATCTCTGAGCAACATGAAGGTGTTTCGTTCCTGAATGAATCAACTGTTTAAATGATTCGGTTCAGTCACTATGACTCACTTATTAACAGTGACTTGCTGCCACCTACTGGCGGTATTAATTTCACGTTTAAAGTATCTTTTCATTTTTTTTTTATAATTTCAACAATCAGTATTCAACGTTTTATGTTTAAAATATCAAAACAGTATTAATGCATTTGTAACTGCAGGTTAAATACATTCATGCCCTGCATTAAACATTGTGTAAATACATCTAAATGCCCCTTCTAATGCAGCTTCTGTGTTTTCTCTGCATTGCAAAGATGGATTTTGTCAATACTGATTTCATTTAAAAGGTAAAAATCTATTTAAACTTATTGGAAAAGATTAATTTCTATCACTGCTGTGAACTGATCACCACACAGAATATGAAGAATATAAAAATTTTTAGGAGTCAGCTGTCCACGGCTGTCCTTAAGATATCAGCACAATAACACACTCAGCAAAATATCATCTAATTATCGTTACCAATAAAATCCCAGAAAATATTGAGATATATTTTTTGTCAATATCGCACACCCCTAATATATATCTCATACATTTTGATAAAACAATTTAAATCAAATGAGAGAGCCCTTTTTTTTTTCCACTTGAGCCCCTCCCCCTCAAAATGTCTGTGCACGTCCCTGTGCAAACTATATTCTAACAGATTGAAAATGATTCATCAAGGGTACATACCTCACTGAGCTGCTCCTGGGCCTTCTTGATGCGAATCATCTCAGGTGTGTCAGCCGAAATGGCATAGGGCTGCCCCTTTGATTTTTCATATTCCTCCCTGTATTTATTCTGCAAAAAACATACAAATTCAGTTTGCGTTATAGAGTAGGCAAGATAAGACAGGTAAGATAGTTAAGTTCTGTCACTTTAGATAAATGTAATGCATTCTAGCTAAATAAAAGTATTAATTTCTTTAAAAACTTACTGGATCCAAACTTCTGAATGATTGTGTGAATCTAGCAAACCCCAACAGACTCTAATTCTACCTAATATCTGTTTTTATTCCAATGGTTCTCAAACTGTGGCCTGTAGACATGGTGTGGTAACATGCATTTTTATGAGAAATTGTTTCTGGTCTCACTTTAATAATTCAATTCACAGTTATGAGCATCATTTGGGATCATTAACAGTGGTGGTCTAATTCATTTCAATGAAATAAGAAGAAAACAGCAGTCTTACGGATTAATAGCACAACATATTTTCTCTGTTATTTGCTTACATGGCTGTACTGGTCAAGCATCTTCTGGCTGTGAGCCAGGTAAGGAGTCATGAACTTGGAAGTGTCCACCTTCACCTTCTTCCTAACCGTGCGTTTGGCAAGGCCACTAGGTCCAAGCTTAAAAAAACAGCAATCAACATTTAAGACAGATGCACATGGTTCAGCGAAACATCTCTAACATCTTTCAGATGTACAGAATTTCATCAATGAAAACCAAACCGCTTTAAGGAATGTTACATCACTTTATGGGGAACAGTTATGGAGGACCAAAACACCTAATTTTCGAATATTATAAGCAATCAAGCAGCATGACAATTTAATTTAGTCTATACTGATTTACACCAAAACAGAAAATGGATGAGATAAAGATTCTATTTTCAGTATCCAATTGTCCAACACTTACCTTCAACGTACTCCGCAAACTCTAATTCATTTGTTTACCATGCAAATTAGTATTTTACTTTTTTATATGACAAATGAGTGAAAAGGTTATACAGAATTCTGAAAACTTGATATTTCACTGACAGGTTAGTAAATTTGTATTGGGTAGACAGTTATTCTATTAACCTTTATAAAAAACAAACATGCTGAAAAACGACAGAAAATGCACTTTTGGGACAGTCAAACCAATAGCATTAAGCATTATTTTCCCCACATAATACTACAGCGTAGACAGACATAAACTAAAGTAAACATCACATTAACACACATACAGAAAGCTCTATTAACACACCCTCACTGTCATCACTAGTGCTGTGGCTTTTGCAGGGCTCTGAATCATGGGGGCTATTTTTTGGAAATGTGCAACTTAAAGAACTTACTCTGGATATATGATTCTATTTTCACTGACTCATGAATTGTTAAACAAGGGAGTTTGTTTAATAATCCACTCTTTAAGTCGGTACCATTTAAACAGATCTTACTATTAAAAGCTAAGCTAGTATGTGAAAGGAATATGGAATAGCCTCCATGGCATGTGGAAGGGACGCAGATCTTTTTACCAGGGTAGATAATTTACCTCAACACCATGAGACATTGAGGTGGTCGTGGTGGTGACTGTTGGACCCTCCTCATAGTAGTACTATAAATATAGGAAAAACTCTGGGCTTTCAAAATGATGATCACACACTTTAGGGAAACACTACAATGTGACTTTTTCCTGCTCTGGTTGTCATAGACTGTTTAAAACACCCATTGTGAACAGAAATACTCGCATACCCAAACAACTAACATTTTAAACTTAACATACCAAAAATGAATTAGCACCTGTGTACTAAAGACTTGTAAAGCTAAAGCAAAACAACTTTGCATACACATTATTCTATTAATAAATAAATGTTTAATATTAATCTTAATTCGTGCCCATGGTATCTTGTTTTTTTCCTCACATGTCAGTAGTTTCCCTGCTTAGTAGTTTTGGGTCAATACAATCTAAAAATAATCTGTAATGATGCTTGTTACTAATACTGGTCTTCCTAAACAAAATTAGCCTATATTTATTTACAAACATGTTGTTGCTCATAAAAATCTCACTAAGTATATTGTGTTTAAATATTAATTGAATATCTCAGTAGCTGTTTAGGAAATAAAAATCTAGTAATGTGGTTGTTTTCCCAGCAGACCTCTGACTATGACTGACAGAGCCGAATGACTGGCTGGTGCTAAGAACATTTTAGCACCCTAATGAAAAGCAGTGTATCAGATTCAGCCATACACGTGATTCCTGAACTGTCCTGAGAATAAACTATTCCTACTGGTATTTAGTCAGATATCATGTCAGAATCTCTCAAACTGTAATTGGATGCCACATCACAAAGGCCTTCACAGAAGGCTTCAAATAGTGTGAAACCAGAGCAGGAAAAAACACTCCAAATCTATGAATTTACAGGAGCTAAATGCTTCTTTATTTGGACCAGTGGACAGCAGAAATACATATACACCTAGCTTTTAAGATCCTGTGATTTGTATATGCTTTTTCATATAAGAGATTCAGTAGATGGAAAATGTTGAATATTCAATAAAATATGCTGTAAATCAAAATCTCTCTCTCCAGAATTACAGATGTTTTTTTCCACAGGTCCTCCCCCCCCCAAAAGCATTTTAACAGCATGACGTTAACAGCAAGTGGAATGTAATTTACAACACGGCTCGTCTCATTTGTCTCTCTGCGAGTCTGCCGTAGATGTCCATTTCTATATTTGTATCTCTGGAAAGAACAACTCAGCCAAAGCTGAAGGCTGCTTTTCCATTAATGGGGAGAAAAGCATATAAAAAATTTAAAAAACTTTGCCTAAATTTGAGATCTATTTTTATTAGTGCTACATTATTTCTATAAAACACTATAACCCGTAAAAAAAAAAAAAAAAAAACACTTCTAAAAAAAGAAATAGATACTATTTCCCAACAACTGTATTTGAATAATCAGCAAAATACTAAAGTACAAAATGTGAATCTCTGCTTTCCACAGATCCATTGAAGGAAGCCATCTTAATTAACGCTGATGTCTTTCAGGTCCTATTCTAAGTGTAGATGAAAGTAGCAGTGAAATCAGATCGTATATATTCCAAAATATTCTGTTGAGATTCCCATCTTCTCAAAATGCAAGATGGCGAATTTCCATTTCATGGATATGTTAAAGGGGAATCCAAAAGCATTTGTTCGAAAAGTTCTTTAATAAATAACACCTAATTAATGAGAAGTCAGGTTAATGCAATATTTGGTAAACCCCTATAAGATATCTACAACAGAAATGGACATGAAAGTATACAAGGTCTACTTTAACTTTATTTCTCTTGGAAATACTGAATTAATTAAAGTATCAACCTTCTGCTTTCACTCTTCCATTGAACACTCAGACAGACACATTTACAATTCATACAGACAGTATTTCAATGAATAACATGACAAAAACAAAACAGCTGGAAGCTTCAAGAGGAACTGTGGTTAAATCTTGTCGTATTTCTTCAAAATACCACAAAACGATATGCAAAATTAAAAGTAATTGCGATTAAATTGTCTACATTTGCTTTTTCAGATCATAATGAAGCTTGCAGTCAATTTAGTTGCTCTGAACAGAACATAATCCCACTGTTAGTATAAAAGTTGAGAGTATTATATCTAACAATGGTTATTTCCATTCAGGCTTGCTTGGTGTAATCAGGAAAACATTACATTAGCATATTCAGAAATAAGATCTTATTATCAGATTATAACAAACTGCTGCAGGGGTCATTACATAACTGTCACGTGAATGATGGTTTGCCATGTAATTGATATCTTGTTAATGTAAGAAATGAATTATAAATTAATAGAAATCTATTGAAGAGACTGCATTGATACATTGATTACTGGGAATAAAACATGCATTGAATGGAATTTATTGCACTAGAGCCTCCAAGGAAGAGGTCATTTGAAATGGGATCCAATGCTAATCATATACGACATGGCAGCTCCTACTGAACTGCTGACGGTGGAGGTATCATAGATCGCTATTCATAGGGTTTGCCACTATACCTATAGGACTGAGAACGATGGGGCATAAAGTTAAAAAGCCTATATAATCTACTCAAGGGGTTAAGCAAATTAATTCAGAGCAGCATTATTGTTATTCTTTCATTGAAATAGGGGACGACATCTAAACAGATGATAAAATATGGACTGCAAGGCATCAAACCTGTGTCTTACCTCCTCCGCAATCTCTTCTTCATACTCTTCTTCTGATGCCATCTTCAAACTGATTTGGTGAGTCTACACAAGCAAATAAAAAATTTGTTGCAGACAGTGAGAAATAAACAGCTGTTTTGGAATACTTTTTAATGCAAATAAAGCATAGGAAGTTAAATTGACCCTTACTATAGGATTTCAATTTCACCAGGACTTGAAGGAACGTTAATATAAGCTCATAACGTTCACAATGCACCAGGAATGATCTGTCCATTTTAATGATAATCTTAAAGAACCAAACTAAAATGTGTAGAAGCTGACGTACCTTTACTATAGAAGGTTACAGTAGAATTTCAGCAACCCTACAGTAAAGAAAGGTGTTCGCTTTCCATCCACTCGTGTCCCAATCTGCTATTCCACTTTATGTATTCCTGCAAACCTAAACAAAGACAAAAATGTGTCAGTTTTCCTCTGACTGAGCTGATGCTTTAGTGTGGGTAGATCAAAATTCTAATTTTGTGCTGAAATCTTTCTGCAGGCCTTGGTAAGTGAGAGAGTTTGACACCTAAGACCCCCCAAAACGCTGCGCCTTCTGGCTGAAGCCTTGCAACAGCTGCTCTGAATCGCTCCAGCTATTTGTCATGTAAGCCAATGCTGTGGGCTGATTGGCTGGCTTTGTTTAGCTAGTGGAGCTCCAATGCCTTCTGAGGCTAGAGGTTAAATTTAGGACTGCCCACTAACTACCCTTTTTTAGGACCCGACTCCTAGAAAATGACATCAAATGATGGTTTTCTATGCATTTTCATCAGAATGATTGAGAGGAATGTCCATGAGGTGAGGTGCTTCAGATAGTCTTCCAGGAAAAACCAAGTCCAGGAATAAGTTCCAGCTTTGAGTAATTGGTAAATTGCTTGTTCCTGCAATGATGGCCAATAAAGTCAGAAGATTCTTATCAGGCTGTGGTTTAAGGACCAGCATCGCCCTGAGCATCACTTCCATCTACCAACAGGCTGTAGAAGATGGTCAGTTCAACTGAGCAGGCCATGCAAAGAGTGCTGGAGAGTGAAATCTGGTGTGAGGTTTGATTTCGTGGTTTTTCCTTTGCTTACCGGTGACTTTAAAGTTAAAACGTTTCCCAAGCTGCCAGAGCCTCCCCAACTCTTCCCTCCTGAGAAATGCTGGGCAACAGCTCACAGCTGCAACGGCACTCCGGTTATCATGTGCTCCTATCCACCAATCAGTGGGCAGTATTCTCAGGTTTCAATAGCTAAATATACTTTAGCGACCCTTCAGAAAAGTGCACCTGTTCAGCAAATCATCAGTAATACAACTATGAGGAAGAGAAAGGAAAACACTGTAAAATACCTGGTTTCTTTGAACGAGGGAATGCAGGGTTGTTGCATTCACCAAGATGGAGTTCTGTGGAGGTATGTATCAGGAGTAATAGAGATCCTGGGGCAAAATGAGGTTTTCTCTGTGAAGATGGCCAGAGCAACTTCTTGAGGTCACTGGTTTGCATCCAAGTGTACATGGAGCCCAGAGGCCCCAGATAGAATGCGGATGTGGGCCACATAAGGCAATGATACGGGGCTGGTGGCCTTCTTATGGCCCGTACAAAATGGATGTAAGCCTGAAGTGGCCCACTTGTAAAATAGCAAAAATGCCCCAAATTTATCAAATTACATGTGGGCCTCTGTAGGCAAAGATGTGGTGTTCACGGCAATGTGTAATCTGAATGTGACCCCTATGGTGGCCCATGTGCTAAATAGTGAATATGGCCCAAATAGTGTCAACCAAATGTGATCCACCTTTGGCAAAAATGTGGCACAATCGACAAAGGCTAATCAGGGTGTAAACCAAATGTGGTTAACATATAAATATATCTGGGTCAGTTTTGGCAAAGATATGGCAAAGTAAGCACTGGCTAATGTGGCTGTGAGTCTAAAGTGGCCCGCACATGATGCCACAAATGTGGCACAGTTATCCTAAACCCTATCTGGGCCAGTTTTGGCAAATATATGGCATGGTAAGCACTGGCTAATGTGGCTGTGAGCCTAAAGTGGCACGCATATGATGCATCAACTGTGGCCCAGTTATCCTCAAACACATCTGGGCCAGTTTTGGCAAAGATATGGCACAGTTAGCGCTGGCTAATGTGGCTGTGAGCCTAAAGTGGCCCACATATTATGCCACAAATGTGGCACAGTTATCGTAAAGCCGTATCTGGGCCTGTTTTGGCAAAGATATGGCATAGTAAGCACTGGCTAATGTGGCTGTGAGCTTAAAGTGGCCATTATATGATGCCACAAATGTTGCCCAGGTATATTAAAACATATCTGGGCCAGTTTTGGCAAAGATATGGCTCAGTGAGAATTGGCTAACGTGGCTGTAAGCCTATGTGGCCCTTATATGATGCCGCAAATGTGGTCTGGTTATCCTCAAACATATTTGGGCCAGTTGTGGCAAAGATATGGCTCAGTAAGATTTGGCTAATGTGGCTGTGAGCCTAAAGTTGCCCGCATATGATGCCACAAATGTGGCCAAGTTATCCTAAAACGCATCTGGGCTAGTTTTGGCAAAGATATGGCACAGTGACCACTGGCTAATGTGGCTGTGAGCCTAAAGTGGCCCTTATATGATGCCACAAATGTGGCCCGCATATAAAATTACAAATATTGCCCAAATAATTAATAACAATTTGCCCCATATATTATAAAACAGATGAGGAACACTTCTGGTTGTAACACTTGAAAAGTGAGGCCACTTCTTGGATGTAACACTTGACACTGGCTAATTGAAATGGAAGCTTGAAATTGTAAATATGGCCTAATATAATTTGGCTACTTTTAGTAGGATGCAGCACAGTTAACCGATGCAGGGTGATCTGGATTTGAGTCTTAAGAAGGCTACATATGCAGGAATTTATTTTTTGAAACATGCTTTTAATGGCAGTTTTTTTTATATGTGTACTGTGCAGCATAAAAACAGAAGTGGAAAATAACTGCATTCGTGTGGACAGGGCCTAAGAGTACAATCATTATAGTGTATAATGATTGTACTCTTAGGCCCTGTCCACAATGATTGTACTCTTAGGCCCTGTCCACACGAACGCAGTTATTTTTAAAACCGCAGCTTTTTCTACGCGGTTTGGACGTTCGTCCACACGCAAAAGCAGCACCAGTTCACTGAAACCGAACATTTTTGAAAAAGCCTGCCAGGGTGAAGATTTTCAAAAACTGTTGCAGTGTTATCGTGTAGACAGCGAAACTGAGTTTTTGGCTTGTGACGTCGGAGCTTGCATTGTTATATCCGCCTACTGGAAACTTTTTCAGGCTTCTGATTGGCCAACATGGCTTTACCGTTAAGATTATATCGCCACCTATTAGATTGGCATGCTCTTGACAGTGCTTCATAGCATGCGTTTGCGTTATCATGTGGACAAAGATTTTTTTAAAAACGGAAGAAGGAAAAACTAAAAATACCTGTGTACGTGTGGACATGGCCTAAATGTCATGGTTTCTGTTCATGTTGGACTTTTTTTTCCTTTTTGCAAAACCGTTTCCCCTTGTTGTGTTGATTGTATTATTCTGTTCAGAGGGGCATTGCTCAAAAGTAGAATTAAGAAAGCCAGGATAACAGAAAAGGTGCGGCTTGACCTAGTTTAATCAGCGCATCCTGGCTTAGTCCGTTGCACGTTTGCTGAGCCAGGATGAGAATGTGCAGCTATGTCAAGCCAGGTGTATATAGTTGGGATAAGTGCACGTTCACGGCATTCTTAAACAGACCACGGGATTGATCACAGAATCAATGATGCAAAAATGGATAAAACCCATGTGGCATACTTGAGCAACAGCTTCTAATGGAAAAATATGAAGAGGTGAAACATATAATATGTAAAAAGGGAAATACAGCTGCTATAATAAAACAAAGAGAAAATGCCTGGCAGACAATAGCGGACCGATTGAATGAGTAAGTAGTCCAAATAACCAGTGCTCCACTGAAGCCATCATAATTACAATTCAAGCAGTTATTTGTCATTTCCATAAATTAACAGTTGTACACTTTGCCTTAAATGTGACCAGTGGACATGCATGTTACTCATGCAAACACATGTATGATTAATTGCAAACACTTATCCACTATGCGCATCCATCCATCCATCCATCCATAACCAAAAGACAAGCATGTCTGGCAAAAAGGACCTGCAGCACGTCAAGATTAAGTAAAGAATTTTGGCAGGCGGTAAGTGACTTGATGGGTGAATTTTTTATTTTTTTTTTTTACAAATTAGGTGAATAGTGTCTGCTGACATTTTATTGTCTGTATTGATTTCAGCATTAAAAAAAGGCTCATGTATCTGGCACGGGCGGTGGCCCTCCAAACCAAGACTTCACCACAGCAGAGGAGCTGGCCCTGGAGTTGAATAAAGGGAAGCCAGTGATGGAAGAGATCCAGGGAGGGACAGCCACTGACTCTGGCCCAGCAAGAGAAACTGGCCTCTTCATACAAGGTACATTTATTGCCATTCTACTGCACATGGAAAACAATCAAATATTTAGATTTTTTTTATGTGGACTGTCTGAATTTGCCTTCCCTTGCAGTGTCTGGTAACACACTTACACTTCTGGAGCCACCAGACTATGATCCGCCGGTGAGTACTCTTTATTAAAATCATATGCTTGGCACATCCTGTCAAAACTATCAATACAAGTTCTATTGAATATGGCAGAGGGAAGGCACATCTGCAGCAGTGGAGTGCACTTCTGCCGATGATGAGACGGTGTCGCTGGACTCCAGAAGGCTTGAGGTGTCATGTCAATTTTGTGTAAGTTTTTAGTCCATAATGGATAAGTAGTCAGCAGTGTGATTTCTAATAGAACATATATTTTTAACAGGATCCAGACACTGCAGCCTAGTAACATAGTGAGTATTGCCTAAAGTAAACCTACATTATGCACAAATCCCGCTGTGCTAATTGATAGGTGTTTTACAGAATTCACAAACTGTCAGACGTCTCTACACAATGCATCTTAAGAGACAGATAGAGCTGGCAGAGGGCAAGATCGAAGTGAACAAGAGAAAGCTGCAGGACATGGACCTTGAGATGGAAATTAAATGCAAGACACTGAGGAAATCCAGAAACTAGAGAGAGAAGTGGACTTGGAAATCCAGAAACTAGAGAGAGAAGTAAGTGATTTCAGTTCACACTGCAACCATGACTGCACAATGTATTAATCATTGTTATTTTTTCTCTCAAAAGCTCCAAGGTGACAAGTGATGACAGCAAAATAAAAAAATTAAAAATACAAAAACATTGTGGTCTCGTACCTTTTTCATTAATGTCCAGTACACTATATAGTTATTGATCCAGTGAATTGGAACTAGAATTTGGGAAGATAACCACACAGTGTGTGCTACTAATGTCAAACAAAATGCACGCACACATGAAAGAGTGACATACATTATGCTTTATTAAAGGATAGGCGAAATCAAAACAAAATTAACTTAAATAATTTGCTATATATTGTTCTCTGACTAGTCTACCATTTATGTTATCTGGGAAGATGGCAGCATTGTCCCAGACAATATCCAAAGCAACTCTGGGAGCCCTTTCTTTTTTTAGGCTGGCAATATTGTGCAGCACTGTGCAGGCAACAGTTACGTCGCAGGCCCTGTCTGGGGAGACCCTCAGGTGGTGCAGGTACTGAAATCGTGATTTCAGGAGGCCAAAGGTCATTTCGATTCGAGCCCTCGTTCTGGCATGGGCATGGTTGTAAGCCTGCTGTGCTGGAGTTTGGGGGTCTGCAAGGGGGGTCAACAGGAACGTCTCACAGGCATAGCCTTTGTCTCCTAGCAGCACACCAGAGAACTCACCTGAGAATACAAAATATAATTCTTACAACTAGCAGAGTAAAACTTCTGACACACACATGATGTCCAGGGTGCTTTAAAAAATTGGGGTGGCTTACCTAGTGAGAGTCTCTGGTAAATTCTACTGGCCCGAAAGACTCTGGAGTCATGGACCGAGCCAGGCCACTTTGCCTCTAAATTTGTGGTAAGGCAGTCAGCATCACAGATCATCTGTAACAATAACATGTGACCTATTAAGGTCATTTAATGCACAGAAATAATTTATGTAGCTGACAGTAACCATAAATCATTCTTACCTGAACATTGATACTGTGGAAAGATTTCCTGTTAACATAATCTCCCTCATGTGCCCCTGAGGGCCGTTTGATACGGATATGGGTGCAATCCACTGCACCAATGACATTAGGGAAAGCTATAAAAAATTTGTTTCCTACTGTGACTGTGCTAATGTAACATTTTTTTGTTGTAATCTGTAATTAGTGTTACCTGCAATCTTGTAGAACTCCTCCTTGATGTGGTGGAATCTTCTGTGGCCAGGGAAGGTGATGAATATGTGAGCAAGTGATTTCAGTGCTAGACTAACATTTCTTATCATGCGGCAAATAGTGCCTTTATTGAGGTTTTCAGCATCTCCAACAGAATAAATGAACATGCCACTGGCGCGCCACAACAGGGCCATCCGTTCTTGGTGGCATCAGTCTAGCGCGTGGCTTCGCCCACGGTTCTGCCTGTTGTCATCGTTGGACCCAGCCAGCCTCTAGCCCGATCTCCAGATATTCGGTGATGCCCATCTCTACCGCTGAGAATCTGTTACCGTCTCTCAGTCAGATATCGTCTGCAAAAGGCCCCACCTGGGTCTGCCTAGTCCCGAAAACTCTTTCATGCCTGAATGCTGTCTGAGTAATTAACACTCCTCTTCTAGTACATCAGCCCACAAAGGGGTCAACGCCCATCACTTAGACTGAAAACGCCTTGAAAATCGACTTAAGCCTATCTATACAATTAATTGACCTCGTCTGGACTTAATAAACCCCACCTTTGGCAACTTTCTCAGCCATTTCTTATATTCTCACAACTGCATAATATATGTATTCCCATCAAACCTCTGACATGCCATATGACACAGTCTCTCATATAACACTAAAATAGGCAACTTCGATGAATGACTATAGCGAAGTATTTTTGAATGCAGAAATAATTTAAATGATGCCACATTTATACAGAAGACCTGGAGTGACGTAAAACATTAATTTCTATAGCATTGACGAGCGGCAATCTAACCCAGATAAATCACTATGTTAATCTTGCCTGGTGTTAGCCTGCTCTTGGCAGTCACGGCTTAGCTCAAAGAATACTCTTCCTAGCAACATAACTTGCTTAAGTTAGCCTGCTTTCATTGCAACTGATCAGGGCTAATATCAACCAGAGATAACGGAAAATCCTCCAGCTTATCCCCTTATCTATGCTTTTGTGGCAAACCCCCCCGGGTGCTGCCTATTAATTATCCTTGTTCTGGTCTTATAACTTAAGTTCCTGTATGTTCACTATTTGATTTTTTTATGGTCTAACACTACCTGTTGTTGACTGCTACATTGTGTTGGATTTACACTTGTTGTTAAGATGGGATATATAACCCTTCTCATCTTCGTCGGGTGGTGCTTTAACCACAGCCTAGCTATGACGGCTCCACCTGTGAGATTTAACTCCGTGGGGTCTGCGTGAGAAGCATTTAGGTTCAAACTTGTGAAGAACTGTTTTTAAAGTCTTGGAATGTGTCTTTGAATATTTATCTGTGACATTTGATTTGCTGCTTGTGCAAAACTTGGGTCAGGATGATTTGATCAAGTGGGGCACATTTCTGGAACCTATTTGAACATTTATGGAGGACTTTTTTAAATTTCTCTTTACAATGTTGTGTATTTTTGATGCATAACTCACTTAAGGCTTAGCGTGGCTCAGATAATGTATATTTATGGTTTATTTTGTTCATTATTAGCTAAAATGTGGCTGTGTAGTGGCCTACTTGTGGACCACTGCTAAAATGCTACCATTCCATGCAGCATGTGGGCCACATGAGGAATGTGGGGAAGACAAGGATTAGAAAAAAAAAATCTGTGGCCCACATTAGGGCCAGTTTTGGTTTATTTGGTTGGCTTACATGCAGCAATGCTAAGCTTACTTGAGGCCCAAATCTGGCAAACAGAATGGACTGCCCAAATGCCATTATTCCACGCAGTATGTGGGCCGGAGAAAGGTGTTGGATTTGGGCCGGATCTGGGCCAGAATTAAAATAAATGTGGCCCAGATTTGGGTCAGTTCTGGTTTATTTGATTTTTTTTTCATGGCTGACATGCAGCCTACCTATGGCTTGCTTGTGGCCCAAATTTAACAAACAGGATCGGACCGCCCAAGTTCTTCTGGATCTGGGCCAGAATTAAATGGCCCAGATTTGGGCCAGTTCTGCTTTATTTGGTTTATTCATGGCTGACATTGGGCCTTCTTTTGGCTTGCTCGTGGCCCAAATCTGGCAAACAGGAGCGGACCGCCCAAGTGTGGGCCAGATCTGGGCCTCAGGAATTTTACTCTCTGGGGGTGAAATCAGGTCAAGGCTGGGGGCAAGAGGGAAATAAACTGTTGACTTGTTAACCCAATTACAAACATCTAGAGTGACTGACAATAAGAATGATCTGATTCTAAGTCAATATTCTATATAGAGGCACTATACTCAATGCATGTGCACATTCCATCATACATGCATTACATAGCTCAGCACAATATAAATCTTCACATATTCCCTTTATATTTTCTTCTGGATTTGCCTAAATGTTCTTTGACTGTATTTTTGACCAGACATGTCTTTAATACATTCTATTTGGTAAAACATTCTCATACAATTTCTGGCAGTTGACTTGTTTTGTTTTTGTTAATACCATAGTGGGAATTATTGGGGGTCTGACCACCCTATTTAAGGGTTTAAGTCTGGTAAAAGTATTTCATTTTTATTCTTTAAGTAAATATACGTTTCAATATGGGTTTTAAACATTTCAGTAAGGTTTAAAGTTTGATTACAAATTAGTTAGAGCACAAGCCCCAAATATTACTCCAAAAGCCTTGTCTGATGACAGACCATATAATCGTTTTCCTTGACAATATTTCAATAATTATGTCATGTGTATTTTTATTAACTGTTCGGAATGCCAGATTCGCCAATGAATCACTCTTTTGACTGAGGTCTGAATTAGTTTACGAATCAGTTTGACTCACGTACTGAATAGTTTGCAGCGGATTTTTACATGGTTAGGGAAAACTTATTAAACAGAAAAGAGCTGGGTAAGGTGAATATTTCCAAACAATCCATTGCAGGAAACAAAAATGGCAAAAGTCACTTATCGTTTGTCAGCGATGGTACACCTCTTCGTTGCGCATGCAGTTTCTGACTCTGCTGCAGGGGAAGACAAGCAATTTATCATGGTATATATCCATAATAGTATGAAAATATGGGGAGACATTTTGAAAGACTGATGAAAGGCTACAAACGCCCCTAGTAAGAAAACGAATGTAAATTACAGAAAATATGCGCCAACAGTGAACCCAAATTGGTAACCATAGCAACAGTCATCTGCTCTCTCGCAATTTCCATTAGGATCAGTTTTAGAGAATATGATAAAGCAACATAAATACTCTGTTATATACACAAGTACTTTTTGCTGCTCCCGAAAATTAAAGGCCGTAACCCCCTTGAAAATCATTGTAGCCTATAATTCGTAACACTTAATTAGATTATCTAAGGAAAAAATAGCTTTTCATCTAAGTGCTTCGGCAGACAGACAGCAGCTGTCTCACCCTTCTGTGCTCTTTGGTGTCTAATCTAATTCTGATGAGCATGTTACAGTATTAAAACTATTCAGGGACGCTCAAAAATACAGCTGACACTATTTTTAAAGCATCCTGTGGCAGTAAGGGGGTATAATGATGTTCAGCCACAGAGGCCATATGTCTATTTACTTTAGCCCATTATATCATTGCGTCTCAGGAACAGTACACCTCCAGACACGTGACATCTATATTAATTTGATAGGGACGTCCTCCAGCCATTCCCACTCAAAAGTCCTGCAGTTCTCCAGATCTCCATTGTGGGGCGGCGAGACTGAGCTGAATGAAAGGCAGCTGGGACTGTGTGTCAGCTCAGTGTTCCCACTGTCCTCATCATATCTCAAGGCTCATTTCTGCAAGACCTAGCACTGACACTTATCACATCAATGTTCAAATGTACTTGTTTATATGCAGAGCACATTAAAACATATTTACACATTGCATTTTACAAAAAAGCTCACCTTTGGACTATATAATATATATGTTTTTTTTAAATATATTGTTTGTAATTGATTCTAATCATTTAAAACTTTTTAACCAATTTGCAGAATTTTCACAATGTATTTTATGTATGTGGCATAACAGTGTTAAGAGATGCCAAGGGTTTCACAGGCCAGGGTTATTATAGTTAAGTAAAAAAGGGGAAAAAAAGTCCCTTGAAATAAAATAAACGTTAACTGAAATCAAATAAAATATAAAAACCTTATTTTATTTCAGGTAGTTGACAACATTTCTCATTTTCATTTATTTTAAGTAAAAAATTTTAAAAAACCAACAAAAAAACAAAAATTAATCAAACTATATTAATGATTTAAAAAACAAAAACTTATAAAATGACAAAAACACAACAAAATTGCAAAAAAAATGAACAAAGTAAAATAAAACTGAAAATATAAAGAAATAAAAACTTGGTAAAATAACTAATAGAAGCTATGATAGTATCTCAATGATAAAAAAAACACCTAAAATAACACTGTCACAGACTAGCAGGGTGAAAATAACACCAATATGCAGCTAATGTGTTAATTCTATAGATTTGTTGCTTGCAAATGAATAATAGATCAAAATGGGCAAACAAGGTGGAAATTTGAAGTCTAAAGCATAACTCTATAGGTCAATGGCTGATATTTTCAACTTGTGTCACATATTTTAAGATATGGAAATGTAAATGATGATGCAGTTTGCCTAATTGAGATGCGTATGGGTGAGACAAGCCAGCATTAATAATAAAACCAAAAAAAGAAAATATATGGAGAGAAGCATCGAACAGTCTTCATATTAGTTGAGATCATATCTTGATAATATCAAAGATTGAACTATTCAGTACACTGAAAAAATGGTAACATCTAAATTAACTGGTTTTATAAAAAAAAAAAAACAGCACCACTGAATAAACGAAATACATCTGTTTATACCAACAAAACTTAATGCAGATAAAAATAGCTCAGTAACATTTTAGTATAGGGACCAATTCTCACTAAACTAGTTGCTTATTAGCATGCATATTGGCTGTTTATTAGTACTTATAAAGCACATATTAATATCTTTTAAAAACCTTAATCGTATACCACATGCCTAATCGTAACAACTACCTTATTACCCTATTAATAAGCAGCAAATTAGGAGTTTATTGAGGCAAAATTTGTAGTTAATAGTTAGTCAATAGTGAGAATTGGTCCCCAAACTAAAGTCTGACTAATAGTTCTTTAAGGTAACAATTACAGGTTACCACTTTTTACAGTGTACATACTAACAGGATGGAAAGCGATACGTAGTACATGTAAAAACATGTACTACTGTGCTTATGCACAATTCTTCAGTACAGTGTGGCATGAGACTTTGAAGCTTAGTCATTGGAAAAAAACAGTAGGTAATAAAGGGGGTCTGACCAGCTGAGGATGAGTATTAAAACACCTTATGACTCCTCGTTTAAATAAAAACGCATCTCTCACTCTGAAAAAGAAAACACTGTGGTACACAGCTGCAGATACTGTGCTAGAGAAACCCCGTTTACCATGACTCATGAAGTTAAACTTAAAATATAATTAAAAGTCTGCATGAACATCATCTGCAAAATCAAATGTCAGAAAGTAGACGAGTTTGTATAGGAATAGCATTCTGTGACAGTAGCGGAAATGTCATTGCGCAGTGTTTTTGAAATTTTATATAACAAGTACACTAAGAGTTTATGAGTTTTAACAGACTCATTAATGTGTTGTCCTGCTTCAGATAGATATAAAAATAACTATCAGGATAATGGTGTCTCACATGTCATTATTAGGCACTGATGTTCTACATGAGATCATCTCTGGGAGAGAGTCAGTCGAGGGTCAAGGACTCTTCAGTGTGGAGAGGACCAGCATAACAGCTCAACAACAACAATTAATGGCTGTTAAAAAGAAAACTTAGCACTAAAGTTAAACATTTTTCCCCTAAAATGGTCTTAAAAAATAAATAAAAATAATAATAATTTGGCATTGATGCCATTTTTACATATTCCTTAACTAGATTTTAAGATGCAGATTTAAAGTGCATTGTGTTTGTTGCCACTGACAGCAAATTCAATTAGCCTACAAAAATTATCTATCCACATTAAAATATTTTAAAATAATAATTGTAAAACAACACTTTCTCTTTACATTTAAATAAAACTATTCTTAAAAATAAAGGTATTTTATTGGCATTAAAGGTTCAATGAAGAACATTTAATATCCATGGAATCTTTCCATTGAACAAAAGATTCTTTATAGTGGAAAAAGGTTCTTTAGCTTTTATAAATGTTCTTCAGACCAAAAAAAGGTTCTTTAAGAATTGTTTACTTCGGGAACCAAAAATGGTTCTTCTGCATTTCAGTATTGCTGTGAAATGTTTCTTTGTAACCTTGTTTTTAAGAGTGTATGTAAATGTATTAAAATGTTCTGTTCTTATTAAAATGAAATAATTACAAAATTAACCTGCTCTGAGGTCCAAATTCTGTGATAATATTATATGCTTGGTCTGTGGTATGTATTGAAATACTATAATTTTATCACAAAAGTTCCTGCCAGATTAATTAATTCTTTTCTTAAATGTATAACTTTTTTTTTCTTCCAAGTAAACAATTCAATTAAATATGATGCGATTTAATTTTTTTCCTTTCTCTTTGGAGTGTTAACAAGCTGATTGTGCATAGATAAGATCACTGAAGTTGCAAAGTCTCAAAACCAAAGAGATATTCTTTATCAAAGGTTAAGACTCTGCCACGCCCCCCCTAAAAACAGCTCGTTCTAACACGCCCCCACATATCTACCCGCAATACTGTATGGAAGAGAAAGAATTATTAGGCGATAATGCCTCCCAAGATGTTAACGCCCACGAGAGAGGCCGGTAGTTTCCACAGTTAATGTCCCAAACAGGTAGTGTTGGCATTAATAGCAGCCATAGCGCTCACGGAGGTGAGACGCTGTGTGTTTTATAGACGAAAGCAAAAGCACGTTATTTGGCCCTTACGGAAGAGTAGATGCCGTTTAGGAATCTGTGTTAAGAATTACTTACAAGAACATTAGACCAAAGCCCAGCATGCATTTTATGGACAACCGTTTTGAACCTAGGAGAAGGAGGTAATTAGACTGGTCTTATGAAAATCTGGCGTTCTGAATCAGTACTGTTCTGTATAGTTTTAAGTATTTGCTACGGACTGTTCAAATGCAGAGTTTTGCGCCATCCGTGTCATGGTGAGCGAGAGAGAGCAGAATAGGCGCGCGAGAGGAGAAAGCGAAGAAGAGAGCCCAGCGAGGGAGAGAGAAAGAGAGAGATGCAGAAGTGAGAGAGATGTGGCCCGCACGAGCGCAGAGACGTGCCCAAGAGCGGGGGACCGGGTCACAATACCCAGTAGGGATCAGCTGTCTTAACCGTGGCCTTGTTGTGTATCAAACCTCCCGCTTTCATCACTGTGTCTGTCACGCGACTCAGTTGCCCTTTCGGGCTTGAACTGTTGGTAAAACTAATGACATTATTTACGGTCTTTACATTTATTTTGAAAGATGAAGCTCGCGATTATGGTAAGGGGCGTTACATTTCCGACAAGTGCTTGCGGTGTTTGGCCAATCACAATGCACTGGGTCAGCTGGCCAATCAGAGCAGACTGCACTTATCGGAAGGAGGGACTTTGTAGAAAACAAAGCGTTTTGAGAGAGGCGGGCATAGAAGGACCTACAAGAATTAAAGTATTGAAACACACTAATGTGTTTTTGAACATTAAAGCATAATAATGCTATAATACACCAAATACACAAAATAATGATCTTTAAAAAAGCATCATATGACCCCTTTAACAATTAACATGAGAAGTTCCCTTTCAAACCATGTGTCGCCCCCTAGAGGTAGCAAAAAAACTGAGACAAATAACCAAGCTCAACATTGTCAATTTTGCTTAAAGCTCCATCGGGAAAAATCTGTAGAGAATTAAAGTGTGAAACATCTGTCATGACAGATAAAAACACTTTATTTAGTATTTTACATGAGTGCAGTCTCCTCTTGCATGGTAATGTGTCTCCTCATTCCAGAGGAGACAGAGAGTCAGGTGCAGGCACAAGGTTAATGAAAATACTGGACTGTACACACTGGGCAACACCATTTCAGGTAGCTGGGCAAAGCAGCGAGGCCACTCCAGGTAGGGTTCTGCTCAGCTAGAGACGAGTCCTCTCAATCCAAGGTCTGTGCAATCCCCGTTACTCATTCAAAGGCCATTCACGCAGAAAAACACTGAGTTTATGCTGTCTCGCAAGTCCTGCATTTTTTAGTTAGTTAGTTGCAGATTGTTTGTTCACAGGTCTCAATAATCTGTAATAAATTAATCAAACAAGTTCATTTGACGTCGCTGGGTCACCTTCACAGTGAGTGACACCCGGCCTCCACGTCCTGTGGGAAAGATAGAGAGAGCACACTGCTATCTGAGGTCAGAGGTCATCTTACTCGCAGCCGTGACATCATCCATTCTAGACCCTGGCAGAGCCTGCGGACAGGAAAGAGACATTCAGCTCGGCCAGTTAACAATGCTCCTTTTTCTTTCTGTAAATTGGACAAAGAAAGACATTTGTGCTTTCTGTCTGTCAGTCAGAGAAAAGCCTCTGAACTAATGACCCTGGCCATAAAATGAGGTGCAGCAAACATTAATGACCAAGCACACTTTGTTTCAAAATCCACTGACTTTCTGGATCACATTATGGCTTAAAACGTATTTATATTATTTTCTGTGCATTATGGTATCTGTGTGCATCCACAAAGCAGTTAGAATGGAGTTAGAAAAAGGTCATTTGAATTTGCTTTGATACGTTTTGTGAAATTTTGCATTGGCCAGGGTTGTCCATGAAAGCTAATTTCCACCATAAAAAGTCATGCTTTGGTAAATCAGTCGTAACACAGAAGTCAAAATTATGAAATAAAAAGTCAAATTTATGACATGCTAAGTTGCACTTTTTAACAATTTCCACTTTTTGTCAATTTTTTACTTTTAACACCAATTTAAACCTTTTTTTTGTCAATTATGCTTTATCTCATTTGAACTTTTTGTAATAATTTTAACTGCCATAATTACGACATCTCTCAATTTCGACTTTATGCCATAATAATGACAAAGTCAATTCCTCAGATATTTTTTGTTTTCATAATTTTGACTTTTGTCATAATAGTACCAAAAAGTCAATATGAAAAAAAGTATAAATTACAAGATAAAAAGCAATAATTATTTCTGCGCCAATAGCCTCGTGCACATATAGCGCAGTTGCGCTTCAGGGGTCCCGAGTTCGAGTCCCGGCTTGCGACCTTCCTGTCCCCTTATCGCTCTCCCACTTCACCTCCTGTCAATATTTAACTGTTCTATCAAAACAAAGGCCAAAATTCCAAAAATAAATATTTTTGACCAAAAATTATGACCAAAAAGTATTTTTTGAAATAAAAAGTCAAAATTATGATTACTAATTTTTTTAATCTTTATTTAAAGGGTTAGTTCACCCAAAAATTAGCCCATGTTTTACTCACCCTCAAGGCATCCTAGGTGTATATGACTTTCTTCTTTCAGACGAATCCAATCAGAGTTATATTAAAAATGATCCTTCAAGCTTTAGAAGGGAGTAGTTTTTGTTCAACAGTCCAAAATAGTCAAATAAAGAGCATCCATCCATAATAAAATG
Organism: Sinocyclocheilus anophthalmus; assembly: GCA_018155175.1. NCBI lineage: Eukaryota > Metazoa > Chordata > Actinopteri > Cypriniformes > Cyprinidae > Sinocyclocheilus > Sinocyclocheilus anophthalmus. Next base: position 379,414 of record JADLZN010001827.1, on the reverse strand, counting down.
TGCCTCACACTGCTCCGGGGGGTGAATAAGCCGAATCAATGCGTTTGTGTTTTTGTTAGAAAAATATCCATATTTAAAACGTTATAAACACTTTTCTCTCACTTCCGCTAACTGTCATACGAGCAAGCCGTTCCGAGCGGATGACATAGGACGTACGCGTTGGGCGCGCCTCTGAGATATGCTAGTCTCGCGAGTTTGTTTTACAGGGAGCAAAGGAAGCAAATTTCCTTACTTTAGCGAAAGAAAACCAGTCTCCTCTCGACTTATATCGAAATCCTCCGACATTTTTCTTTTACAATCCTTGTGTTGTGCTATCTATCTGAATCAGTAATCATTTTCGTCGCATGCGAACTGCGCAACATTCCTAGGCATCCGTCACCGAACGGCTTGCTCGTACACAGTTAGCGCAAGTGAGAGAAAAAGGGTTTTATAAAACGTTTTTAATATGGATATTTTTCTTACAAAAAATGCATCGATTTGCTACAGAAGGACTTTGTTCACCCCCAGGAGCCGTGTGTGGCACTTTTTTTATTATGGATGGATGTGCTTTATTTGACTAATTTTGGACTGTTGAAAAAAACAACCGCTTACTGCCATTCTAACGCTTGGAAGAGCAAGGATACATTTTAATATAACTTTGATTGGATTCATCTGAAAGAAGAAAATCATATACACATAGGATGCCTTGAGGGCGATTAAACATGGGCTAATTTTTTTTTTGGGTGAACTAACCCTTTAAATCGTTTTGTCCTTATGTGGTGAAAATAGGCATATTTCTATAGTCTGTATAAAGGCATCAAAGATGGAAAATTCTGGTTTATTAAAGGGGTCATATGATGCTATCTTAAAGATCCCTTTTTGTGTATTTTGTGTAACATAATATGTTGACATGCTTTAATTTTCAAAAAACAATTTTTTTTCAAATACTGTATATTATTGTAAGTCCTCTATGCCCCGGCTCTCTCAAACCTTTTCAGTTTTCTACAACTGCCCCGCTTACCGACAAGCGCAGTCTGCGTCTGATTGGTCCGCTTGCCCCGAATGCTTGTGATTGGCCCAACACCCGCCCAGCAACGTCTTCGTAAATGGTAACGCCCCTGTACCAGGTTATCGCAAGGCTGTTCTCTTTCAAAATACATTAATTATAGAGCCCGAAAGGGGAAGACAGAGTCTCGTGACAGACACAGTGATGAAGCTGGTAGGTGTTTGTGATTTGCCCCCACCCCTCCCGCTCTCTCGCATCGGCTCTCTCTCTCTCTCTCTTTCTCGCGCTCTCTTTCTCTCTCTCTCTCGCTCGCTCTCTCCCTCTCTCTCTCTCTCACATTACACGATGCGCAAAACTCCGCATTTGAGCAGTAAATAGCAAATACTTAAACTAATAACAAAATATACTTACAGTAGCTGATTCAGAAGTCAGAATTACCTCCTCTCCTAGTTCACGAAACGGTCGTCCATAAAATACATTGCTGTTCTGTTATAAGTAATCTTAAAAGATTCCTAAATGCATCTACTTCCAGAACGCCAAATAAAGTGCTTTTGCTTTCGTCTAGAAACACATAGCGTCTCCCTGACATGGCTGCATCAACACTAACTGCGGTTACTGAAACTACGCCTTCTTTCTTTGCATGCACATTTGGGCGGCATTATGGTAATTTTCCACATAGTGAGGTAGATATGTGGGGGCGTGTTAGAACGAGCCGTTTTAGGGGGGTGTGGCAGAGTTTTAACTTTGATAAAGAATATCTTTTTTTTTGAGACTTTAGTCTTTGCAACTTCGGGATCTTATCTATGCACAATCAGCTTGTAACACTCCAAAGAGAAAGGAAAACTTGAAATCGCATCATATGACCCCTTTAATAAAAACAAGCATAGAAACACAAGGAAATATCTGTATTTGTCTGATGGCAATTGCCGTCTAAGCAACTTTTAGACATCTAATACGGATTCATCACTTCCATCAATGCTAGTTCTATATTCAGCCAAAATGACCAGAACAGTAGACTGTTACACAATCTGTGACTCATTACATCTCTACTGATGGAAAAAAATAATTTAACTGGATCTTTGTATTACATGTTTTTTGTGTGGCTCTGTAGGTTTTTGTGGCTTTACCCTTCTCCAGTGAGAGCACAGCAGGCCTGGATGTGCCACTGATGGTCTTTGACAGAGGTAAGCTGAAGACTCTGGGAAATCTCAGCAACAGTCATACAACCCTTCACATCTTGCTTGTTGGCGAAAATCAACAAACCAGCTTTTTTCAGATCCTAATAAAGAGAAAAGAGGAATTGAAATCAAGTAGTGTGATGATGGAACAGAAGAGAAAACCAGACAGTCTCAGAATAATCCCTTCAGCAAATATGTGTGCATGAACACCAGTTCTCATAGTGACATACATATACTCGCCTCATGGGCTAACATCCTGTAGAGCTCCTCTCTGGTCACTGAGATTCTCTCTCTGTCTGTGCTGTCCACGACCACGATCACAAACTGCACAGGAGAAACACATTAATGAGACGTACTCTTTATAATTCAAGATAATTTTACAACTGTCTCAGTGCGTCTACCTCTGTGTTAGTGTAGTAAGTGTTCCAAGAGGAGCGTAGTGATTCCTGTCCTCCAATGTCCCACATAAGGAAATGCGTATTATTGACCACAATCTCTTCCACATTGCTGCCTATGGTGGGTGAAGTGTGCACCACCTCATTCATAGAGCTGGAGATTACAAAAATGACATGAGCACAAAAAGAACAACAAATAGGACAATACCACAAATACAAAAACACTACAAAATGAGGCTGTAATTTGCATGATGTAATCACACCATTGCATAAACTTGTGTATATGTTTGGTGTCAGTAATTTTTTTGAAAGAAATTAATACTTCTATTCAGCAAGGACACATTAAATTGATCAAAAGTGACAGTATAGACATTTACAATGTTATAAATGTTTCTACTTTAAATAAATGCTGCTCTTTTGAACTTTCTATTCAAGGAAACCTGAAAAACTATCACAGTTTACACAGAAATATTAAGTAGCACAACTGTTTTCAACATCAGCATATTAGAATGATTTCTGAAAGATCATGTGACATTGAAGACTGGAGTAATGGCAGCTGACAATTCCGCTGTATCAAATCACAGGTATTAAAAAAAAAAAAAAAACATTATTTTTATTATGTTGAAATATTATTACTAAAACTGTTATTATTGAGTGTTTTTACTGACCCCAAACTTTTAAATTATAACTGTTTAAATCAAGAATGGACTATTAGATTTCTAACTAGATTATAACTAGTGCAATAGTACTTACAACTGATAAAGTATGGTGGTCTTTCCTGCATTATCCAGCCCAACAATAATGACTTTGTGCTCTGGGGGAAAAACAGGAAGACAGTTAGGCTAAATGTTTTAGTAATCACTTTAGATCATACCCAGCATTGCAGCTAGTCTTCAAAATCTTTGCTAGAAATTAGCTAGAATATTTCATACACAATCATGTGTAAAACCAGTATTTGACTGTGTTATTGAGAAATGTCTCATCCTATACAGTAACTCAAAGTATAATGGGTGGTGTCAAAGTCTTCTCACAACAGAAAGGAACTGAGCAAATATAAAGAACTGAATAATGGCCAAACCCAAAGAGTAAAATATGCTGCATGTCTCAAACATGTTTTAGGCTTGAGACCAAAAGAGCCAGCCCAGCTCCTGCCCTTAAAGGCACTGTTTAATACCTATATTAACCACAAACAATTGTGTACGAGATAATACAGTGCACTTTATACATTCAACTTAGTATCTGATTTTAAAAAGTTGTGAATTTGCCATAAAATGTATAAAACACCACAGATTTTTAAAATGGACCCCTGCCCAGCATCTTAGTAAAGATTCTACATTTTAAAATTACTATGATTATTATGCTGTGCAGCACCATTAACCACACTGCAAACAATTAACCAACCTCAAATTCTAAATGACTCCGGATAGGGTTGTTTGCACCTGCAAAAGCATCAAAGGCATGACAGACTAGGTGACGTGGTAACACCTTTGAGTGTGTGTAAAGGTGGCTGAATAGTTTCCACAAGAGAAAACAATGCTTAGTTACACTTGCAACAGAACTTTGCATACCGCAGTTTATCAAGCATGACAATGGCAAAAAGCATAATATGCAAATATCTTAATCTAATCTAATTTAACTGACTGCCTCATGCAAAATAGCCAGCACGTTTTTTCTGCCTCATTGCCCAACAGAGGAAACAGGTTTTATATAATAATACACATATCAGTCACCTTTTTGAGGGGGTTTCTTCTTCATATAGCAAAAGTGATTGTGAAAACTAATTTGGCTGGAAATTAAACACGTCTCTCACGCAATTATAATTTTGATAAAACCATTAAATAGAAAAGGGAAATGAAATCAGCATCCACAGACAGGACGTGAGGAAACATTTGAAGGCTGCGATTCATATCTGCTGAAACTGATAAACTTGTTAGACATGATACCCGAATATGATTATTTCAGTATGATCAAACCGCAATTGTCTGAACCAGTTTTCAAATAATCAGAATTCTCATTAGAGGTCATAAATTACAAGACACCCTGAACCTGAAGATGATTGACAGACAATATGAATTGGAGAATAAAGAGAAAGAAACTAAAGAGGAAAGACTAACTCTTATCTGAGTCAACCCCATGAACAGACATACAACAGAAGAAAACACTGCACTCCACGTCACTACTACAGACCTGCATTAGGTATTCAAGGACATTCAGACACACCCATTCAGATGTGTTACAAAATGAGTCATGCACGAGTATGCACATTAGATAGACTGCTGTCCTTTTTGGGGACACAGAAACTTGTTTTGTCTGAAAAAAAGAGAGAGCGCTCTCAAAAGATCATTCTGTAGAGAAGACCTCAGTCTTGCTCTTGTTAGACTGGGCCATTTAATTTGAAATTAACAAACAAAAGAGCAAAATCTCAAATAACAGCATTCCAAAGAGATGCTTTTACCAAGACACTGTGAAACTGATGACACTCAGAATTTAAGGCTGATATAATCATCATGTCAGCTAAGAATTCATATACTAAAGAAGGTCCAAAGGTTAGGGTGTATTGTAATTTATGAGCTTTAGTACTTCAATGAAATGTTTTGCTTTCTCATTTCTTGTATTCACAAGAACATACAAAATAGCTTAAAACCTAGTCCTTTTGTTTGTAGCAGAAAAGATCATGGCTAAATGGCACACACGAGGTGTAACGCATTGAAATATAAAACTGTGTTGACATTTAGATTTAAAAAGGTGCCTGGAGTTACACGGTTCCGGGTCTCTCTTTCTAGCTGAGCTCATAAACAGGCATGACAAGGTCTCAAAAAAAAACAAAAAACGAAAAGGTAATGATATCTGTAAATTATCCAACTTTAATATAAGCTTGTACTCTCCTTTTTGTTTTTTTTTTAAACTGTGAAATACGACTATTCAATTTCAACCAATCATAATCTATGTAACCAGCCAGGCAACTTTAGTCTGTGACATCAGTAAGATTATTTGTTCACAGAAAAATGTTTCATTTGCAAGGCATTAACACTACATAAATATACAACAGTAATGCACAAAGCTGACAACTAAAACAAAAAGACAAAACTAGCCGGTTCATCACAGTGCGGGATTTCATTTGCAGTGTCAACTATCACAACATCTACCCTAAAGACTGAGAAACATTTCAAAGAAACCTTACACTCACATTCTCAAAGTTTGTTCCTGGAAAGCTTCATACTAACCTGAACAAGAACAGACATGAAACTGAGGAATAAACAAAGAAAAATCAAAGGGGTACAACGTGTGCATGAAGGGCTTAGAATCTACCCATTCACAGACTCTGATTAGATCACTTCTGTCTATTGCATGAAATGTTTTGAAAGAATTTAAGCAGTTGTGTGAGGCAATTCTGAAGTGTGATGCAAAACATGGACAACAAAACACGGATGTGTGTTTTAGGTATGAAAAGATTTACTTTAGATGTTTGGGGTCAGAACAATTTTATTTTTTGAAAAAAACAAAAAAACTAAAATCAATACCTTACCTTTATTTAGCGAGGATACTTCAAATTGATCAAAAGTGACCGTAAAGAGATTTATAATGTTAAAATAAATATATATTTCAAATAAATGCTGTTCTTTTGAACTTGCTTATTCGAATGGTCCTGAAACAAGTAGCACCATTTTCCACAATTTTAAGCAGCAAAACTGTTTTCAATGTAATAATGACAATAGAATATCTTTAGCAAATAATCAGCATACACATATACAAGATTCGAAGGATCATGTGTGGCACTGAAGTAATGTTGCTTTGCCATCAATAAAATAAATTACATTTTAAAATATTAAAATAGAGAACCACTCTTTTAAATTGTAATAATATTTCACAATATGTACTGTATTTTTGATCAAATCATAACCTTTTGAGCATAAAGACTTCTTCGAAAACATGAAAAATCTTACTAACCCCAAACTTTTGAACAATAATAAGTCACCTTTAATGACTTCCCAGGTGAAAAAGTGCACTTCCATAATGTACTTAAAGTGCTGTATTTTCGTGCACTAATTTTGTATTTAATATACTAAAACTGATTCTTTAGTACTTCTTACGATAAACTTAGGATCATCTAAGTGTACTCAACTGTGCTATTATGAGACACCATGAATATGAACTAAAATGCACTTTTAACAGACTATCTCTGTATTTTAAAATATATATTTAGTTACCACTTGTAGTACACTTGAACCCTCTTTCATACACTAGTACACTCCAAGTTACACAAGTGGTGAGTAAACAAGATTGTTTTTTTTTTTTTTTTAAACAGAGATAGTATGTTAAAAGCACATTTAATTCATATTCATGGTGTCCCAAAATAGCACAGTTGAGTACACTTAGATGATCTTAAGTTTGTCTTAAGAAGTACTAAAGAATCATTTTTAGTATATTAAGTACAAATTAGTGCACAACAGAGCACTTTAAGTACATTATAGAAGTGTACTTTTTTCACCTGGGTTACTATAGGCTACTTCATCTAAACAAAAAAGAAATAAAACAGACTAATGATGGTGCTGCATCTGACTGTAGGCAACAGTCTCCAACTCTCACGTTACAAGGTTCACCCATATCACAATGATCTGTTCAGCTAATGAGTAAGGTGAGAACTGAAGAGAAACGTTCCACTGGGTTGTGTTACAATTTGCACATGCTCAATACCCCATACACTGATGTGGAAATCTTTCAAACAAGATTATGCTTTATGGATATCCCACACCATGTATAATAAATGAGAGACCACTGACTATCCCATGGACGTGTGTAACAAGTCATGCTGACACAAAACCCAGTGCTTTGAGGATTACACCACTGTCACAGAAACAGGCTGACCAGCGCTGCAAAATCACAGAGGAAAGAGGCACAAATGATCAGGCTTAAAAAAGCAAAGAGTGCTGCATTGGGTGTTTCACTTGGCTGCTGAATAAGCAGGTTAATCTATTCTCAGTGCTGACAACTGACTTTCACATTCACTTTATATTGATATTACCTCAGTTGGTAAGTTTTATGTATTTCCATACGAAATACATAAAACCAAACATGTCACTGACTGCATAGGGGAATATAACAATACTCAAATATAATGGTAAAATGCCAATAAATATGTTCAACCACATTTATTCTTATATGAAAATTACATAAGCGCGTCACAGAGTTTGACATGTTACACAACAATTATCTTTTAGTAAGTAAAAAATTAAGATATCAGGGTTCAACCTCCAAAAACAGAGCCTGAACCTGACGGCACAGTAACGTTACCTGTCAACAGCCAGTCCTGAAACACCTTAGGCAGGTTTATTGAAGCCTTATCGACTGTTTTAATGTAATGACATACGTTCTCAGAATATTTTTGTATTTACAACATGTTTATAAATATTTTAGTCGTATATAAGCACCAGCATCGCTGTTTTAAAACGAAACTATAGCAGCAGGTTAGCAGCAGACACTTGCTAGCTAGTAAAAAAAAAACATAGCCAGTCTATATTTAAACAGAATGTGATCGAATTATGATTATAAATACACTATTTTACGTACCTTGGTGGTTAAAAAGCCTCCATAATTTTGTGAAAATGATTCCCATCGCTGGGGTCCGGCCTCGGGCAACACCACCCAGCAAACAGAGACTGAAAATCTATCTGCTAGCCAGCTAAGCTAACGATCCGGTTCAGTGTAAAATAGTGCTGTCGGTAACAGTTATTCACTCCTTTAATATTCTCCTCTCAATGGCGTCCATGTTTTGTGAGGTTGGGATGTCTAAGTACTGCATCATTTCAGTGCTGTCATGTCTGGAGGTAAGGGAAATGAGAGCATTCGTTCATTTGGTTCTGCGGCAGTGAGGCGAGCGTCTGTTCGGTGCCGCAAAAGCTGAACTCAATCAGAGCTGCTTTACAGCCACGCAACACTCACCGGAAGTCACTCGCGCGGCCTGCCTCTAAATCTATTGCGCAGCCTCTACCTAGGCAGCATAGCAGCACACTTAAAAAGCGCTTGGAATGTTCGACATGTTTGGGACGGATGAAATGCGGTCTAGATCAGTGTTTCTCAACCAGGGGTCCGTGGACCCCTAGTGGTCCTTGACATAAGGCCAGGGGGTCCGTATAAAGTATGAATTTTTGCATAAATTTTGTATATTTTGACATGTTCCCAATGAAAGAAAAATCCAATATAGCTGATGATATGACCAAATACTGGACAAGTCAGCTAACTTGAATTATACTTGACTGCATTTGGTCCTCACAAAGACACAAATGATACTAGGATGGTTCTGAATTGGACTGGGTCCGGTACGCCAAAAGGTTGAGATTCACTGGTCTAGATAGGCGGCTCACTAGGTTTTGAGATACAGCCACACTCTCACTGACAACATAGTGGAGTGATACTAGAGATAGTATTTCTACGAACATGTATAATAAATATGCGACCAGACGTGTCTAGTCTAGAAGACAGTTGATCTGTTTAAAAAGACAAATGCAATGCATAAAAACGAGGAATGAAATAGCAAAGAAATTGTCCTAAGTCTGTACATGTTCTTTATAAATTAGTTTCTTATTATAAAAGCAGTTGTGCAACTCATTAGGCCTGCATTTGTAAAATGAATGAATAAATAAGATCCTTCAAAAGTCTTTTTTAAATTACGACCATTGTCTATTCTTGTGATTTTGGTTGCTTTGCTGCTGATAGTTCTGAGTAACTACTATTCATTAGTGATTTACCTTGAAGTAAAAATGAGCATTTCTTTTATCTCTAGTCTATCCAGGGTTGTAGCACCAAATTGTGGGCCCCAGTCATACAACCAAGGGGGTGGGGCCCTCACAACACAACACCTCATCAATTATATTAATAATAATAATCATTATATCATTAGCATATATCATCATTAACACCTCGAAAGTTGTGTGAGAAAATAATGAAAGATAAGACATTTATAAACATCAAAGATAGAACAGATAGGCTTTATATAAAATAACATTGTAAAAAAAAAACTCTAGATTTGTATTTAGATATTCTTGTCAAAGCCTGGTTCCAATACCAAAAGATATTTAACAGAGCTCTTCTTCTTCTTCTTTTTCTTAACGAGTTAAAAGCTTAATGATTTTGAGAAATTCCACTGAATAAAAAAAACTGAGCTGAATTTGAGCAAAGACAGTAGAGGACGTCTGGATTACCAGCAACATGCGTGAAGAGAAACGATCATTACATCATTATAATGCGACAAACTGAGGAAGGGCAGATGTTGGAAAAGTGCACTGTTACATGTATACCAAGCCTTAATACGGTCTAGTATAGACTATGGGTGTGCAGTGTATGGTGCTGCAGCAAAATCTGAATTAAAGGAACTGGACAACATACAGTCCAGAGCACTTAGAATCTGCTGTGGAGCAATAAGATCAACTCCTCTAGATGCCATCAGGGTTGAAATGGGGGAAATGCCATTAGATTTAAGAAGAGAAAAGCTTGCGATGATGTATTGGGTTCATCTACAGGGTAGTAATAAGAGTCATCGTACATGCACAATTTTAAATGATTGTTGGGAATATAAAAAGAATGGAGGGAATAGTTTTGGTTGGAAGTATGAACAGTGGGTCAAGGATTGTGGTCTGGAGAATGAAGAAATCTGTCCCAACATGCCATTAAATGGGGTATCGATATGGAATATTCCTGAACCCATTGTTGAAATGAGATTGTTGGAGGCCCGGGAAAAAGCAGAAGAAAGATATACTAATAGTTATGAAATCAATGTTTTTATGAGAGAAAATGTTTATTCTTTTATACAGATCTACAGATGATCTAAAGACCCAATCAAACAAAAAGTGGGCATAGGAGTGTACATTCCAAGATTTAAGACGAAAATAAGTTTAAGGTTAAGTGACAAATTGTCCATATATTCGACACCAAATTTAACCGCAAATATGCTCACTGTAAAAAATGACCGTGAATTTACCGGTAAAAGACTGTAAAAATGCTACAGTAATAACCTGTTAAATGGTTAACGTTAAATTCCCCTACTATATACGGTGAAAACTGTATTGGACATTACATGTATTGGACATGAATTTTATGGTAGTATACCGTTTTTGGAAGTGAAAAAGGCCGTATAATTTACAGTGAAAAAACGTAAATATTGACACTCCCAGAATTCCCTGCATGACTTAATATTTGATGTTTTTTTGTTGAAATATGTTTTTTTCTTAGTTTTTTCTTATCAGTTTTGTTTATTAGGGTTGTGTGTTACACCTAATTTTGTTAAATTAATGTTTATTGCATTATTTCAGTTTCATGTGTGTTACCGTGTTGGTGTTTAGTGTTTGTGTGAATGATACTGTGGACCTTCTATATATGTTATTGTTTAAGAGCTGCTTGTGATGGGCTTTGTTTCATCATGTGACTTTCTCATCACCAACTGCATTTTGGTGGTTAATCAGTGTATTACAAAGGTACAAAACAAATACTTGTACTTTAATAGGTTGGTATATTAACATTATATCAGTAACTGTAAATTTAAGTAAAAACCGTAAAAGCTAAAACATTGCTACCATATTTTTTACGATAAAATTCCGGCAACCACAGCTGCCGTGTTTTACCGTAAATTTTACGGATTTTTTTTTTACAGTGTAGGATTGCAGTGGGTAGAACAGATTAAGCCAAATAGGACTCCTACTGTAATTTGCTCAGATTCTTCATCGGCTCTTAAAAGTATATTGTCTACAAAACTGATAGAGAAGACCTGCTAGTAGAAATTTATACATTACTGTGCAGACTGAAAATAGAGGGTATAATCGTATACTTTTGTTGGGTAACAGCACATATTGGGATAGTAGGGAATGAAACAGCGGACAAGTTAGCAAAAGAAGCTTTAAAGAAAAACTTGCTGGATGTTAAGGTACCTCTGGGAAGGAATGAGATAAAATAGTCAGATGTTTAAGGTGGTTTTAAAATTTTTAGAGCTCACAGGATTTAGTGTTTGAGGATGAGGATCATGATGCTTCTGCCCATGTCGGAGGTTGAGGAGCACAGTGTGGAAGCTGGAGGAGCTGAACACGCAGCGCCAGCTGAAGCTTGGGCTCTGATCCTGTGGGGCGGGTGGGGCATTACAAAAAAAAGTGTTTTCCTTCAGTACAGATTCATCACCCATGTGCGCAAGATATACAGTAGGTGGCGGTAATACTCCTAAGGAATGAACGGCCATTGAACAAAAAGAAGAAGAAGAAGAAGAAGGGTAGATGTTAACGTGTCGTGCATGCTGATGACAATAAAAATTATAACTACAGGCTGTTTGGTTCGCGAGCACGACGATTAATAAACAGTCTCTGTTTACATCCATACACTATCAAAATAGTGTATATTTTTGGAGCAGCTGGTCACAGTAAAGAGCGACGCACAAGCCAGCACATTTGAAGATGTCTGTAACGGAGATGTTTAGCTACATCCAAGGATTTTTGAGTGCTGATCAAGATATTCGAGAGGTACACAACTGCACTGACACGTAAAAAAAGGTTTCCTTGGAGAAAAAAAAGAAAAGAAGAAGAAGCAACGTAAAGTCCGTTTGGATTGTTATGCACTTGTCGCAGAACCTCTACATAAAATATTGCTTTATCAGTAAAATTCACAGTAATACAATTTGTGACTTGTGAATTAGATATAATAATGTGCAACGGATGTCAAAGTCTAGACAGAAAGTTCTGCTGATCTCTTTTTGAATTTTGCTTTTTAAAAAAAAAATCCATATAACGTTATGTGCTCGGATGACTGTCATCTTTCTATGCTCTTCCTGTAGGACATAAGAAAAGTTGTCCAAGTTCTGGAGCAGACAGCGAGAGAGATCCTCACTGTTCTTCAAAGTGTCCATCAACCAAGTGGTTTCAAAGACAGTAAGTTAAAATACTTGATCTTTTTGTCTACATAATGTCTTTTCTAATACATTTTCACTCCCTCCTCCAGTTCCCAGCAAGTGTTTGAAGGCGAGAGAGCTGTTCTGCACTGTAAGAAACCACACTGGAGAGCTGAAAACTAAGTTCCCTGTGGAACAGTACTATCGGTTAGTGTAGAGGGATTTTTTCCCCTCAGTGATTGAATAGATCATGCTTCTGTTCTGTTCTAGTCTTGATAATTATAATAAAAACTGGCACATCCTCATCTTTCCATAGGTATCATGAACACTGGAGATTTGTTCTTCAACGACTTGCCTTCCTTGCAGCTTTTGTGGTATACCTGGAAAGCGAGTCCTTGGTTACACGTGAGGAAGTGGCAAAAATACTTGCCAGTATGTAATGTTCATGTTTATTTATATTGTATATCTTGAATACTTGTGAGACTGCTGTAGATTAATTCTAATTTACACTTACACAGTTGAAGTCGACAGAGAAAAAGGGTTTCATTTGGATGTGGAAGACTATCTTGCAGGAGTTCTTATTTTGGCCAGTGAGCTGGTAAGTGTTTTTCCTCTCTAATTCATTCAAACTACCAATCTTATTATCTTTAGTAGTATTAATGTACCTGCTACTATATTTAAACATATATGCTTACATTAACTTAGCATTAAAGGGATCAAGACATGGATTTTTTAAAATTTAATTCCTTTGTTAACTTATAATAAAATAAAAAAACAATTTTTTAAGGGGCTATCTTTAAGCCTTTAAGGCTTCTCAGTAAACAGCCACTGTTTTGATTGTCTAACATCATTGCATAGGAAACAATACCACCATCCCCTCACTATTGCATGTAAGTAGGTGTCATTAAAATGAAACCATTCACTTGTTTCTGATGCTGGAATCCTTCTGAAGGCTGTACAGAGACACAAATACATCACAATGAACATTCTTTACTCTTCCATTTGTCCTGTTGTCAGCAGACTCAATAAATACAATATACAAAGTACCTGTCACTATATTAGACATTCATTATGCAGTTATAGTGTCCAAAGGAATTCACGTTAACAATATTACTGCAACATCTACAAACCGAAATGTTTTGGGAAAAAATAACGCTTTCAGTTGTATTCATCTTTAACTATTTTTTGTTTTCGCTTTTTTGGGCAATAAATCGCACTCATACAAGTGTAGGGAGTCATAGTGAGCAAGTTTATAATTATAATTGTACAAAGTTATCCAAAAGAACCTACCGTTGATCTGCATTTAATGCAGACTGGGTGTCTAATTTTTTTCAGACTCTAAAAACCCTGGTGAACAAACTTTTTTCAGGTACAGGTAGAATTTTATGCCAAGTGGCAACCAGAATTAAGGGCCATTCCACTGGCGTTTGTTTTGTTAAAACACTTGAGATGTGAGCAGCAGAATGAAAAAAAGTAAGGTTTTGAGGTCAAACTTATTTTAACTTGAGTGCCGTGTTTTTAGAATGTCACAAAAGACGTAATCAGAATTGTCAAACAACTTTTTTTTTTTTAATAAAAAAAAAAATAGTATCCAATGCAAAAATGTGTCTTTGTGAACAGTCCATACCCGTTGTGTTGTCATATCATTGAGATTGTTACAACGAGCCGCTAGATTAGGATGTGCATTTATGATATTTTGATATTTTGCATTATTGTGGATTTTGCCTTTTTGATGTGAAATAAACTTTGGCAAGAGCGGAAAGAATGCGAATGAAATTAAAAGCACAATATACCTGTTGCATTTTTTTCCATTTAGTCGAGGCTGGCAGTGAACAGCGTGACCGCAGGTGACTATGGACGTCCGCTTAGGATCTCAAACTTTATCAACGAACTTGACTCTGGCTTTCGGTTGCTCAACTTAAAAAACGACCCTCTTCGCAAGCGCTACGACGGCCTCAAGTACGATGTGAAGAAGATCGAGGAGGTGGTGTACGATCTCTCAATCCGAGGCCTTGCTAAGGAGCAGGAGGCTGGAGGAGATAAGTAGAGGCGGTGTGGGAACGCAAGAGGCTGCGGGGCACTACCCTGGCTGAGATTCTCCACGACTAGAAGAGTGGTTAAACCTGTGCGAGCAGGTGGTCGGAGGAAGAGGGGAGGGAATGGAGGTTTTAAAGCCCCAGCAGCCTTGGGCGGTATCTTTTAAGCCACCTGCCCACCATGACCGAGATCAGTTCAGGTTTTAGTGGGGAGATCTTCTCTTTCTCACTTTTTTTGAGAGATGCCTATGTACAGATGCATTTGTTTGCCTGTTTTTTTTTCTTTTTTTGATTGTATGCTTTTTTACTATTGTTGATGTTTTTGTCTCGGCCATGTCTCTTGTGAATCATTGTGCAGTCAAACAAGAAGGAAAAAAACATTTTTTTGGGTGAGAGATACTTAGAAATGCTGTTAAAAACGAAGTTCTGTGCCTGTTTTGTGGCTTTATGTCCAGTTGAGTCATCAAGATGTTTTCTTGATATTAAACTACATAAATATTACATTTTACACACACCTATGCTCATTGATTTATTAGATTGGGTTTTGTACGCAAGCACTTTTGTTGAATGTAACAGTTCAAATCACATGTTAATGGTATCTTGCCAAGGTGTACATGGAGATAAATTTGAAAACCTGTGCCAAAATGTTTAGTTTCATGCCGTAATACATATTAAATCTTTAATATCTAGTGGATTCCTTAACCACTGGTTTGCTGTTGGTACATATTTATACTTTCATGTATTTCTCCATTAAAAAGACCGTTCATACAGTAATTATTATTTACTCACCCTCATGTCACTCCAAACCTGTCTGACTTACTTTCTTCTTGGGAACACAATATTTTTTGTCCATACAATGTCAACAGAGATCTAGTGTTGTTTTGAACCTCATTGACTTTAATTGTGGAGAAAAATCACTGTAAACATCTTCAATATATCTTCTTTTGTGATGCACAGAAGAAAGTTATACAGGTTTGGAACTACATAAGGATGAGGAAATAATGACAATGTTAATTTTTGGATTAGTACTTGAGATCAAAGTGATTTATTAGTGCAAATTTGACCGCTGGTTTATCCCTTCTGCTTTTCAGTTCATATGTTTCTTTCCTTTTGTTTTGGCTCTTATGTTGTTGCATGAAAAAATAACACTAAAACCTTCCAAACAGATGTTTTCAAAGGACAAACTGCCAGTGCTTTTGTTTTCCTTTGTAAAGGTTTATGGCAACTTTTAATGTTCCTCCCTATTTTGTTTGTGGATTCTTAGTGCATTGACTTCTTTTCATTGCTCTTCTTGTTGTGGCTTCTTTGTGGGTGCATGTTTTATCTGCTCTTTCAGTGTTTTTGGGGGGCTTTTACTTCAAATGGTTAAAAAAGAAATTCTCTGCAATAATGCTTTGTATTCTTTGTTTCTCTCCAAAGACAGATTTCTCAGAGAGAGATTTCTTAACTTTCCTGAGTATTTGCATTTGAAATGCCTGTGTTCATGTGGTGTTTCGACTTTCGCTTTTCACTGGGAAAACATTCGCTTGTTCACTAATGTTATGTAATAAAGATTCACACTGGGAATAATGTTCTCAGAAAATATGGAGTCAGTTGAGAGAGATGGACACTCGTCATTTTTAATTGTAATTCACAATATTTTACACAACCGAAAAAAATATTAAATTAGGATTTTTAAGAACGGAAAAAAGTATTTATCAGCTTGACTGGTCTCAGCTCTCAGTCCTGGTAGGTTCAACTCTTTTCGTTGTGTAATGTGGAAGCTACAGTATGATATTTCTAACAGTATCAGTGCCATCGGTAAAAACAGTAAATATTCATGTTGAAACCTAAACACCTAAATCCAGTGATACTGACAATTTCTATCCATCAGTATTGAGTTTATACATACAGAGAGACCAGAATGACTGTGATTGATTGCTATTGCTGAAGTCAACTGTGGTTCTTTTTCTCTTAAAGCTAAAACAATCTTTAAAACAAAGTACAATAAAGCTTTGTAAACTGCAGAACAACGTCCTCGCTCCAGTTTTAGGACCTTCATATTAAAGTGCATCAAACAAAAACATTTAATGAGTTGTCGTAAAGCACAGTCTGTATATCAATGGGAAGTCAGAATATAATAGCAGCTACTGAAAAATTATACATCTGTTTCTCAATTTGACATAAGGCCTGATTCGTGGGTAAAAGGAGAGGAAAAACTTGAACAAAATAGTACTAAGGACTCATTCAGTATCAAAGAAACAAAGGCACATATTTTCTCCCCCTCGGAGATCACAAAGAAAACCAAAATTGTAATTATAAGCTACATCATTTTGGGGGGAAACATCCAATTGACATTTTTTCTATTTGAAGATCTGGTGTATAGCCACAGATGGTTTCAGCACAACCATTAATGTGGCAATGATAATAATACTTGATGCTACACCCTCATTAGACTGTGGAGAAAACATACCAAAAAATGTTTGTTACATCACCGATCACAAGAATATGGGTACCTGTGAATAAAAACAGCTCGACTGCTGCTACATAATACAATAAAGATTATTGCTGTTTTGTAAACCAGCACAGTGATACAAAAATGAAAACTGCTCCTGAATGGCAGTGGGGAAAGATGCTAATGGAAGAGAGAGAGGGGAAGAGCGAATTACAATGATCTGAAAACAAATCAGCATTACCTCAGTCTTCACACAAAACACAGGTTTCCACTCTCTTGTGCATACTAAAAAGTCCACATAAAGTCCATCCAATCACAAACATGTTCCCTCATGCTTATCACAAATACCTCTTCACAACTGAGAACATTTCTTCTCAGTAGAAAACTGGTCGTACAATCAGTGTTTTACAAGTGCAGCAGTGAGGCGCCTAACAAGGCCCTCATTTTGGTATGCCAAAGGGCATTACTTTTTGCTTGACAGTGGATTTTTCCTCTTCCCAAATGTCATTTACTTCCTTTCCACTCATACAAAGTGCCCTCTTGCAGTCTATATTAATATTCAGTCAAATCACAGTAAAACCTTGCAATTTAATAGTCCAGTGGTGGATGGTTCCCCCACACAAATACTGTTCGCTCAACAAAATATTGATTTTTTTTAAAATTATTATTTACATCAGAGTTATGCTGGGAAGGGATGAGGGATGTGTTGCTAAGGGCTCAGTCTCAGGACCGGCTCTGGGTTGTGTTAATCATGATATTTGGGAGAGCGTTGCGTCTCTTTCTCCAGGATCCCAAATCACAAGCGTATCTCTTGATCTGACGAAACCACTGCTGAGTGCGAGGTTTGTCGGAGGCACGGAAAACGAAGGCCTCGCGTCGGATGTCCAGCACCTCGAAGGTGTCTTCACAGTCGGCGTCGGCGGACACCACGCAGTTCGCCAGATGGATTGGCTCCCGTAACACAGTGAACTTCCCGCTGCTCTTGTCCTTGATGAGCACCAACACACCGTCCTGCACCGTCTCCGAGGTTTCCAGACTCCCTTCAGTCACCGTGTCTACATTGCGCAGGGTGCGTACCATGAGTAAACTCTGAACGTTCTGGAATTTGAGGGATTTGCTTCCCTTCTTAAGCCACTGGCCATCGGCGGGCTGCGCAAATTGGAGTGGCCCCTCCATGATGAAGCGCGTGCTCTCTCGCGTCCAGCCCACCGTCTTCATCGACAGCTCTCTCATCTCAATGTTGATGACTTCTCGGTTCTTGCGACTGTCGCGCCGGAAAGAGCGCAAGGACCATGTGGCGGTCCCCTCCTGTTTGGTCTTCATGTTGATGTGCTCTAGATGGGACTCCACGCGGCTCTTGGCCTCTTTTAAGCGGGAGTAGTCTGGGTGACATTCGTTGGTGACCTTGCTGATGCGACTTAGCAGTAATGGGTACTTGGTCACACGCTGAAGCGGTGCCATGAGGAAGGAGCGCAGGTTCATGCGCCTGAGTGCTGTGTTGTCATTCTGGGACACGTCGAGGAATATCCTGAGGGATGTAAAGGAGCAAACTTTCATATACTTTCAACTTGAGTCACATATTGCATACATAACATGCAAGAGTTCTGGGCTAGTTCACTGTCACTTGGCTCACTACGCACTGCAAACGTAAACATTTTGTGATGTATTGAACATTGTGGGTATACATTTTTGGTGCTGAGTCATCAAGTTAACTAGCTAGTTTATGAAATTATGGCTTAATAATAATTTCCAGTTATTCTTGCAAAATAAAAACCTAATAAAAAACTTGATTTTGGCAACAAAAAAAAAGCCTTTAATCACTTTACTAATTACAACACTTAACATTTAACGAAAAATAGTTCTTTGTAAAAAAAAAAACACTAGAGACCTTTCTTACATGTATAAACACACACACACACACACATGATGGTGTTCTGAAATGAGGAGCAAAGATTTTTTAAAAATCAAATATAAACTAGTAACATTTTCTTGTTTAAATAAACATTACTTTCACTCATTAGGAAACAGAAAACAATTCTGTTTATTAGTTTAACATTAACAATGTAATCAATACCCTATTTATTAAAGTCAAGTATGAATCTCATCAAGTTAGTGTTTTAAGCATTTTTTTTTTACATTTATTCCAAAATAATAACTCTACGCATGTAACAATTTTAACAATATATTTTATTTGTGAACTTAAGTTCAGCTATTCTTTTTAATAGTTCACTTGATCACTGTTATAGACTATATTATATAAGTATATTACTTACTAATATTAATTTTTGAATTATTCGGTTCATCAATCATCAAAGCTCAGTAAATATTGGTCACAGATTTACTTTTACCAAGCTGATTACTCACTAAAAACCCCCACAGATCATGTTTTCATGCCATTTTACCCATTATTTTGATGTAACAAACAACTTTTTAAAATTAGTCTTCCCATTAACACCATTATATTGTTCATTCAAACTGATCCGCGAAAGCACCAAAACAAGTGACGGGATTTATCTCATGAACCAATCACAGACGAACATAACCAGTCATGGTTGTCACTGTTCTTAATGGTGAAGCTAGTGAAATATTTAAGTGCATAGTGCATGTACAATCCTGAAGGATTATATTTGAAAAGACCTACTAACTGATGCTTAACTACCTTTATTTGTAACAGTGGATAACCAGTTAAGCAGTTTATATGATATATTATGTGTACCTAAGAAGCTCTTTTTCTTTCTCCAGTGTGTTGAGCATGTTCACAGATGTGGACTGCTGCAGGCAGTAGGTCTGAAACGCTGGAAGCATGTTGACAAACTCCAAGAAGATTTCTCCAATGCACACAGTCTGCAGGTCCTCATCGCCCTGTGGGGAGACAGTCACTGTTTAATTTAGGTTTGCCATTGCCATTACTTGTTTTTGAGCAGGTATTACTCCAGTCTTCAGTGACACATAAATAATCATCAGAAATTATTCTATAATGATGATTTGGTGCTCAAGAAACATTTCTTGTTATTATCAGTTTTGAAAACAGTTGTGCTACTTAATATTTTTGTGGAGACTGTTATCGAATGTTTTTGTTCAGCGGTTACAACAAATATTTAAATAATCGAAAGTAAAAAAAAAAAACAGTATTTTTGAAATAGAGAAACATTGGATTTATATATATGCAAGATAATTAGACACATAGTGTTTTGCCTGTCAATTTAATCAATTAGATCCTCAATACTATATATAATGTTAATTTAATTCTACAGTCTATGCAGCGTTTCTCAATGGTGGTCGGGAACCACAAAGCGGGTTGCAAGCGTTCTGAGTAGTCCGAGGAGTGTACAGTACAAATAAACACCTACCAGCAAAAAAAGTACTTCTAAAATCTGATGGGAAACTTTATTTGAAAGGAATGCATGAAAGTGTTGACAATTCTGTCATTTTAAGTAAATGCAGTGCAGTTACGTAAAGAGTGCCTGAGAAAACACGCGTCCCGATTCAATATCTGCAGTCCAGATGAGATGTTGTCAGGCTTAATCTCAGGTCATTATCATGTCGCGTTTCATAATTGTACCAATAAATAAACGTCTACACTCTGTGTGTCAAACTGTGGACTACTTTCTTTTGTGGAACATCGAAGGTATTGAAGACTGTTGGTATACAACGCTGTTTTTGGTTACCAATGACTTTCATTGTGTGAACAAAAAATACTGAGATGCTTTATTAAATTATCTTCTTTTATGTTCCATAGGTTTATGTTAGGCTGTTGTAGCCTAAAAATTTAAGTGTAAAAATGTTATGTTGAAATTTTTTTAAAGTGCTATTTAATGTTACTGATACTTTCATCATTGAACCACAACACCTAGCTTTAAGATCTTTCTTGGGTATTTTCATAACGCCAAATTGAGTTGTGATTATTAAGCGCCACTCTGTAATTAATTAGATTACAAAATTGAATCGACTGACATATCTACATAATATTAGGAGTGTCCTCACAGTCATAAGTTAATGACGTTACACACAGTGAAAAGGTGTAACGGAGCAGCGCAGATTACAAAGGCGGTAAATAATGTTTATGTTGATTAACAAGATTCACGCTTGGAACCGAGTTAAATTAAACTCAGCGAAACCCTACGAGTCACAACCATTTGTACAATAGTGCTATCATTATAAGGTATGATCACAGTGTTCTTAATATTGCATGTCTGTTTTGAGCTGCGCGCGTGAGACAGTTAGAATGAAGCCAGCAGGTTTTTAATCCATGGGATTAACGCATTATTTATCTATATAGAGAATGCTTCGTTATTTTATACAACATGACGTTAATATTTTACTTAGGCTATAGGCTATCTGCACAAATGCCAAGAATGAATTGAAAGTGTTGCGCGGCTCTCGAATTAATCTTTTGTGGACACGTTTGTAGGATCTGTCTCACAACCGACCCCCCTACATGATGAGAACCAGCAAACCCTGATTGACAGGAGAGAGAGACGAGGAATCAGAGACCCAACTCGAATCATCCTATCCCACAGATGCGTCGTAAATCCTGCAGGGTCGGAAGGTGCAGCATTTCCGGGACGTTGGATATCTCTCAAGATATGCCAAGAGACAGTACTTCACAGTGCTTAAAAGCGTTTACGGTGCTTTCAAGGACAGAAGGATACATCCAGGCAATGGAACATAACTTGCTAAAAATCCCGAGCAACAAAAGAGACACTTTTAGAGCTCCTGTCACAGGAGACTTCTCCGCAGGACTCTCAGACTGACCTAGAGTGACCCGAAGGGCCCTTCCTTTTCCCCGCATTCCAAGGACGAGACAAGATTTCTTTTGACCACGTTGACTTAATCCTTGAAAGGTATAAATTATCGAGAAGATCATACAAATAGTAGGTTGTATGTTGATAATATGCTGAGTGTTATGCTAATCGACGTGCAACTTTAACCAGTGTTAAAAAAAAAAAAAATTACCCATTTTTAGGAGATAAGGATATTAAAATGTAATATGTGAAGTTTAATCTTGAACGAATGGAAACCACAAATGCAGAAAGCTGAAATGAAGTAAACTTTAATAGTACGTACAATGCTTGCTTTTAAGAGACTTTATACAAGTATTAACACAACTTTTATAGATGGTGTCCTCATGTGATGAATTAAAGCCTCTTGTTAATGTATGCACGCTCCGCCCCGCAAGAAGTCGATTGGAAGCCAGCGTCAGGGGACGGACTTACGCCACAGAGCAAAACCCGAATGCAGAACAGACTCCCTTGCTTGCTTGCGGCTTCTCCTGCTCTCGCCTGTCGCTGTGTTAGAGCACCTGAACGTGTGCTCACGCGTTTAACATCAAAAGCGACTACCACATCTCAAACTCAACACTTCAGTGATACTTCGTTGAAATCTTCAAAGAACTGAAAGTCGTGCAAACTAAGACTTTCGGCAGAACTTCTCACGCTTCTGCTTCATCACAAACCAACGAGGGGTTTCCCAAAGGACGTCATCCTGACGTCACCAACCAATCAGTAACGGGGTTTCCCTCAAAGACCTCCAGAAGCCCGCATCAGCCACGGAGTCACCTCAGCTGTCAACCAGCAGAACGCAAGTAAACAAACAACTCTTTAATCTGCTGAACTGGTGAATTTAGATTCGTTGCTCTGTGATTTCTTAAGGTGAATTCCCATCCCTCGTGAAAACGAGATGGAACTATGAAACTCAGAACTCCGTTAACAGAATTTCCTTCCTCTGAAACTGTATGTTTGTGTGTTTTAGCTTAAGTTTATGTAATCTAGAATAGCCAATAAATTTCATGTTTCATTTATAAATAATCAATTGTCTGGTGTCATATAATTTTGTGTCAACTCTATTGCCAAAAGATCCTTGCTTGCTACCTTAGCTCGTTGCTTACTCATAATAATTACCTCTCTTAAGAGCTGACCAATTATCATAATTGTATTTCACCCGTGGCCAGGGAGAATACAAAAATTACATATTCAATTGGTAATATACACTGACATCAACTTCTCGCTGGACGAGTAGCTGATAAGAGTGTAAACTATCAAATTTAGAAGCAATTCGAATCAGGTTGAATTAGGCTCTTCAAATCCGAGTCCTATCAAAATCTGAATGAATTAATAATGATTAATTCCCTTACAAAACGGAGTTTAAAAGTATTAACGTTCTTCACGCAACAAGTGAGAGACACCGGCAACTAAACTATAAAAATTTTAAGTCACACCAAAAAAAGCGTTTTATTATAATAGGTGTTATCGCGTATATTTAGGGCAGGGTTATGACCAAATTCACCGATCGCTCGAAACTATTCACAAGCTTCGATTCGATCGATAAAACTCTCATAAGAAGCAGTTGGTACTAATACTATATATGACGGTTAAAAATGACTGATTTGTGGCTAAGATAAATGCTAAAATTACACTTAATGAAGTTTAAAATATAACAAATTACCATAAATAATATTTCTCGCAATTCGTTTTTTTTTTTTTTCTGATATGAACATTTAAATGGTGGCTGTCATAAAAACTTGATGGATTTATTTAAACATAAATTAAACATTGAAATTATATGTTATGATATGATGAAATGATATGTTATATGGTGCATATATTTAGAAAAATGCCCCTCTCTACAGTTTATTTATCTATCTGACTAATGAGTTTATGTTCACCAAATATGTTTTTTCTGAGGTAAATGTGACGTTACGTGAGTGACTTTGTTTACAAGCCATTATATTGACGTCTTTGCGAGGCTGAAACACAGATTGAACGATTACATGAGACAGAATACGGATTGCAAAGTTGTACTCTTTCCTTTAACTTACCTTCGGATGTTTAGTCATGTTTATTTTGTGCTGACACTGGTATTAATGTGGAGGAGACGATCAGTCCACATGCGCTACACGCTGCCGCTTATTACTGAACTGAGGCGCGCCACGCTACAACGATCTGTCACTCCACATTAAACAACACCAAAACGGCATTTATTGTTTGAATAATGCACAAATGTAAGATTTTTGATTAAAAGATCCAAAAACCACTAGAACAGTGTTATATCTTTTGCTGACTTGTGTACTTACATTATTCCAAATGTTTCGAAGAATGTTTAAATAAGCAATTTTAACTTGTGACACGGAGCGTGTCCATAGTGTCTTTGTGTCGCCTGCCAATGACGTCATAACTCCTTGATTTCTGGTTTTGTTTTGTAGGAAACATGGAAACACCAAAGACGCGTAATTATGTGTGCGTTTTAATAGACGGGACAACCGCACGAGTAGCCTTATAACAGACTTCAAATGTATTAGGATAATAAAAAGCAATGCTTTTTTCCCCACATCGCACGGAACGGAAGGGCCGAGCGGTCGACTGGGGCACAATAAAAATCCGCTGCTTTGAGCCGTGTGTACGTTGTTCAGCAGCCTCGTTTGGCTTCGAAGGATTTCAGCCTCAACCCTGCTTCATCACTACGTTAATAATAGTAGCTCATCGATGAACATGATCTGCGAGTCCCATCGGACTGCTTGCGGGAGATGAAGACGACAACTCCCTGATTCCCACACTCAGCACAGCGGCATCAAACTGCTTTGTCTATTTGCTTTATTGAATACGACCGCTAGCGTGAAAATTATATTGCGCCTTAAACATGCAATACAAGGGAAGAATTTGAAATTGAGACTTGTTTCATATTTAAAGTACCAAAGCACAATGATTATTGTGATATATTGGATGGGAAGTGCCCTTAAACATTCCGTCCATTAACTGAAACCAGGCTAGAATAATCGATTCTTGGGATTCAAGAATCAATATCGTTCCGTAAAAATGAAAATCGATTAAAATCAAGATATCGATATTTTTTACCCAGCCCTAATTATAATGTTATGTATATGACTGTCCCAGTCATAGTTATTAATATTCTGTATTGTTGTTTGTCCTGCTCGCGCTGCGGGCTGAAGAGATAATCACCGTAGTAGTACAATGAAGCGCTTTACTGCAGCGCAACTCAACCAAACGCATCTTATACGAGATAAATAATATACACAATATATATATACCTGCTGAAATGTTTTGAAATCACTTTACCCTACCTGATCAAAAAAATCCAGTCTTTCACTCTGCCCGTGTCAATTTGAGTCTTGTTAAAGATTTAAATCCCTGCCGCCAAGATGCTCCTCTGTCGGTCACGGATTATGGAAAGTGAAATTTAAATCTATAGGGTGGTTGGATTTATTCACATGTTAAAATATTTATTTAAAGCTTCTTCCTTTTCAGATTCTTATTTACAGCATTATCATAATAGGCTGTGTATTAACTTATTGGGAGAAAACCAGTAGTTCTTCGTGAAATCAGACATTTGAGCACCCCCATATAGCCAAAATGGCATGATCACCTCTGTGAATATTCAACTGTGAGATTGGTAGTCAAATCAGGCTCCTCCTATCGAAGCATCGAATCTTCGACTATTCGTGGTCACCCCTAACCCTATATATATATACAGTATATATATATATCCTAAAAAAGTGGGTCGCGGCTTGATGACCATGGGAAAATGTGGGCCCCATGCCCAAACCAGTTGAGAAATACAGGTCTAATGATTTCCTAAAATCCAGAATTTACGTAATCGGTAGATTCTGGAACTGACACTTTTGTTATGTTAATGTTGAAATGGCCACATACTGGCCTGGCAAAATGTCAGTTCATCACTAGCATTCCATACCTGATCAAAAGCCTGATCAATACTGTCCTGCAGGTGCTCTGTGAACCTGTCATTGACATCAATGAGCTCTTGAACGTTGCTGAAGACCACGGCCAGCTGCTCTGCTGTGAGCAGCCCTGCACTCTGCATGGGGCAGTAAAACTCTTCCTTGATGATGCGCAGGTCCTCTCCATAACTCGACTCAGTGTTGAGAAACTCTAGGATGGCCTCTTTGCGCTCTGTGCGTAGCTTGGAGCAGCGTTCACACATGCCTTCCTCGCGGACCCCCTCTTTGTGTCCACAGTCGGGACAGGGCTGCTGAGCGTCCCAGGCCCTGAGGGACAGCGAGGGTCTCCTCCAGCCCCGAGCCAGTCCAGGGCCGATGCCACTGTCCACACGTTCTACCTCGGCTCCGGCACTGTGGCGGGTGCGACGGGGCTCTTCCTCATCTTCACGCTCATCGCTCAAGCCTACGACACCGCTGTCTGCGCTCAGGCTGCTGACGGTACTCCAGCGGTGCTGTGCTGAGCGCCTCACACCCAGGCCCCTGCTCCTCTCCTCACCTCTGGGCTCCGAGCGGCCCCTTGCTGTGCCTGGCACTGATGACAAAGAACAAACAAACCTCTGAAGATCAGCTCTCATAATTTCATAACAGTAGTTACATTAATAACATACAGATAATCAAAAAAGTCTAGTAAAACTGTAAAAAACCTTAAAATGTTAGTTTTAAAATCACTTGCATTGGGAGAGTAGAGGTAAAACAAAAAGAGACCAGAAAAAACAGCAAAAATTCACTTAAATATTTTAATAGGTGTTTTGAACTTTAAAACATCCCCATGAATTTACCATGGCAGTGGTATATTTACACTGAGTATAAAAAAAAAGTTAAATACTGTTAAGGTACACTACCATTCGAAAGTTTGGGTTCAGTAAGATCTTTGAATGTTTTGCGGAAGGTGAGACAGCAAAAAACTGTAAAACTTACTCCAGTCTTCAGTGTCACACGATCCTTCAGAAATCATTCTAATATGCTGATTTGCTGCTCAAACATTTCTTATTATTATCAATGTTGCAGGATTCGGTGGAATAACGTGATACATTTTTTGGTTGCTGTCAGTGAACAGGCATTTATTTGAAAATCATTTTAAATGTCTTTACTGTCACTTTCGATCTACTGAATGCATCCTTGATGAATATTAAAGTATTAATAAAAAAAAAAAAATAAAAAATGTGGACCCCAGCTTTCACGTTGTGGGGGGGGGGCGGGGTAGTGTAAATAGCAACAAATAGCTTCTTGTTTACACTAACTGGTAAAATACCTGAGAAATGGTAAATAGAAACCGCCAAATTATCATGTTATAATAACTGAAATTACATATATGATGATAAATCAATACTTTTTAAAATCTATACTTAAAAGAAAATTAAGAAAGTTCCTTTTTAAATCTTCTATAACTAATTATCCTGTTTGAAATAGAATAACATAACTGCTCATAATAACAAGGACTGTGCTCTGCCATAATCTATCACTATTTATTTAGTGCTACATGTTAAGTTAGTGCTACATGATTATCAAAATCCTAAAATAGCCAGAAACAATTAAATAATTTATTGTTTGGTAATACCAATATATTTAAAAACAACAAATTAACGGAAAATATCCAATACGGTGCTGATACAGTATACTGTGCACCCCTAATTTGATACTAGATATGTATTTGCCTTTACATCTAAAAACTGCTGTGGTGCAGAAAGATAAAAGCAGTCCTCAGGGCAGAGGTCATGCATGTGACAAACCTACAGTAAAAGCCACCTAAGGCCAGGTTTTAGTAAAAGCAGAGTCTCATAATAACAACTAAAGTGATACCCTTGGGTTATAGACAAGCACGCCTAAAAAATTTTTAAATGAAGCATTGTCAGTACAAATCTAGGACATGAGTTAAGATTACTTAAAGCAAGAACTGTGAGCAAAGCTTAGTGCAGCTGAAAGAGTCTTACCACTGTCCCTGTCTCTGCGGTGAATGTGCAAACGTGCCGCGGCGGCGATCTTCATCTCTAGCTGCTTACGCTTGGTGGCGTCTGCAGGCATGGGGTCGCTGTAGTGGGGCCGCAGGCGGCACTCACGCTGGGCCCTCACTGACTCAGCCAGCTCATAGGCCGCGTCCGAGCTGGAGCGTCTGCAGCCCGCCCCAGAAACCTGCTGATAGGATGGAGATCTGTCAATCAACAGTGCACATGGCAGAGCACTGGTCTGAAATATGGGTGTGTGTGTGTGTGTGTGAGGGGAGAGTTTAACAGTGTAAAACCTCAATGAAGGCAGATTTGATCCCTAAGCACATATGAGAATATGGAACCACTAACTGTTTCAGACATCGATCAGAGTCACTGCATTACCATACATCCAGAGGGTGTAACGATACCAGAGCTTTTAATATATTGTGGTGGTAAGTGGAAAATTCTTTGCTGTGGCTTTTCATGCCCATTTACTGTTTATTAAAAAGTCTACTGACAGACTCCAAAGACATAAAATTCATCTCTTTTCTAAATAGAAATAATTCGGAAACCCAGTTTCCTTTTAAAACTGGCCTGCCGGATGGTTTAAAGTCACTATTAGTGGGACGGTTCATGAACATTTTGTCATTTACTCACCCTCATGTTGCTCCAAACCTGTATGACTTACTTTTTCTGTGGAACATAAAATATGACATTTTGAGAAAAGTCTCAGTGTTTTTTGTCCATAAAATGGTAGTCAATGGTAAAAACCCAAAAAAAAAAAAAAAAAAAAAAAAAACATAGTTTACGATAACAAAATCAGTCCTAATTTCACTAAGGAAGTGCTTTCCTAACCCTTCCTAATCTTACTGTAAATAACATACCCCAAAAAATTGGGTCCCACTTTATATTAAGTGGCCTAAACTGCTATGTACTTGCATTTAAATTAATCATTTGGTACAATGCACTTATTCTTAACATACATTATATTAAAAAAAAAAAAAAAAAAAAACCTTGCAGTGTAATTAATATCAGTAAAATTTGTAAATTACATTTATAATTACACTGTTGACCCACCCTTAAACCTACTCACACCACCAAACCTGTCCCTAACCTTACCCATATCCCACCTCAATAGCAGCAGAAGTGTTTTGCAATACAATATGAGCACAATAAGTACATTGTAGTTATTTTTTGATGTAAGTACATAGTAGTTAAGGCCCTTTAACATAAAGTATGACCAAAAATGTGTCTTTACAATATTTCACACTCCTCAAACAACAGTGACAACTGTCCTTTTTGGCTAAAATCACCAAGATCATATATTTGAACAATCCCTGCAAATAGCTGTAATATTTTGTGTGCTCCAATAAAGTGTGAAAATCAAGTCAATCACTTTATTTTCCAGTCTAAATTTGTTTCACTCTTAACTCTGTCAGATATCAAATGTGTTGTCTTTAAAGGCATCTGCCTCAACTGACTCAACTGATAACCTTTCACCTTTTAAACATCTGCAATTCCAAAACGACATTTCTAAGTCAGAAATATTGTGTTTCAAATGCATCTGCTATAAACACACATCTATGGCGTAAAACCCTCAAAAGGTCGCTCGACAGCATTAGGTTCTCAAGTGTTAGCAATGCACGAGAAACAAGACACCGTGGCTTCAGGTGACGTACAGAATTATTAATAAGGCAGCTGTTATCTTAATTAAAGACACACAGAAATGCAGAGGCGGAAGAAGCATCTGTGCGCAACGGCTGACCAATGAATCATAGCAACATTACACATGAATGCCAGCATTCCTCGATATCTAATATATCCTCGATATATTAACCTTAAAAAACATACAGCCGGTCGTATGGCGTGAATGAATGTGGCGCAATGAAGAGCTGGCTGGCATCTCAAGCAGCAGAGAGCATCAACACACAACCTGACATACAGTACAGAAGAAACGTTAAGGCAGTTACCACCATGAAACCTGGTTCTAATCCTCCCTGCGTGTTGCTCTTAGCTGCGGCTCTGTGCGCTCCGCTGCATGTCTGCAGTCGCCTCTACCGTGCAGATTCCCCTGCAACCTCAGCCTCCCATGCACCCTGATCACATTCCCATATATGCATGACAGCCGCCGCTGTCCTCGTTCAGAGGTGATAATAAGCAGAGGTGTGCATGAGACGGCAGCATTCCTTACGCATTCTGTCGCTGCTTTCCCCCGTTGTCCCACGGGCTCGGTGCAAGCCTCCTCTCCACAGGCCGACGTTGTCATGGCAACGTGGGCAGACTGATGGCTGGGCTGGGGAGCGGTGATGTCAGTGACGTCATTCTGCTCACACGACAATCGGATGGGAGACTCGGCTGCAATCTCTGCACTGCAGCTGGAGCAGCGAGGGAGAGAGAACACAAAAGGAGGAAAATGGGAGTGTTGAATTGGAATTACAAGTCCTGATTCTCCGCTCCTTCACGTGCCGTGCAGTCAACCCCCATCCCCTAGAGAGGACCGATGCCCCCCAGACCAGAGGGGCTCACGGAGGACAGCAATTAGACACATCAATTCACATTAACACCTGAACTCTTCGCTGCAGGGCTCCGAATCGGAAACAAGCACAATCAATCTTTTAGATTTCTTTGTGTGTGCGTCAAGTAGAAAAGGAGCTTATGTATCCGTGGATGACCCCACGCACTGCAGACGGTGAATAAATAACAGCACATAACAGAGATTTTTGGTGTAGTTTTTGTTGTTTTAAGCTTACATATTTTGCATTATTTGTTATTTTTTCTTGTTATTCTCACTTAAACCAATTTTACATTGATGTTTTGGATTTACAAGAAAATATACTACTTGATTTCCCAATGGGGTAAAAAAAGTATTATCTTATATTATTCTGCTTTAAAGGTAAATGTACATTACAAGTTTGGGGTAAGTAGATTTTTAGTTTTGAAAGAAATTATTACTTGTATTTAGCAAGGATGCATTAAATTGATAAAAGTGACATTTATAATGTTATAGGAAAATTCGATTTAAAATAAATACTGACTTTGTACTTTCTATTCATTTACAAGAGCCAGAGAAATGTATCACGGTTTCCACAAAAATATTAAGCAGCACAACATTGATAATAATAAGAAATGTTGCTTGAGTACCAAATCAGCATATTATAATAATTTCTGAATGATCATATGACTGGAGTAATGACTGCTGAAAATTCTACTTTGGCATCACAGTAATAAATTACTTTTAAAATATATTAAAATGTAAAACAGTTATTTTTTTTAATTTACTCTTTTTATTACATTTTTGATTCAAAATAAATGGCAAACTTGCGGGAGATAAGAGATCTTTTTGTAAAACAAACAGTACTGATCTCATACGATTTATTAAATGTGGACGGTATATTATTTTTAAAGATTTATTTATAGTCTTTTAATGTCTTTGTTTGGACAGGAAAGTATAGACAGGAAATCATTGGGTGGAGAGAGAGGGGAGCAGGATCGGCAAAGGACCACGAGATGGGATTTGAACTCGGGTCGCTGCAAGCGCAGTTGCGCTGTATGTCGGTGCACTAACGACAAGGCTATTGGCGCCGACACTGTATCTTATTTTAAAGATATTTAGATATTTTTTACTGGAAAACAAGAAAAAAATAGTGAAAAAGACAAGTTTTTTTTGCAGTGTATCAAATCAAAGACATTATTTTAAAATTATTAATACATTTGTGAATGAATGCTGATGGCTGAGCATTGAATGTTGAATAAACAGACTTTGATACTAATACTAATCAGCTGTTTTCCCCAGCCATAGTTTGCATACAGACGTCCCTTAGGATTAAAAAACAGGTGTTTTGAGTGATTAGTTATAAGCTCTTAATTGCCTCTTCCACATCATTTCCATCTCCTTTGATGCTTCAGTTCCTCAGAATCTGATAATGCTGCACTCATCGCTGTCATAAATTTGCATAGACGCCATCTGAGAATAGTGCTGACACCACAGCCATGAGCTCTGAAGCATTCAAAAGAAAACACAAAGACAAAGAAGCTATGACATCTCACTAGGAAAAGGAGAATCACAAAATGCAGATGTTAATAGCCGGTGCGCGTCAAACATACGTTTTAATTCTAACAATAAAATGTGGAAGAGTTCATTCACAAACCTGTAGCCGTGAACTGACAGTAATTAATACAACGCTCTAAAAGTGGCAATAAAACCAATGTCTTTCACACGTGAATGAAATTGTCATTAAAGCACTAGCGCTATATTACGTGTCATTTCAGCAGTCCTGTATGTGGCCATTAATTGGATTTTTAATTTATTAAGATATATAAAGATGTATAAAAACTCTTATTCCACTGTACTGACAGGTTTTTATAATAGCACTTTTAAGATGATGTTCTATTATTTATTTAAAGGTTTTGTCCACCTATACTTGTCACGGAATGCCAGGAGGAAACAGGGTAAGTTCCATGTGCAGTTTATTGAAATAATAACAGAGCAAAACAGAACAAAAACGTGCAAAAGGTAATCCAACCTGACCACAGAAAACACAAACCGAGAAGACAATACAATCAAGACGCAAATGACAGACAGAGAAAGCATGATATATATAGCTGGGATAATGAGTAAATGATAAACAGGTGCTACTGATCAGAACAGAATTAATAAGCAGGGGACTATGGGAAATGGAGTTCAACACATATAACATAAAAACTGGAGAGTGCCCTCAAGTGGCCAGTCCAGGGAACCACAACCAGACACTGTGACATTACACACCCCTTACGGAGGGATACCAGACGCTCCATCAGAGAAAAGTTCAGGAGGGAGGTGGAATAGAGGCGGACCGGGGGGAGGGATGGCGGGCCAGGACCAAACAACGGAAGAGGACCAGGGAACAGAGCTAGACCAAGGCATGAGCACAGAAACGGCAGGGTGAAAGGCCAAGGCGGGACCGGCCGGATGGACCAGCAAGACCCCAACCACACAGGACTCCCAGCATATGGCCAGGATGGAGCCGGAGGAGCGAGCCAGTGAGGATCCTGCTACACCAGAACCCAGGTGGGACACCAGGACGGAGCCAGAATCCTGTCAGGCAACACTGGTAGGACCGAAATCCCTCTCAGCAACTCAGGAGTACCTGAAAACAAAAGCAGAGAGAGTTTAGTCTCAGCGAACTCTGCGAGCTCCCGGACTGGAGCGGGCTCCGGAGTGGGCTCCCGGACTGGAGCGGGCCCGGGAGTGGGCTCCCAGGAACGGAGCGACTTGGAGTGGATCCCGGAACTCCGGGAACTGGAGAGGGATCGGGTGAGCTCCGGGACGGGAGAGGGCTCGGTGAGTCGGACGGGAGCGGGTCGGTGAGCTACGGACTGGAGATGGAATGCGAGCTCCGGGGACTGGATTTGCGGGCGCGGTGATGATCCGGGACTGGAGCGGGACGGTGAGCTCCGGGACTCGGGAGCGCGGCTCGGTGAGCTCCGGGACTGGAGCCGGGCTCGGTGGGCTACGGGACTGGACTGGACTCTGTGAGCCTACCGGGAGGACTGGACTCTGTGAGCTCAGGGACTGGACTGGCTCTGTGAGTACGGGACTGGACACTGGACTCTGTGAGCTCAGGGACGGGACTGGACTCTTGTGAGCTCCGGGACGGACGGACTCTGTGAGCTACGGGAGGGACTGGACTCTGTGAGCTCGGACTGGACTGGACTTGTGAAGCTCCGGGAGGAATGACTCTGTGAAGCTCCGGGGACGGACTGGAATACTGCGAGTCCGGGACGGACGGACTCTGCGAGCTCGGGACTGGGACTGGGCTAGCTGCGCTCCGGGAATGTTCCTTTAGACTGGGCTCTGTGAGATCCGGGACTGGAGCGGGCTCGGTGCAATCCGGGACTGGAGCGGGCTCCGTGCAATCCGGGGCTGGAGCGGGCTCCGTGAAATCCGGGACTGGACCGGGCTCCGTGAGCTCCGGGACTGGACCGGGCTCCGTGAACTCCGGGAATGGAGCGGGCTCGTGCAATCGGGACTGGAGCGGGCTACGTGCAATCCGGGACTGGAGCGGGCTCCGGGCAATCCGGGATTGGAGCGGGCTCCGTGCAATCCGGGACTGGAGCGGGCTCCGTGCAATCCGGGACTGGAGCGGGCTCCGTGACATCCGGGACTGGAGCGGGCTCCGTGAAACCCGGGACTGGAGCGGTCTGTGGAGTGTGCTTTCCTGTCCTCCTTCTCACCCTCCACCGCTTAGTGGGAGTCTGAAAGACAGAGGTGGTGAGCTTCGTGGTCTGGAGCTGGGGCCGGTGAAGTCAGGGGAATGGAATGGGCTCGGTGAGCTCCGGGACTGGACTGGACTCTGTGAGCTCCGGGACTGGACCGGACTCTGTGAGCTCCGGGACTGGAGCGGACTCTGTGATCTCCGGGACTGGAGCGGGCTCGGTGAGCTCCGGGACTGGAACGGGCTCTGTGAGCTCCGGGACTGGACCGGACTGTGCGAGCTCAGGGACTGGAGTGGGCTCTGTGAGATCCGGGACTGGAGCGGGCTGCGTGCAATCCGGGACTGGAGCGGGCTCCGGGAAATCCGGGACTGGAGCGGGCTTACGTTCAATACGGGGACTGGAGCGGGCTCGTTTGGCATCCGGGGGGGGGGGGGGGGGGGGGACTGGGCGGGCTCCGTGGCAATCCGGGCCTGGAGCGGGCTCGTGCAACGGGACTGGAGCGGGCTCCGTGTGATCCGGGACTGGAGCGGGCTCCGTGGAGTCCGGGACTGGAGCGGGCTCCGTGAGTTCCGGGACTGGAGCGGGCTCCGTGAATTCCGGGACTGGAGCGGGCTCCGTGAGACCCGGGACTGGAGCGGGCTGTGGAGTGTGTCCTCCTGTCCTCCTTCTCACCCTCCGCCGCTTAGTGGAAGTCTGAAAGACCGAGGTGGTGAGCTCCGGGGTTGGAGCGGGCTCGGTGGGCTCCTGGATTGGAACGGGCTCAGGAGTGGACTCAGCGAGCTCCCCGACTGGAGCGAGTTCCTGCATCTCCCGGGGAACTGCAAGAGACTCAGACCGACATGACATCACCAAGTTGCGGTAACCAAGGTAATCAATGAGACCCAAAAAGTCAAGCATTTTAAGCCCATCCATCTCCCGAGTAGGCACGGGATTGTCTAAACTACCATTAAAGATTTTCTTCAAATCTGTGTCATGAAGTCCCATCCCTACCGCAAGGTTCCAAAAGGACTGAGCGAAATCTCCAAAGTCCATCCCCCGTTGGCGAAGATCCGCCAACATCCGGAGCCGAGCCCTGCGCTCCTTCGAAGGAGGAGGAACAATCCGAAAGTCCATGATCCACAAAAGGTAACAAAAAACAAACTGCTGGAACTAGTAATAGCATCTGGATTCTGTCACGGAATGCCAGGAGAAAACAAAGATAGATCCAAGTGCAGTTTATTAAAGTACAAATAAACAGAACAGAACAAAAACGTTGCAAAAGGTAATCCAACCTGACCACAGATAACACAACTGGGAAGACAATACAATCAAGACGCAATGACAGACAGAGTGAGCATGGTTATATTAGCTGGGATAATGAGTACTGATAAACAGGTGCTACTGATCAGACAGAATTAATAGCAGGGACAGGGAAATGGAGTTTAACACATAAACATAGAACAGACAGAGCGCCCTAAGTGGCCAGTCTCGGGCACCACAAACCAAACACGTGACAAACTGACTAAAATCATCATCAAAAAAAAAAAGACATTAACACTATGATTAAAAAAAAAATCATATCAGGACAATAAGCTCCCTTGAAATGTGCTCATCCATTCTAGGCAATAAGATAAAGTGACTGTAAGCTTAAATAAATGTCCTTGTGACTTGTTCTTCTTTCTTCTATCAAGCAGACAATAAATGAAAATAACTATATAAAAGTCTCATAAAAAAGACCTGGAAGCCTTGGGCTGCTCTGTAGTAAATGAATACCCTCACTTGAGGCACTACGGGACAGCTGGGATATTGGATGTTATATTTAGACGGTTCCCAGCCTGGATTGAACTCCTGCCCTGGAGGAACATAACATTAGAGAAAGGCTCTCTAATGTCGAAAAGCTTCTGACGCACCAGCAATTAAGCTCTGTACTATGTCTGGAGCAAAAGTGTCTGAAGGAAAATCTATACAGATTTATGCATCCATGCTAAATTTGAGAAGACTGTCAGGGCTAGAGTTATGTTCTGTTATGTTAATCAAATTTCTGTCAGGTTCGCATATTTTA
Organism: Sinocyclocheilus anophthalmus; assembly: GCA_018155175.1. Lineage (NCBI taxonomy): Eukaryota > Metazoa > Chordata > Actinopteri > Cypriniformes > Cyprinidae > Sinocyclocheilus > Sinocyclocheilus anophthalmus. The sequence goes on along the minus strand of JADLZN010001827.1, from coordinate 343,611 downwards.
GGCTTGTGTGAGATTGTGTGTGTAAAACATGCTGTTGGTGGACAGGTGTGAACCAGACAACTGCCACAACACAACACAACTACAGAAGAATCCATATAATACAGTTACTGCCGTATAATACAGTTACTGAAGTGAATCAATGGGGAATTGATGGGGTTTGTTGCTGTAGTATTTACTATAGTCTTTACCTTTGTCTTTACTATAGTCTTTACCTTTGATTGTTGCTACTGCAAAAATCTGGTTCTTTATCTTTGTTTTCCAATAAAACAAAATACATTTACTTAAAGCTTTAACAAAATGCAATGAACTTTAACTTAAAACTACTACAAAAAAATGCTTTTGTAATTTTGCTTTTTAGGAAATTATATTAAAAAAATGTGGTTGTAATTTTGTACTGGAAAACAAGACGAAGATGATTAGGACAGGATATTTAATAGCATTTGCAATAGCCATACTTTCCATTCTTAGTATAGCTAAACCTGCTAATTACCATAGAATATGCCACTATATGCAAATATCACATCTGCTACTGTGTACTTGGCATAAATGAAGACATTAAGAATCACATCAATAATGATATATTCACTCTGTTTCTGTATACAAGCTGTGCAGAGATTCCGGAATAAATCAATAACACAAATATTGATGCAAACGATGCTAGAGCTGCTATGGGATTCATTTTCACAGATAACAAGCAAAACTGATAACCAAGAGATACACTGTTCCAGATGATGTCCATTTTTCCCATTTAACCTCTGAATGATTAGGATGCACATTGCACAATAACAATGTGGTATCAAAATATTGGCTAATAGAGATTTTTTTTTAATTAATTGGTAATGGTCAATATTGGATATATATTGATTGATATTTAATATGTTCCTCTATTTTTACATTTAAATTCCCTTTGCCATTATCCAGTCACGCTCAGTTAATCTTTAAAAACACTAATAATAGTAATAATAACACTATTAAATGTAATCTTTAGTATATTTGTTATTATACTTGTGTGCCTTAACACTTATACATTAAACTATGATTATTTACATCATGAATGTTGTATCATCAATGATGAAATAAAAGAATTTACATTTTTCTTTTATTTTAATTAATTATAAAATACAACTGAATTTTGATATCCGACATTTGTCGGTTACGACCCAATTTTCATATAATGGGAGGCCCCCCGGAATTTGGTGCCCGAATCATATATATATAATTAGGTATATAATATATATATATATATATAATATATATATGTAACCCTTTGTCAAACAATTCATCCCTACATCGTCCTTTCATTTTCTAAAACATTTTTTGACCTCATAATTTTTTATTGATTTTAATCATTTAAAAAAATAACATAAGTCGATTTTCAGTGACATGACAGACTTCTTTTTGGTGACCTATTCAGGACTTCTCCAATCATTCAGTCCACTTAAATCCTGTCCCTTTCTTACCATCGTCTGCATGCTTGCATTCAGATCTGCCTCCATCCAACCAACAGCTGATGGATAGAACCAAGACAACATTTATTTACAGAAGAAATGATCTGTCACTACTTCCATAACAACTTTAAGTACTATGTGAATGCACAAGGCTAACACTATCAAGCACAACAGCTTCTTCATCAACTCACCTTTTTTTAATAAGGTCCAGGGCGGATCCCAGGAAGCCATCCCTCATTTTGTAGATTTTGGCTCCATAGCTGGAAAGGTCAGTTCCGTCCAGAAGGATTGCCGGGCAGCAGCTGGATGGGCCATCGCCACTCTCCCTGCGGGGTGGGAAGGGAAGAACAGCTACATCTGTGGCCCCAGGGCCTGCTGGGCCCTTTGTCTCCTTGCCTCTTCCTGTAGCAGCTTGAGGGTGTAATGGAGAGCGAGCAACTGGGCCTGTGCAGATGGGTCCTCCTGGGACCTCTGCAGTGGAACTGGGCTCAGACGTCTCTGCTCCGCTGTGGTTCGAATCCTGAGCTGTGTTGACTTCAATGTCAGTCCTTTCAGCACTTTGCGTTTCCTCTGTCTGTATTCTTTCCTCTCTATGCTTGTCGTTACTCTCCATTGCAGAGAACCTGTGGTTTTTAATGCCCTCCTTTTGTCTCATTCTTTTAAACTCCTCAAATGTAGGTATGTGCAGGCGGCCTATCGGGGGTCTTTTCCTCTCAGGGGTCGACTGGGCAGAGTTAGTGCAGATGGGATCTGCCGTATGAGCTTTACTCATGGTACTAGACTCCTGTCTAGAGTTCAGTGTCAAGTTAGGGGTGCTTCGTTGCCTTCGGAGCTGCAGTCGTCGGAGTGCTTCCTGTTTGATCTCCTCGGGACTGGTGATGCGACGGGCACTCAACTCTTGCTGTACATTCCTGTGCAATGATGGCCGAACCACTACGTCCTGATCGCACGGATACAGCGGAGAAGGTGCATTACCAAGCACAGGTTGAGGACGTAAGGGCTTGTGAGGCTCCGTCACACGTGTGCTCTGGAGCCGCAGCTTGTCTCGAAGACCCTTCCGAGCATTTCCGTTCATGCCCCAGTCCTCAACCGCAGGTAAAAGCCATTGTGGGAAGAGCGGTATATCCTTCCTCACCACTCCTTGGCGGCCGTAGATTGCCATGCCTTCATGGGAAGGCATTAAGCCGTAAACCTGCGGTCCCTGAGGAGGTCCGTCGTACCAGTGGCTGGTTGAAGTGCAGTGAAGTATAAGCTCACTGTCCACGCTCCTGTAAGGATACGCATTGGGATCGGACATGGCAGCCCAGTGCAGGTTTTCCAGGCTGCGGTAAAGCCGGGTGCCGCCGGTGTTCACGCAGCCCTGTGGGAAGCACATTGCCCTGTAGCCAGACTGGCCATCAGGCTGTTTAAGGGGATGCATACTGCTGGTGGAGCAGTAGACCCCCAGGTTGCTGAGCAGGCCATTGTTGTTGTTGCAGTGGCCCGGAGCTACATCCTGGGCAGGGAAGGGGGGCACGCCATGATGAGGGAAAGCAGACAGTGGGGAGCTGAGGACGGACAGGTCCATGGACAAATCCATGCTGCAGCCTGCAGGAGAGCCTGCTGGGGAGTACTCACATTGTGGGGCTTTCACATCCGGCATGGCCACAGAAATAGCTGCCATATTCCAGAAAGGAGCATCGGGATCAAAGCCCTGCAGAAATGCACAGACAAGGCATTGACATCATGTCGGCAGAACAATTTTATATGCTTGAAATTGCTCTGCATCTAAACATAAGTAATTCACCAACACCTGCTGTTTAAAAATGGTTTTGTGTAAAAATGAGAAAGTGTGTGAGTGTCTTGTATAGACTTTTGTCAAATTCTGCCCACTATCACCTTTGCTCAAACTACTATGAAAACGCTATACAAATAAATCAAACTAAACAATTATTTTTACCAGGGTAATAAATTCGAACAATATTTGGTATCGCTTTAGTATAAGGGACCAATTCTCACTATTAACTATTAGCATGCCTATTATTAACATATTGGCTGTTTTTTGTACTTATATATAAAGCATTTATTCTGCATGACCATATTCTACATCCTTAATCCTATTAGTAAGCAGCAAATTAGGACATTATTGAGGCAAAAGTCATAGTTAATGGTTAATAGCAAAGAATAGTTCATGGTTAATAGCGAGAATTGGACCTTAAAATAAAGTGTGACCCAATAGCCTAATTGGAAAAAGATACATCAGTACTATAAAGTAAACATTTTTGGCTTTTAATTTCTTTTGGCTTTAGTACAATCACATTAAAAAATATAGCATTTTGAAAGGTGTTATTTAACAACTTTTCTCACACAGCATAAATGGGTCTTTATTGTTTATAATTGACTGCTGTGGAAAATATTTTAAAAAATGTTTAACTAGCATAGTTTCTTCATGGTTTGGCCAAAATAAAAATAAATAACCAAAATATGTGAGAAATATATTCCACTGATAATCTTTGGGTATATGTAAGCAATTGAGGATTTTAAAATACCTGATAACATCTAAAATTACCTCAGGTTTCAAAATTAATCATGAGGATGTGCTACCGAGGATTAGTGCAGATGATTCTGAAAATGCAAAATTACTTCCTTGAAACATTGACTGTATGTAACATTTGCTAATGGCTTGAATGTAAGGGATTCTGTTGCTCACTTGTGTTAGCAACAACCCCACAAATAGCCCTCACTATCCCTAAAAAAGTGCCCTAAAATGGTGCAAAAATGAAATTCACCCTACATTTCTCACATATTTAAAAACTGTACAAAGCTACCAATATTCCTCTTGCTGTTGCTGTTGCATACTAATCTAAATCACATCAAATGACCCTTCTAAAGACAAAAGCTAGCTAAAGCTAAGTAACACAGTTCAATGACCACTACAGTAATTATAATGCTCATCATGCGTAGTTCCTATAGGCTATGACTTATATAATCAAATTCATATTCTAAAAATGGCTCTTTCTGTTTTACAAATCAAATGGTGGGAGGGAGTTCTGTCTGGAATTAAAAACATTAAACCGAGAGAGAGGAAAATCAGAAGGGACAGTAATGAAGAGAGCCACAACACTCGCCCGGGGCTCTTATTCCACTAATCAGATGAGAACTGTGGATTAGCAAGGAGAGCGCTTCTCTTTCAGTAATTAGTACAAATTGCCTTGCTTTGGGCCATATTAATATCCACCCGTAATCTTAAACAGAAATCAGGGTCAAGCCAGGAGTTACAAAAGAACATGTTATAATAATTCCGGGCAGCAGAGTCAGGACAAATCCTGATGAAAAATGAATATTCATCTTCTTCACATTGCCTGTCAGAGAACAACAATGGCATTGCGATTAGATTGAAAAAGGCCAGAAACCAGCGATTTTATGTGGGGGAAGCCCAGCATGTTCAGGTGTTCAATTAACGTTTGGCCCAATTTAATTAAAATGGAGCTATTGAAACCGCTCTGGTTTTATCAGGGTAATTTCAACGCTCCATTTAGGAGATAAGAAGATAGAAAGCCCCCTTTTTGTTTTTCTGTGAATTGTACAGTGGAGCGCTTGGGAGGATTTATCTTCGTGGGCGACTAGACTCACTGTCTCAATGGCGCTGCCAGTGTTTTCTTTCGCTTGCGCTTGAAAACTGCTGACGTGTGAATAAACAGTCAATTAGCATAAGGAGCTTGTTTAATGAGCATGTGGCACAGGATCAGCTCACGCCGGGCCCACTATGTCCTCTCTGTGTGTGACAGACAGGCAGATGCTCCGTTACCTATTTGAGCAAAATTATTACGGACACATGAAAGCAAGAGCAGACAGTCCCTCACTGAGGCAAGAGCTTCATACCAAGCCAAAATACACTCAGACTTGAGGATTCATGACAAACTAATCAGGTTCCCTGATTGATTTTACATTATGTACTTTACATATCTGGACTATACGACTATACTTATATCTGTAGGCCTCTGCTAGAAAGTGTGTCAGAGAAACCTTTTAGGATTGCAATATGTTAGACTTTTGTTGTGTTAGTCATAAAAACTTACCCCATTTTAATCAACTCTGTGTGTGCACCTTTACTCGGCTTGCTTTAGGCTCTCATTCACAGGCTCTGAGCCAACAGAATCTCTTTTGGTTTGGATTAGAGGTAGACAAACCATCCACAACGCCAGACTGCTGAGACCTCAAGCACAGGCAGCTACAAAAGAAGAGAAAAAACATCAATACAGATATCCAAAAATAATACAAATCAATTTCTGGAACGAACAAAGGATCCTGCAGTATTTCTAAGGATTTTGTGTTTCTGCTTTCTCTGAGAAAATGCATTCGCTTTGACTGAGGAAATTTTGTTAAGAAGTCAAACACTGAATAAAACAGTCATCATTGGGGTTTCCCTTATATACAAATACACACACACACACACACACACACACATAGTGTTGTTTTTGGCGGCCTGTTTTAATTTTAGTTTTAGTCTAGTCTTTGTGTGAAGCTGTCATTTTAGTTTTTATTAGTTTTAGTCACGTTCATACTCTTTTAAGGCTAGTCAAGTTTTAGTCGACTAAAAGTCTGAGCATTTTAGTCTTATTTTAGTCAGAATTATCCATGACTATTTTCGTCTAGTTTTAGTCGACGAAAATTGTATTTTAGTCTCTTTTTAGAAATGCAATTCTATTTAACCCATTTCAAACAAGGTTATCTTATTATATTATTGTTACCTTATAGACTCAAGAATACATCCATTCCAGACACGGAAGACGCTTTGATTTGAATTTACAACAGTTATTTTACCAACCAAACATGTTAGAAGTACACACACATACATTTAAATAAAGACGAACCCCGGCTGGCCGGCCATCGGTCCCTTTCTCTGTGTCAGACTTAACTTTGTGTGGTTTTCGTCTTCTAAATCAGTGTTCCCCAACCTTTCTTTAGTCGCGGCACCCTTGGGAAATTTTAACAAATTTGTGGCACCCTACAAAATTAATTTTGTCACAATATTCACAACTCCCCCCCCCCCCCCGATGTTTGTGATAATTTTAAAAGTATAGAGATTCGGTACAACAGGGAAGAACTGCAGAATTATGTTCATACAGATATTTTTAATATATTTAAAAAATGGTCTAGAAAATTGTGGCAATCAGTATGCTATTTCTATGAAGAGACCAAGTTATTGGACAGATTTTAAGTAGGATTTTATTCATATGTAAACATTGTGAGATAGTTATAATGGTAATTAAAACAAAGTTTTGCTCACTCAGTGTATTTGTGATTTCACAGCTGGGTAATTTTGGTGCAGTAGCACGAGATAGCTTGATTTAAAACTTTGAATTGAATAAAAAATGACAAGGAGGCTAAGCAGTAAATAATAAAATAAGAACAAATAAAGAAATTACTAAGGATAGCACAAATAAAAAAAAAAAAAAAAAATCACAACGGCCTAAAAATGAAATAAATTGCTTTTTAGTTTTTGGGTAGGTCTAACACACAGTATTTATTTTTTTTTTTTAACAATTATCCAAATAATGTTTAATACTAGAAAGCTATTATTATCAGAGGACACAAGCATAACGGTTAGCAGATCAATGAATGAGAGGGGAGCGTTACCAGAGTTGCCCATTTACCACACCTTGTTACAGCACAGTAGGGCTATTGCAAACAGAAACAATACTGTACTACATCGATGTTTCCTGTCGGCTCAATTTTTGAGTGGACTTTGCTGTTCCGATTCGCATGAACGGTATATGAGTGGAGCTGATCGGAGCACACACGCATAGAGCGGGATAATACGCAGAGCGTCACACCACGTGAAAGTAAATCCTGAGCGGTGAACTAATTTTCAGCAGCCGAAATTTCGGTGCATCTCTAATTAATGGTGACATCAGAAATGGATATTATATAATAGCTGCTTTTTTGTACATTTTAGCAATTTAAAAATATTAAAAAAAATATGATTTTTACACGGCACCCCTGCTCTCGACAGATGCGGCACCCCGGTTGGGAAACACTGCTCTAGACAATAACATAAACAGAGCTGGCCATGATCTCCTCTCACCTCAATATCAGCCAGAGACCTTCTGGAAATAGTTCAAGTTGTGATAGTGGCATGTCAGTGAATGCAGTTTCAATGATTTCTCATTACTGAGGAGGACACAGCTCGACCTCCACCAGGATGGAGTCAGGCTTCAGTCAATAAACACATTCAGTTGCTCTTCTACTCCATCGTACTAATCGCAAGAGCTCTTGGTGTTTGACGAATGTCTGTCAGTATGTGGTCCAGCTGCTCACTAACACGTCTCAGAGTAACAAAACCCTGAGGATTACAGCGGGACAGCCAAATAAGAAGAGGCACCTTTAAAGTTGTACTTGCGATATGCATGCACAAACATTCCATGCAGTCACTTTAGTATGATTTATGACTAAATTACTCTTATGAGCGGTTCTTTTAATGAATCGTTCAAATTCTTCTCTGAATAAACTCACTAATATAGCCAGCACACAAATACACACTAAACACCTTTGTATAAAGAATGCCTCATTATCACCTCATTTTGGCAACTCCGCCAGTTCAATCCCTTGAGTCTACAACCATAAAGAAAAAAACAAAAGAACTGTATCCACATCTATTCTCTGCAGGTGCTGCTTACACTTCCTACACCTGCAAATGTGGAATTTTTATTCTTTTCCATCGAGCAGCTGCTGTAGTAAGGCTGCACACTGATCTATGAAGGCGGCTCCATAGGGAATCAAAGACTAAAAGGCCGCATATTGATTGTATCTGCAGGTTTGTGTGATAGCACAGCAGGGGTTTTTCTAGGTTTCGGCAGGTGGAAAGACATGGAGCGCAGATGGAGATTCACAGTATGATTATGCTGCAGAAGACTGACCTCATGATTGGTTGTTGAGATTGATCTATTTCATCTGAGGTCACAATGGCCACAGCGGCAGATAACAACCTATTTCTAACCACTGGATTTGTGCTTCCACGAAAAGGATTTTCAAGCTGTTTCCAGGAGCAATTGTTGAAATCTGCATGTTTGAGAAGAATATACAGTAAGCTTTAGTTGAAATGGAGATGGTTTACAGAGTGAATGTGGGTTGGATGTGCTCGGATTAGTACCTGTTGGCGATTTTGCCTAATCCATCTGATCCTGTGGAAATCCGATATGCGGGAAAGCTCAGGAAGTTTACTAGCTATTGATCATTGGCTGCTTATCTCCAATATCTTGCAGTAAGTGGACTAAAGGCTATATTTACGGTCACATTATCCGCATTAGGATTTATGTTGTAAATCCTAAATGTGAATGAGCTTGTAATGTATGATTTATAGGGATGTAACGATCGATACAAATATGTAACGATTCAAATCGGTTGAGATGTTAAATGAATCGCGATACAGTTGGGGGTGTGAGTTGAATGTATCTCTGAGGGGAAGTGACTGTCTTTAGAAAAGTCTAGATGGCATTTTCTTTTAATCTTGCCTCTGTATAATGTTTATTAATGTAGCAGCACTGGTTTGTTTACAGTGGCAACCAAGGAAACGTTGTATCGCTGCTGTTCCATAAGCGCCATCTGCTGTCAGAGAGTGATATTGATTTCTCATTCTGGTTTTGCTGTAAATTTTGAAAATATACAATTTAATTTCGATTAAAAAGGCTATGAGTTGGATCGTGATTGAAATACAGTGGTTGCTATTTTCTATAAAATTTCTATTTCGTTATATTATTCTACATATTGGAATTTCACAAAGAATGTGCTTCATTTTTCCAAGAATAATAACCGGCACCTTTTCTCTCAGTTTAATTCCTTATGGTGAAAACCAAATCGTTGTCTGGTAAACACAAATCCCTACTTTGGACTCATGTCTCGTGCATCGTCATTGGCAGCTCATGTGCCCGGACCTTTATGCCATATCTCCCTCATCTTTTGCTCACGCTGTCTATGCCTACTCTTTCAACCGTAAGTTGTACTTCCCCCTTGTTTCCACCTTTTTTTCGTCATTTTCTTTTTGCCAAGGGGGTTGCCTCCTCGTCTCTCTGTGCACTTATCTTCAGCTAGCGTGATACGACATTGACGTGTACCTCACGTGTCCTTTTTGTTGCGCGCGCCCCGCTGCACTTTTATGGGTCCCTATGGTCCTAGTACCGGCCTATTCATGCTTCCTAGCCTTGTGTCATTGTGTCTTCTCGTCGGCCTCGTCGTGCCGTCGTCCTGTGATGTGGTCTTGGTATGTTTCTCCGTAGTGACACGCAGAGCTGTCTATATCTAGCTGTTCTCTCCCGCTATTTCGTCCGCTCTTCCTTATTACCGTCCAGACGCGCGCCCGTACCCCCCGACTCCCTTCTGATCATCGAGCTGCAGAGACCGACCTCAGTTTTTGGTTGCCCTGCGCTCCTCCAGGAAGTACTCCCGTATTAGCGAGCAATCACACATCACCGACTAGCGTGCCCACCGGACCATGGAGTTAGGTGACGATCAAAGTGCATCCATCGCATACTTCACTGTTACTTATGCCTCTCCCCTCTGCACTGAGGATCATGCCCTCACCACGTTTTTTTCCTTCAACTATCTGCTCCCTACCCTATGTATTCTTGCCTGCAATGGAGTCGCCGACGCTATCTAGAAATCGCTATATCTCGTTCGTTACCTTCACGCCATTCGTCCATCGTATTGCAGCGGTGTCCCCCGGCGTGAGTTCCCGTACATCAGGCCGCTAAACCTGAACCACCCTGCAGCGATTAGTACTATAGGGTTTGCATTTTCCTGTGGTACCACTGGCCTGTGTTATCGGATATTTTCTGCTTGCTTTTGTAGCCGTTTACACGCCGGATGCGACTAATGTCATTATGGTAGATTATGGTGATGAGAATGCATTGTTAGCGCACACAGCTTTTTCCCCCCTAATACTCACTACGTAGTTTCCTACGGTCATTCTTCCTTACATGTGAGCTGGACTTTGCGTACCTCGATGCTTTGTGCTGGCCCCCACCTCGCACCGCCTAGTCCTCAAGCGTATCGCATTACACACGTCACTGTGCATATGTTTATACTGCGCTCTCAGGTTTACTTGGTCGCGCATGCTACAGCGTCTGATGCTGCCGATACTTGCAACATCATTGTATTATACCTATTTATGCGCCAAGTATCGATCGTTGTCGCTAGAATAATATGCCATCCAGATCCTGTCATTCTGCGAGCAGCAGGAACCTGTATCCACGGCCATTCACAGAGCATAGTCATTTCCTCGAGTAACGCATCTTATCATCTCTGTCTATGGATCACAATGGTTTTCTCCATATCCTCCCTGTACTGTCGGTGGCATGCTGTCTGACTTCATGTTATTCCACAGCTGATCATGTTTAGATACCCCATTATGTGGCCTGCATGTTTCACCATCCCTGGTACCCACGTGGGATTGTATGATTGTGCTCCTCCCGGATATTGATTGCCCCCGCGAACTTCCTGAGTTCCTTAGTCAATGTCTTCCCTAGCGTTCAACGCCCCGCCTTTCCCTCTTTTCTATCATGACGCGGCTGACTATGTGTGTCAGAACAATATACCATTCGTAAGACTTTTTCAACTGCCTTGCTCTCATCTATTTTGAACTCTATGTAGGTGTTTCATAGACAGGACCTAAGCATATTTTTCCTATGAAAATCTACGATGCCATGGAAGCCTCCGTGTGATTAACCACTGTCGTAGTGATTGTTGGTTCCCTCGTCCTGCCGACCCATTGTTTCTCAGAGGCGGAAAATGAAGCTAGCGCGATGACTACATGTGTGACCTAGTTCATGTATTGTAATCGAATCACATGCCCGTGCAGTCTCCCTCACTGAATTCGGAGTTTGAACCTCCGTCTTAGTGATATAGATAAGTCACCACTAGTGAGCCATGATACCTGTATCTATATGCGCGAATGAAAGATTGAGAGGCAGCCGGTAGTTATGGTCACTAAAGGGGCTACATTTTAGAGCAACAATAATCGTTGTCCACACAGAGATCTTGGTGGGTACTGCAGCCTTTAGGACACATGATATTCCTGTGTCGTCCGTCGGTTGAGCCGGGACACGGCAAACTAATTATCTATGCTGGAGATAATGTTGCCAAATGGATGAGATTGTGATTTCAAATCTGTCCACAATCCTCTCTCTATCAAAGCCTGGCTGACTTTATAGCACATTGTGCATACATAAACTCTTTTGATTAAAATATTGTGGTGTTTATTTCAGTAACAAAAAATGACTACAATGAAGTCGGGATACAGTATCGTTTAAATAAAATAAATGCAGAATATGGTTTCTCCAATAGATAATTGATGTTGTACAAGTGTCAGTTGCCTGTCCTCAGAATCCGCATCAAAATTATGTCAAAATGTATAAATTTTTTAAGTGAACGTTATCACGACTGTTCAAACGGTTTTAAAAACGAAAGTTTGTTTTTTGAAAAAGTTTATTTGACCAAAAATACAGAAAACACAGTAATATTGTGAATATTATTACCATTTAAAATAACTGTTTACTATTTTAATATATTGTAAAATGTAATTTAATCATGTGGTTTAAAAAGCTGAATTTCAGCAGGCATTACTCCGGTCTTCAGTGTCACATCCTAAGAAATCTTTCTAATATTCTGATTGGACGCTCAAGAAACATATTTTTATTTTTGAGTAAACGGATACATCTCAGCATTTGTTGATGAACGAGAATGTGTGATGTAACCCTGTCGTTAGTTGATTTTTTAAAAGAGATGCATTTATTAAAAATATTTATAAGATTATAAATGTATTTACTTTTGAATTATTTTAGGATAAAATGATGAAAAAGTATAATTTACCATATAAAAAAAAAATTTATTATAATATATCATCCCAAACTTTTGCATGGATGTAAATAGTCCTGTTGACTGGTCACCCTTTAATTTGTGCACCATTTATATCCGCTTTGAGAGGCATAGTTCATTTTAAATAGTCTTGCAGCTGACGAATGGATTTACTCGTATAATATAAGAGATAATTCAAATTGCATGAAGATATTGACAAAAGACTTGGCAAAAATGCTTTCATAAAGTATTGTAAGAGCAGGTCATATGGGTTTTTGAAAAAATATCTCTTTTGCAGTTTATAAAGTAGCAATTCTTAAATGAAAACAATCTGAAAAGTTGTTAATCAAAAAAAGTGCATGAAAAATGAAGATATAGTCTCTCAAAAGAGAAAGTCGATTCTGAATCGCCTTAACGAGTTGTCATATTTTCGAATCTTTTGCCTGTTACCGGTATACGTCACTGGGTAACACATTTGCATAATCCCCGCCTGCCCGCGAAATACGAACAGAGTCTGACCTGCCCACAAACACTTCCGCTAGTTAGTGTGTTTACATCATGTCGAGAATGTGTTCAAGGATACCACAGAAATACAATTCGAACCTTTTGTTGTGTGCATGTCATTTTACCTAGGACTGCTTCTCTAATCTTGGCTTTTGTCTTCATTGGCTTCTTCTAATCTTCTTAATTTGGACTAATAAGCTCTCCGAACCACAACCTGTAAGTATGATTGATACGTTATGTTTACATTTTCAATTGAGTGCTCAAAATATCAAGTTTTTGTGCTAATATGTGATGTACACCTAGTGCAGCTTTAGGTTTCCAGGTAAAGCACAATATTACTCTTACTGAAGTAGTTCTGATAATTCGCTGTGAACCCACTATTTCCTAAGAATGTGTCGATTAATGTAGACTGACGTTGTTCTAATCACTTCGTTTAATAATAAAGAATGTAGTGTAGTGCACAGACTTTATAATAATTGTGAAATTGCTGTTTATTTTGCTTCACCGGCAGCTATAGGGTTAATGCGGGAGAGACGAGCGAGTTAGTTAGGCTGGTGCGCCTGTGATACAGCTGTTCTGTGTTCTGATTAAAAGTTAAGACACAGAGCGTCTTTTGTCTGTCGTTCTTCAAACATTACAGTAGACATATTTTGGTTTACAAACCGTATTGTTTCATCAGTTAGTCACGTTAGCACTCGGCTAACGTATCCACCATTATTGTTTTAAGTGTTCACAGTTTAGCAGCTAAACTTTAGCTGTGGGCATTCGCTTGCATAAGTGTTTTGTATTTTATGTCATTATTATAAAAACAGGTTGGAGCACTATATTATTGTTTTATGCAAAGGTGCTTTGACGATGGTAGCACTCGTTAACTTGCTCAAGCGCTCCTCTTTGTACCAATCACAGCAGGCTTGGCCAGCTGACCAATCAAAGCAGAGTAGGCTTATGGAAGGGAGGGGTTTGCTCCGAACTTGCTTGGAACGAATCGTTTAGAAATCATTGGCAAATGTCTCTAATATTAAATGTATATTCTGAGTAAATTACAATGTTTTCTGACCTTAGATGCATTTAGGGGACTCCAACACAATATTAGAACACATTAAAATACCATATGACCTGCTCTTTAAATAAAGCTTGTTACACTGTAAAATGTCCAATATCATTTCATGTCAATTACCCATACCAAAGTACTACAGTACTCATCAGATGCCATCCCTACACTGATATCACCTTTTTGTAAGGCTACATAGTAAACTTGTAGAGATGGTTTTCAAAAGCAGATAGACTATTGGTTGTCATGTAGTCAGCTAAGGGCTCTTCCTCTTCATTACTCCTACGTGCGACTCTGTTTGTGTTTTCATTGGATAATGACACCAGAAGCTCTGGCAACAGTAACAATAACAAAAACAACCTACGAACCTGCCGACTTCACACTTATCAACCTCCAGAGAGAAAGAGAGAGTGATATGGATCCAGTATGAAATACTGTGAAGATAACAAGAGAAAACTGTGCCAAGGACAGAGAGGGATGGGACAGGATAGGACAGGACAGAGTGATTGATAGGTGAGAGCAGAAAGCCTGATAAAAGGCTTAGGTGTGGAGAGGAGACACGAGCGATGAGAGATGAGCGGTAGAGGGAGGAGAGCAAACATGAGAGAGAGGTGGAGAGACAGATTACATCCAAGGAGCTCCGCTGATAGGCAACAGTACTTGTAATAAAGCAGGAATGCTATAAGAAGCAGATGGCCCTGTGGCAGAGAGAGACAGAGATATGGGCTAAACAGAAAATGATAATATCATGGAATCACTGATAGCTCTCATTTCTCTCTCACCGCTGTCTGCACTACACTGTCCTGGACATCACAACTAGCTCAGACCATAGCTTTAGGGGGAAAACAAAATTTAAGATGTTACCCTGAGAAAAAAATTGAAATAAAAAGCCAAGAACACAACACTTGCAACACAACACTAAAAGAGCTTTAAATTGCATTAAAATATTTGGTCACACTATATTTTAAGGTTCAATTCTCACTATTAACAAACCATTAACTTTGACTTTTGCCTCAATAAACTCCTAATTTGTTGCTTTTTAATAGTTAGTAAGGTAGTTTTTAAGTTTAGGTATTGGGTAGGATTAGGGATGTAGAATATGGTCATACAGAATATGTGCTTTATAAGTACTAATAAACAAAAAAGTTAGTAATATGTATGCTAATAAGCAACTACTTAATAGTAAAAATTGGTCCCTGCACTAAAGTGTTACCAAATATTTTATACTACAATAAGGTCAAATAAAGTTACTTTTTGACTTTCAATTATAATTGTTCATATCTAAATTATAAACAAAACTTTCCCCACATTTACATATACCTTTCAAAGATTTTGGGGTCAGTAAGTTAAAAAAAAAAAAAAGTTTTACTTCAGTCTGCAGTGTCACATGATCCTTCACATTATTCAATTGTAAGAAATTTTATTTATTCTCAGTTGTTCAAAACACTTTTTTGGGAATCCATGTCTTTTTTTATGGGAAAACCATGATACAACATTCTCTTCTAACAGAAAAGAAAGTTAAAGAACAGCATTTTGAAAATAGAAATCGTTTAGTGGCAATCAAAATACTTTAATATCATGTTGTGGATAAAAAACATTAAAAAAAATCGAACTAAATTTCAAGAGTACGTAGATCAAACAAAGATTTAGTATTAATAAATCTATAGGAAAGTTGGAATAATTTTCTAAATAGAACATGACAAAATAATATACACAAGGTGGAAAATTAATATCATAACGCACCTTTGCTCTCCACAGCACCAACCATGCATTGATCCGTCTAATACAGCAAATCTATACTAATATGGGCTGTGGCATTAAATAGTGATAGAGAGGCAGCAATCACGCTTCTCATTCAGTAGAGCAAGATGCTGGCTGTCATCAGGAGCTGACTGTGGCGTCATCTTTCAAAAGCTCCATTACGAACCCTAATAACCATTCACTATTGGTGGACGAACATCATAAGACCCACCCAACAGTCCAACGGGTCCCGCCCACACACACAACACACAACACACACACACACACACACATCAAGCTCCTTTGTTGTTCTTTGTGAATGAAGGAGGGATCAAAGCAGCGGATCTCTACGTGAAGGTGCCCCAACCTCCGTCAGAACCACTTGGCCGGTAATGGGCTTTCATCAGGGGGTGATGAGGTGAGAGCAGGATAGGACAGATGGGGGAGAAAGGGGGATAAGGAATTAGGAACACGAGGGGGGCGGCTAATTGATCAGCTGTCATCTCCACTTACAGTACGCTGTTGCACCTTTCACAGGAAAATATCCGATCCAACTGGGTAAGATGCACACTGGCCACAATCATCTCCTCCATTTCAAAGTGGAACCATTTGAATGAGACCGCAGTCCACAACTCTAGCAACAGGATGCAAGAACTTTCAACAAAAGCCTCCATTTAGAAAACTCAACATGGATTACAAAAAATGTAGTGATGACATTAATGAGTTATGAATGAAAATATAAAATCAAAACCATAATGTAAACCTCATATCAGATTTTTCAACCCATAATGAGATGGTAAAATCCTGTTTTACTGTCGTTCTCTGGTGCCGTTCAGTATAATTATTCCAAACATTCATCACGCATGAACAATGGTAGTCCAATGCCCCACATACTTTGCAACATAACTGTCTCCTCCTGCTGATAGCAAACCCATATTCTGTCAGCTCACATACCAGACCGATGCTTAGCATTCTGCAGTGAAATAAATGTGAAACTTGCCTCAAACTATTTAGGTACAGTTAGTCTGAGGCAAATTATGTCCTAGTAGGACAAGACAATGATTTAAACAGATTCATTTTTATTGGATATTTCACTCAAAACTAAACCTTCTGTCATCATTTACACATGCTTATTCTTCATCTGCATTGTCAGGGGAAAAAAAAGTAAAATTGTAACTTTAGGGCCAACAGCTTGTCACTGAGGCAGTATCCATGAAGGGACAACTTTTGTACCTTATTAGTACCTTAGAGTAGTATTATGTACCCTTAAAGTACTAATATGAACCTTTAGGGGTAAATAAGAAGAAAATACAAAGATCCCCCTTTAAGGGTACTGACCTCCATCTGATGGACACTTTACAATCCCATGAGGCCACAGGAAAGGAGTTGTGAATGGCAGTGAAGCGACACAACTGACGCTGGTAGGTCACATGACAGTAGCACTTATAGATTACATTTATAGTGCTGTCAAATCTATTAATCACATCCAAAATAAGTTTTTGTTTATATAATATATGTGTGTGTACTGTGTAATTTATTAATACACACCACATAACGTATATATTTTGAAAATATTACAGGTATATCTTTATATTACTATAATTTAATAATATCATCTATTAATATATAACCTACCATATTTCGCATTAATGGTCTTTATATATACCAATAAATATACACAGCACACACAATAGATTATGTAAACAAAACACTTTCTTTGGGATTTTTATTTAATCGTTTGACAGCACTACATTTTATACTACACACATCATACTCTCCACTATACGAACAGAAGTTTAACAGTGTGAAGTAATAATTATTGAAAAGAAGTGCCAGATGAAGCCAAGCTGTTGTACACCACATTTCTTTGCAAAACTTGACATGATTTCTTTCATAAATACAAAAGGGTGAAATGTCCAGATTCAAGCTGCCTGTTACATTACAATGCCGTGTGGTATAATCGGAAGCTAAGGCCACTGCATAAATAAACTATTTGTGGTTCTAAAACACACGGTGAGTAAATGATGACAGAGTTTTATTTTATTTCTTTAAATTACACGCCTACAAAAATCTTCAGATCATCAGATTCCCACCCAACCTTTCTGCTCTACAGAGATGATGTTATCCTCTGATGAATACTATGCAAACCTGCAGGTGTCACATCAATTTATTTTCCAATTTCCTGTCCGCTGAGATACCCTCTCTCTTTCTATCTCTCTACTGTCCCACTAGATGAAATATTGAGGGCTTTTTCTGCAGAGGAGCAAACTGGCCCTATTTTACCCCATGTGAGCCAGACACTAAGGCGATCGTCTTGAACATCCAGCTCAAGTTCTGTAGTGCTCTGTGGCCCCACAACAACGCACAATAAATCAACGAAGCATTTCATTAGAGCAGACGGCTACATCTCCAGCGAGCCGGTGCCCTGTGTATTGTAAAGGTGCACGGCGGCGGACCAGGTCAGGCTAAAAACTAGAATGCTGGTGTTGTCACAACCAAACAGCCTGACCCCTTACTCCCTTCGTCACGTCAAGGGGTCAGTGAGGCGTGACAACCCCACACAACAGAGGGATCGTGTGACAGCGCAGCGAGTATAAATGTATTCATCTCCCTCCCTCCAGAGGTCTAGCCTCCGCTTCAGATCTGTCCAATGTCATGAGCAGAAGTATGCAAATGATATTCACAGTGTTCCAAATTATATCCTGAAAGAAAACATATGTTCATTCATTTCTCCACAAATCATCCCATTCAACAAGCACAAAATAAGAGCTTTTTAAAGCATAAACCAGTGAAAATCCTCCCCAATCTCCTTCTAGAGTTCCATACCTCTTTCTCCTGCAGAAACATCAGGTAGGGGACGAGAAGGCAGAGCGTGTCAGCAGAATCAGCAGTGCGCACACAGCGCTCTATTCCACTCTGATGTGATGGCAGCATGTGAGCTGCTTTAGCTCTCTCAGCTATTGTTACAGCCGCCAGCTCCGCACTGAGCATGCTCCGAACACAGAGCCACTCACCGTTGGCATGGGAACCACTCAAGCACAGACCTCACTAAAAACTAAAAAGGACCTCCCTGATATACACTCTCTCTTTCCCCCCACCTGTCCTCTCGAGGGGGTTTCCCTTGTTTTTGTGTCTGTAACCCTGTGAACCAAAGCAAAGCTTTACAGACCAGAATAAATTGATGTAAAACATCCACTCATGAAGTTAAATAATGCAGTTGAAACTGTAGCTCTAACATAATTTTCTCAGTCATTGTCTTCTGCCTTGAGTTTGATACAATGAAATTCAGTTTAATCCAAATTGTGATGTTATGAAAAAAAAAATGATTTGACACAATCAGAATGTGACCTTAAAAGATTGCTTATCTAAATGAGTCTTACCACACTGAGTCCATACTTTGAATGTCCAAAAACCAACTAGTGAATTAGCAAGGTTAACATGTTTGTTTAGGTGTTAATGTATTTTTCTCTATTTTTAAAAGAATACAAATTAAATAAAACAATGAAAAAACAAAAAAAAAAAGATTTCTTATATTCTAATAAAATAAACTAACAAATAAAAATAAACCAAACAAATAAAACATTTTTAAAAATACATACCTAATAACCATACAAAGCTAAATAATAGTTTATCTGGGTTTTTTAATTTCTTATATTATTTATTAAAAATATCATAAATTAATAACTATCAAATTAATTAATTTAAAACGACCTATTTTTTGATTGTATTATTTATAAAACATAACTATTAATATTTATCTAGAAATAAATAATACACACTCGCAAAATAAATAGCACTCCTAATATACATAATATCCAAAATAAACTATTTCATGTTTTTTACTTTTTTATTTAACTAATATCTCCAATTTAACTAACAATGAAAATAAATAGATACTACATGCATGTTAAAATTACCTATGTTTTTGTCTTATTTTATTTAAAATTTAAAAATATATTAATATCTATCTAAAGTAACACAAATCCTAATCCGAGCTAGTTTATATAGGTTTTTAATTTTATTTAAATAATTGTCAAAAAATAACGTCTAATAACTAAATAATAATCATCTACTGTTTATCAATAAAGTAAAAAAAAAATCTAATAAAGCATTAAAAAAATAATATATAACTAAATACCTATCTAAAAATAAATAATAAAATCTAAATAAATAGCTAGTTTTCGGGTTTTAATATTTATTTATTAAATAAATACAGTATATTTATTTATTAAAGAAAGAAAGAAAATGTCTAAAAATCTAAATAAATAACTCCGTTCCCAAGCACGGGCAGTAATCTCTACTGGAACGCAGTGCAGGATTGTACTGCATTCCCACGAGAGGGCTTTCAAAGCATATTGGCTGTGCTGTGTAATTACAGTATGTTGCGTGGGGTTGTCGTGGCAGGGCCATATGGAGAGAGCTAATCCTCCGTGTTACCGCACATGCTTCTCAGCTCCTCCAGCGATCAGCTGAGCCTGTCAAGCCCCGTGAGTCTGCACAGTAAAATCAGCAGTGTAATATTTGCAGTGCTAAAAGTTATTAATTCCCAAAGAGTGGAATTAACAATCTACAGTGTTAAACAGTACTCGTGTTCAGTGTTGTTATATGGTGTAATACTAATAATTTCACTTTTACACTGAAAGTGCGGAATAAAAAACCCCGCCGAATTGTCTGGACTCCGCCCTTCAATGACCGCTGCCTTGCGAAGCGACCGAGACGGTAAGTTGGATTGCTTTTCTCTTTATAAAAGTACACATTATCAACAACATTTTTGTTGATAATTTTACTCAAAATATGATTGGTGGTGAACACATTTAGAAATTACTAACTGCGCGTGTTCTTGTCAGGTTTAGTGTTAAGTTCGTGAGGTGCAGAGATGTACGTTAACGTTAAGTTACAGAAGAGTGTGAAAGTTTCTCATGCCGGTTCGATTTCCTGAAAAAAGGTGATTAATGTTACGTGTAAAATAACTTTTTGGAATGTGCTTACAATTTATGTTATATATGCTTTTAGCTTCTTTCATTTTGGTTCGCTGACAGATCCTCTCGCCGAGGCCTGGTTTTACTAAGTTACGAGTCTGGCACTGAAGTCTGAAGCAGCCACAATTGGGCGGGTTTCTTCTCAAATGAGAGAATTCATCAAATGGTACATTTATATTTGTTTTTGAAAGCATTGAGTGTGGCATTTCGCTGTTTCCATGCTCTGAAACGGCAGTAGTGGGACTGTTAAACATTAGGCGCTAACAATTGAGTTTGTGTGACGCATGACACCGTGTTGAAGTGTCTCGCCCGCTGCAAACGAGCAGTCTCTCTGCAGACAGAGCTGGCATAACGCGGAACATTTACCAGTCATTTGATTGACGTTATCTAATGCAAAACTGAAATTAGAGCGAGTTTAAAAACTTCCCTTCGCCATAGGCTTAACGGTCCCATATTGTCAAAACTGAAATTTCCTGGCTTTTTCCACGATTACTGGGGTCTAGGGGCTATTTAACTACCATATACGTTTCAAAACAGTCAGTCCACAGTAACATTCACACAGCCTGCTTAAAGTTCTAGCTATTTTTCACGAACCGTTGTGACTTCCGTAAAAAGTTGACGTCAGAACTAAACAGTCACCGCCTTCAGGTAGCAGCTAATGCGGTCTCATTTTCTAATTTGGGCTGTATTACGTCGATTCTGGACCCACTTATCCAACAAGATGATTTTTAAGCTCCTTGTGTACCGAACCTTGCGCTCATTGCGCTGTTTTGAATGGGGCCACCTCCAGTTTCGGGTCCCTTGTTTTAGCTGCCTGCCGCTAGCGCTTGTGACTTCGGCTTGACCCTAGTTACCTTTGGTTGGCCTGGCCGTGCGTCACTCAGAACACAACAGACCAATCAGAAGAGACACAAACATCGAACCTTGTTCTCAGCAGAGCTTCTGGAAAGAACTGTAAACAATATATTGAGATTGGTTTTTTGGTAATTACCGCAAATTAGTTTTCTTAAGGACATCAAAACCATCAAATAAACCTCCAAAAGGTGTAACAATATGGGACCGTTTAAAGGATGATTTATACTTCTGCGTCGGACCTATACCGTAGCTTACGCGTAGACGCACACCCATACGCCGTAGCCTAACGTGCACCTCTCCAAAAATCTAACAACGCGTCAATTCTACGCGGACCACAAGAGCTGTGATTGGTCTGCTAGAACACCTCCCTCCGTATGTACTTCCGAGTTTTGTGTGTGTTTATGTGCACTTAAATATATTTTAATGTTACACCTTCTTAAAACAAAACAAAGCAAAGAACAAGTGTCTTAACATTTATTATACTACATAGCATTATACATCAGTAGTTGTCCTCACAAACAATGTTGATCTGCCGTGGTAAAAGTCCTTGTGCAGATTGAAAGAATGACATCATCTCCTGTTCCGTTGTTGTCTCCTTTTTTGTAGTTTTAAATAATGACCTTTAAAATGATATTTGATTATTATTTGCCGCCATCTCGCTACAAAATGTTTCTCCGACTAGCTGCTTCGTTCTTCTTTGCCTTTTATGCCGTGGTACTGGGTAGAGATGGGCGTATCTATCCAAAGTATCGATATATCGATACTGCTGCGAGTATCGAAAGTATCGATACTCAACAAAAATATCGATACTAAGGTGTGTTTTATTTACCAGTGATATTGTTTATTTAACAAAATATTAATGTGTACAATATGCATTGAATTTGACGAATAACCTTTGTTAGCGAGTAACTGTGTAGGATATAACTATATTCCTGCTCATCTGAACACACGCAAATGTTGCAAGACAGAACCAATCAATCACAGAGAGCGTTCACTCACTTTTGACAGTACATTCAAACAGGGCTGCGTTTCCCAAAAGTATCATAAGAAAGCATTAAAACTTTTGGGAACAGCAGCCCTGAACAACCATAACTGTTTGAGTTATTTCACAATAAACAAATTGGAATTGTAGCCTACATAGTTTGTGCAATACAGTTGTTTAAATTGAATGTTGAAAGATAATATTGATCATGTTCATTTCTGTAATGTTAATAGAAATCATACACTGTTAGAATAAAAATGTTGCATTTTATGCATGCAACAGCCATTCACTGGCAGTCCCTAATGGCAGTACAAAATATTGCACTAAATCAAGAGTTCAAATGTTACAAATAAGTTAGAATATTAATGTTGTAATACTGGTAGCACTAATATAACCATTTGATATGTTACAAAAAAGTTAAATTTTTGAAATGCGTTGATGGTTGTATTTTTTTTGTATTTGATCTCAGTATGCCTATCAATGTTGTATAAGTTTTTTTATGCATAATAGTAACCCTACAATGTGATCAAACAGTTTAAAATAGCTGGGCTAAGATAACAATTTTTAAGACTGCAGAATATGTTAATTCAGTACACACATTATCCCACCGGTTACAATTGTGACTGACCATAAAATAAATTTTTTCACACACTTTTCCAAAAAAAAAAAAATGTTATTATTGATTATTTCAAAGGGTTACTAATGACACATAATTTTGATATTTTCATGTCTGGGAAAAATTTGGTATTAAACGGGTTAAAATGCGTTTTAAACAGTTTAAGTGGTTTTCATTACCCATTTTATTCTTAGTAATTTAATAATTTAATAAATGTAATTATTTAAAAGTTTAGTTCAGAAGTATCTATCGGTATCGATATACGATACTGCCTTGAAAAATATCGGTATCGTATCGAAAACAAAATAAGGAGCATCGCCCATCCCTACTGCGGGTTACACCAGCAACATGCCCGTGGACACTGCTGACTAGCGGTTTGCATGTGTACTGCATGTTGATGCGGACAACGACGCAGAGGTATAAATGAAAACTGATGCATAGCCTACGGCGTAAAGGCTACAACGTAGGTCCGACGCAGAAGTATAAATCAACCTTAAGTGTGACAACTGCGTAATCTCTACGTTCGCTTGCTTACTCCAGTGCTGATCAATCCTGTCATTCGTCCATATCGGAGTCCAGACAGCAAACGCGCTACCCCTCAAGTTTTTTCTTATGACAATTACATTTATGCAAGCATCGTGAAAGTGAGTTAAAGGTATGTTAAACTGTAAATCCGTCAGTCTTTCAATTTCCTTCAGTGCCCAGCCCACTGGCAGAGCATGCAGGTACTTCAACTTGAAACCAGTCTTTATCAATTCATATGGCATGCTATTTTGGGTTAAATAATGTCCTAGATATACAAAGTTAAGTTTTAATGGAGAAATATGTCTGAATCTATCTGTATTTTATTTTCACATTATAAATAATAAATTAATAGTAAGATAAATTCTTAACGCGTGTTAATTTATTCTAATGTAGTACACCATGTTCATTTTAAGATGCCTTATTACTCATGTTACTCATTAAAATTATACAAATATATTTAATAATCAGATTAAATAAACACTTAAATTGTTTCAGGCCTCCATGTGAATATTGCACAATGTTTCGTTTAATTGACCCTAGAATGAAGTATGTAAAAAAAATAAAAAATACGTTTACGATTTGACACCCGTATTATAGACAGTTCTCGGCATACTCAAAATTAGGGGTAATCACAATTATTTGACCATATTTACATTACATTAAATTACTGAAATAAGCATTTTTTTTAAATCCTTTTTCAATAGAATTGGCCCAGACTTCTGCAGTGTCAAGTGAATGAAGCTCCTCTCATAAGATTGCAAACTGGGAGTCTGATGACACTGAGCGTGAGTGATGGAAGCCCTTCAAGAAAGGAGCAGAATGCTGAAGATGACACCAGAAATGTGAGTCTGTGTCATTTATATGTTATTCTATGTGCAGTACAGATTTAAAATGCACAAATGAATATTAAAGATTAAAGTTTAACTGGGCAGGCACACAATATCAGCTTATGTTCACACCTGGAATTTACTAATTATTAATTTAAGATATCAAACTGCAAAAAGATAAATGGTTAGTTGACCCAAAAATTAAAATGTATGATTCTTTTTTTCATATTTAACTTGATCCGAACATAACAACATTTGGACTATAAACCCAATACGTATGGATAGTTCTCTGTATGAGTTTAGAAGTACTCAAAGTGCTGTAGTTCGTGGCCCGTCATTCATGACAGAAATCTTCTATTCTACGATATCAATTCAATGGCTGGTTCAAAATAACAAAAGTCTTGGCTGAGTAAACTGATGAAATTTTCATTTTTGAACTAAGCCTGTAATAAAAGAATGTGGCTTTCTGTGAATGTGGCAGATATTTATCACCCAAGATGCGTGCTAATGCCAGGTGTGAACAGAGCCACTGTGTGACTACACAATCAGCTTAGCAGAATGGTTTCTGAGAGAGATATTGTTGTCATTAATTGTTTAGTTTTTTTCCTCAAGAAGCCAAGTTCCTGGCTTCTCCCAAGACCTTCAAGGACCCAATTGACCTCGGAATCAGCTGTAAAGGAGGATGAAACCGATGTCTAAGGTTATACTATATTTCAGAATAAGATTATCTATATTAATGCTTTATCTATATTCTGTTCTCATGCATTTGTTTTTGCTAAAGTTGTCATATCTGTTATTTAGAATGGGACAGCGATATTGCATCAATTGGTCTCCTACTTCATTTGATTCCACATCACCACAAGGGACCTGGAAAAATGTCATCCTATCAAGCTGAAGAACATATTCAAAAAGGTACATTTGGACATTTCTGTCACTACCTATTGTCTGCCTCAAAATATTGCCAGATGGGTTGTATATGAAAGACTAATGTAAATAAAATCAGTTGGAGAGCTGGCCTTGAATGTTATTTTTGTCTTTGATCTGCAGGCACTAACAAGAAGAACAGCTTGATTGCATAGAAGAGACCACACAGCCATACCTGCTTGCTGATGGGACAACGAGGAACATCATTCATGGATGCTACACAACTGTCAAATCTACCTGTCATATTTGTTCATGTCTAGGTAAATTTGATGATTTTGTGTTTTATGTTTCTGTGCAACACTTAATGAATGTGACTGACTAATTAACCTCTACACATCTGATATATGTTTTAAAGTTGCCACTTTGCCCATTTGTTAAATAAACGCTGACATTTATACATCCGTCTGAAGACTCTTGATTTTATGTCTAATCTTGTACATTAACACCATACAGTAGCATTTTTTTGGTTTGCACTGAAAAGAGTACTTTATTAATAACACTTAAAGGATTAAAACAACACCAGGGGTGTTAATATAGTGTAATATAGTGTAAAATTTGAACAACAATAGCAAGTGTAACACTTTACACTCGGAGTATAATTTTTCTACGCTGTAAGGTGCTATATTAACAATGAAAATTATACACTACAAATGGTGTACTTTTAACACTAGACAGATTGGGACCATATATGATCTTTAGTAGTGTTAAAATCGACACTTTGTGTTAAACTGACACTGTTTTTTACTGCGTTCTGTAATCCTGAAACTGGATCTCTGGGGCTCAGGGCTGCAGCGGGTTAAGGAAGGGATTTCCTCTTTGCCTCTGTCTTACCTCAGTGATCTATTGGGATCAAGCGCAGGAGGTCGGCGACCGATGCATTATCAGCATTTGATACCGAGCTCCCTGGAGAGACTCAAATTTACTATTAGCTTTTGTTTCAGGGCTTCTAGCCTTTCATTAGCCAAAGTGACACTTTTAAAAGCTTATTTAAATTTTTTTTGTTGTGTCATTTATCTTTATAAGTTATTAATCATGATATCTATCTGTTCAGCACTTTAATAGCTAACCACACTTGTGGGTGGGATCAAAATAAAATCACAGGTCCCTGTGGTTCAGTTGGGGATGGTTTAATACACTACAGCCAGTAAAAGCTTCATCCACTAGCTTGAATGCTTCTGCAGAGGGCTGGATTTATATAGTCTATTGATGAGCAGCAGCACACAGTGAAACAACAGACACAATATGCTGAGCGAAACATATCATCTGATTCACATTCAAACACTACAACATTTTTCTATAGCTTCAATTACAAACACAAACATACATTTTTTGGTGGGATATTTATCAGCAGGTCTATGGTATTCTTAAAAGTACCATGTACTTTACATCTTAATACACCCTAATAATATTTTCAAATTTTTATATTGGATTTATTAAAAATTATAGAAAATATTCTGTTCAAAAGTAATATATATTAAACATGTAATAATTCATATTTTATGATGGAATTCTTGGTCTGGAACAAGAGTAAAGCAACAAATCTATATAAAATATATGCACTACTGTACTAAACACTATGAGGTTAGCTTTAGCAAGTCAAATGAGTTGGACATTATATGAAGTAGAATTTATTAGAAATAGAAATCTTTTTGTAACATTTTACTTTCACTGTGTTGTGTCCTTGCTAAACAAAAATATTTATTTATTGATTTAAAGGAATTACTGCGGCAAGATGAATGTAACTATGTATCTATATATACAGTGGGTACGGAAATTATTCAGACCCCTTTAAATTTTTCACTATTTGTTATATTGCAGCTATTTGCTAAAATCATTTAAGTTCTTTTATTTTTTCCTCATTAATGTACACACAGCACCCTTATTATATTGACAGAAAAACACAGAATTGGTGACATTTTTGCAGATTTATTAAAAAAAAAACCTGAAATATCACATGGTCCTAAGTATTCAGACCCTTTTGCTGTGACACTCATATATTTAACTCAGGGTCTGTCCATTTCTTCTGATCATCCTTGATATGGTTCTACACCTTCATTTGAGTCCTGCTGTGTTTGATTATACTGATTGGACTTGATTATGAATGCCACACACCTGTCTATATAAGACCTAATAGCTCACAGTGCATGTTCAGAGCAAATGAGAATCATGAGGTCAAAGGAACTGCCTAAAGTCTCAGAGACAGAATTGTGGCAAGGCTCAGATCTGGCCAAGGTTACAAAAAATATTTCTGCTGCACTTAAGGTTCCCAATAGCACAGTGGCCTCCATTCCTTAAATGGAAGACGTTTGGGATGACCATAACCCTTCCTAGAGCTGGCCGTCCGGCAAACTGAGCTATCGGGGGAGAAGAGCCTTGGGGAGAGAGGTAAAGAAGAACCCAAAGATCACTGTGCTGAGCTCCAGAGATGCAGTCGGGAAATCGGAGAAAGTTGTAGAATGTCAACCATCACTGCAGCCCGCCACCAGTCGGTGCTTTATGGCAGAGTGGCCCGACGGAAGCCTCTCTTCAGTGCAAGACACATGAAAGCCCTCATGGAGGACTCCAAGATGGTGAGAATAAGATTCTCTGGTCTGATGAGAAAAAGAGAGAACTTTTTGGCCTTAATTCTAAGAGCTATGTGTGGAGAAAACCAGGCACTGCCATCACCTGTCCAATACAGTCCCAACAGTGAAAGCATGGTGGTGGCAGCATCATGCTGTGTGGGGGTGTTTTTCAGCTGCAGGGACAGGACGACTGGTTGCATCGAGGGAAAGATGAATGCGGCCAAGCTCAGGGATATCCTGGACGAAAACCTTCTCCTGAGTGCTCAGGACCTCAGACTGGGCCTAAGGTTTACCTTCCAACAAGACAATGTGACCCTAAGCACACAGCTAAAATAACGAGGGAGGGGCTTCACAACAACTCTGTGACTGTTCTGGAATGGCCCAGCCAGAGCCCTGACTTAAACCCACTTGAGGATCTCTGGAGAGACCTAAAAATGGCTGTCCCCCAACGTTTACCATCCAACCTGACAGAAATGGAGAGGATCTGCAAGGAGGAATGGCAGATCCCCAATCCAGGTGTGAATAACTTGTTGCATTTTTCCCAAAAAGACTCGTGGCTGTATTAGAGCAAAAGGGTGCTTCTACTAAATACTGAGGCAAAGGGTCTGAATACTTAGGACCATGTGATCTTTCAGTTTTTCTTTTTTAATAAATCAGCAAAAATGTCAACAATCGTGTTTTTCTGTCAATATGGGGTTCTGTGTGTACAGTAATGAGGAAAAAAATTTACTTAAATTATTTTAGCAAATGGCTGTAATATAACAAATAGTGAAAAATTTAAGGGTGTCTGAATTCTTTCCGTACCCACTGTATATAAAAACTTACCCGACCGACCAAGGTTCAAGTTTTTAAGGTTACCACCATTTTAATACCATCGAGCCCAGTGACCAAAGTGCTTCAGTTGAAGAAACTCCATTCAGAGCGCGTGAATTCCGCTTTTTGTTACAAACTGACAAATCCCAAATGGACCCAGATTTTAATACACGAGGTTGTTGCTGTTCTTGAGAAGGGAAGCCTTAAGTGATGATTGGGCTTTCAGGGCTTAGAGAAGAGAGAGTCTTCAGCTGGTGGCCGGACCTCAGAGGCAGGAGTCACAGAGCAGCGGCCCGTCCCCCTTCCCAAAGACTCCGCCATTCCTATTAGTAGGGCTCTAACCAAGCTCAATAATTCATACACCCGAGCTCCCCACGGTGGATCACTGAAGCATCGACCGGCCTTTCACACAAGCCACAAGAAAGAGTTATATAATAAACAACCATTCTCTTTCAGACAAGGTTTTTGCCTCATCCATTATGAGATTCTTTATTTCTCGGCAGTGTGACTAATTTTGTTACTGCCTTTTTGAATCCTCTGACACAAACTGGCTGCAAGACAAAAAAGCTGAACGGCATTCACAAACAACTGTTCATAGAAAGGGGTTACCCCCATAAATCGATGCATTATGATTCAAAACCAGTAAAAAAACAATTCACTGATGATACCGTAGTCACACTGTATCTATTTTATTATCCTTTAATTGTGATTCATTTAAAAACCCACAGTATTCCTAAGAATGCATACTGGCTCGTCCCGAAACAGTGCCCTAACTGAACATGAATTTTGCGTACGGTCTAAACTTTATTAGTTTTAGCTTGGCTCCTATTCTCATATTTGGGCACCATTAGGGTAGACACTCATCTGGTGGACGATGATATACAATGCGATTGTTGCCCTGAGAAATGGCATCCCCAGTACACGCCTGCACAAATACGGGGAAGTGCCAGCGGGGTTTACCACTGACCACATACTGATGGTGCAGTAGCATCTCTCTCAAGCTGAGGCAAAGAAATGACTGGATTATGGCATATGTGTATATGTGCCGTACGAAGTAGTGGCTAGGTGCTGGCATTTACTTCCTGGTAAGCTCCTCTGAGCCGGGAAACGGCAATGGGAACGTCCTCAGCATTCCTCAGACTATCCCGACAGGGCAGTACAGAACGTTACAGCAAGGGAACTTTATTGTCATTAGTGCAATTGTACTGTCCCGCTGAGACTACAAGGTATTGACCTCGAACTACTCTAGGCAATGACGCTGCTATGTACCAATGCCAATGGTGCTGTGTGTGAATGTGAGTTGGATTAGCCATAATGGGCCATACAGTCTAAAGCATGTGTCGAACTCAATTCCTGGAGGGCCGGAGAGTTTTGCTCCAGCACGCATACCATGTAGTTTTCAAATAATCCTTAAGGACTTGATTAGTTGGATCAGGTGGGTTTAAATTGGGTTGAATCGAAACTCTGCAGGGCTCCGACCCTCCAGGAACTGAGTTTGACACCCATGATCTAAAATCTGTTATGATATAACATAACCAACCCACCTTTCTACAGGCAGGTTTCTGAAAGTGATGGGTCTCTCTGTTGGTTATGCGCTCAGTCTCTTTATAAGTGCCTACCAATGTCTAAAAATTAATTAATTTAAAGGATTTTCCCCAAAAATAAAAAATTATTCATTAATATTACTCACCCTCTGTTGTTTCCGAAAACTCTTAGCCTCGTCAGCGCAGACACAATTAGAATATAGTTTGGGGAATTTTGAAATCGAGAAGCTTTCTGACCCTTACATGACAGCGAATACAACTGACATAGTCAGGCCTAGAAGTTAAAGATAGTATATTAAGATATAAGATATTAATATCCATGGGACCTCATCATTAGAGTTGCAAAAAGGTGGAACATTTCCAGAAATTTTGGAAACTTTCCAAGATTTTTTTGAATATTCCAGGGATTTTTGGAAAATTTCCAGAAATTTTCCACCCCTTTGCAGCCCTATCCGAAACCAAAACAAAATAATGACTTTATTTCCAATTGCGTGTCCTTCAGTGTAGGACTTCAAGAAGCCCGAAGAAATTGTTGAAAAAAGTTATTTTTGTTTTCTTTGCACACAAAAAGTATTCTCGTAGCTTCATAAAATTATGGTTGAACCACTGATGTCACATGGACTATTTTACCAATATCCTTACTATGTTTCTTGGGCTTGACTGTGGTATATCCTTGCTGTCTATAGAGGGTCGGAAAACCCTTGGATTTCATCACAAATATCTCAATTTGTGTTCCGAAGATGAGCAAAGGTCTTACGGGTTTGGAACAACATGAAGGTGAGTAATTAATGGCAGAATTTTCATTTTGGCATGAATTATCCCTTTAATACCCAAGCTGGACACTGAATCTAGGTGTCTTATAATGATACCATAAATTCATATTTGCCCACAAGATCATGCCATACAATGTTTCCCTTCAAAACACAACTTTGTACCATTACATTAGCTTCACATACTCAGGGTTAGGAGGTCTGAACAAGCCCCTAACATAATTTTTAAAGTTTGATGAGGCCTCATAATTTAAATGATGCAGAATAACCACAGAGTACCAAAAATAAATAAATAAATAAAAAAGTAATCTGCACATTCCACTGAATATCATTTACCATATTAAATATTTTTAAATTGTGAGTTTATAGCCTATTCACAACCAATTAGAATTAGCCTTTTATGCTTGGGAAAACTGCATGGTCTGCGCACAATATCCTTGTACGCAATCCAAACAAAACATCACTTCTCACATTAATTTTTCACAGCATGAACAGGGTTTTCCCTCCTAATATATGGTTGCTTGTCCTCCACGGCAGAGTACAATGTGGTAAACTCATTTGCAATGTTGTTTATTTACTTTGCACAGAACAAAATTGTTTTAATAATGATATTTATTTTGATTTTATAGTTTAAAAACTGTAGATGTTAAGTCTTGGTATCAAAGTCCCTTTAAAACCTTTTTAAATGGTGGTATATGATTGCCATCTGCCTTGCTTGGGGTAGGAGAGTCAAGTTCTTCAATAGCAATGTAATGTCTTATAAACATCGGTTTACAATTGCCTTTTGTAAATTGTTTCAACCAACCTCAGGAAATGAGTGGTATCAGGAAATGGCCCATATTTGGTCAGAATGGTACTTATTAATTGATTTAATTGAATTAATAGAGCGCTGATTCTAAGTCAACTTTATGTAAAACAGGAGGAAGAGCTAAACTCCTCATTGGCATCAGTATTTACACAACAAAAGGGGTCTTAACAAGCCCTTTCAGCATGCATCAAGCACGGTACTATTATGATGCAGAATATTCAATGCATTTGATGCTGAACACTATGCAGATGAGGCCCGGTAACAGCCAGGGATGATTTGGCGACCAACAATGTGGCCATTTCATCTCTGAAAATTGAGTTCTTTCCACCAGCCTTGATGTAGACAGAATATTAAGCTGCACACTGAATGAATCACTAACCCCTTAATGGCCTTTAGTTCATCAAAACAACTATGAAAAAACAGTCCTGATTCAGAACATCCAGGTGATAGTGATAATGTAAAACAAGAAGCCAAAAAAGAAAGCACAGCACGTTTAAATGAAGTGTACTGCATTGATGCCTCCGCTGATATAGTAAACTCTTCATTGCTACACGATACAGAATATGAAAGGTTCTACTGTAGATACTGTTAATGGGGAATGAGACTGACTACATTATACTGTATTTTAGACACAAAGAAGTATATAAATGAAAACTGTTCATTTAATCCGGGCCCCTGCTGTTTCCTAAATTTGTTTTTCTGGCTAGAGAGGGAGAACATGATTATTTCAGTCATGCGTTTTGCTTTGGAAACAAACCGGTTTTATCAAGGAGCATGATTCCACAGATCTGCTGATTCAGCTGAACTACCCAATACCTGCTTAAAATATAAAGTATGTCATGTTTTCAGGCTAGAAGTCACAAACAACATTAGATTGTATGTATGAAAATGTTCAAATGATAATGGCTTTGTACTACAGAAGGGGAATATGCCACATTTGGGCTCTCATATACGTTCACTCATAATTGAATATCATGAGATTTATTTGCTGGCTTGGTGGTAAAAAAAATCGCCATAAATGAAAATTCACCTTATCAATTTTCTAAATGCATGTTATTGATTATATTGCGAACAATTCATCAATGAGTTGTTTGTGGATTTTTTTAAAATAAAATCATATCCGGATCTTACAGTGAAACAACTGAATTCTCTTATGTAATGTATGCACTACTTCTCCAGTCATTTAGTCCTCTTAAACCCTGACACTGCAAGATTAAATTCACCTGTCTTCATTTCTGAATGTAACAACTGATGCATAGAACCAAGTCCCCACCTTACATTTTTTTCTTTTTCAATATATGGAAGAAACTGATCTGTCACTACTTCCGTTTCATCGCAACTTTAAGCTATGTATCAGCAATGTACAGTAAAAGCAGGAGGCCTTTGAACGATAAGTGCTCATGTTATCATTTTAAAGAAAATAACATATTCTACACACAGCGGTTGTGCAGACACCTAAATAAGAAAATGCATTTTAATAAACACTCAACAGTGAATAAAGCCTATTACAGCCTTCCTGACATTGTGCACATTTCCACTTAATTTTACCTCAAGGTCATTTAAAAAAAATCCTTGAATTACAACAAGCCAGTTTTCAAAATCAAATAAAACATCTTTAACCACACAACACATATTGGTCCTTCCAACTGACAAGGTGACCTAGACTATATTTAAGAACAAAACAATACAAACACAGCAGAGAGGACATTCATCATAGAGCTGCACATGAGATGTGTTATATCAGAGCTATATGGGCTGAACAAGAGCTGTATCAAACGTTGCTGCATATATATGTTTAGATATATATATAATATATATACATATATCTCACCCTCATTATCATGATGCTTTAGTCCACATCATGC
This sequence comes from Sinocyclocheilus anophthalmus, assembly GCA_018155175.1. NCBI lineage: Eukaryota > Metazoa > Chordata > Actinopteri > Cypriniformes > Cyprinidae > Sinocyclocheilus > Sinocyclocheilus anophthalmus. The sequence continues at coordinate 309,966 of JADLZN010001827.1, read as the reverse complement.
TGTGGTAATTTAATCATTCTAAAATCCACATCATAATATGATAATGGCATGTGTTATTCTAGTTGTGAAACTGTTTTAGTAACATTTCATATTATTCTCTCTCAAGATAAATGCGCCATGCCTTGTATCAAGGGCAAGGCCAGACTGATGTGATGTTGTTCTTGTGGTAGACCTTCCAAAGAACATTCACACTTGACTAGGCAAAACAAACAGTAGCTATATAACGCCATTTGCATCTTAGCTAACTTCAATTATGGAACATTAAGAGTTTGTTTAAATAAAACACATTTAAAGTAGGTGGCATACTACATGTAATCTACAGCAGATATGCAAATGTGCTCTGAGTGACTCATGAGCAGTTCTGAGCTCATCTGTCCTTGCAGCTCTCCTGTCATGTTTTCATAGTGACCATGATGCATGTCGAGGTCATTTAATGTGTTTTTCGTTAATCTGATCTATAGCTAAATACAATGTTGATGTATAGTCTACACAACACGGAAATAGGCAAGCTAGCTTTTATTTCAATTTAGATCTTATTTATCTCACTACCTTCATTTGGAGAAGCTGTATTTATTTTTTTTGTTTAATGCCACGATGCAGCATAATGCACACGACCAAACCATCTAAATTGTAGTGATGCACCGAAATTTCAGCAAACAAAAATATTTGAAAAAAAATATATGCATTTTTAGGTTATGGCCAAAAACAAAGGTCATTAAGGCTGAAATCACTGACCAATCACTGATCATCGCTTCTCCGATGACTGTGTCATTGTCTTATTGTATGCATACAATGTGGATAAGCAGTGTAGATTCCTGAGCAAAAATGATGAGTAGCAATGTGTAAAATTTCTTAGTCTGAAATATTGAGTGGATGCTCGTTGACAAAAAATCTTTACTATGACAGGTTTATCATCTGTGAACACAACACCCTGAACAACACACTAAGTTCAGTTACCCAAATTCTTTATCGAAACATGTTTTTTTGTTTTTTAGTTTAATGGAAACTTTAATTTAGTTTTTTTGTGTTTCTGAAAAAATGATTTTGTTGCATTGCATCACTACTAAACGGCAAAACTTTCTGATCGAGAACAGCTGTCAGCTCTCATTAAATTGAACTGCAACTTTATTTGTCCAGTAAGCAACTGAGGAAAGAACAGCAATCCTGTAATGACTCCCCTGATGACCATTACTTAGATAATGCAGTCTGTGTGGACAGGAGTCCTGATCTCAGCCAATCATTTAATGGAGAACAATCATTCTCTATCCACCATTTCTGAGTCCACTATGTCTATGTGTAACACCTGCCAGTGCCACTTTTTTCTAATACAGTTTTCTTTCATTAAGAGTTATGAATTTCTTGAGCTTGCTTGACTTCTAAAGTGCTGTAAAACGTTTGCAAGATCAATGTTATGATGATTACTTGCTAAACAGATTTTCAATGTGGTCTCAATCTTTATAATTCAACTATATACATTTTAAAGAATATGTTGTGCATTTACAGGTATAATGTCCATTGTCAGTATGTTAAAAAAAGATCAGATCGGCCGTTGGGGTCAAATGCAGAACCTCTAATCTAAGAGTGTCAGCTGGTCTCCATCTGTAATGGCAAATAATGGCAGATTTCCAGTCATCTTCACCCCATAGTGTGTCTTAAGAGTGAAGACAGTCACCCAGCAACCTGCTAATTCCCACCAATCACATGCATCTGCTGTCCCCCATCTCAATCTCTATTGACTTTTAATCATCATAGATATTAATTTAGTATTCAGAGATCCTGCACTTCGGTATTTGCTTATGAATGACATCCAACAGTAAAGCTGTTGCTTTAAATAGGGTATCCTGTGAAATTAAAGCCGAAGCTTAGACTCACAGAAGCTGAGTAAACTCGGGAAACCTCGCTCAGGAATAATAAATGAAAACTCGACAGTCCATTCATTTAGCCTGCGCTGTTAATGAACTAAAAGCCGTGAATCACATTCACAACGGACTCATTGAAGTCTAGATACAGGACCAATGACAGTTTGGTAGATGCTCATACTTACATTGCGCGCGAGTCACTCGTTTCCTCGAGACGACGGCGTGACGGTTTCATCCAAACACGATTCTGCCGGTTAGGCGGGATACACATGCTGTTCGGGAATGAACCGGCTAGCGACGACCCCCAAGTAAGCTACGACCCCCATTCTGCCTTGTGTGAATGGAAATCCAAGTACACTATTATTTTCAAAGCACGTAAATGACATAACAATTGCACTTTTGTGCTACTCTATAATCAAAGGGGAGACTATTCCGCTGATATGGACTTTTTGTATATTTGTTTAATATAATGTAAAATAATTATTAATTTGTTATTAAAGTCATTATTCATTTATTATAGGTTCTTATGAAATTACCAGCTTTGAACATACCTTAAAAAATATATATATAATTTTGGACTTACACTACGGGTCAGTATATTATACTTTTTTTTTTTTTGCTGCTAGTGCTACTGAAAAGCGACTAGGATTTCTGTTGTCATTTTAAAAAAAGTCAATTTTCTTAGAGAGCACTAGAGAGCGCCCATGGGTTGGGGTTAAAAAATGGACACTTCCGTCTGACATTGCGTCAGGGTTGACTGACAGTGTTCTTAGCCAATTACAGTGAAGAAGAGCTCCAATGAGGCGTGACCAAGTCCACAAACACAGCCAATCACAGCGTAGCAAGCGCAAGCAACGGGTCCGTACTCCAGAGGTGAGGTGTCTATTTCTGCCGTATCGAACCAAGCAGAAAGTTAAAAACTGGTAACATATGATTACAAAATTGTGATTAGAATGAATGGAACAGCATATTCAAACTTTGACAATCAAGAACACGTTCTCAAACTAGGCGAAACCTTTGAGAAACAACCTAAAAGTGCATTCCACACGGTACGATGTAAGTGGCATCTTTTACATTATCTTACATTTTACATTAAGAAATTATATTTTGAAAAAAAGGACCTGTTTTTTACGCTGCTACTGAAACCATAAGTTGTTTTCAAACAATGTGCACAGGCATATGAGAAGGCAGCTATGTGCTTTTCCACCTTGCGGTTGTGGCTAGAAGGGATACAGCAAAAACCAGAAGCTAACAATAAATTGAATTTCCTACCTATTAGATTGTTTTATTAACGTCTACACCTACCCCAACCCTAAACCTACCCCTTACAACAATGCTAAACTAATAATTGTTGTACAGTGTGAGAAAAATTACGCTGTATTGATGTGCGCATGCCCAGTAAAGTTTTGCTGTATGCCATCTAGCCTTAACCGCTGGCTAACCCAGCTTTTTAATGTTATTTGGGAATAATAATAAAAAAGCATTTGTCTTTGTGCTTATAATGGGATCCTACCAAAATGAACACGATTTTCTATCCTCTGAAAAGCTGTGGTTTAAAATGAATTCTTGGAGAACATTTAATTCATGAGAAATGATTGACTTTCCATTACAGTAGGAAACACGCGCCCTCTGTAGGTTCTACATTGGCACGCCGCACAACACTACTTCTGATGTCAGCAATGGCACACATGGTTATTATTAAATATGAATGTTTTCTTCCTGGTCATAGATGATTTCAAACCAGCCTCCATAGACACAACATGTGAGGGGGAGCTGGAAGTGGGCAAAGGAGAGCAAGTTACAGTCACACTACCGAACTTAGAGGTAGGCTCAGTAACCTTAGTTCCACAAAAAAAAATCTTGTATGTACAGTAACATTGAAGATTAAGCTGAATCTTCTTTCCCATCAATCTTTGCAGGGATCCACGACACCTGTTACCGTATTTAAAGGTTCCAAAAGGCCTTATATGAAAGAATGTGTTCTCATCGTTAACCATGACACAGGAGAGTATCGTCTGGAGAAACTCAGCAGCAACATTGCAGTCAAGAAGACCAGGTATAATGCTTTTGTGTTCCAAGTCATATGGATTTATCATTTATTTCATTATATACTCCTTTAAAGCATTTAAGTAAACAAATGGTCATATTTCCATATCCTTACAGGGCTGAGGGAAGCAGTAAGATTCAGTCCCGGCTAGAGCAACAAACCAGCAGGCTTAGTCAGCAGATGAAGACCGGCAGTGGAAACAAGGCTCCATCCAGCACCAAGAGCTCTCCTCCCAAGGAGAAAATGTCTCCATCATCTCCCATGGATGATATTGAGCGAGGTTTTATGTCTTGACAGTATCTGGAAACATTGAAATCAGGGTTTTAGTCAGTTCAGTCAGTATAATCAGGAGGACACCAGCTTGAATACTAGAGAGCCATAATCCAAACACACAAAAGTACATTACTGTTCAAAAGTTTAGGGTCAGTATGATTGTTTTTATTTTATTAAATAAATGAATACTTTTATTTTGCAAGAACACATTAAATTGATCAAAAATGACAGAAAGACTTTTACAAAAAAAATTAATGCTGTAATTTCAAACTTTCTATTCATAAAAGAATCATGAAACATATGATTCCACAAACTTATTAAGCAGCACAATTATTTTTTAACATAGTTTTTTAAATAATTGAGCACCAAATCAGCATATTAGAATGATTTCTGAAGGATCATGTGACACTGAAGACTGCAGTAATGACTGCAGTAATTGCCATCCCAGCAATAAATTGCATTTTAAGTTATAATTTTTTGGTTACACTATATTTTAAGGTGTCCTTGTGTAATCAGTGTAATTATATATTTAAGTACTGAGTAATATTAATTAACTACATGTACTTACATATATGGTTGGGATTAAGGTTTGGCTTAGCATGTAATTATGCATAATTTATTGTTATTATAATAGTAAGTACATGTAAGGTGTAACAAGGACACCGTAAAATAAAGTGTTACCAATTTTTGAATCATTTAACAGTTATTTTAAATTGTAATAATATATCATAATAGTACTGTTTTTACTATATTGATCAAATAAATGCAGCATTTGTGAGCATAAGAGACTTCTATTAAAAACATTAAAACTTACTGACCAAGCCCTTGAACAGTAGTGTACAAGCAGGTGTACTGGAATTCTTTAGGCAGTCCTTCTTGTTTTATGTGTTTGTGTAGAGCTGATGGCCGAGGCGCGTGTCATGGATCAGATGAGCAGTGGAGATAGCTCCTCAGATTCCCACAGTTCCTCCTCCAGTAGCGGGGACAGCTCCAGCAGCAGTGACTCAGAGGATGAGAATCGCCCCCCACATAATGTGGCCCCAGCTCCCCCTCAGAGCACCTCTGCCCTCAGCACATCTCAAAGCCGTGTGGAGGAAAGCAGCGAGCATTTCATGAACACACTCAGTGAGTTTCAGGGCTTCTGGGTGATTTTGGATGGTCTGTCATTCTGTTTTGTGTGTCTAATATGCTAACGTTTCGATTTATTTCAGAAAATGATCTCCAGTTGAGTGAGTCTGGGAGTGAAAGTGACGATGACTAACCGCGAAGACGTGTGAGACACCTGATGCTGAATGAGGGTCAGGTGCTCAGGAAGTACATTTACTAGTTAAAACTTTGTGATACCTGAATCCAAATCCCTGTCAACTTCTCAGTTATTCATTTTTTTCTTTCCCCCAGTTTCTTAGTAATACTTGCATCAGCACAAGCTGTGCCAATGGACACATAGATGTTTTTTTTTTTTTTTTGCTGTATTAGTAAATTAAGAAAAAGTATTTATTTTGTTGAGAATGCTACTGCATAGATGTTACTTTTATAGGAATGTCCTATAATTACTTCCCCAGAGGTTATAGAATTATATCTGTTTGTGAAATAGCTGTTTAAAAAGATCACCATGGTCTTCTTTTTTCTCTATATTTTTTGAGGCTTAACATACTCAAGCACAAGTGATTTAGCAGCATTTTATAAGGAGTCTTAAGGAGCACCAGTGCATTAAGATGCCAAGCTCAATCTCAGATATTTACACATTACCCGACCTGCAATACTTGAATTGGTCTCTTTTGCGGATTCAGAGACATTTGTTCATAACAAACTGTGCCTTGTATATAAGGTGCATTTTGACTATCCATCCCATTCTCTTAAATTGAAGTACACCCTTTTTTTTTTTTAATTCCTGCTTGGGTTCCCTAAAATATGATCTCCATTTAGAGGTAGAAGTCTCTGTGTTGTTTATGTCTTACTGTATGCCTCTGGAAGGCCCAAAAGCAACACTCTAACTCTTAAAGGATGTCCTTAGCCAGCCCTTCTTGAGCACTAATTGCAAAATATGATGTGCCATTATTATAGCAGGGTTGACTGATGTGGTTAAATGTAGTTCTGTGGGAGGTTTGATCATTAAAATTGTGTGTAGACTAATAAAGATTTGTTTTGTGATGTTTATTTGTTGATCATTTTATTGTTTCAATATAGCAGCACATCATTATATAGCAGCATCTGAGCTGCAAAGTATGTTAACCGAGCTTCAAGTTATGGCATAATTCACTTGTTTAAGTCTGATTGAGTATTTGTGAGATAGGAATCATTGCTCTAATTATATTGAGGGGTTCAACATACAGTAAATCTTTTTGAACATTATGTAGTGGTTTATAAGACATGCATCTTTTCTGTGAAGACTCGAGAGACTATTTGACAAGCATTGGGTTGTTTCTGAAGTGAAGATGTTGAAATGGTGTTCTTACTATGGCCCTGAGCAAGTGTGTATGCAAATATTTTTTTTAAATGTGTGTGTGTGTGTGTGTTCTTCCATGTAATGGTATATCTATTGTGCAATGCATGGAGACATGAAGTTGTTCATTTTTAACACCATTACAAAAAGTTGTCATAGCAAAATGCCACAGTTATTAGTGTGCCATATGACCATGGATACTTGATATAATTTCTCATTGTCATCAAAATATATGTCTTAGAAGATTTTCATAGCTTTCTTTTCCAAAACACTGTTAGATGTTTATAAAAAGAGTTATAAAAAGCAGGTAAAATCTTTCCACATTTCACGTGCCATGAGACATTTGTTCATTCGTGTGATTAATTTTTTAGATAACTTATTTTAAAAAGGCTAATGCCTTTAACACATGAAAAAAAATAACAGTAAAATATCTAGTTTGACCATGGTGAATTCAATAGATAAAGCTGAAACACAGTTTGAAAACATCTAGTTCTTACGACCCGTTTTGTGACTTGTAACATTCAGTGAACAGAAACACTTTGGTTAAAGGGGTCATATGATGCGATTTAAAATTTTCCTTTCTCTTTGGACTGTTACAAGCTCTTGGGGCATAAAGAAGATCTGTAAAGTTGCAAAGACTAAAGTCTCAAATCCAAAGAGATATTCTTTATAAAAGTTAAGAGTCAACACGCCTACCTTAAACGGCTTGTTCTAACACGCCCCCACGTGTCTACGTCACGATGTGGGAAGATTTGCATAACGCCGCCCAAATGTTCATGCAAAGAAAGAAGGCGTAACTTTTATTCTCGCTGTAGTATTGTTGACGCTGCAGCCATGTCGTGAAGGCGCTGTGTGTTTTGTTGTGAAAGCGAAACTTTGTTTGGTCTTCCAAAAGAGGACACGACTAGAAATCAGTGGTTAAGTTGTATTTACAACACTGTTCCAGAACAGTTTAACTCAAATATCCAGATGTGTGCAGCACATTTTATGGAGGACTGTTTCCTGATCCTGGGAGAGTAACATTAGACTACAATGCCAGCAGTTCTGACTCACGTAAGTACGTTTCATTAAAGGATTTGCCACTGATGATTCAAACGCGAGTTTTGGGCAGTAGGGTAGCAATTGTGTTTGTCATTTCTCCGATCACAATGCAGACAGGGTTTTATGTTTACACGGCGCGATGCAATGCAACGCCTAAAAAGACAGTATAAGTCATTATAATCAGTAATTATGTCCCCATAGTTAATGTTTTCGTCTCGTCGCACCGGGACACGGCATCAGCAGTATGGTGAGGGGCGTAACATTTCCGTCACACGCTTGAGGTATTCGGCCAATCACAACGCACTGGATAGCTGACCAATCAGAGCACACCTCGCTTTTCAGACCGATGAGCTTTGTACAAATCTACGTGTTTCAAAAAGGCGGGGCATAGAGGAGAAACAATAATGTACAATATGTGGAAAATAATGTGTTTTTTGAACCTTTTAAACCGGCATAAAACACATTTCCTACACCAAATACACAAAATAATGTTCTTTTTAGCAGCATCATATGACCCCTTTAAATTTGTTCTGTGAAAAGCGCAAACGTTGTAACCAAAAGGACGCATTCAATTGATCAACAGTGATAATGAAGTGTTTTACATATTATTGTTGCACAATATATTCCTATTTCAAATAAATACTATTCATTTGAACATTCTATTCCAAATCTGCATATTAGAACGATCTCAGAAGGATCATGTGACACTGAAGACATCAAATAAATGCAGCCTTGATGAGCATTGGAGACTTTTTACAAAAATATTCAAAAGTCTTTCCTGATCCCAAACTTTTGATCGGTAGTGTACATTCGCTTGAAATTACCGTAATACGCCGCAAGATTACATACTTAAATGGTTGATTATTATGATTTTATAGTAGTAACAGTCGTATTTTGGCAGAAACAATGGTTGCCGTGAAGGTAAATGTGTGTAGTGGTAGTAACACTGGCGACTTTCACGGAATCTCAACAGGAACAGTTACTCGCCTCGATAACAAGCGAGTTGACTCAAGTTCATTTGCAGGGGAAGTTGGCACAGACTGCCATTACAAGGAAGCACACTGCTCTGACAGGACTATTGTACAGACTGCGCTGTGGACTGCGAGATTAGACATGTCTTCCAATTCAATGCTGAGAACTGGATCATTTTTATGCAAGCAGGACTACGGAGGAATAAAATGCCTGATATCGGTATTCTGCACTCGGACAACCAGTAACGTTACAGTAATAGGTGGTGATAAACAAAAAACCATGGACGACTTGGATGGTCCTAGCTTTCTGACATCATTATACTGGCTCTTTGGGAAAGGTTATTTTCAAACTACACATCAAATGCAGGTAAAGATTCATACGAAGGTTCAGTGAAGAACACTTTTAATCTCCAAATGATTGTCTTCATTCCTCCCGGGAAAGTTATGTCAGGTTTTTATAGCTTTGTATATATATATAGTAGAATAATATCGGCTCCGGCCCAACCCTATATATAGGGTTTAAATTGGGCCGGGGCCGTCCGGGCACATAGACTCCAGGGCTCGACATAAACGCTTCATTAACGCAAGACAAGTAACATGATTAAAACATCAGAAACAAAAAATACCAAACCGCAAGTATTATTCTGATTTTATTACCTTTAGAGTAAGTGGCGAATAGTGGATATAGCTACTGAATATAAAGCATCTTATTGACTGTATAAGGTTGCGCTGCTGAGGCGAGGCTCTCCAGGAGAAATCTAAACGCGCAACACCAAGAAACTGAGCATCCTGAGGTAAACATTCAAAATGGAAAGTTTTTATATTTAAAATACAGTTAGTTAGACAACATCACACAACATTTTCACCATTAAGACTGTTTAATAGTTATATAAACAGTTAAACAAGCAAATACTATTAGGTCACTTACAGTTTAGGCAGAACCACAGCTCATCTCACAGCAACCGCCGATTCATTGCTGAATGATTCCGTGTTTTGAACGAATCGGTTGAATCAAAGTTTCATTAGCCCATGCATAAAAATCTGATGAATCAGCAGTTTGAACGAATCGCCTTGTCTGACTCACATCATTAAACGCTCACTACTGGCCATATACTGGCCGTTTAATTTAGGTTTAAAAGTATCATTTCCACCATTATTCTTGTTGGTTATTCAAAAAAGATTTAAAAAATAATCTAATAATATTATTTATGCAGTTGTACTTTCGTGTAAATGATTTTAATTGAACGTATAGTATACACATTATTACTTGAATTTATAGATCAAATAAGATTCAAATTTGAAATGAAACTATAATGAGATTAGTGGGAAAATGTCCATATAAAGGTAAAAAAAGAGGAAAAATTGTATGGATAAATATAAAAAAACGCACAGTTAGTCAAGAGATAGAAAAACTGAGAGACTATTGTTTCAGAATAAATCATATTTGATAACGTATAGATAATCGCATTATTATAATTGAATTTATAGATGAAATGTAAGTATTAATGAGATTAGTGGGAAAATTCCCTCTATAAAGGTAAAAAAATTGCCCTTGGATAAAATATAAAAAAACGCAGATTTATGTCACAGCTGATAGAAAACTGATGAGAATATTGCTTCAGAATAAATCATATTTGCAAGTTAATAATGATAATATGTAACATGAATCTTTATTTAAATTCAAATGTGTAATTAATGCAGATAGAGCACAGCAAAATCTACGGCCCCCTTTGGAGGTCCAAATATGGACCACTGGTTGTTGTTAATGTGGCCAATGCAGACCTCATAGAACAGGTTCTACGGCAAGAGGGTCGCCATCCCATCCGTACTGACATGCCCCACTGGAGAGGCTACCGAAAACTCCGGAATCATGCTTATGGACCCCTGACAGAGTAAGTAACACTGGAGACCCCAGTAATATTGGCAAAGTATTCCTCTGTTATTTAAATGCATTCATTGCACTCATATTGTGCAACCATAATGCTGTCAGCTGCTGCAAAAGTATACATAAAAACATTTGCAGATGTTATGAAGCCACAAATGTAGTGCACGTCTGAACATGCATTGAGAAGCTTGCAATTGATTGCTTAGAAAGTGAGTAAAATACAAAATGAAAACATGACTGAAGACACACATTGTTGTGTCTGTTGAACAGTAAACCAAAACCATTCATGGAATTTGTATGCTAAACCCATTTTAGTGGGAATAAATAGGGAATTGTTTTTGAGATCTTACAGTGAACAATGAAATTGCATTGAAATCTGTGTGAAGGATGACAACTGAGGCAGACGATAAATGCTTGTGTTAGTGGGAAAACTGGATTTGAGGTACCATAACCTCCAAACATAAATGAAAAAAATGAGGGCTTACTCATTCAGTGTTCAGAGGTCAACTATAAATTGACCATGAGAACACTGCATGAATTTGATCAGTTTTACCACATAAGCAATGTTCAGAACATATTTTGAATATAAAATGTCCACTTTTTTATGTTAGCAAATTATGCAAAGATGTATGAGAAAGTAGTTTACTGACAGAAATGACAGTACTTACAATGCATTTATTGTCCCATTTCAGAATGGGAGCGGAGTGGCAGCGCATTAGAAGCATTCTGAATCCTCGCATGCTGAAGCCCAAACATGTGTCCTCCTACACCAGTGCCATAAATGGTGTGGTGAGCGACTTTATTGAGAAGGTGGCAAAGCTTAGGACAACAAAAGGCAATGACCTTATGGTGTATGATGTGGCAGGAGAGCTGTACAAGTTTGCCTTTGAAGGTAGGCTATAACATATTGAGTAATTTCATGCTCAGTATATTGAATTATGCCATAAAGTCATTCCCAGGCATTCATATTAGCAGTTTTAATGAATCAGGTGAGTACAAAGGGTCAATGCCACACATGCATGCATTAGATAACAGAGGCCATCCTATAAAGAGCATTGGCCTTGGCAAGTTCATAGCTTCTAGTCAACTGCAGTTGACTTTATTTCAACTAGTCTACCTTTCAAATAGATCAGGGTCATAAAAATATGTGGAAAGCAATTATGCTCTAATAAATAGAGCCTTAAAGATAAAATTGTGTACTTATAGTATTGCATTATTATGTTCCTGAGTAATTTTTATTTTAGGTGTAGTTTTTATTATCGCACATACACACACACACACATACACAACACTATAATTTTTTGTTGTCTTTCCTTCATAAGGAATATGCTCAGTGTTGTTTGAAACTCGTATGGGGTGTCTGAATGAAGTGGTTCCTGAAGAAACACAGAAGTTTATCTTCTCTGTTGGGGAAATGTTCCGTCTTTCTCCCATCGTGATCCTGTTCCCCAAATCTCTCTGGCCCTACATGCCTTTTTGGAAGCATTTTGTGGCTGTTTGGGACCATTTGTTCAAAGTTGGTAAGTCTATTACTATTATTGTCATGTTTAAAAGATAAAAAAATAAAATACAATTATTATTATGAATAAATTTTTTTTATTGTTGTCATGTTTATTTGCACGACTGTTCAAAAGTTTGGGATTGGTTTAAAAAAAGTTAAAAAAAAAAAAGTAAATTAATATTTTTATTCAGCAAAGATACATAATATTGATCAAAAGTGACAGTAAATACATTTATAATGTTGCTGTTCTTTTGAACTTTCTATTCATCAAAGAAACCTGAAAAAATCACATTCCACAAAAAATAGTTAAGCCGCACCAAGCTTGTCCAAACCCCAAACATTTGAACAGTAGTGTAGAGTGTCTCTATTCAAACTATACTCATTAGGTCACAGAATGCCAGTCATCTTCAAAAATGCAGTTTTTTGTGTGTTTTTTTTTGCACAGCGGATGAACTAGTGCAGAAGAAGATGGCAGAGATTCAGGAAAGGGTGAAATATGGGCAGCCAGTGGAGGGTGAGTATCTCACACACCTCCTGATCAGTGAACAGATGTCCTTCACTGAGGTTTTGGGAAGCATTACAGAGCTTCTGCTGGCAGGAGTCGACACTGTAAGTATCTTCACTCCTTATGGAGGCAATGCATTACTTATCTTGCCATTTACAACATTTGATTTAAAACTAAGAGGAATAAATAAGCAATAAATAAGTATCACTAGTATTTGCAACGTATTTGAGATTCTGCATTTTTGATGCATGCTCATTTTAGACATCAAACACTGTTTCCTGGGTGCTTTATCACTTGGCACGGGAGCCAGAGATCCAGCAGAAGCTGTATGAGGAGATTATCAGAGTCTGCCCGGGTGACAAAGTGCCCTGCAGTGAAGACATTACCAGGATGCCATTGCTAAAGGCCATCGTTAGAGAGACTCTTCGGTATAGTATCTTCTGTATCTCTCAGTTATACTGTGTTATAAACATATTTAAAGGGATAGTTCACCCAAAAATTGCTTAAAATGCACTCACCCTCAGGCCGTCGAAGCTGGGATAGATGAGTTTGTTTCTTCATCGGAACAGGTTTTGGATCCTCTGCAGTGAATGGGTGCCGTCAGAATGAGAGGCTGATAAAAGCATCACAAGTAATCAACACAGCTGTAGTCAATCAGTGGAGAAATTGAAGAAAGCAGTATTATGAATAAAGGACTCATATTTGAGCTGGAAGCAGTGGTTTGAAACTAAAAATGTCTTAACATAAGAAGAACATAAATGTCATATTAACATTAATTCATGGGCGGGAGTCATGTGGATTATTGTGATGTTTTTATCAGCTGTTTGGACCCTCATTCTGACGGCACCCATTCACTGCCGAGGATCCACTGGTGAGCAAGTGATGCAATGCTAAATTTCTCAAAATACTGTATGTTCTGATGAAGAAACAAACTCATCTACAGTTTGGATGGTCTTGAGGGCGAGTACATTTTTAGTAAATATTCATTTTTGGGTTAACTATTTCATTAAAAGCGTGTCAAAGTAATGAAAACAGTGTTGTGTTAGCTTGCTAGATTAATCCTTTATCCTTTATAGATTAATCCTTTAATAGATTAATCCTCCAAATGTGTTCTCTCAGTTTATATCCGGTGGTTCCTGGGAATGCTCGTGTCGTTGCTGAAAGAGAAATAGTGGTGGGTGGCCACCTCTTTCCTAAAAATGTAAGCTGAACTACAAACTGCCATTCCAGAAACAAATACAGCTGGAATCTGATGTACATTCAATTTGGTACCAGTAAATAGATGTCCAAACTGATCAGCGCTGTGTTTTCGGTGTTTTCCAGACTCTTTTCCACCTCTGCCACTTTGCAGTGTCCTACGATGAGAAGGTGTTTCCCAATCCTTCTGCCTTCCTCCCTCAGCGCTGGATCCGGGGGGAGAAGCAGTTAAACCAGCATCCCTTCGGGTCTGTGCCGTTTGGCTTTGGCATCCGCGCCTGCCTGGGCCGCAGAGTGGCTGAACTGGAGATGTACCTCCTCTTGTCCCGGGTAAGAACACATTTCACAGATGTTTCTGTTAATACGAAATGAAAAGAAGTTCTTGTACCTCCCAGATTTTAGGTTTTATAAACTGTACAGTGAGGCTCAGAAGTCTGAGGCCACATTGAAAATCTGGATTCAGGTTCTGCTTTTAAATAAACAGAAATTTTGATAAATTTTAAATAGTATAAAACTATTTAGATCATTCCATGAATGTTGAACCCATCCATGTCACCAGTGATTTTTCTGACCCATTTTGTTGTGTTAGTTTTGGATCCTTGCCTAATCTTTAATCCTTCACCTTTGGTCCAACCTCCTCTACTATTAAAGAGATAGCTCTGCTTATCAATGAGTAACTAAGATTCATGTATTCAGCATGTTTCCTGTGATAAACATTAAACTTGCATGTTAAGGTAAATATGCCTTCATTTTTTTTTTTTAACCTTTTTCAGTTAATTAAACATTATGAAGTGCGTCCAGACCCTTCAGGAAGGACTGTGAAGCCGATCACACGAACTCTGCTGGTCCCTGCCACATCCATTGACCTGCAGTTTATTGATAGGCAAAAGGAGCAAGAGGAGCCAGTCAAAGCAAATGCTTCTGTATAAATAACTGTGCACTTCTCAAAGCAGTTTGCTTCTAGATAATGTTTACATGTTTTATGACTTATAAAATTGAAAAATATAACTACAATGCGTAGCCCTGTGGACACAAAGTGCTTATACTAAATTGCATTGCTTGACTGTTGCCTTTTTAAAGGCATTTTTATTTGTAATAACACTTACACTATTTTGCTGTTCTACATACCTATTATACAGTATACTGTAAATGTACTCATTTTTGACATTACATTGTGAAAATAGTTTTGTTTTAATTGCATGTGAATTAATGTCTTTGTAATTAATGTAATGAATTAATATTAGTGTCAGATGTGATGTTTTTTTTTTTAGATCTTTTACAAATAATGTCAACTTAGTTTCTTTTGTGATTGCACCTTCATTTTTTTAATTATATGTTTTTTATTTTTAGAGGAAATTAATATTACAATCTAACTTATCTATTTTCAGGTTGCATTGTCCGTGCTGGTGAGAATATAGTAAGAATAATATTGATAATAACTGACCACGTTGCAACACCTGTCCAGTTTCAATGAAATCCTTCTCACTAGTTCAGTTTCAATATGAACGCAAACTCCAATGATGCTCCCATGTGGGTGAGAATTGTAATTGCAGTAAATATAAATATTCCAGCTTTTACATATTTCTGTTTTTGTTCCACTTTTACGTCAACAAAAAAAATAGAGTTTGACATTTAGCCTACCTAGGCATTGCACAGGTCTAAGCGCTAATTAAATGAATGTCATAAAAACGATCTATAAGAAAGTTAATATGGAATGTGTCAGTGAATTTGCATGATTTTTTAAAATGTTTTCCTTTTTTCCATCCCAACCTTTAAAATAAATTCACCATGAAATAGATTTTGCAAGCCCATCACCCATTTGCATTCGCCTTCTCTCTAAAAGTTTATTTTGCAGATGATTCACCTTTTGATTTCTTAATCTTTCAATAAAAGAAATAAAAATACAATTTTAGCATACACTATTTATACAGCATTTTCATATTTTCCCAATTTACCTGATTTACCAATTATATCCAGCAGATGGTAGTGCTGGATCAAATTAAATGCACTAGAAGGCGTTCGTACTAAGGGTCATATGATGCTATTTTAAAGATCATTATTTTGTGTATTTGGTGTAACAGAATATGTTGACATGCTTTAATGTTAAAAACACATTATTTTTCAAATACTGAACATTATTGTAAGTCCTCTATGCCCCACCTCTCTCAAACGCATTCCCTCCTTTCGGACAATAGCGCAGTCTGCTCTGATTGGCCAGCTGACCCAGTGCATTGTGATTGGCCGAACACCACAAGCACGCGTCGGAAATGTAACGCCCCTTTTCATAATCCGCAGCTTCAACTAGTAAGACTAGTACATAATGTCCTTAGCTTACCATCAGTTCAAGCCCGAAAGGGGAGTCGCGTGACAGACACAGTGATGAAGCTGGTATGTGTTTGCCGCACACAGCCACGGTTAAGGACAGCTGACTCCACTGTGAGGGACCATCTCTTCTCATATATGCGCACACACACATACACACACACACACGACGCGATATCTACACAGCACAAAAATCAGCATTTGACAGTCAATAGTGTAGATCATGGTGATAATGATCGGTACAGACTACAAGTGAGTGTACTTTCTAATGTGTGTTGCCTTAACTGTGTTTGGGGACTCTTAAGAAAGGGATGTACGCCCTATTGGGTGATACATAAAGCGAGCACAGGAGCGACAGTGCAGTGTGTGATGTTTGTGACAGAGCTCTGTTAATAAGTATCGCGTTTACATTTGTGGCCGTCACGGTGTAATTCTTGGAACAACAAATAGCAAATACTATAACTAATAAAGAAAACATTACTTACATCTCCAAAGTCGGAATTTACCCTTTTTTTTTAGAAATAGCCTTTTTGCACAATCAGCCTTGTACTCTTCTAGGTTCAAAAAAACTGTCGTCCATAAAATGTGTTGCACAAATTCGAACATCTGGGTTGTGCTGTTCTGTTGTAAATAAATCTTAACCAATGATTCCTAATTGCATCTACTTCCGGAAGACCAAATAAAGTGCTTTTGCTTTTGCCCAGAAACACACAGCATCTCCCTGACATGCTGCATCAACAATACTGCTGTTCCTGAAACCACGCCTTTCTTTCTTTGCGCCCCGTGAACACTTGGGCGGCATTACTTCACATCGGACGTAGAGACAGATGGTGGGCAGTGCTTTGAATGAGGCGTTTTAGGCCAGGTCTGGATCAGCTGTCAGCATTTTAGACAAAATAAATACTTTGGGGGAGACTTTGAGCTTTGTAACTTACGATCTTAGACAGGCACAAATAGCTACATAACACACAAAGAAACGGCAAAATAAATCGCATCATATGACCCCTTTAAATAAACAAATTCACAATCCGTGATTACAGGCTACATATAGGGCCTATCAGTATAGCCATTATTATACTCCTGCTTTTGTTAACAAAACAGTAAGAAGGTCACCACCGTGACCACCTTCCATAGTCATAGTTCCATACTATGGAAGTCATTCAATGGCTACCAGCAACTGTTTTGGTCACCAAAATTCTTCAAAATATCTTTTGTGGAGAAAAATGTAAGTCATAGAGGTTTGGAATAACTTGAGGGTGAGTAAATGATGACATAATTTAAATTTTTGGGTGAACTATCCCAAAAGTTATTTTAAAGAAAGAATACAGGCAAACTCTAAAATCCTCATACTTGAAGGATTTTAGAAAGTTTTTATTCTATATGGTGTTTGGGATTTATTTGTATATAATGATGTGAGTTAACAACAGTTTTCGACAGGTATGCTTTATTTATTGACTCATATTAATATCTCATAGAAAAAAAATACGTAAATGTATATCTGTGACATTATTTGACACTTTTTGGTGCAGTCAGGTCTGATTGTACAGGACTAAGGTTAGCAGCACTGACCATGCGTTAATCCAAGTTAGTTACATCCATAAACTGGGGTATGTTGCAATAAAATATTATAACAAAACAAAATCCAGAGGAAATTATTCTTTGGACAGCTTCTACAAAGTTATAAGTGCTCATTTGGCAGTACATGTGTTTTATTATGTTCTGAGGTGCTTTTAAATGGGGAGAATAGGCTGCATCATCATTAATACATGTCACTGATTCAGTCGTACATATTGTGATTATAGTGAAGTGCAAAATATTTCCCTTCAGTTCATGTCCCATGAATTCCACAGTGGAGTTTTAGAAAGAATCCTGATAGCAGAAGGAATGCATGCAGATGAAACGGCTTCTGAAATCACATGACTGTGCAGGTTTTTGCCTTGGTCTTGTGTAGACGTGACACTGAGTCCAGCTCAGGCCTGTTAGATACATGTGAAGTCCTCTTGGTGGCTCTGCTGGACTTGATGCGCTTCGCATTCTTGTTGCTTTTATTGATGCAGGCCAGTGTGGCTATGTGAAAAATGTCCCTCACGCTGTTCTCCGACTGCTGCGCTGAGCACTCGATGTAAGGAGCCGAGATCAGCTTGGCCATGTTTGAACCCTAAAACAAATAGTCAAAAATGACTATATTCTTAAATACTAAATACTTGATTTCCAGTCATCTAATGCAGAGGTCATCAACAGGAGGACCCCTAGGGGGTCTGCCGTGTTACTGCAGGCGATCTGCTAATCAATGTTAGATTTAATGTTCAATTTAAAAAACAAATAAAAGGTAAGATAATTTCAAAGCTAAAGTTTAGCCAAATGTTTCTTTTGAAATGTATCAAGTGAATTTAAAGTATAATGTACAAGTATATGATTGTGTGCAACAATAATGATTATTTTAATGGTTTGCAAGCTAAGAATCTTAAAGTAAAAATATGAATATGCAACTATGCATGGTATTATCGCACAGGTTAAAATCCAGTAGTGCCAAGAGGTCCTTGGTTAAAGATACTTTAGCTACTACTAATACTATGATATTTCAAATACTATGCTAAGGATCTAATTGCATTATTTTCTAGTACAAGCTTTTGAAGTTATTTGTTGCATCTGTTCTTTTTTTTCATTAAAGGTATAAAATATTCTTTACCTGGTCATACGATGAAGGAATGTCATTGGACAGCTGCACAAATGTTGCCAGGTCTGCACGCAGGTCTGACTTGCATCCAACCAAAAGTACTTTAGTATTGGGACAGAATTCTTCGATTTCTCCCTTCCACTAAAGGATTTAAAACGTAGTGTTAGACTGATGACAGTCATAAAAGCATATGTATTTAAAGAAAATTCTGATACATACCTGTGTTCTTATTGTTAACTAAAACTTTTTTTAAAAAATCAGTAATTTTTTTGTAGGGTAAAGACAAAATGAATAAAGTGATAAATTATTTGTATGGAAAACATTTTAAAAAGGAGGAAAATTGTAGCTTGCAATAACGAAGATAAGGTTTTCAGGCATGAAGGGATATAAAAAAAAAATGAAAATCTAAAAATCTACACATCAAAAATTGGAAAAATAAATATGTTGAATCTTATATATTGCAATGTTATTAACATAAATAATATAATATCATAAATCAGAAAAAAAGTGTTAGCCTAAAATTCCATTCGAAGGCCATAAGATAATATTTATTTTTTCAAGTAATCTATGATAATACTGGATTGAGCTGTTTATTATGGGAAAATGAAAGGCCCACAAATTCCTTTCTACATTGTTGATATGGCATCCAGTTATTCTAAACCATGTTTGTTATCTCCCATAAACCCATAAAAATTGATGCATGAATTGTTTTCTGACTCCAGACATGAACAGGAGACAACACACATGTAGTTTTATTATTACATTTTTTTATTATTATCATGTTTGTGGGGAAGTCGTGGCCTAAGTTTAGGCGAGTCCTCGTACGGCGGGATGTAGGTGGGGGGAGTGAATGTACAGCGCTCTCTCCCACCTTCAATACCACCTTCAAACCCCCAACTGCTACAGGGGCCGAAGCAAAAAAAAAATGGCTGCCCACTGCTCCGGGTGTGTGTTCACGGTGTGTGTGTGTTCACAGCTGTGTGTGTGCACTTTGGATGGGATAAATGCAGAGCACTAATTCCGAGTATGGGTCACATGTCACATGTCACTTTTTTCCTTCTATTCAGTGGAGAACCCTAGCATACAGTATAGAGACTGCAGTCCTAGAATCACTCCTGATGACATCAGCTTAGAGTTGGCACAGATCACTATAGTCACTATAGCATTCTGCGGCACAAAGGCTCTCTGATTCTGAGACCCAACGTAAACAAGGTCTTACTGGCTGTCTTTCTCCCCCTTATGTGATAGTCAAAGGATCAGAGCCCTCCCACACATTCCCCCTCTCCTTCACTGGACTCTTCTCTCAGATGTCTGGACTTTTGTTCTCATTGCTACAAAGACGGGGCTTGTGAGAATATCCCAACCACAATTCAGAGCTACAACAGTTTATAAACATTCAGCGTCGATGAACAAATGTCTTTAAAATCAGCTTACCTTTTTTAGCACATTCTCCAGAGTCTCCGGTCGACCGATGTCAAAACAGATGAGAACTGCCTCAGCGTCTGGGTAAGAGAGGGGGAGACGTTGTCATAGTATGGTGGGGAGCCTGCAATAGACACATACACACCTGTACTCAATAAATAAATGATACTTAAAATAACCGAATAAATCTGTACAATAACAGTAAGGCAAGGCAAGGCAAGTTTATTTATATCGCACATTTCATACACAATGGTAATTCAAAATGCTTTACATAAAAGAAACGACAATAATTAATAAAAAAAAGAATCACAACAATAAAACAAGGAATGTAAAAAACTTGAAAATGATTTAAAATTAGTACAAAGGAAAAAAAACGGATAAGTTACGCAGCATTTAGTGTGTCTAATGATGCAGATGAAAGTGGATACTCTGGTATGATGCTATTAGATTTATCCCACTGTCTGAAACCATTGCAATAATCTAGGATATTCACAATCTACTCAAACTTAACAGCCTGTAAACTATTTATTTAAATTTTTCCTATTATACTTAGAGATTTAAGATGTCTTTTTTAATTTCTGAGACCCTGCACTTCATATTGAGGACATTATATGGTTAGTGATTTCCCGCGATCTCAACATGCACAGTTTAAGTCTGGACGTCCTGTTACAGAGCACATTCAGGGCTTTTTCAGCGCCCATGACTAAATGTTTGGATTTTCACCATGACCACATCACTCTCTTGGTCTTCAAAAATGTCTGTCTTATTTAGTGGACACTCTTATGGAACATATGATAATATTTTTGTATGGCATTTAATATCGGACACAGTTTTAAACTGTGTGTCATAAAACACAACACTAAGGGAAATTGTTATTGGGGTTTCAAATCAAAATAGACTTTCTGTAGGAAACAGGAGTTGATTTTTACATACTGTCATCATATGTACCAAAAATGAATATTGCAAATTAATTTGTTTATAGATAACATGATATAATGAGGAAAAACTGTTTGTGGCATCTTACACACATTTTGCATCGAAGAGAAAAATGCGTATTTCAAATCATTCTGTTTAACATAGTGAGAATGATCTTTTAAACAAAGTTCAGGTAAAAAAACATCCTGCAAAACTAAAAATGTATGGTGATGTAAAAAAAAATATTCAGTGTTTTTGCAATGAATGCTTCTCATGTATTTTATTTTTTAAAAGAAAATAATTTGGTCCCGAGGTCCTTACCAAGGAAGTAGCATAACTTTGAAAGAACTTCCTTTAAAAAATAATTGTTGAAAAAATAAATAAAAAAGAAATCACAAAAAATAAAACCAAATTCACCTAAAATGTTTTGCCGGGTTCTAAGAGGTTAATTGAAATTTTATTTTTGAGTTTAAAGATTTTTTCCGTGCGTTTGTCATTTTGTTATATGTTTGTCATTTTAATTAGTTTTTAGCTTTACATTTTTTTTTTTTCCAGTTTTAGTAATTTTAGTACTTCAATTCAAACTTATTTCAGTTAGTTGCCAAGGCAGAATTTCATATTTGTAAGTTTTTTTTTTTTTTAGGTTTAGGTTTTATTCTAATATATTATTTTATTGAAGTTATTTCAAATACCAAAATATATTTTTAATCATTTTAGTTTTTTTTAAAATAATTAACTTTATAAAAATAAACAAATAATAAATAAAAGGCTTATGGCAGGCAGGCACGCAGGCAGTGTGTCAGAATCCATGTACATCTGTCCTGGAAAGTCATCAGTGAGGAGTATTTTTTTTTCTTTCTTGTAGATCATTTTAGCTGCAGTTCGTGTTTTCTGTTTGTATAACAACATCCCCATAAATTACAAACACTTCTGTCATTTGACAGTAAAAATATTTGAATAAAGTCTAATAATTAAAAGTGAAAAGTAAATAATATTTTTCCTTATCTATTTATTTGTTGAAAGTGTCACTGTGAGTAAAATCTTCTAAAGACATTGTGTTCGACTGATACTGGTTGATTTTCTGTGGGGGTCCCCGTGCAAGTCACTGTCCCGCTATAGGAAGACAGCACGTGTACTCATGATTCAAGCCCAGTAAATTAGGTTACAGTGCTATTCTGGGAGGTGAGTGTTGAATCTGCTCTAGAAAGTTTGTAGGGCTTGAAATGAGTTCAAACCTCAGATCATTAGCCAACATTACTGAAATATTTAAAGGTCTCATTTTAAAATGTCTGGCCATTCTGATAAAAGGATGGTGAGCAGCTTTATGGGTTGCTCACCAAAACATAGATGAGGAGGCAAAAGATGATAACTGTAAATCCAGATTACATATATAAACAGATTTCACAATATATAAACTACTGTGTCGTAAGAAATGGTGCTACAATCAAATACTACCTACATATCTGTAGTTTATTTTGAGAATAGTATTACCTAACATTAACAACATTCATCTGAGTCATTCTAGAAGTGTGGGAGACAAGAGTGAGCTAGGCTAGTTTACTGTACCCTCTTAAAAATAAAGCTTACAGAAGCAAACACAGATTTACAGCTTGATTCAGTTGAAGTCCCACAAAAACTTCAACCATGGAAATTAATATGCTGATAGTGCAACATGAAGAGCTTATATTAAACTGTTTAACTGACCTGTAGATAACTCAAGATGTCCTTATAAACATAGCTTTTGATAAGGAAACCCTGAACCCAAGTCGAAACTAAAACCTTCATTTTTGTAGCTGTTAATAAAATATGAAAATTGTCTATTAACACTCACATTTAAATGTTTGCTCCTTCGCTTAACTGCTCAGTCTTCTTCAACCTCATCATCCCACATATGCACGATTTATACTTATGAATTTCATTCGCCTACAGATGAATCATATAACTCAAACAAAAATCTCTGTGGTCCTCACCCAGACCCAGTCCATTAGAAATGGGAGGAGGTTCATGGCCTTTAGAAAACTCCATCACATAGATAGCCCACAAAACCTCAAAAAATGCATTACAGCTTCTATAACGACTAAGAAATACATATGTGAATGTGTGTGGAGGCATACGATGGAGGCTTGGATAAAAATCTCAAATTGAAGAAAATTAGCTACATCAAATGGCTTTTCCTCCTCTTACCTGAAGTATCCCAAAGACTGAGCTCAACTCTCAATGTGTCCACCTCAAAACTGGCTGTGTAGTTCTCAAACACTGTAGGAACATAGTTCTGTGAGAGAAAAAGCAAAAAGTTTGATATTTAACTAAACAAAACTATTAACTCAGGGCTAAAAAGTAACGTAAGTTTTGCATCCATGACATTAAAAATCGAATTAAAGTTCATAGTCGTGACTTTTCTCTACACAAACCTCTGGAAAGGAGTCTTTGGCAAAAACATTTAACAAAGACGTCTTCCCACACTGAGTGTCCCCGACCACAACTATTTTACATTTCAGATCGTGATGGTGATCCATCATGGACTAATTGAACCTCATCTTCATTCACTGTTGCTGAACATCAACCGGTTGACCTCGAGTCTGCAGTCTGTCCATGTTACAGTATGAGAGAAATAGTCCAGTACTCTCTGTTCAAAGCGCTCTAAGTTGTCCTCAGTGCTCTTCAGGTTGTGATAAAGGTGAGTTATGTGTAAAGCTGAACCTCGGCTCTCAGTACAGCGCTTCACCCGCGCGTCGCTCTGGACTCTGTGTGTGAAACATCCACATACTTGTGTGATGAGCGCAGCGCGAGACCGCCCCTCGCGTCAGCTCACATTCCAGCGCGCTCCAACGCGAGAAAGAGACAAACGCTGCTACAGAGATGTGATTTTGTCAATCACATAAGAGAACACAGAGGTAGTTATAGACATAGCATACGACTGGGATGTGATCGATTAAACAGCTAGTAGCCTAAATATTAAAATTTGAACTAAAAACTGTTAGTTACACTTCTATCCGTGTGGTCCATAAGAGAAGCCTCGCCAAGGCAACTTTTATTTGATCAATAATGAAAACAGTAATATTATGAAATAGCCTACCATTACAATTTAAAATAACTGTTTGCACTTTAATATATTTCAAAATGTAATTTATTCTCGTGTTGGCAAAGCTACATTTTCAACAGTCAGCAGTTTCACATGATCTTTCATAATTATCTAATAGAATAAATATTTCTTCTTATTATCAATGATGAAAACAGTTGTGCTGCTAAATATTTTTGTGAAAACCGTTATTTATTTATTTGTTTGTTTGTTTGTTTGTTCATTCATTCATTAATGCATGCATTCACTCACTCACTCACTCATTCACTCACTCACAGTTAAAGGGATAGTTCACCCCAAAATGAAAATTATGTCATTAATTTACTCACCCTCATGTCATTCCAAAGCCGTCTTACGACTTCTTTCATCTTCGAACACAAATTAGATTTTTACATTTTGATGAATCCAAGAGCTCTCTGACCCTCCATAAACAGCAATGCAACTGAAATGTTCCAAGGCCCAGAAATGTATAAGGACATCGTTAAAATAGTCCATGGGACATCAGTGGTCAACCGCCATAAGACGCCACGAGAATACTTTTTGTGTGCAGAAACAAAAAAAGAGGACTTTATTCAACAATTCTTTTCCCGCATCACCATCCCATTATGTAGAGTACCATAACGCATGCGCCTGCTGCTGCTGACGTAGAACACACATATGCTGTGCCTTGTTTACAAAGAGGAGAAAGCAATCCACAGCGTTGCGTACTATCAGTAATGGCGTGGACTGCCAGTAAGAGAAGTCGTCGCGAATAAAGTCAGTATTTTGTTTCTGGCAAAAAAAAGTATTCTCATACGCTTCTCACTAAAATTACATCTGAAACAAATGAACATCAAATGAACTCTTTTAAACGACTGTCCTTACTACCTTTCTGGGCCTTAAATGTGTCAGTCCTGTTGCTGTTTATTCAGGGTCAGAAAGCTCTCAGATTTCAACAAAAAAAATCTTAATTTGTGTTCCAAAGATGAAAGAAGATATTACAGGTTTGGAACGACATGAGGGTAAATAATTAATGACAGAATTTTCATGTCCGGTGGGGAACTATCCCTTTAGGACTTGTCCTTCTTTCTAATTCTGCAAATAACTTTCTAAGTTGAAATTTAATAGTAATTTATTATGACTCAACACTGAAATTTCAGTAACTGTCTTGATTTTAAATGCTAACCAAATTATAGGCTGATGTTAGGTAAAAGAGGCTCTTGTTACATATGTTTTGCACGATTCATTGGCCATCTTGCAACCCAGACATTTTGAATTTTGATATTTAAATGACTCCTGGGTGATTTTTGAGGTTATTTGTGTGTCACAGCTCTTCAACACCTGGTCTAGATTTGTAGCAACCCCCATCTGGCCAATTTTGCCTGAATTAACCTTAGTCAATAAAAGATATTCATCAACAGACCCTGAGAAAATGCATGGAGACAAGAAAACGTTCTGAAACCCTTGGAAGTGTATTTCAGAGAGCAGTTTGTAAGGGTGTAATTCTCTAGACAAATTACAATGAGAAGGAATTTTAGTCAGTCTATTTACAACAGATATGGTAAATTATGTATTTTGTTTAGATTTTATGTCAAATATCAACAAAAGCCTCAGTCCAGCTATGATAGTATTTACAACAATGAAATAAAGTTTAAAATAGGTTGAATGTCCTATGATCTTATGATATGTTCTGACCCAATTAATATCATAAATCTGTACTTCCTAAAGTATCGTTTGTCCCAAAGGATACTCACCGTGAGGTCAATATGCAAGACATTTTAAAATAAAACAGCCATGGAGGGACTTTTCAAACTTATAGGGAGGGTAAGCTTTTGATGAAATGTGAGAAGAATGTCTTGTGGTTGGTTTGTCCTCTTTTTTCAACAGTTTCGCAATATTGTTTGCTCCCCACGCCTGCGTCTTAACACAAAAATCACATGGATCATTTGTTTTGTCTTTTCGCTCTGGTCTAAAACATGCTCATAATAAGCAGTAACAATGAAATCATATTCCCTTTATCATTTAACAGAGTCATTTGCACATATTCATTTATACTGTTCTTTTTGTAAACAATATATTTCAATAATAATCTGAAGAAAAAAACGTGTTAATCTCATATACCACAAAGAAAAAAAAAACAGTAAAAGAACAGAATTTACACATCAGACTATGCCTTTTTTTGTTGTTTTGTTTTTTGTATCCTTTCTTCACCGATGCTGACCCACCAAATTAGGAGGACCCCGCCTGTTTTCTGTGTCCCCCCCCCCCCTCCCCTTATTTCCCCCCCCCCCCCCCCCCCCCCCCCTTCCCCCCCCCCCCCCCCCCCCCCCTGCGCCCCCCCCGTCTCAGCAGCACTAGTTTAGGATAGCAACAACCCAGAGCACGGAATGTTTCACATGTTGCGATGAACCAGGCCAGAGCAAGAAGTGCTCATGGCACCATGAACCGACACACCCAAATATCACAGGCAACCAACACAAGAACTTGTACCTTCCCGATCATTTACAAATGTGCTTAGGATTTAAATACTTGTGAAATGCTTTTAGGAATACTGATCACATATGGAAACACTTGATGATTATTTTTCCACTTCAACTTGTGATTTTACTAACCTTCCGACCGAGTAGTTAAAGATGTATGATTCTTTGTCTTCAGAGCAAACTGTTATTGGCACAATACTTGTTTTTATTTTATTAAACACAGCTCTGATCATTGTATGTTGCAACAGAACTGCTAGCATGTTCCCATGTGATGAAGAGTATCTGTATTCATGTCTGTCAGCATCACTGTCTGCATGTTTGTGTCATTTCCTTTTCTGTCCCTAGAAACCCTATTGGCCCAAGCTGGTGTAGCTTTTTGCTGACTGAGCAGAAATACCACATGTGCTTTACACAGAACTGAAAAATCTGAGAGGTAGCAGTCGCTCACTGTGTGTGGAAACATATGGATCTGATAACACCATTTTTCGAAGAAGTTATTCGCAACCCCCGCTGGACCACCGGAATATAGAATAACAAACTGTGTGAGTCTGAGGAATGTGAAAGTTAAACATCAGGCATTGGCCTCTTCTGATACAAGGCAGCTCCTCACCTGATAAAAGAGCTCTCCGGTTTTAGATTGAGCCAGTGAGGAGGGAAAGATTCTGAGATGGAGGAAATTTGCCAGAAATCTCTTGTTCCCACCACAGAGACATGAAACAAACTAAAATAACTACAGTGTAGTCAAGGACAGTCTAGAAGAAGGGGGAATATATTTAGATTGTGACCATTTCTCATATGAGTGATTGAAAGTTTGTGGCAAAGCCCAGGGTCATCATGTATGTTTTTCTTTCTTTCTTTTTTTAGGGTGCACCAGTCGCTGTCCTAGATTTGTGCTCCAGGCTAGATTAAACATAACCAAAGAAAAAATATAAACACTTGCAGTACAAAACAATAGTGTGGTACATTCGTTTTCATTTAGTGTGCAACAGGACCCGGGTTTATAATATATATGACATATTATATCAATGTAATACAATTTTGTAACATGTTATATTGCAATATATTAGTACATACTGTATATATAGTGCAGTAATTGTGCAAACTAATCTAGAATGTTATATTATGTGACAACCTTTTGTTTTTCTTAAAAATGAAGCGAAAACAGTTTTAACTTTAGCATTCCATGTACTATATGTGAAAGAAGCGTTAAAATACAAATAGAGAACAATCTGCCCTGTTGTCATCTAACACAGTATCTTCTGCATCACGTAACAGAATCAAATGTAACATTGATTGGAAAAAATTTACTTACATTCCCAGAAAATATGGGTGAATCCTGAACCTTGCAAGATACATTTCAAAGCACCATATGTGTCAAGCAGCAAATATTTTATTCATTTAATATATGTATAATGCATTTCTAAAATAAATAAAAGTTTTTCTCATATGGTTCTGTGTCACCATTAGTTAATATTAGCTGCAGGACCAACATGGCTCTCACAATGTGAGCCAGTGCCAGGGGATATGAGGAAGCATTGAAAAGATGAAAGCATTCGTTTTGTGGTAAGATAGCACACCTACAGTGGGGAAAAAAAGTATTTAGTCAGCCACCAATTGTGCAAGTTCTCCCACTTAAAAAGATGAGAGAGGCCTGTAATTTTCATCATAGGTATACCTCAACTATGAGAGAAAAAATGAGAAAAAAAAAATCCAGAAATCACATTGTAGGATTTTTAAAGAATTTATTTGCAAATTATGGTGGAAAATAAGTATTTGGTCAATAACAAAATTTCATCTCAATACTTTGTTATATACCCTTTGTTGGCAATGACAGAGGTCAAACGTTTTCTGTAAGTCTTCACAAGGTTTTCACACACTGTTGCTGGTATTTTGGCCCATTCCTCCATGCAGATCTCCTCTAGAGCAGTAATGTTTTGGGGCGTCGCTGGGCAAACCGGAATTTCAACTCCCTCCAAGAGTTTCATGGGGTTGAGTCTGGAGGGGCTAGGCCACCCTTCAGGACCTTGAAATGGCTCTCGAAGCCACTTCTCGTTGCCCGGGCGGTGTGTTTGGGATCATTGTCATGCTGAAAGACCCAGCCACGTTTCATCTTCAATGCCCTTGCTGATGGAAGGAGGTTTTCACTCAAAATCTCACGATACATGGCACCATTCATTCTTTCGTTTACACGGATCAGTAGTCCCTGACCCTTTGCAGAAAACAGCCCCAAAGCATGAGGTTTCCACCACCATGCTGCACAGTAGGTATGGTGTTCTTTGGATGCAACTCCGCATTCTTTCTCCTCCAAACACAACAAGTTGAGTTTTTAACAAAAAGTTATATTTTGGTTTCATCTGACCATATGACATTCTCCAATCCTCTTCTGGATCATCCAAATGCTCTCTAGCAAACTTCAGACGGGCCTGGACATGTACTGGCTTAAGCAGGGGGACACGTCTGGCACTGCAGGATTTGAGTCCCTGGCGGCGCAGTGTGTTACTGATGGTAGCCTTTGTTACTTTGGTCCCAGCTCTCTGCAGGTCATTCACTAGGTCCCCCCGTGTGGTTCTGGGATTTTTGCTCACAGTTCTTGTGATCATTTTGACCCCACGGGGGGAGATCTTGCGTGGAGCCCCAGATCGAGGGAGATCGAGGGAGATTATCAGTGGTCTTGTATGTCTTCCATTTTCTAATAAATGCTCCCACAGTTGATTTCTTCACACAAAGCTGCTTACCTATTGCAGATTCAGTCTTCCCAGACTGGTGCAGGTCTACAATTTTGTTTCTGGTGTTCTTTGCCAGCTCTTTGGTCTTGGCCAAGGTGGAGTTTGGAGTGTGACTGTTTGAGGTTGTGGACAGGTGTCTTTTATACTGATAACGAGTTCAAACTGATGCCATTAATACAGGTAACGAGTGGACGACAGAGGAGCCTCTTAAAGAAGAAGTTACAGGTCTGTGAGAGCCAGAAATCTTGCTTGTTTGTAGGTGACCAAATACTTATTTTACCGAGGAATTTACCAATTAATTCTTTAAAAATCATACAATGTGAATTTCTGGATTTTCTTTTCTCTTCTCATTTTGTCTCTCATAGTTGAGGTATACCTATGATGAAAATTACAGGCCTCTCTCATCTTTTTAAGTGGGAGAACTTGCACAATTGGTGGCTGACTAAATACTTTTTTGCCCCACTGTATCACACATGAGAAAACAAGTCTTATCAACTAAAATTACACCACCACTGGTACCTTTTTCATGCTCTAACAAATGGTTTTTGCCTCTGGCTAATAGTATGTTGCAATGCACAGAAAGCAGGTATCTCTGAGCTGACCGGTTCATGTAGTGTGATATGGAAAAGGACAGCATGCAGTGGCTTGTTGTAACTCAGGATGTTTTGTCTTTGAAACCCCAGAGATGAACAATTTCTCATAGTTTATATATATAACCCATTCATGTGTCTTCTCCACTGCTTGTAAAGATGGCAAATCTGTCAGCCATTCCAGTCCTTCAGTCACACATTCTTGGGGAACAACAACTTGGATCATTACTTGGTGTTCTCAAACACCACTACAGCTTCCAGTAATGAGTAATGAAATAATGTATTCTCCATGATTCCAAACAACAATCAACAGGAATCAAAGAATAATTATTGATTGCTAATTGTACTGAAAATTAAATTGTGGAGT
Source organism: Sinocyclocheilus anophthalmus (assembly GCA_018155175.1). Classification (NCBI taxonomy): domain Eukaryota; kingdom Metazoa; phylum Chordata; class Actinopteri; order Cypriniformes; family Cyprinidae; genus Sinocyclocheilus; species Sinocyclocheilus anophthalmus. The sequence goes on along the minus strand of JADLZN010001827.1, from coordinate 279,687 downwards.
AAAAATAAAATTAAAAAAATTGCTATTTACTCACCCTTATGTTGTTTCGAACATGTATGAATTTTTTTGTGTTGAACACAAAAAGAAGATATTTTGAAGAATATTGATAACCAAACACACTGACTTCCATTGTATTTTTTTTACCATTTGTGTTCAACAGAAGAAAGAAAGTCATACAGGTTTGGAACCACTGATGACAGAATTTTAATTTTTTGAGTGAACTCTTTAATAACAATGAAATATTGTTGTAGTATGTTCGTCCTGTTGACAATTGTTGCTGATTGTTTTGTACATTGTAATAGGATTTTTTTTTCTTACCAGAATGCCATAAGATAATATACAGGCTAAAATGTACAAATTCACACTGCTCATCTGGGTAACTTCCATGTCTATCACACAGCAGACACAATCTCTCTGAGATTTCCAACTGTATTTGTAGCTACTGTTTCACAGTACAAACACAACTGGCACCATCTTGTGTTTCAGTCATCATTTGTAGAGAAAATGCAAAAATATTAATAAATTAATTAATGATAATAAACTCCTTTTTTTACCCTTTTTTTCCCCAATGATATTTCCTCCAATATGAAAATGAGGAGATGGTTGGTTTACCCCTGTTGGCTGATCCATTACAAAATGTACAGTTCAACTAAATACCATCTTATACGACAGAAGTTTTCCTGTGCATTTAAGTATGATTAATCCACACAGTTATCAGTGAATGAGAGCCATTGTAATGCTGGAAACGAAAAGGGCCCTCCAACTCCTCCTCAAATTGTTGCAAAAAAGTTGGAAGCACACATTTCTCTAGACAGAGAGTCACTGTGGCATAGATGAAGATAAGAGTGATCTTCACTGGAATTAAGAGGCCTAGCCAAACACATTTATATAAAAAAAAAGGATGACCTCATTCAAATTTAGATTTCAGAGGAAATCCTGCCACATTGCGGAATGGCTCTGTCTCTTTCTCATCTAACAGAAACACATTTGTAAAAAATTTAAAAATGTAAAAGATTGGATGACCAATAATTTTCTCCTATTAAATTTGGATAAGACAGAGATATACTTATTGGACCAAAAAACAGTACACACAATCTCTTGGATTACAATTAGCAAATTTGGATGTACTGTTACTTCCTCTACAGTTAAAAATATGGGTGTTAAATTAGATAGCAACTTGTCTTTTGAAAATCATATTTCCCATGTTACAAAAACAGCATTCTTCCATCTTAGAAACATTGCCAAGTTACAAAACATGTTACCTGTTTCTGATGCAGAAAAGCTAGTTCATGCATTCATGGCCTCTAGACTGGACTATTGTAATGCACTGCTAGCTGGTTGTCCTGCATCTTCAATAAACAAGCTACAGGTGGTCCAAAATGCAGCGGCTAGAGTCCTTACCAGGTCAAGAAAATATGATCATATTACCCCAATTTTACAGTCTCTGCACTGGCTACCTATTAAGTTCAATATCAGTTACAAAATATTATTACTTAACTACAAGGACCTTAATAGCTTCTGCGTACCTAACTAGTCTTCTACCACGCTACAATACATCACGCTCCCTAAGGTCGCAAAACTCTGGACTTTTGGTAGTACCTAGGATAGCAAAGTCCACTAAAGGAGGTAGAGCTTTTTCGCCTTTCTCTGGAATAGCCTTCCTGATAACGTGTGTTCAGACACACTCTCTCTGTTTAAAGCTAGATTAAAGACACATCTCTTTGGCCAAGCCTTCAAATAATGCATCTCATAATCTTGTACTGCAGTTATTACTGATCAAATGCACATTAAATTCTTTAGTTTGGGTTAAACAAATAATTTTGCTTGGTTGGAACAGCAGCTACGCTAATTATGTCCATTTGTTTCTCTGTTTTTTCGCCAGTTTTTTTTTTTTTTTTTTTTTTGATGTACACAGCTTCAGTCTGGATCCAGAACACCTGAGAAGAGATGATGCCAACCACTCGGAGGACCTCAGATGATGCCAACCCTGAAACAACATATAGAACTACCACATTTTGCTATAAGTTTGATTGCATCATATAATAATTGCTGTTAATAGCATTCATTGTCTATTTTTCTTACGTCTTAAATTGATTTTTTCCGTACATTTCTGCCATATGTACATTAACTGACAGTCACCACTGAATATTGTAGAAACTTAATTTGCTGTAAAGTTGCTTTGCAATGATTTGTATCATGAAAAGTGCTTTACAAATAAACTTGACCTGACGTTTCTCTTCAATCCAGTTTTGATGTAGCCTAATTGAGAAGCTACCAGGTACAGAATCATGTGCTGGCACATGTGGAGAATGATTCATGACTGTAGTTTTACAGAAGAGGAAATATCTTACTGTTCCCAAGGAAAAAGACAAAATCAGAGCCTGAAGGTAGACATTTTAATTTTATCATGGTGGTTTATGATTTTAAGAAATAGATATATGGAGGTAGTGAGCAATTTTACATATTTGAAAATTTGTTTGACCACATGTATATGCTTCACAATAAGGTTAGATTCAGTGTTATTAATGCTTTTGTTAATTTTATAGAATGTTTACAGAATTAACGTTAATTTATAATAGTTTCCTCAGCACATGCATTTGGCACTGAAAGAACAAGACATCTTAGGACATATTTTGTGCTTTTATCATGAGAAATAAGGCAGGCAAGTGGCCAAGTGCCACTAAAAGAACATTGGGGGGAAACCTGAAGCTACTCTAATTCCATTACACCTCATTGGAGTAAGTGCAGTCAGTGCTGCAGTTTTTAACTGTGCCTTTGTTGAGGAGAAACCCTTTAGCTTTAGCACAGCTTTTAGATGTTCAGTTGCCACATGCTCATTGATAGGACTGACAAACGGTGTCTGGAAATGCAATTCAGTGCTTCAGGGTGACCTGAAATGTCCTCAGAGTTTCAGAAGAGCATGCAAGGCAGCAAAAGCCTTAACAGGCCTCAACAAAAGCCTTCTGTCCTTTACAGAAATGGGGACTGTTGCTGTTTTTAGTTTTCACAACTGACCCATGACGTATGAAAACGTGACAGATTTAAAAGGGAAGACCCAAAAGGGAAGACCATTAAATTGTCCACACGGTGGGACATTATTATGTTTGCTTATCTTTGCCTTATAGTTGTGTAAAAGTAATCAGAAAATCATGTACAGTTGCAATGCAGCAAATGTAATGTTCTTCAGTTTATTGTGCAGCTTACATTTGCTATAAATACAACTGTGAAAGATGCAATACTAAATCCCACTTATTGTCATTTTATGTGAACTTTGAAAGCATGCTGTACTTCAGAAAAGCCCTATTTTCCTTTCATATTATCAAGCTGGCCTTAGCAGAATAAAGGAAGAAATGCCAAGACTATATACTTTTTTAATAGACTATATAAATCATATTCTCCGGCTGGTTTTACACGCTTGGAAGAAATGGAAAAATCTATATAAATTTGTTTGGTTTTCAAATGTCAAGTTTTCTTCATGGCTGAAAGTAATGAGGTATATACCCAGTATGCTGCACGGCAGAAAATAGAGTAAGAGAAATTGTTTTAAACATTGATACTTTTATATAACACTATATTCACATGGTTGTTTCTGTTACACCTCCAGTGCTTTCCCCACTAAGAAAAAAAATGCCTTGTAGGTTCTATAATTTGTACTGCATGGGCATTTGGACTGTTAGCCTACACAAAGTCAAATATTTACTGTGCTGTCATTGCTTGCTTGAAAAAAATATGAAAATAATTAAATTATTGTAATGTAAAAATCAAATAATTAAATCAAAATAAAAAAATCAAATAATAAAATCAAATAATAAAATAAATTAAAACAAAAAAGAGTAGGCTATAACTAATACCAGCAGATAAAAATGGTCTTTTAATTTGATTAAATTATCATTTTTTTTATGAATAACTGTTATATGCTTGAATGGAACACAAGTCTCGAGCCCCAAGAAATGTTTTCTATGTTCTGCTGACATCTAGTGTATCTGTAAGGAATTTAATGGACGTTCTTGTGTTTGTCCTTTACACGCTGCCGTTGTTACGTAATCAAAGGTTAACCAATAGCTTTTAGCAAGCTAACAGCTAACGTCAATCTCACAAAATTCAGGTAATCACAAATACATTTATTACATTTGAATATCGTTACTGACTAACCACAAATAGAGTTCCAAATAATGCGAAACACAGCATACTTTCAGCATTTTTCGACTGATTATTAAATGTAACCTCAACTTTAGTTTAGCCTCTGGGCTAGTGAGACATGCATAACGTTACAAGAAATGTGTCATTAACTGTTTACTTGTATTCAATCTGATGTTACATGTGTTAAATTCATTTTTAGACGAATGAATTAGTTTTGTATAGTAGTTATATTTGTTTTTGTGTAACTTAGCTTTATTGCTTTATTGTTCCTTTATGACCTTTATGTTTCTTTTAGTTAAAAACACGACAGAAGCTGCTTTATTACACCTGACATGTTTCTAACAATCATGTTGTTATTGTTTAGTCCTCCGCAGTAAGAGGAAATGTTTCATATGAGGAAATGTTTTTTCAGATGATCTAACAAAACTTGCATTTTCTTTAAAGCGCCTTTGTTGAGCTCCTCTGTAAACAAAGTTTTGGACCTATTTTGCAATCATCCATGGATATTTTGCAATCATCCATGTTTTCTTGTGAGGTGCCTAATTAACATCTGCATTTGTTGTGTGTAAATAATTTTTCTTTATTGTAATAAGCATAGCCGCGTCGCTATATTAATGCTTAGTTTTTTTCCACCCTCAGGTGAACTGTAAACAAGAGAAGCCCAACAGGATGACCAGTGTGAGTGTATTGTAATTGTTTTGTATTGTGCAAGGTGGATCTATGTAAACGCAACACAATCTAACATCATATATGAAAAGCTATTCTCATTAACATCTTTTTTGTTTACATTTTTGATGTTTACATCCTCTTTATAAGTTGTATGTAAGTGCTTGCTGTGTTTTGTCAGGTGCTTTGCAGCAGAGCTCGGCTGGTGACATACCTGCCAGGGCTTCACGTTCTAGTTCATCGTGTTGTTGGAGCCAGGACTTTCTCCAGGGCGTCCGGCTCAGATGAGACACACCTTCACAGCAGTACCCCTGACACTGGTAAATGAGTGTATTCCTCTGTAGAATACTGAATCAACTGTTAGCGTCCAGTATAATAGTTAATGGCAATACATTTACAAATAGACTTGATTACAGCATATTTTACATGCGGGCTAATAACAACATTTGCTCTTGTATTTATAGTTGATTGTATTTTCACAAGGTGTTTTCTAATGATGTATGCTTGGTATTTCTGTGAATAGCACAAAGGACAGTGTGGCCGGACGAGACCATGGGCCCGTTCGGACCTCAGGATGAACGTTTCCAGTTGCTGGGTAACATGGGTTTTGACTGTCATTTGGAGGATCCAGTGGAGCAGAGGACCTCACCGATTCACGGCGTGATGCCAGACGTGCTCACTGCTCAGTCCAGCAGCGAGAGGCACAACTTCATCCTGGCCCAGTTCATCAATGAGCTTCATGTATGATGCTTTCAGAGTCATTTGATTTGACAGAATAAACAAATAAGTAGTAAAATAATAATTGTATTAATGGTTGTGAAGTTATTAATGATCATAATCACTTAACAATGTGAATTTGAAAAACAAAAGACTGTACAATCATTGTTATTTATTTATTTATATTTTTGCTATTGCTTGCTCCTAAGTGTTATCTCATAATAAATGTAAACTCATACTATTTAATTAATGTAAATATTATTTTGATCCACATGGTGTTCTTGTTCCTACACCACCGTTTAAAAGTTAGGGGTCAGTTAGATTTTTTTCTTTAGGTTTTTGGGAGTAGTTTCTTTTGCTAATCGAGCGTGACAAAAATACAGGAAAAAACTTAATAATGGGGAAATATTATTAAAAATGTAAATAACTTTTTTTTTTTTTTTTACTATTTGAAAGTATTTTAAAATGTAATTTATTCCTCTGATGCAAAGCTGAATTTTCAGCAGCAATTACTCCAGTCTTCAGTCTCACAAGATCCTTCTGAAATCATTCTAATATGCTGATTTGCGGCTCAAGTCATGTTGGAAAAAGTTGTTCTGTTTAATATATGTGACCCTGGAGCACAAAAACCATTCTATACACGTATATTTGTAGAAATAGACAACAATACATTGTATGGGTCTAATGGCGCCTTTTTCTTTTATGCCAAAAATTATTAGGATATTAAGTAAAGATCATATTCCATGAAGATATTTTGTAAATTTCCATACATCAATGGAAAGCTTAAATTTTGACAAAATCATACTAACCCAAACTTTCCTCTGTTTCTCTATATGTTTTTTTTTAGGAAAGTGATAAAACATCCACAGAACAGAACGTGGATAAAGCAGAGCACTTCTTTGATCATTCCAGTGTGGAGTGTGCCATTCAGTCTTGCCCTGAATTGATAAAAAAAGGTCTGTATGTTGTTGTTTTAGAGCATTTGAGTTGATCAGATTGAACATGGACTGCTATAAAGCACTGTGACTTTCTGCTGAGGTTATTGGCAGTAAGGGTGAGCTCATTTGTAATGGGTCAATGTGAAATGTGACCACAAGAGGGTAGCATTTCCATCTGCATTTTAGGCACTGAATGGTGGTGTTCTATATCCCAAAATGTAACAGTGTTATAGTGTGTAATAATTACTGTGCAGATATTCTTATTTTCTTTTTCTGTAGTGTAGCTATCCCGTGGTTATTGTTCATTAATGTGTGCGTTCCCTGTTCTTCATCTAATTCAGATTTTGAGTCCATGTTCCCTGAGGCCCCGTCGACCGGCATGATGGTGGTCACAGTGACGCAGAAAACACAGAACGACATGACGGCCTGGACTGAGCAAGTGGACCAGGAGAGAGAAGAGCTGCTCGCAAAAGTGAGTTGATCTAGATATGTAATAATATTATTATAAACATCATGTATCATATATTATATTATTTCTGTACACACCATGCCTAACTGCAGCTGCTGTCACTTATTATCAACATATCCTGATTAATTCATCATATTTAGCCCTTCTCTGTGGCTTTGTATTGTCCTTGGGCAAGTTATGTGGCTTTAGATAAAAAAAAAAAAACTCATTCAGAACGTGTGTGTACGAGAGGCAGAGCTTTGTGACTCAGCAGTTCATGCCTTCGGCTCTTTGTGTTATTTACTGTCTGCTTCACATCACTGTGGAGTTCCTGTCTAATTGGCGTGGAGCCACGCTGTAGGAATGCTGCAGGCACTGTATTATTCTCTTGCTGTTGTTTGTTTGTGAGCTGCTGCATTCAAAAAGTAAAGGTTTATAACTAAGCATGTGCCAAAACAGAGTGAGCAGAACTGAATGGAAGCTCCATGGTTAAAGCCATTCATTATTGTTGATAATTGTGGTGTATGCAGTTTGTTTCAGGTGCAAAGGAGATATGCCATGCTCTCCGAACAGAAGGATTCTGGGCTGATTTCATTGACCCATCATCTGGACTTGCAGTAAGTGAAATAAATGTCAACTAAAGTTTTTCAATCTAAAAACATTCAATCCCTATGCATTTGTATTGCATTTCTCTCTCCTCAGTTCTTTGGTTCATACACAAACAACACGCTCTTTGAAACGGATGAAAGGTATCGCCATTTAGGTTTTCAGATCGAGGACCTGGGCTGTTGTAAAGTGATTCGGCACATCATGTGGGGGACGCACGTTTTTGTGGGCACACTTTTCACCACAGTGCCACCCAACAGCCAGATCATGAAGAAGCTACAAGGGAACTAAAGTTAATTAGTTAAGGATGCTGAGTCGGCTTGGGAACACTATTAATAGCAAAAACAAACCTCACCTTGAGATGATTATCGCAATCAAAACACACTTACATCCCATAATGCACTTAGTGAAGTTGCCCAGGGGCTGCTGCTGCTGGAAATTTGTATTTATTTTTGTAGATCAAAAAGCACTTTTGGTGGGACTTTTATTTTGGGTGCGTGTGCTACAGAGGGAAGTTCTGTGTCACATGTCCAGCATCTTTCAGTCTCTCTCTTCCTCTATGTTGCCTTTCTTCTACCACATACTTCAATGGAACTAAAATGTGACATTTAAACCATTGCTCCATTGTTTGTGTGAACAGTTTGGACCTGATGACCTTCACATAAAACCATCCCATAATCTAAATGGTTGAGCTACCAAGATATAAGGCCTTCATCACTCAGTAGTCAGTAGTGACATGCATTTCAAGTAACTAGTAAATGCAACTAGAATTACGCTGATAATTGGTTTGACAGATTTTCTTATACTCTGTTGAAGTAAAAAATAAATAATAATACTGACCCCAAACTTCTGAACGGTAGTATACATGTAAAATATAAGTAGATGCATCTTATGTTTTTATGGGTGTAGGCTGCTGTTAATTTATTTGTATCACAAAAAACAGTGTCAATAAAAAAAGTTCAGTGAATTATCTTTCTGGATTTTAGTCTCTAACCTATATGGTGAATGTTTTGGCCTTATTAGCCTGAAGCGATCAAAGCTGGCAACTGCTGTTGTCAATGTCTCACGGGTGTCATTAGAATTCAGTCAGACACACAACAAATGGACTATAAACATTCTTCTTTAAACTCTGACACTACTATTATTGTAGACAGTTCTTCTCTTTCCATTAGCACATGCCTGTGCTTTTGAATCATGTGGCCCTTACAGCTGATCTCTCCTTGACGGAAAGTCACACAAAAATTCTATAAAGGCTATAAAGTGTTTATTTATTTAAATATTTTTCATTATATTAGATATGATCGTTTGCTTACATTGTTTTTCAGTCCTTCATAGAAAATCTTATTGCAAACAATTCTTATTGTGAGTGCATTGAATCCGTATATACTGTACTATGGTTTTCTTCCTGTGGTAACCAGCATGTGATCTCGTTTATGATATTGAGCAAAATCCTGTCATGATGTGTGTGGTAATCAAAGAGTGCGGTTGATCAAAGCCGGGCTGTGTGTGGATGGTGACACATGTTTTAGAGACAGCAGTCATCACCCCATTGACATGGCTATCAATTAGATGTAATTGTCCTGCTAAAACTGGGTTCCTCCTCTTTGTTCGTTGGTTAAGTTCACTCTTTAACTGTTTCACTGAATTCAAACTGTCAGACTGAACAGCTCATTAACAATATGATTATAATGTCAGCTTGTCCTTTTATCACTCTAAAAGAACAGTGTTTACATTTATAAATTAACTTTGTGTTGTGAGGAGGCGTCTGTTTCCATGTCTCAACTTCACACATTGTTTCAAAATTGCATAGCATTGTGTTTCATGTATATATACAATGGGGAAAATATTTATTTGATCCCATGCTGATTTTGTAAATTTGCTCACTTACAATGATATGAAGATTTTTATGGTAGGTTTATTTTAACGTATAGAGACAGAATACCAACCAAAAAATCCAGAAAAAACACATTATACAAAGGTTAGAAATTGATTTGCATTTCAGTGAGTGAAATAAGTATTTGATCCCCAAGCAAAACAGTTGTACTTGGTGTACAGTTAGTACTTGGTGCAGAAACCCTTGTTGGCACGCACAGAGGTAAGACGTTTTTTGTAGTTGGTCACCAGGATTGCACACATCTCAGGAGGGATTTTGGTCCACTACTTTTTACAGATCCTCTCTAAATATTTTAGGCTTCTTGGCTGGCGTTTGGCAACTTGAAGTTTCAGCTCCCACCACAGACTTTCTATAGGATTGAGGTCTGGAGACTGGCTTGGCCCCTCCATGACCTTAATGTGCTTCTTCTTGAGCCACTCCTTTGTTGTCTTGGCGGTATGTTTCAGGTCATTGTTATGCTGGGAGACTCATCTTCAGTGTTCTGGCTGAGGGAAGGAGGTTCTCGTCCAAGATTTTACAGTACATTGCCCCGTCAATTTGCCCCTCAATGTGGTGAAATCGTCCTGTACCCTTAGCAGAAAAACAGACCTAAAGCATAATGTTTCCACCTCCGTGCTTGCCTGTAATTCTTGGGGCATAGTGAGCATTTCTCATCCCGCCCAATCACGCGACGTCCGATTTAAATCCAAAGATCTCAATTTTGGGTCTCATCTGCCACACATTTCTCCCAAGCCTCTCTGAATCATTCAGATGTTCTTTGGCAAACTTTAAACAGGCCTGTACATGTGCTTTCTGAGCAGGGGGACCTTGCAGGTACTGCAGGATTTCAGTCCATTGCGGCGTAGTGTGTTACCAATGGTTTGCTTAGTGACTGACTTTCTCCCAACTAAAAAAAAAAAAACTGCCTTAAGATCATTTACAAGCTCCTCCCATGTAGTTCGGGGTTGATCCCTCACTTTTCTCATGATCATCCTTACCCCATGAGGCGAGATCTTGCACGGAGCTCCAGACCGAGGCCGATTGATGGTTATTTTGTATTTCTTCCATTTCCGAATAATCGCACCAACAGTTGTCTCCTTCTCACCAAGCTTCTTGCTGATGGTCTTGTAGCCCATTCCAGCCTTGTGCAGATCTACAATCTTGTCTCTGAAATCCTTTGACAGCTCTTTGGTCTTGCCTGTGGTGGTGGGAGAGGTTGGAATGAAAGATACAGATTGTGTGGACAGGTGTCTTACACACCTAACGAGCTGACATTAGGAGTAACTTCTTAAAGTGGCAGGACTAATCTGTGTTCCACATGGGCACATAACCAATCTGTGGGAGCCAGAATTCTTGCTGGTTGGTAGGGGATCAAATACTTATTTCACTCACTGAAATGCAAATCAATTTCTAACCTTTATATAATGTGTTTTTTCTGGATTCTTTGGTTGATATTCTGTCTCAATCTGTTAAAATAAACGTACCATAAAAATTACAGACCCTTCAATTCTTTGTAAGTGGGCAAACTTACAAAATCAGCAGGGGATCAAATAAATATTTTCCCCACTGTAATGCAAAACAAAAAGAGGTTCTTTTTTTTTGGTTGATGTATAAGCACTGACCTGTTAACCAAAAACATAGTTAATCAGATTTGCAACAGACAATGTTGTTAAATGTCTCTGATCTCACAGCTTTTCTTTTATTGTTGCTGCTAAATGTGTGTTACTGTTGAACTCTTATCCTAGTAATATGCCCAAAATTGAACTAGTCTTCGGCTAATTGTTAATGTAACAAGATAAGCACCATTCACACTGCTTGAACTTTTTTTAAGCAGGGTAAAATAAATAACATTTATTAATTAAATACATTTATTGACAAAATCAAATCAAATAATTTTCTTGTGGCATAAATATGAAATATATATTTATAAACTTTATGCTTGGCTAAAGCATTTGCGTTGGTGGAATGATTCAAATCACAGGAGAAAGTCAGGATCATACATTTTTAATTGGGGTTAGATATCTAGGTCAGACAGCCATCTTGTTGCTTTTCATGAGAAATAAATTATTCAAACAAACCCTCGCCCTACCGACCCCACGTCCTTTAAGAACAGTTTTTTTTTTTTTTTAAAGAAATTATATTTGGTTTATAGGTCTATGAATTTGATAAAGGTCATGTTAGATCTGGAAGATAAATCCTTGATTTTTAAGAAACGTGAACAGGAATTTTTGGTAAATACATACATTTGTGCATTAGTAATAACAACAACAATTGTCAGATGATTGATAGAATTAGGAATTCCCACCAAATAACTAGAATGAGAAGGCATATTTTTTGAATAATGTTGAAAAATGTATTGAAGCATAAGTGACAAGGAAGGACTAAACAATTCAAATTGAGTCAAGGCAAAGAAGTCAGACACAAGAACTGAAAACACAAGAAATGAAAATCAGTGTGAGTTGGGTGGGGGGTGCGGAGCACTTCTGTCTCCTGTTAGTAAAGTGACAGCAGCGCCAGGTCTGCAAAGCAAAAGAAAACCTGGTGTCAAAGGTCTGTTCAGACAATGGAACGTTCCCACTCGTTATCTGCCAACACTTTCCTGTGTTTAGAAAGCAGCTAAGATTTACATTGGCTTGGCCTTGTAGAGATCTGAACCGTCATGCACACCGTTAAAGATTTTTCTCTGCACTGGGCAAACAACAGAAGGTATTTTAGCACCGTATCTCTTGTGGTCATAACTTTTCAAGTTGACCTGTTCACAAAGATTCGTGTTTTTAACTTGTGTCGGGGTGCCATGTTTCTTTTTGTATTGCAAAAATCAGGTTTTGTTGACTCGGAAGCTCAGAGTCTGTGTATTTGGACTCATGGTGAGCATGAACCGAACAGCAGCTGGTGTAATGCCAGACATAATGTGTGCTTGTTCATTCAGCGCTGCGTATTCTTACTCCTAATCCTTTTAGGCTTTTCTCTGCTTTAATTTCATTGAATTAGACTCAGATTAGAATTGAATGAATTAGAAAACTCATAACGAGTGAGTGCTGCAGCCACACGCACAAAACAGCTGGATCTTCAGAAACAACTTTATTAGATTTTAGCAAACCGTTGATGGTGATCACTGATAATTAGGCTTAAATGCTAATACTTTTTAGAGCAAATAATTAATTCTAATTTCAATATTCTGTAATATGTAGTAAAAAGTTATCCGTTTTTCTTTTAGATCTGTCCTTTTGTTTCTGCCTTGCTCACTCTTTTTGTCTGTGTTTCTTGCAGTGCTGGTTTTTGTTAGAATTTCAGAACACCAGAAGCTATTTTTAGGATTGATAATTCCTATTTTGGTGTATCCTGAGTCTTTATTCCCCTGAGTCTGTCATCATCATGTAATTCAGTCATCGGGAAGCTGTAGCTGTGGTTGTGCTCCTCTCAGTCCAGTCCTTCCTCAAGTCTTCCCATCACACCGCAGCAGACTTCCAGTCTGTCCTGTGAGATTTTCCCACTGTCTCCGTCTTCCTCTGAAGACAAGATTTCACACTTACATCATTATCTGTTGTTTTCTCCACTCTGTCCTGGAAACTGATAGCGTATTCACACACCAAAACAGCAGTTACATTTTGTCCAGCATGCATGATTTATTCAGTCACAGATTATTAAATAAATATGAATTACTTTGAATCTACATGAAAGCCAGATAAGATAAAAACTTTGCTCAAAACTTCAGTTTTTTGTGTTTTTATTTCTTACGCTCACCAAAGCTGCTTTTATTTCATCCAAAATACATTGAAGGCAGTAATGTAAAATTCTTAAAAGTCTAATATGCTGATTCAGTGCTCAAGAAATATATTATTATCAATGCTGAAAATGGTTTTTCTGCTTAATATTTTTGTGAAAACCATGATACATTAACATTCAAAATTTTGGGGTATGTACAGTATAGAGTTAAAAAATACTTTTATTCTGCAAGGATGCATTCAATTGTTTAAAAGTGACAGTAAAGGCATTTATAAAATATTTATATTTCAAATAAATGCTGTTCTTTGAACTTCCCACCCTTAAAAAAAATCCTGAAAAAATGTATCATATTAGAATGATTTCTGAAGGATCATGTGACACTGAGTAATGGCTGCTGAAAAGGCATAATTTACTTTTAAATGTATATAAAAAAACTGATATTTTAAATCGTAATATTCCACAATATTAATGCAGCCTTGGGAAGCATGAGACAAAAACAGTAAAAACCTTAATTATTCCAAACTTTTGACCAGTATACATTTAACTGTACCAGTAATCATTGTTATGAGCAGTCTATTCTAAAATCACTATAAACAACTGCCTTATTATCTTGTGCAATATTAAACCTATATTTTTACATGTGGCTCAGTCATGCTGAACGCAGACAGTTGGCATTTCCCCACAGTAAAGAAGGGCTGCGTTTGTTTCCATTGCTGCTCAATCTATCCCAAAGCTCGGTGGCAGAGTAATTAGAATCTCAGCATGGCCGTACCAAACAGGATATGCTTCCATGCCCTCCAACAATGTGGGTCATTCTTTGGACTCCAGGCCAGGTACCTGAAACCCAGCCTGCAACAGCTCTTGATCATTAAAAACATGTTACTGCTCATCTGGAAAGTCAGCTCTAGAGCGGAAATTCGACTTTGTATCGGCAGGGAATGAGCCGAGAAACTGGATTACGAAAGCAAGAAGATGAAGGGTGCTTTTGTTTTGACTTGGAAACTTTTCTGAACGTCTGTCGAAATTTCTTTTTGTTGCTTTGTTTTTATTCAATTCATTTTAAATGCATTTAAAACCCTGCAGCTACTCTGTTGTATTGTATTATCACTTTTCGCTGATAAAGCCAATTTTATGTTACAGAAATGTATCTTTCTGCCATCACAACAGCAGATTGATACTAAATACCTCCATAAGGTTGACGTCATTTTCAACCTGTAGTCCATTTGTGAAACAAGAAGTGACCAAAAGGTCACTGGGTGTTCACCTTTGACCTCTGGCACTTGGTTTAATGAGAGTTGTGTTTCCTCTTCTCTGCTGCATTTCAAACACCCACAACTACAACGTAAATCTGAAGACTCATAAAATAAGACCTAAACCTGTCTAGATAAATTGTCAATATTTGAGTGACATGAACCATTGGATACTTATACAAATACCAGCTCTAATTGAGGGGTGTGTTTAGTTATGACTTTATATTAAAATTAAATGTAAAAAATAAATTATATCAATAAAATCTGATCTAGATTTTATCAATATAGATATCTGAAGAGTTCATTTGCAAAAACAGATAACTCAAAAATCATGTTTTTTTCATTGTGCGTTCCAATTAATCTCAAACTGCAGTTGGGTTATAGCTAACTAACACAATAAAACACAATAAAAACATGATAACAATAAAAACCATGACTTTTGAAAATAAAAAACAGAGTTTTATTTATATATACAGTGGGTAAGGAAAGTATCAGAACCCCCTTTAAATTTTTCACTCTTTGTTATATTGCAGCCATTTGCTAAAATCATTTAAGTTTTTTTTTTTTCCTCATTAATGTACACACAGCACCCCATATTGACAGAAAAACACAGAATTGTTTACATTTTTGCAAATTTATTAAAAAACGAAAAACTGAAATATCACATGGTCCTAAGTATGCTGTGACACTCATATATTTAACTCAGGTGCTGTCATTTCTTCTGATCATCCTTGAGATGGTTCTATCCTTCATTTGAGTCCAGCTGTGTTTGTTTATACTGATTGGACTTGATTAGGAAGCCACACACCTGTCTATATAAGACCTTACTGCTCACAGTGCATGTCAGAGCAAATGAGAATCATGAGGTCAAAGGAACTGCCTGAAGAGCTCAGAGACAGAATTGTGGCAAGGCACAGATCTGGCCAAGGTTACAAAACATTTTTTGCTGCACTTAAGTTTCCTAAGAGCACAGTGGCCGCCATAATCCTTAAATGGAAGACGTTTAAGACGACCAGAACCCTTCCTAGAGTGCCGTCCGGCCAAACTGAGCATCAGGTGGGAGAAGAGCCTGGGTGAAGAGGGTAAGAAGACCAAAGGATCCACTGTGGCTGGTGATCTGCGAGAGAGTGCAGGTCGGGGGTGAATGAATGTAATAAAAAGAGAAGGTATGATATAAGGAAAATCACCAGCAACTGTCTGAACAGCGCGTCTGCAACCCAGCGGATGGTCGTTTCTACAGACATAAGATAATGCAAGTACGCCCGGAGAGGCCGCATCTCACTCATGCGAACAACGTCCCACCCGCATCACATGAAAGCCATGGATGGTTAGAATGGTGTAGATAAGATTCTCTGGTTTGATGAGACCAAGATGGAACTTTTTGCCTTAATTCTAAGCGGTATGTGTGGAAAAAATCAGGCACTGCTCATCACCTGTCCAATATAGTTCCAACAGTGAAGCATGGTGGTGTCAGCATCATGCTGTGGGGGTGTTTTTTCAGCTGCAGGGACAGGACGACTGTTGCAATCGAGGGAAAGATGAATGCGGCAAGTACAGGGATATCCTGGACGAAACCTTCTCCAGAGTTCTCAGGACCTCAGACTGGGCCGAAGGTTTTACCTTCCAACAAGACAATGACCCTAAGCACACAGCTAAAAATAACGAAGGAGTGGCTTCACAACAACTCTGTGACTGTTCTTGAATGGCCCATCCAGAGCCCTGACTTAAACCCAATTGGGCATCTCTGGAGAGACCTAAAAAGGGCTGTCCACCAACGTCTACCATCCAACCTGACAGAACTGGAGAAAATATGCAAGGAGGAATGGCAGAGGATCCCAAATCCAGGTGTGAAAAACTTGTTGCATCTTTCCCAAAAAGATTCATGGCTGTATTAGATCAAAATGGTGTTTCTACTAAATACTGAGCAAAGGGTCTGCATACTTAGGACCATGTGATATTTCCATTTTTCTTCTTTTTAATAATCTGCAAAAATGTCAACAATTCTGTGTTTTTCTGTCAATATGGGTCTGTGTGTACATTAAGGAGAAAAAAAAAAAAAATCAAAAAAAAAAAAAAAAAAAAAAAAAAGTAAAAAAAAAAAAAAATTAATAACTTGAATGATTTTAGCCAATGGCTGCAATATCACAAAGAGTGAAAAATTTAAGGTGGTCTTAATACTTTCCGTACCCACTGTATTTATATGTGTGTGTGCCAAATTTAGAAAGTTGAGCTTTGCCTTTCCTTTTTGAGTGGAAAATCGACAGTGGATGTAAGGGTTGAGTGGAAAATGGAACAAAACAGAAATATCTTTTGTGTAAATAGCCAATGCAAGCATTATTTGAAGAGAACACTGACAAACTCATTTGATTTTTCTTGTTGAATCATGACGTGTGTATTTTAGCCAAAACAAACTTCATTTCTTCAGAATATTGCTTTTATTATCAGTAAACAAAACATCAGTAAACATTTAAGATTTAATACAACACAGGTAAGAGACCACACAAGTGTTACCAATGTACTCCAAAGGTGTGATTTAAAAACATATTCAAAATTATGTACACAAGAATATACAGGGATAGTACAAACAAGTGTAGAAAAAAATATCTACATTTATAAGAAGCCTTGGCACACGATGGCATGCAGCATTCACAATTTTGTAAGTATAAAAAGTTCAGACCAAATCTGTATTATTTTTTATATTAAAGATGAGAGTAAAAACTGATTTTAAAAACATTTTTATTTACATAATGTTATAAATCTGAGCTAATGAGAGCTGATTTTACATCAGCACATTCAGAGACATGTTTAATGCATATGACCTCAGATTGTTCGGCCGGGTCTACTCAGGATAACGGTGTTTTGTGTGTTTCTAAACGGGCACTAACTGGTCCATAATTACCTGAGTAAAGGTTTCGAGCCCTTCTGTGATCACCTTGCCCTTTATGTTGTACTGAATTTAACAAAATGATTTCAGTGAAGGTTACAATACTTTTCATAACTCAACAAAAGACGGAGTAGAAACAGGAAATAGCTTCATTTACAGCCGGGCACATCGCCTAAACAAATCATTATGCCTGAAAAAAATAACACTGTCGCTGCAGACTCAAACACTTTTTGCTGATTGCACAGTCAGCCAGGAATTATGATTAGGAAATATTACAGTACACAACAGTGGACTGACAAATGTGTAGGAACATACATACTGTATGTATATAATAATATTAAAGCCCTCCACTGTAGGTTATATGGACGTTCAGTGCTAGTCACTACACTTTCACATGACAATCTGTACACAAGTGCTTGCAGTATGACACAAATACACAGTGCAAAACTAAACAGAGAACGTTCTTTTTATAGGAGCGAGGAATGCTGGATGACACGCTGAACTTGGTTCCTACAGGTGCCAAGCCCTTTTCCATGATGACAAAAATACTCTAACAATGATAGGGGTGGGAGCTTAACCCCTAAAATTATGTTCATATAGCCAACAGTTCAGCTTCCTAAAAAAATGGATGATAAAAAAATAAATATATCTATACAAACGTATAAAACACAAAACAAAAAAATGTGCAGATTTGTGTCAGTTTTGCCATAAATATCTCCATTCCACATCCATCACGAAAAACCGACTATTAGACAAGTCCACTCAGCTTGAGTGAAACCAAACATTAGTATATGATTCATAAAAATGTATTCATAGGTAATAAAAAGTCTACGAACTAACACTTCATTTTGAGAAAGGTAAAGCCCACAGCTGCCTGGCATGAGTAAATGGTTTCCTAAATTACTGCTGTTAAAGGGGTAGTTCACCCAAAAATATGATGTTAATCTGCTTACCCCCAGGGCATCCAAGATGTAGGTGACTTTGTTTCTTCAGTAGAACACAAATTAAGATTTTTAACTCAAACTGTGGCAGTCTGTCAGTCTTATAATGGAAGTGAATGGCAATCACGGCTTTGAGAGTAAAAAAAACATACACAAACAAAACCAAATGAAACCCTGCGGCTCGTGACGATACATTGATGTGTAAAGACATGAAACGATCGGTCTGTACAAGAAACTGAACAGTATTTATATCGTTTTTTTAACCTCTGATGCATTGCAAAGTCTGAACTGTCATGCACTGTCCTCAGGACAGTTCAGGACAGTGCTCTACTGAAGAAACAAAGTCACCTACATCTTGGATGCCCTGGGGGTAAGCAGATAAACATCACATTTTCATTTTTGGGTGAACTATACCTTTAAGGTTTATTCCCTCTGGTGATTGGGCTCAGTTATACTTGGGAGCTCAGGCTGTGATACGACGAGAGCAGCATCTGTGGGACTCTTGCTGGTCGCAGTGCTATCGTTAATAGGAGACGTGGTAGCAAAGATGGCATCAGTCTCATTTCGGGGGAGGGGCATGTTGCAGATGTTCCCCTCACAACAGGATGTGCACACCTGCATATAGAAAAATAAATAATAATCAGAGATTAAGAAAGTGATCATTTACAAAAGTGTTAAAATGAAAAACAATCACTCCGGTAATAAGCTACTAAGCCTTGCACATGACAAGCGGGGAAAAACAAGATAATGTGGCCACAAATGAAAAATATGTTGTAACAACTTATTAATTTGTTGCCACAATTTAACTAAATTAAAAAAGGGGATGAATTAGTGAATATACTGGCCATGATTTAACTAAAACGAGGGAACAAAATAATAAAACATGGCCACAAATGAATACTTTTTATGAAAAAATGATCTATTTGTGTATATATTTCTTCTTCACTTCTTATATATTCTATACTTTCTTCAGTTTTGTCGACAAATTATTCACTTAATGCGTGAAGTCGTGGACACGCATCGCAGAGCTAGTGCAAGATGAGCATTTGTGGTTTAAAAGTATATATATTTTCATTTTTTAAATTTTTTTTTGAAAATGACCGATCGTTTCGCTAGATAAGACCCTTATTCCTCGGTTGGGATCGTGTCCTTTGGGATCGTGCCCTTTGAAGCTGCACTGAAACTGCAATTTGGACCTTCAACCCGTTGGTCCCCATTTAAGTCATCTGGAAATTTGAATTCTGGAGTGAACTAATCAACTCGGTTGTGCGAAGAGACCTCTGGAGATGGGACAAATTTGAATCTCAAATTTCTTAATTTACAGCACTCCTCAGAATTTTTTTTCCCTACAAAACAAAGTTGGTGTTAAGTGTTTTGGGCTGAATCAGTTGCTGAAGTTTAATACCATACTTCAGATTAGGCCAGAATGTCAGTACAGTGCTGCACTGTAATAAAAGGCTCAACATCACCTGTCTGAACATAAACAGTAAACCGTCATTATTTAAAGTTTACCTTCAGAGAAAAAAATCACTTCAGACAAACACAAATAAATTAAGCCTTTTTTAACCTAAGAATGAACCTTCGGCTTCTAAATTTTCCCTTTTAGTGTAGCTGTGGTATCTTTACACCGCATTTATCTCTCAATCTGGCCTTTTCACATCTGCCCCCTGCCCTCTGCATAACTCCTGTCCTGTGCTAGAGGTAAAAGGTAAGACACAAAAAGTTCAGGGAGTGACCGGGCGCATCTTTCAGCAAGGATTACTCAAAGAAGGATTACTGAGAGATGGCAGCATAACTCACAACTTTATCTCATCTGCAGCAAAATCACTTGAGAGGATAAATGGATTAACTAAAGAGCTGAGTTTAGTGTCGCTGACTGAGCCATATCCTACAGGCGGCAGAGCCGTTCACAAATGTGTTTCTCAACCACTCTACGGGTTTTCTTTAAGATCACTTCAAGTGGACTTTGTAAAGTGAGATGAGAAGATAAACGTGGATGAATTCAAGAGGGCGAGCAAAACACAAACTGGACATGTTTGGTCTGAAACAAAAGTTACTTGATGTGTGATGTGAGTTGCATCTCACCTTGTTTCCTTCATGGTCCATCTCAGAGCACCCTGTTTCAAAACAGTCTTCCAGCGCCACACAACGCTTTGTCACCGACACTGTGTTTCCATCCCAGCTCATCTTATGTTGTGTGTAGCAATATCTGCTCTCTAAAAGTTACAAAGGGGCTTTACTTACTTTTCTCAAGGACATATTGTATACATAACAAAAGACAGCTTTAAATTCCAACTAATAAAGGAGTCAGATTTCAGTGAAAAAGCAATATTCCTCTAGGGATTTTTTTGCACCGGATATTGCAGAACTTGACCTCAGCCACTTTAAAAATCTTTAATAAGTGTCCTTGAAGTGTGAGTCTTACAATAACACAATATTGCACCATATTTAAGAACTATGTGGAAACACTGAACACAACCATATTTGAGCATTCCTGGAAATACATACATTCCCTGCAAATGTGCAGATATTCTGCAGCAGCATGCGCTTTGAGTGTCTGTAAGGGGTTACATCTCCTGAGTCATTAACACACTGCTGTAAATCAGACCAGACACAGCACAGGACTCCTTATATGGGAGGCTAGTCATGGCAAAAACATGAACTGAATACATATATGGAGCAACCTGTGGGCAAAGCCGGATCTGAAACATACTGACCCAGCTGCATCTTATTCAATTATTCTCTGAACATTCACTGAATGCACTTCAACAGCACTGTGCTGTGACTATTTAAATGCACTATCACTGATTGCCTTATTTAAAAAAAACAAAAAAAAACTTTTTGGTTATTGTTTCACAGAATGACAAAAATACTTTTGTTTCAAGATAAACCGTGCAAGACAGTGAAATTATGGGTCTGTCAAAGGAAATCAGACTGCTCTGTAATAGGAGAAAAGTAATGGAGATGTTGGTACCTCGTGAACAGTAGAGATCTGCAGCCCAGCGGTTGCATTCATAGTTGTCAGGTGCATCTTCACAAGTAAAACATTTAAATCCTCCTGGATATGGAGTTGCTGGGGAAAAACGTATAATAATCAATGTTAACAGAATGGAAATAATTGGTAATGGCAAAACTCTTGGTGAAACTGATAAACTTGCATAATTATTATGTGGAACAAAAGTCTTTTGTTGTTGTAGAATGTTTAAACGAACAGCACAGAATATTTTTTTCCTTTCAATTAATTGTGTTGGCATAATGCTACAGTACATTAAGCTTCTTTTCCCCCAGAAAACATTCATTTGAAAAAGTAAGTAAAAACTATTGATTCTTGCAGTAAGAATATCAGTATAGTGATGCAAAATATCACAATATTTAAAATATATAGTTTTTTTTCTTTCTCTATGTCAAACATTTTCATCTGACATTATGATTCACACTCTGTGTTTACAGATTAAATGAAATTAAATGTATTGCATTTTTAAATAAATCACACTCAGAAAAATGTTTTATGTACCTATATCAATTTCATCATCAGGAACATCTGCCATACAGACAGAGACTAATCTAATCTAATCTAATCAAGTGCTCTTTCACCAGCATTTTGCTGTCATTTCTTAAGTAAAAAAAGCTCTTGGGAATACAGTGTGCTTTTTCTCTTTCTGGAGCTCCTCAATCAGATTATACAGCTCACATGAAACAGAAACATCAGCCTCTTTTTTGTTTTAAAGTTTTAAGAAGAAAAAGCTCTTGTTGACCTCACCCAGCAAACATTTAAGAATCTGATCAAGTGACCATTTTAAACCGACCATTCATTCATCCGGACAGCCTTGATGTGTTATTACTTCTGAAGTCTCTAAATAGCTCTGTATTTGCAAACAGAGCTTAGTAGTTATTATTTTTGACCTACACTTTTACTGTTAACTCCCCCAAATTCTTGTGACTCTTATGAAAGTGGCAACTCAATAATTAATACAATGATACAACTGACTATAACCTCTCTTAGATACAGCACAGACTTATAGAGGTGAGAGAAACATTTTAGTTAAAACAACAGCAAAACATTAACAGTTGGAGACACATTTACAACCATCGGGTGTCTATGTCATTATAAAATTATACATTTTCTCCCCAGCTAATTCAATATGCATGTCTTGTATGGGTGTTTGTTAAATTTTTGATGTCAAAAAAGAAGCAAACAAAACAATTTGTAACATAATCCATTGCAAACATGCTTTTGAGTTTTTCAGCTTTTATAATGAGCTGATTTTTGATAGTCACCAGCGTTTTGTTGTGCATGTAAACACTCATTGTAAAGTAGTCTTAACTACACTAAGTAGCTGGAGTGTGTTTTGTTTTCTGAATGATCTCATGGGGTTGGAGATCCACACTTGCCATCTGCAGTGATGAAACAAAGTGAACTCCATCATCATAATAAACCCTCTACATCAGTATGCAACAGCTGGATATCAAGAATAAACCCTCTACATCAGTATGCAACAGCTGGATATCAGCAGGTCACAAAATCGCTGCTGGTACACAACTATTTTGGGATCTCATAAGAACTGATTTGTTTTAACCCCTCTCTCTCTCTGCTCCGTCACCCCACACACACACACACACACTCCTCTCTCAATCCCCACTGGGTACATTGGAGCAGGATACGGATATCTCCACTGCACACTGGCGAGCCGCCGGCACACAGCTCAGAGGATTTTGGAGAGGGGCCTGCTCACTGTGATAAGAGTTTGGATTCAGCAGATTTAATTCTCTCACCGACTGAAACCAACCTCTAGTCCTCTTTCATTATGCCTAATGTGTCTTGAACAGTGACCACATGTACCAATTGATTCTGATAATATCAATATTTAAATAGAACGATCGTACCACTTATTGTGTCACTATCATATATGTACATTGACAAACATGTATGCATAGAATATCAGTACATTCATATATATATATAGATATTATATATATATATAATATATAATATATCTATATATATATATTCAGCAGGATATATGCCATTAGAATGGGACACCATGAGTAAGAATTATCTGTTCCATTTCTAAATGGAAAATGTTCGGAAAGTCTTATTTCTTTCACTAATATACATTCGAAAGTATTTATTTATATGTAAGTTGTGCATATGTACTATATTATACAACTTATATTTGTATATATCCAAATATATCTATATACGTTTTAAGTCAAAGACTGATCAATTGATCTTAAATCCATACATTCATTAATTTCTAGTTATCAAGTATCCTGAAAAATGCATCTGGGTTTCCACAAAATCTACATCCCCGCTATTTTCAACACGAATATATTCCAAAGAAAACAATATTTTTAAATGTAATAATAGTTCATAATGGTACTTTTTTTTTATAGTTTTAAATAAATACAGTCTTTGTGAAAAAAGAGACTTCTTTCAAAACATTACAAAAATATTACTGACCTCAAACTTTTGAACAATAGTTTAGTATTTGGTTTGGATATTGTTAAAATTACATAATGCATTCATTTTTGTTAATTACTTGATGAATGTTATTAGAAAAATGTACCTATATATTTGATGAGTGTAACAGCCATTTTAAGCATTTCAAGACACAAATCAAATGAGGCCCAAAGAAGCAAAAAATCTCGGGCAGGAAAGGCTACAATGACCCATGGCGCCATGGCCAATGCCACATGCTCTAAACAATTGATTTAGCATCAGCAGGGATGGTGGGCAATCCATGAGTGTCAGGGTGGGGGATCTTAACACAGCTGGTGTGTCAGCTGAGATGCTGAGTTTAGCTATGGATCACTGGCTTGGTGCTCAACCACTGATACATCCTGGAAGGCCAACTATTAGGACACAATATAAAATCTAGAACACCATATTTGGAATAAATCTGCATTCAGAGCCTGAAGGTCTAGCAGCTCCACACCAGCCTTTAAAGTCTCTATAGAAGTCATGACTGACAACTGATGTCTGACCCTTTTGATCTTCCAGATGACCCAGGAAAAACATGGATTATATCCATTTCATTTTCAAGACTTTGGCAGAATCTAAGAAGAAATACTTACTTGAGGGATGGAGAAAAATAATATCTTTTTCTGTGGAGTCCCTCGATTGAACATCTTTGCATTAGGGCCAGTCACATTTTGACTCGTGAGGCCATCGAGAAGCCCAGTGTTCATATCTGGAGGCACCACCATGAGCAAGGACCCCCGATTCACCACGACCAGCCTAACACACTCACACAACTTCGTATTAAAAAACATACAACCAGGGCCATACGAAACAACTTAACTATAGGCACCAAATAAATAAAGTTTAACAAGGGATTAAAGAGACATCTGCTGAAGATAGAAAGGAAACTCTATAGGATTAAAGCAGTTCAAAAGCAGTGTTATCCCTCTCCAGAACACTGGACACAAAGAGGCATGCTTGTTATTCCAGCAAGTGCTTCATTATATCAATGACAATGTCAGCAGTCTGCCAATGTCCTGACCCTCAGCAACAGTGACCCTCTTAGCCGTTCGCTTTGGTTGTTGGCAGCAGAACAAACACTCATCTATTGTTTTTAATTACTGAATGCCATGCTCACAATGACATCTTTGACGAACACCACAAAATGGATAGTTATATATTTATAGTCTATTAAACGTGATCAAATTGAATGGAACAGAATGTTCATGTGGCATATTTTTAATAGATTCTATTAACATTTGCCTTAAAAAAATAATGTTTAACATTTTTACTTAAAAGTACAAAATAATCAAATTTCATTTTCACTATGCACATTTATTTAAATAAAATAAAATAAAGAAATAACGGAGAGTGCGGGTCCCTTGACTGTCTCGTGATTTGGCTTGAGCCTCATTCGAAGCTGTTTGCAGACACGACAACCATACACCTTTGTTTACTCGTCCTGGGTGTTTGCTGCACAACCACTTGATTGCTGGAACCACAACGGATGCTGAGAACGACATTGCTTGGGTGGAAGACTAACGAGTCTTTTTTATTTTATTCACTTACACTGGATTTGCTGTGTGAACTGTTTTATGTCTGTACACTAACCTCTCTACGAGAGATGGGGAAGAACCGTGAATACAACAATAAGCCCCGTGAAAACGTGGTTTAACAGTGAATGGAGAACAGCTTCGCTTTTCCGCGTTAGGCTGTTATAACCAATCACGCGTACAACAGCCAACAGCTTTAGGGGGGCCTTATTTGACTTTCATTACAAAGACTTGGGGACAAAAAGGAAAGCATCTATTGGTTTAACTTGGGGTTTGGAGCGACTACCTCTGTTCCTCTTCCACAGAAGCGGTCGATATACTACAAGAGCCTGAGGAGAATGCACATTGGTTACACAAAAGCTGCTTGGGAGTGAACATTACGGATACATGAAAGCTGGGCAGATAACATATTTGCAGAAGTGCTTCTCGACAAAACCGCTTTGTGTGTGCCTGATGCCTTTGTCTGTCAGCCGGCAGAGGGCGAGCCGAATCAGGAATGAACTCCCTCTCAGCCGGCTGGTGGTGTGGCCATAGTGGCGCTACACCGCGGGGGGGTGTGCAACTGCATCGCAAGTAAAAAAGTGCCCATGTGGAATCAAAGCCGCCGTTCAGCATCATCACTACGGTCGCGTCCCCAGACAACGGACGTGCGAAAGTGCCTGCCAACCCAAAACAACGGGTGGGGGAAAATCATGTTGTCGCGTAGCACTCTTCGCTGGGAAAGAGAACCCCCCGGGAAAGTCGCTACGGGAGATGGTGGACCAACCGTTGAGGACAGCAGGGGGCTCACTAGCCGTACCGCAGAAGACCCGCCTCCTCACCAAAACAAAAACAACGCGGCTTTGCTCAGTGCACAAGTGTGTGCCACGGCTGCTTACTACTAACAAGTGGACCAGAAGACTCAGCACCACGATCGACGACACAGCGCCGGGCAGGTGGAAGAGCGAACGGGTGGAAAACTGTCTCAGGGCCAACGTAGCCGGGGGGTCTGTTGTGCCTCGCCGCAGCCGCCAGCATGCAGGCACCTGCTGCAATAGCGGAACTCGACGGAAGGCAAGAAAGCAGCATGCTTCTAAGAAGAGCCCACTCGTGTTGTGGACGGGCCCAGCGGAGTCGAGGGGGCACCTAGGAAGAGCCCGGCGGGTGGAGATTAGCCAGACTAATGGCCCCGCGGGAAGCAACGAGACAAACAAGGCCCAGCAGATCCGTCGTGGTAGGAACAGAATCGGGTGAAAAACCACAACCCGGAGAGGGGATGGATAAGAAAACACGAAATGAATACGAAGACAGAAGCAGTGAAGACGAGAGTCAAGGGCCTGGGGGCCGGCGCTGGCATCCCAGGCACGTCGAGACAACAGCAGGGGCAATTAAGGTAGGAGGATAGACCGACGAATGAAGAAGGACCTGCTAAGAGGGAGACAATGCCTAGGATGGAAGGGTTGGCCCATCTAAAGGCGGAAAAACGAGAGGCCCCGCCAGGGGTCGTCGGGGGGGAGCCATGCTGGGTCAGAAAAATGATTAACAGACCGACACTGAGGCCAGACCTGAGCTCTGGTGTCTGTGTAGCTCCTGACATCTCAGACAAGGTAGAAGTGCACGACACAGCCTGTTAGAGAGCATTCTCCTGTCTTCCTCAAAATGATCCTTTTCCACACCGCTGAAGTTCTAAAAGCCGGTATTGACAAGTAGCAACAGAATGCAGATGCGTTTTTCGTTTTTCATTTCACGGCTGAGATTGGGCCCCACGTGGGTCGTCCAACGGGGCAATGTCAACAAATCAATGTAAGGATGTTTTGACCTATCGACGCCTTTGTCTCTCAACATTGGTTTTCTTCCTCGCACATACTCGACGTTAAGGTCTTGAAAGCAGAATGAACGGTTTGTCTGCCCGCGAGGTCGGGAGCGGTTCACATATTAATAATTATCAATAATTAATGTAACCAAATGTGTCCTGTCACGTTGGATGCTGAACAGGGAATTAGATCAGATGCACTAGTGGGTAGGCAAGCGTTAAAATGAAAAAGCCAGTGGTGATGATTGAATAAAAGGTAAGTACACTTAAGGACACTTGGTGCATGAAGTTTTGCGACAAAAAGGAGAAAGTATCAAGAGAGTCCCACCCAAACAGACTAAGCTCTGTCCATCACAGTTACTCACTCCGCATGGTGTTCCAAACCCCTGATAAAACGGGGTTGTCTCAGAAGACACACAAAGTTGAAGCTGTTCACTGCGCTGGCGTCTTTTTTAAACAGGAAAGCAAATGTAGACAGGGCCGTTAAGCCCAAAAAAATAATAAATAAATAAATATATATAGAAAAATGAAAAACATCACTAGAATCGCGCGTCCACCAAAATATGAAAACACGCACAGTAGATCAGATGGAACCCATTAATGTTACCTTTATTTTGGATGTCTTTATCTGATGGGAATTTGCCAGACTTCTGCTTGCACTTGTAATGGTATGGACAGAGCAGCACCAAAAACTGCGCTCTGCTTTCACAAAAGAAAAATAGGCGGGGAATAAACGATTTATCACCGGGGTTATGGTGAATACAGCGAGGTTCTAGGAACTAGATCTACGATAGCGAACGAGAAGATAGCGGTTATGTTAACTATAGTATCGGGCCACTACACAAAGCTACCGGATGAATAGCCAATGGTTTAGGCTAGAGGAGACGTGCCGCAGGGAAGAATCAGAAGCTCTGAGAAAGCACCGCAGTGGAACGGTGGACATGAGATGGAATAAGCAGTAGGCAAGACCTAACGACAACGACAGCATACTGATAAGAAAACAGGGATTTAGTGTCAACACACAGGGTCCCGTCAGACCCGAGGCAGCTTAGTCAGCTTCTAGCTGTATTGGGAGTCTAATGTCCAAGACTACAGGCACAGCTGGCGCCAGGCCACAACCTGAAACATGGTGTGTTAAGAGATCCCAACACCAGTGAAGGCCTGACATAAATGTAGACAGGATACACGCGGTTCAAAAAAGGCGGGGTGGGTCAGGAAATAAGACCGGGCTTTGTAAGATCTATTCAAGTCAGGTAAAGGGTCAAAGGGGACAGTAAATACATTTATAAGGGACAAAAGGTGGCGACAGGGTCAAATAAATGCGTTCGGTGGACATGATTACAGCAACGAACCCTGAGGAAAACATTTACCACACATCAGTCGTTTTTGAGAAGGAGGCTGAAGGATCACGGGACCTGAGGGCTGGAGGAATGGCTGGCTGAAAATTCGATTCGCCTTCACAGGAAGAAGTCCATTTTGAAAATACATTAACGTACATTTGTGTGGCACTTGCAGTCCAGCAGACTTTTCTTCATAATTATTTTAATAATTTCATTTCAAGAGTTGACATTCTAATCACAATAATGGCAACTGCAATTCATGCCAGTCAAACTTTAATTTAAATACTTCAGTTTCCAAACAAGGCACATAATAATTACTCTGACATTCAAAGGCAACCTTCCAGACCAATCAGGAAGAGCCTGAGGTTGAACTTCAGTGCCCCATCTCCTCTAAAGCTGTGCCAGGTGCCTGCCATGAGCAATACCTGTCATCAAAGCCTACACGCCTGCGAGTCGCTCTGGAAAATGGAAACTGCGGTTGTCGGTTTGTTTAAGCAGACTATTCTGTTGTTTGGAGAGTGTTGAAGAGGATTATGCTGCATTAAAGCATAACTGGAGAGCAAACACTTTAGCACAACATGAACCTGGTTCAGAAGCAAAATGGCCTTTTGCACTTACTTGATTTTGTCTGTACTGCTTCCAAGGCATCTCTGACCCTCTTAATGCAAATGTTTTTCAGGCAAAAGTCACTAAGGAGAGATAAATATGTTTCCATATACCACCACTGGTACATTTAGGCATCCTCTTTCAGTGAGATTAAACAACATATCACATAAAATTGTCTTCACTTCCTGTCTCTACAATGTCCATGTGCATTAATCTATGATATTAACACATCTGTATACCGTACTACATTAAGTTACAGCGAAACACATGGTTTTCTTTATACAGTATTCAGTTAAAGGAATAGTTCACCCAAAAATGACAAATCCATCACCATTTTTTTCTCATTTACTCACCCCTTCGTGTCGGGGTTGCAAACCTGTATGAGTTGCTTTCTTATGTTGAACACAAAAGCAGATATTTTGAAGATTCAAACAGTTGATGGTACCCATTGACTTTCACAGCAGGGTAAGAAATACTCTGGATACTGTTTGATTACCAGCATTCTTCAGAATATCTTATTTTATGTTCAACATAAAAAAGAGAGTAACATTTTTGTGTGAACTATTCCTTTAAAGGTATATACTTCAGTCTCAGATTTGTTCTGCTAAAATGAAATAATAGAAACAAATGAGACTTTGTTGAATTTGTTGAAATATACTACCATTTAAAAGTTTGGGGTGGGTATGATTTTTTTGTATCTTTTATGCACAGAAAGACTGAATTCATTTAATCAGAAATACAGTAAAAACAATAATACGCTGAAAAATTATTACAATTCAATACCCTGCTTTCCTCTTTGATAATATTTTAATATAGGTCCTCATGGATTCCTTGTATGAAATAAAAGCGATTTTTCAGCATATTACAACAATCTCCGTGTCACAGTCCTCAGAATCCCTACTAATATGCCCGAGTTGCTGCTCAAGAATAGTTCTGATTATTATCAATGTTAAAACAGTCGTGCTGCACAATATTAATAACAGTATGTTATTTCAAATAGGAACGCTTTTACTATCACTTTGGATCACTTCTTTATTGCATAAGCTGTACAAATAATGTGGATAGTAAAGTTTAGATTATTTGGTCTATTTTGTAAGAAATGCTTAAATCTATATTGCAATTTCTGATGTTTTGGCTGAGCCATTGTTCATTCACTCCAAAACATGCAACATTACTCATTTGACTGCATGTATTACGCTACTTTTAAAGCAAAAGTGCTTATTTTAGTGTTTAGCACCTGTAATACACCATGCAAGAATGACTCTCTGAAAGCCTGGTTTCCTCTCTGTACAGCATGACACATCCAGTCACATTCATGTCCTCTCATTACTGCAGGTCACTGGCTGACTCAGACCCAGCAGGGTGGAGGAAAGAGGCTCCCAGCAGGTCAAGGGCCCTGGAGTTCCTGCCTGAGCCACTGCCAGGTGAGTAAGACTAACTCAGGTCAGAAACACGATACTCTGGGTTGTGAATCGGCTTGTGAATGGCAGTCGCTCCCATTAATGGAGGGAAAGAAATGCAAAGCCTCTCTTGTGACTTCCAAAACTTGTTGGACCAGATTTCGCACAGGTTTGAGAAGTGAAAGGGGAAGAGTGGCGAAGAAGCCACAAGCTGCAAGTCTTTTCCAGTCTTCTACAAACACCTGAATCTCAGTATTTCTTCTTCTTTCTATCTAGAAGGAAAACATTATACTAGAAAGTGCATTATACAAGAGGTTGATATTACATAGGACAATAGCACAATCCTTATCTATGCCATGAATAAAAAATATTGCATGACATATTCAAAAATCCAAATTCCTTGGAAAGCCACAATACAACAAGAATGGACAATAACACAGATGAAACTGCACATCTCCATTAATTTGAGAGAGCACAATGCCATCTCAACAAAGCCAAATGGCATCGAGCAATGCCTCTGGTCCGATAGTGGCACCCGGGCAAACACAGGAGCACTTGGATCAGCATCCACACCAACTAATTGGAAATCCGACACACACACACACACATTCACCCGCTATCCGGCACTCTTCGTTGGAAGTGCCAGGCCGCGT
The DNA here is from genome assembly GCA_018155175.1 of Sinocyclocheilus anophthalmus. NCBI lineage: Eukaryota > Metazoa > Chordata > Actinopteri > Cypriniformes > Cyprinidae > Sinocyclocheilus > Sinocyclocheilus anophthalmus. The sequence continues at coordinate 248,693 of JADLZN010001827.1, read as the reverse complement.
AGAAAATTTTTTAATCCCCTCTTGCATCTCTTGACACATTCAAAGATCCATGTAACTGTCGCATAATAAACGCAATGTACATCGCTTCCATGCCCAAGTTCTGTTTAAAATGCTCAACATGACCCATACTTGGAATAGTGCGTCGCAATTACACCTCCAAGGCACACACACACACACCGCCCTGTGACACACACCCGGACAGTGGGGTAGCCATTTATGCTGCATGCGCCGCAGGGAGCAGTGGGGTCGGTGCCTTGCTCAAGGGCATCTCAGTCGTGGTATTGAGGGTGGAGGAGAGCGCTGTTCATTCACTCCCCCCCACCTACAATCCTTGCCGGTATGAGACTCGAACCCACAACCGTTTTTTTGGGTTATGAGTCCGACTCTCTAACATTAGGCCACGACTTCCCCTGAACATGAAGTCAAAATGTCAGTCATACAACTGTCCTAATGTAATAATCCAGAAGAAAGCACCAATAAAGAATAAAAAAGTAATAAAAATAAAATTAGTAGTTGATATTATCTTTATTATATTTCTTAAAAAGTTTTATTCAACAATAAATTTTTATTTAACAGAAGGTTCTCACAGCATGCTTATATATAAGGTCTATATTGTTGTGTTTATTTTATTTCGATTTTAGATTTCTAGTTATTTTTTTTAAAATATCTAGTACACAATTAAATCGAACTGCTGCCTTTTTATATTTTACTGTTCTTCCGTAATGTTTATTTTATTTCAAGTAATGAAATTTTTTTTTGGTTTTAGTTTTAGTTTCGTCCTTTAGATTACGTTAACGTGATACCCTGGTGAGTAAATAGTAAATGAAGTTTTTAGTTTACATCATCTCATAGCACTACCCTGTAATAAACGTTTCTATTGTGATATATTTTCTCACAGGTTATGTTCCTCTGTTTGCGCCTAATAAACATACTCAGAAATAAATTGTAGCGTTACACAAATGCTTCTGCAAGATCAAAAATGGACGATCAAATGCAAGAGTATCATCTTCAACGAAAGTCTTTGGGTTCGGTGACTCCGCTTCTTGAAACTAGGAAAAAGACTTAAGCTCTTTGTAGGGAAGGGCAGATACAATAATGTCTTGGCGTGTGTGTGTGGGGGGGTCAGACTGAAGAAGGGATAAAATATCCTTGTGGCAGCTGTAGAAATCCAAGTGGGTGGGGTAAGTTTGATTCCCTTGAACTTTGGGCCAGCAAAACCATAACAGGATAAGAGGGCAAACGGGGGCTAATTAGGAATGTTCATGAAAGGATTTGCTCCCTCTTTTGTCTTTGGGGCTCAGATGGCAAAACCTCACATTCTCCCAACAATTTACACTCCGTGATCACGGACAGAGTGTGACTGAGATTAATCAGATGGGGGAAAACACGCTCTGCTCTCAACTATGAGGCTTTTGTGCATGTTTACATGTAAACATCTTCAGTTCAGACATCATTGAAATGAAATATTTCAGATCACCTGACACTGGAGGAGCTTGTGATTCAGTCAACATACCATGTCAAAGAACATTAGTAACACAAATTGCCCAAACATAACACCACTATGTCTGTTCCAAGGTCTAAATGAATGGAATAAGATGAATCAAAAAAGTATACGCTTATGTTTTTGCAAAACAGACAACCTGTGGAAAGCATCCACCCATGAAGAATTTTTTTGTTGTTGTGTAAACATGAAAGGTTTGAGATGGCAATCAAAAACATACCAGTGAAAAACCTCTACAATTAGGCTTGGGGTTTTGAAGCTCATGTCTGCAGTGAAAGTGGGATGACAGGATTGTATTTACAAGGAATGACAATAAGGACATTCACCTCAAATTTTAAAATGTCATTGAGTAATATCAAAGAACATCAACTAAAAAAACAGAATATACAAATCAATGTATACATTTTTTTCAGTCCAAATGTTCAAGTTATTAAGCATCAGGTTAAAAGCACTGTAAATGCTTGCAATGTGAATTATCTGCAAGAATCCAACCAAGCATTCTCATGGAAAGAAAAAAACTTCAAAGGAAATGGAAAAGCTCTGGAGGCATGCTGAGAGAGTATCTGCTGCTGATGCTGAAGAGGGAGAAATGTACCCTACAAGACACCACCAGCTTGACTGCATACATATGGAGTTTCAAAGCGAAATGGCAACAATAGCAGCATATTACTTTTTAAACTTTAAGCAGCATTTTTTTTTTTTTTTTTAACCACTATACTGTAACACATAAGAGGGGAGAATCTACAGTTCTTCCAGTCACAAACAAACAAGATTATGACACTCATTCAGAAATATACAGGACGTATAGCATTCCTGTGAAAAAGGCCTGCAATCACTTTGTGAGGAAGTACAATAATCTCCTTCTGCTGAATCCTTCTTAATGTTTAATTATTTTGTATGTAAACCTAAATTAATTTTATTTCTAGGTTGATGTAGTTTAATTTACGATATTAAATGCAATATCATGATCAAGCCGAACAGAAAATCCTATAAAACCTGAAAATGAATGTTAAAAATGTAATAATAATAATAATACTACAGTTTACAGACTATTCTTTAAATTTTTTAAGTTATTGAAATTATACTCTAAACATTACTATTATATTACGGTCAATGGTTTGGGGTTATTAATCTTTTTTTCAACAAGCAGCCTCATCATAGGCTCCATCGTACCCGCCATCAATTCGTAGCTGTGAATGAAGAGGTATCATATTGATCATAAGTGCAGTATGGAGTACCTCAAGGCCCAGTACTAGGGCCGTTACATTTCATGTTTTACATGTTACCCTTGGGAGATATCATTAGGAAACATGGTTTTAGCTTTCACTGTTATGCTGATGATATTCAGCTCTATATTTCTTCGCAGCCCGCATATAATAACCTAGAACACCCTCTAAGACTTGACTATTGGCTGTCAGGCTCTCATATCGTTCCGGCATCAGTTGTAGGAACCTAGTGTGCACATGATTCACAATCTTTCCTTAAAAGACACGTGTTCTACAGCATTGGTAAAACGGCATTTTTTTTCGCAGTCGTCAAAACTATAGTCTAAATTACACCCTATTCCTCCAATGTCAAATGCAGATTGGTTCCATGCTGTTTTATGACCTCTATGTTAGCATATTGAATGCTTTACCCTTGGCGTGTGTTCTGCAGTCTTAATACAAACTCCTCAGCTGGGACAACATGCAGAGCTAGAGTTCTTACTAGAATACAGGAAGTATGACCATTATTCTGCCAGGTTTCTGTCAACACTGCACTGCTTACCCTATAAACATCTTATAGATTTCAAAACTTGCTTATTATCTCTAGAAAGCCCTGAATGGTTTTAGTCTACCTCCGTATTGAACACGCGTCGTTTGTATAGAATAGTCCCTCTCACGTCCGCGCAAAATTCTGGCCATTTGATAATACCTAGAATAGCAAAATCAACTGCGGGCGGCAGAGCCTTTTCCTATTTAGCGCCCAAACTCTGGAACAGTCTTCCTAAAGTTATTTGGGTGGCAGACACACTCTGTCATTTTAAATCTAGATTAAAAACCCATCTTTTTAACCTGGTTTACACATAACACACTAACAGATTTCTAATATTCAAATTCGTTAAAGGATTTTAGGCTGCATTAATTAGGTCAACCGGAACCGGGAACACTTCTCATTACACCCGATGTACTTGCTACATCGTTAGAAGAATAGCATCTACGCTAATATTAATCTGTTTCTTTCTTATTCCGAGGTCACTGTAGCCACCAGATCCAGTCTGTATCCAGATCAGATGGTCACTGCAGTCACCCGGATCCAGTACCTATTCAGACCTGATGGTGGATCAGCACCTAGAAAGGATCTCTACAGCCCTGAAAGACAGCGGAGACCAGAACAACTAGACGAGCCCCAGATACAGATCCCCAGTAAAAACCTAGTTTCAGATGGCCACCGGGACAAGACCACAGAAACCAAACGAGTCCTCTGCACAATCTGACTTTGCCTGCAGCCTTAAATTACCTCGCGCTGGTTTTGTCTGGTCAGAGTGAGTAACGTCCCCTACCGACTGAGCCTGGTTTCTAGCCCAAAGATTTTTATGTACTCCTTCTGTCACCGTGGAGTTTTCTGTCGGTTCCTTGCCTGTTGTCTGCCTCTGGCTGTGCCCTAGTTTGGTGGACTACTCATTTTCATGCGATATCGTTGAGCGACTAGTTGATTTGCACCGATACTATTTAAACGGAACGGAGTTGGATTGAGGACATCATGCATTCAAATGAGACTGTCTGTAACTGAAAATTGATTGGGTTACTATTGTATTTTTTGCATTATTGACACACTATTTTCATAATTAATGCGGTTCAGTTGCTTTGACACAATCTGTATTGTTAAAAGCCTATATAAATAAAGGTGACTTGACTTGACTTTGACATTTATTTGATCAAAAATACAGTAACACCAGTATTATTGTGTACATCTACAAACTGCCATTTTTCTATTTGAATATAGTAAATTGTAATTTAGCCTGATGACAAAGCAGAATTTTTCTCAGTGGCACTGACTCCTATCAGAAATCATTCTACAATCGGATTGCTGCTTTAAGTAAAATAATAATAGGATTATTTTATGTCAGGATTCCTTCATGAACAGCAAAGGTTCAAAAGCACAGCAAATGTATTTAAATAAAATCTTTGTCCGACTTTAAAAGCGGGACTGTCACTTTTGATCAGGTTAATCGGTCTCTGTTGAATAATAAATGAATGAATGAAGAGCTGAATGAAATGCTTGATTTCATAATAAATACATTTCAAAATATATCTCATTACACTGATATTGAACTACAGACTGACTGAGGTGAATGAGCCTTGTTGTTCAAAATCCTGGTACAAAGTGTATTAACAGACTAGATATAAATCTTCATACACAGACAAAAGATGGCAGCAGCTTCACTACAGGGTGCAAAAAGGCATCCGTAAGACAAATCGGATACATCTGTTCAGTAAAGCATTCAAATGGGGTTCAAGAGCAGCTAATTAGCATCTAAATCTGCCAAAAGCTCCTTAACACCAAACAGTTTTACATAGTCCTCTCTGACCAGAATATTCTCCATAGTGACTTACCTAAAAAAATACATATATCATGTCATAAAGCTAAAAAGACTTGAAAATGAAAATAATGGAATAATAGGGCATAGCATGCAAAAATAACAGATGCATTAAGAGCGCCGGGCGCCTCAGGCCGACTAGCACTGACTCAATGATAGTGATCTTTGCCTGGTCACTCATGCAGTTAACGCTAAACAAACTTTGCTAAATAATTCAAAAAGAGCATAAGTAATGCACAGCATTGAGGGATTCTCCCTTACGCCCCGATGAACAGCGTTTGTTATGTATTCAGCCCAAAGAGAAGTGTCATTATCCAAAGACCATCAGCCTTTGTCAAGTTCCTCGACATGGTGAGGGGAAACAAAGGGGTCAGATGAAGCCATCGCTCTGTCTCTGCCTCACCGTCCCCATTGAGATGGCACTCTGGGTAATGGAGGGTGCGATCAGCACATGGAGCACTGAACCCCCTCCCCCACTACGACACGGGACGCTTTATCAGACCTCTGATGGTCACGCAATGGTAAAAAGGTGATATATTGTGGGTATTACAAGATTATTTAAAGAAAAAAGATGCTCTTGACATCCAGAGTGACTGCAAGCAATAATACTAGCATGTGTTTAACTATTCAAAAAGAGTAAATGAAAAGATAAATCCAGACACAACACACAGTAACATCATTACATGTAATGCAATCTATTAACATGATCCAAGAGATTCAAAACACTCCACAACGACCAGATCTAACATTCCCGTGACATTCCTGCAGCCTGCATCATGCCGTCAGAAAACCACCCTCATACATCAGTAATAAAGACCCATTTAACTCTAAATGCTTCCATACCCTTGTCATTAGAAGGTCTCAAATAACAACTTTCAGTTTCTCGGCTGGCCATCTGGAGAAACACCTGCCCCGGCTCTAACATGTTCTAGCACAGTGTTCAATAAACTGTTCTTTGGAGGCTCAGAGGACATGCAAATAGGTGGCCTGCCTGTCACAAGGGTCTATAGGGAAACGTATCCACACAACAAGTGGTTGGCAGGTAAAGCTAATCCATCAAACCCTAACTAACAAGATGTCAGATTTCTCCATCACTCTTCAAACTTTAGCCTAGATTTTACAGAGAGGGTCACAAATATATAGGCCTATATATATGAAGCAGGTGAAGACCACCAACAAATTATCTAGTGACTCGATATATAGATATACGATATATAATATTAGACCTTTAAGTAACTATTGGTATGAGGGAAAAAGCCTTGTTCGGCAGTGTCACTCTTGGTTTATATTTCTTCTCTTTCCTTTTGCACTGGCGTAGCTTCCTCCAAACAAATGTCATTGCAAAAATCCCCCCCCCTATATCTATATATATATAGATATAGAGATATATATAGATATAGTATATATTACTTTTGTTGTGAGGATTTACAGTGGACATATAATCCGGTCGCATAATACTACTACACTACTATTAATAATAATAATACTGATGACTGATAATATATAACTAATTACTACTATAATACTGTATATTGCAAAACAGCTCTGCGCTCATTTTTCTTTTTCTGTCACACTTTCAGTCACTATATACTGCTGTAAATGTTTCAGTAAAGTCTTGCACATAGAGCTTGCTAATTAGGCTGTACCTTGGTAATTACTCATCAAAAGAAGTCTGACCCTTTTCTGAAAATTAAAACATGCCTGAGCACCTATTTTATAACACAAACTACAACTACAGTCTGTATCTCATATTTACTAAGCTTCGCTGCTTTGCAAACAGCTCATGAAGCAAATCTCTTCGGTTTATATTTACAGAAAATAGCATATAAGCCTATGCGTGAGATGGTCTTGAGTTACACCACCCCCATACAGATAAAGTGAACCCAGGAGAACTAATGGACGATAAATCATATGCGCGGGCACTGGAATTTTAAAAACGAAGACAAATGCATTTTTCACGCTGGTGAGGACCCTTTCATTTCTTAAACATTTTCTTCTTGAATTCATTGTTCTGACCGAGTCCCTTCAACCAAGACTGCAGCAACACCACAAAATCAGACTGTCCACAGATGGGCTTTAGACACACATCACTCTATAATTCCATTCTTCCTATGCATGTTTGCAGGAGACAATGCATTTCCTTTGCCCCTGACTGAACGAGACTATAGGCTTTAGTGTATTTAACACTGAAAATTGCTTTACAGATGTACTATGAGCTCGATCAACATTATGCAATAGTTAACATAAACTAATACACTCACATCATATATTAATCTCAGTTATTGTTTTTATCTACATACAGTATATACTACGTACATATTTAACATTTAAATTATAAATGATAATATTATTCAACTTTATAATCTAATACTAAGTATAAATGATCAAAAACACGTAATAAAATTAATTAAACATAAAATATGTATTAGTAGTAGTGGTAGTATGAACAACAAAAATAATAATATGATTAACATTTACACCTATATTAATAAATGCTACAAAAATGTTTTGTTCATTTTTAGTTCATGTTGCCTAAAGCATCAACTAATGTTAATGCATATAATACTGCAAAACATTCCCATGATATTCTTGAATTTGAAGGTGAAGAGAATGACAGTACAAGTCTATGCTTTACAACAGAACTTTCACTTTGCATTGTCTGAAATTGTCTGCCACTGTGATGTCATCAGGGCTTTACCAGTAAGAAAAGGGCTTTCCACCACAGCTGAAATGTTTTCTCCTGTCTGATATCAAAGGAAGCTTGGCTCATAAGTAACTCAATGGATTTCCTCTCACTGCCTGCTAAGTGAGAATATTTTGCTGTCTTCCTTCCCGTTGCGTCCTTGGCTGCCTGTGTTGAGTCTGTACTCACACAACCCCTGCACAGACTACAGATAAAAAGCACTTCAGACTATTTTCTGCGCTGAAAAATCTCACTGTGTAAATGAGCATGGAGTCGTTTATCTTCTCCAGCCCCACGCAGGTGCATTACAACTTAATGAGATTAAGCATCGGCTCTAGAAAGAGAAAAACAACAGTCCGGGCACGTTCATAAAAAGGTCATTGAAATGAGAAGATGAGATTCTCATGGTCGGTTAATATTAGACATTGACTGTGAGCCAAAAAACATTAATCAAAACATTTTTGTATTACATAATGTATAATAAGCAGCCTACGTATTTGTATTGGATATGCAGAGAACAAATGGAAAGAAGCAATGTATATGTACACACTGAATTAACCACTCCTACAAGCATGACAAACACAAAGCTGCACACAATGCTCCATCAAGCCAAGGGATCGACCCATATCAAATAAAATCTGCCTCGTTCCTAAAAATAACATGCACTGCTGCATCCATGCACCTCTACATATTTTGAACTAATAGTATAGATCCTTGTCAGCATGTAGTCACACTGGTAGATGTAAGAGCGCTTCATGCTGTTTCCCTATAATATAGTGGCAATGATGACCAGAAACATGGCACAAAATCCGGGTGGGCAGGGAGGGTCATTCCTGACCTTTTATAAATGCAATGAATGACAGGTCACCACTTGCTTTTGACAGAACATCAAAAAATACACACATTTAATGAGAATGGAATATAACTTGCTTTTTTGGCCAGCACTGTGTTAAAGATATGAACAGATTTAAGAGTGCAATTTACAGTGAGCTGAATTTCAACCCCTTTGTATGTTTAATTGAACTTATATAATGTAAAATATCAATGATGACTTTTGACAGGATGACCATTTTGTTTGACCTTTGAAAATGGCATTGTGTCTTACTTTTGCACTCCTAACTAATCTAGGCTAAATGTAAAAAACACATATATATTGTTAAGCAACAAACTACACTATAATATATATATAAATGAAAAAAACTTTTTTGATATCTTTTTGTGAAAGGATATTTTACAGTTGTACTATACTTTTCTATATGTAACTAAACTATATAATGGTAATATACACCTATTTAAGCTATTTTAATCTGTTTGTCACTGTAAAATTGACTGGAATGAAACAGGAGGACAATAGATGGCCACATGATAATTTATAGTTCATCAAAATGCCTCTTCAGCAACAGTAATCGAAGATAATGTAAATACAGAGCACCGTGTTATTCACACAAAGACAAAACACATCAGGCTAGCATACAACACTAAAATAATGCAAGAAACATTAACTAAATAACCTATAAGGCAACACAAATCACTCACAACACTCACATATTTACATAGCAGATTACATGCATAAGAAGAAACGAACTTAAATTCTAAACAAATATGAAGGGAATTCTGGGACTGCCCCATTCCCCATAAATAAATTATTGGTAAAATATAATTTTTTTACCAATAAAATATACATATTGCATTCTTAAAGCCATACATTATAATCCACAAACATTGTTACAATATTTAACAGTAAAATTATGTATTATACATTATAATACAACGTAGCCTTTACCGTGTAGTAGCCTATATGTTAAGGTAATAGTTCTGTCATCTCAATCAATATGTTTTTTTCTATACATTTTTTAACATTATTTTTCGTTAAAATCCCTAACATTTTTAGAACGTAAATCACCATTATAATCAGAAGCGTTTAGCGCAAGCGTGCGCTTCAGTCTAATTGATTATAATGCAAGCGTTCTAGTTTTGACGCAACGCTGTCAAACAAGCTGCCGCTGTTATTTACTATGTTTACTATCTTTCTGCTGTGGTTTGGATCATGAGGTGGTGTGAATGAAATTCATTTTACACCAAAAAAGCACTCTTCTAGAGATGAAAACATGACATTTGTTCAGATTTTAAAGGGGGTGCTCTGTCATGCATTAATCCAATCGCAGCAGGTCAAATAAAAAGATTAGGGCTACTTACCGAAAATGATTCAAACGACTGTAGTCAAACTTTTAGCACGGCAGATTTATCCCTGTATGGCAAGAACCGAAGAGAGTCATGTATATCAATAGTGTCCTTTCATTTGTCTGTACCCATGACACGTCCGAGCTGAATCCCTGTGAACTCAAAGGTTCCTAAAAGGCGGATGCGACGCTCGGCTGCGCCTATCAGAGGCGAGAGGAGGCGCCGTCCCGATGGATCCACACACCACACACACACACACACACGCTCCTGTACTGGGTTTTATTCACACTACCTGGAGCCTTGGCTAAAATATCTGGTAAAGTAGATGATTATAAGCTTTACTATAAGCCTATAGCTAATTATATCCACTGCATCCATTTTTATCCTACTTTAAGATAAATCCACATTTCATCTGTCAGGAAAACGTTCAGTCGATGGTTCTATTTTAAAGCCTTTTTAAGTTGGCCCTCTGCTGGTGATAAAACACGGTAAATGACTGTGAAATGTCAAATTAAACACTTTCTCTCATCCAACCAAATAACTTAATTGTTGACAAAAAGAGGCTTAAATGGTTATAATCCAGCATTCATATTTCTTACTTTAGTTCAAATTAATAAATCAAACAAAATAAATAAACATTCACAAAATAGTAGATATATATATAAAATATATAAGATATATTATATTATACACACACACACACCAGTACGTATATATCTTACATTTTTTTGTTGTGGTTGTAGGTCTTATCGGAAATGATTAATTTCTTCACAAGGGTAGAATGGAGCTAGACAGTAAAAAAATATTCTTCTTTCTACTGAATATTAATGGAGACAAAATGTTTGTAAAAAGAAATGGTAAAGAATCATGACACATTTATGGAAAAAAAGGCCCCTTACGCATGGGGCAAAGTGTATAGAACCACCTTGAATAAAACGTTTTTTTTTTGTCTAAAAATATATGTGACACGTTCAGAGATTCTCATGGACTACAATAAATTGCCAACATTTAAAAATGGACTAAATATTTATTAAACTGACCTGAAAATCATAATCTTCAGTGACTGCCCATGACCTCTGGATCAGGAAAATTGACCATAATGGCAAACAAGCAATCAGGAAAATGCTTTGATTTAGTTTTGGTTTGTTGCTATTTACTGTTTTGGGAGAAACACTAACTAGGTATTTTACCCTGGAGGAAAAGTACCCTATCTAGGAAGATAACAGATCTATGGCCAGATAATTCCCATTTACAGAAGTGATTCTGTTAGTAAAAAGAGCAACAGATCTACCTGCAGTAAGTGTATTAATATCGAGCTCAAGCTATTGTCTTTGATGGCGTCCAAGTTGATATCTCCTGGATCACGTAAACCTGCAAGCAAACATTATTTGTGAGGACGAGTTAAAAGCTGTGCGGGGGGTGACCCGTAAAGCGGGGAGCATCACAGACCCCCCTGTCACTGCTGGCCTTTGAGCAAGACCCTAAACCCCAGGTAGCTTCAAGAGGACTGTCTCTGTAATTAGTGCACAGTGAATCACTTTGATTAAAAGCGTCGACCTCACACATTACTATATCATGTATGCATGCAGTAAATATGCCTTGCTCAACTTGTTATTAACTAATTATGTGCTAAACCAAATATTATATGCACTGATGCCATGAATAGGTTGTAAAATGCTCCATGCCACAAAAATCCAAAATGTTTCCCCAAGGCAACAATTACCAACTTAAAGACAGAGAGTCTGATGAAAAGTGACATGCGCTTGAGGAATGAAGATATGTGGCATGCAGAAATCAGTAAAACAATAAAACAAGCTGTTGACATTTTTAGGCATTTTTTCAAAAAACATAAATTTGAATAATGATAATAAATCATTGTAACTATTTGTATTTTAAATAATCAATATAATTAAAAAATGTGGTGTTTTGAAGACAACTGACTTCCTCTGGAAAAACTCTGTGGGCCTAAAAACATTAAGTTAAAGTGTAAATAAATACATTGTAGCTACTTAAAAGCCTGTGACTAAAGATCAACTTCAAAGCAGAGAATCTTTGCACACACAGGATGAGAGTTTGATTTGTAGCGAGCGGATTTCGACAGCAGTCTGCCGTTTTAGGGAAGTGCAGAGAGATTGATGGCAGGAGTAGATCATGCCATGTAAATACAGTGTTTTCATGTGGTTTACTCACTGTACAACTCCTATGTCTCTGAATGTAAGTACAATAGGACACAATGCAAAAATCTAGCTTGATAAACAGACCCAAATTCAAACAGATCTGAAATGTTCAGAGTTTGCTCTGTAATAAAAAATTGACAATTTTCTCCTCCATCTCCACACATGGGTTTCCCGTCTGACAGGCTGAGATGTGTCCACACAGCATGTCAGATATCACTGGAACGGCCTGACAGGGATGAAGAAAAGAGCATCAGCACCATGTACAAATTTTGTGCATGACTGGATTCCGCTTGAAGTTTAAATCTAAAATCAGCCATTCAGCCATAATTACAACCTCCTCCTGTGGGGTCAGATTTCATGTAATGGAGGTGCAGGGTCTCGCTGGTATGCAGAGCCATGAGATAAGGATCATTTTACTACAGGTTGAAATGAACAGTAAATAGCAGAGCAAGAAGAGTTCCCAAAGACACTGGAGAAACAGAACAAAGGCAAATAGTTCAGTCTCGATTCTTGGCATGCTTTTGGCATCATAACGTACAGTATATTGACAAAAATATATAATTTGCATGCATGAAGGACATCATACTGAATCAAATGCATACTGGTTGTGTTCTGTAATGCACATAGCATGCAAAGTCTGACCTTTCTTCAAACATAATGGTGTCTGTCCACTTTATTTTACAACATGAAATTAGCAATTTTCTGTGAATAGGCAAAATTATTTGTGCTGCAAACCAGTGTTTATGATTACAATAATAAAGTCAAATACCAGTTTGCATAATAAAGCAGCATAACAGACTGTCTTTGTACAGCTAAAATAACTGAAGCGGATGACACCGGAAGCCTCGCACATTAAAGTTACAAATGGCTTCATACTTTAAAAATAAGGTGGAGAATCTCTTTATGGCAGCTGTAACAAATTTAAACGGTAACAGAATTAAAAGAAATGTGTGGTATTATGTGAGGCCCTGCTCAAGGGAAAAGGTCTGAGACTGTATTATGTTAATACTCTCTTTAGTAAGACCACATAAATAATTCTAGGATTTGCTCTATAACTTCTACATTCCACAATCTCGTCTGAAAATAGAGCTGCTATAAACACAAAGGAGAAGGTAAGAAACAGATTAAACTGCCATTGTCATTTCTGCCTCAGGCTGTATAGCTGCAAAACAACACCAGCAGCCATTACAGGCCTGAATGCGCTCTGAGGAACATCTCAGTTGTAGATAATTACTTCTAATAGACAAAAAAAAAAAAACACGCATGACATCAACATTGGCCATTTTTATACCAAAGTCAAAAACACAATGATGAGTTGACTTACTCTTCACAGTCATGTTATGCTTTTTTTTTTTTTACCTCCAGAAGGGAATAACACACCTGGTCTGCCCTCTTACCTGTCACCAGGCGTCTAGTTGATTTGGTTGGCAAGCGAGAGGCACATAATCATCTCAAACTGAATGAATGGGATGGCTTTGATGATGTGCACTACAGGGACAGTGGTGAAGGCATGACTGCCTCCGGCGTATTTCAATCATCCGTTCTGGTCTCTTCAAGGAGCACCGATCCTTCCTCACAACATGTCAATCTTTTGTACAGAACGAGATAAATACCCATCTGCAAAAGAGGATTTCGAGATGAAATGCTGGTAGCAATTCTGCATTCCTATACTTCTAATGACTTAGGCCACTTCTTTTTATTCTGCTTTCATCTACATCTACAGTCATATCTCAAGACATTTGCTTTAGGTGATTTTTGTTGTGCTCATGTCATATACTCATACATTACATTGTAATTACAGTAAAGCATTAGTTCATCCAGAAATTAAAATTCTGTCATCATTTAGTCACTCATGTCACTATGAAACCCATAGGCATTTCATTCATCTTTAGAACAAAAATGAAGACATTTTTAATATTCTTCTAACTTTCTGTCCATGTAATCAACATTTTCAAGCTTCGAAAAGTACATAAAAGGCAAAGTAAAGTATTAATCAAGTTGTTAAATCCAAGTTTTCTTAAGAGACATTGGGCTGGTTGCATAAACCACTTAGACTAGTCTTGAAAAGTAATTCATCTAATTTATTTTCTTCACGACTCGTCATAACTTCTTAAAGTTGGTTACAAAAAGGTCAATTTTTGAATCAGAAACGTAATATTGATTACCTCTTGGCTAACAATTTTATTTTTGGCTGAACTAACCCTTTAATACCTTTTAATGTGGGAGGGATAACGAAAAGTTTCGCTGAATCTATTTCTGGTCATTAAATGTTTGGCGAGAGAGGGTCAAAAGGGGCCAAGTATGTACTTTCCATCAGCCCCAAGTTATTTCTTCTTCATGTTGAAAGGTTTGTTGGCAACACAGGGGGTGTAAGATCTCAGCAAGTCTTCAGACTTCACAGAAACTGCTCTTCACATGTGCTTAAAGATCACAGAGTGAGATACACCTGTCCTCTCCCGTCAGCATTGTAGCAGAGTCTCTACTTTTAGACCAGGCTCTGGGTTTTGTACAAACTTTTATTTGTTCTCTGAGGTTATGTAGTTTATAACGTGGGTTAATCTCACTTTGTGTAAAGCAATTGCTACTTAATTTTTATACTGACTTATATACCTTCTTTCTTGTTATACTTCTGATTGCATGTTTAAGAATTTCACTGTATTCTGCAGTGTTAATTTAAAAGGTCACAGGCCCGTAATCTATGTCTCCGAATCATAAACAATGAGGTCCACTACTCTGCAATCCATCAGAAAAACTTCTCGCTCATTGGTATTTTTATTGTCCAATGACTAAGTGGCACTGAGGGTACAGAGCTGTCTTTGAGGTCTGGTTCAACCAGGTTTCAGAGAGGTCAGATCCTCATGGAGAACAAAATCCCTCTGGAAACACTGCCGGCTGCCAATTAGTGCGGTGATCTCTGGCTCTGCAGCGGAATGTTAAGCATATACACAAGCGGACAATGCAGCCGGGTGACTCAGTCGGATTACAGGACAGGCCCGATCCAATGATCAAATGCGGCCAGTGCTGTGTTGGGATTACCACAGAAGGCTTGTCCAAAGAGGGTATTTGTGTTCAAAGTACATTTCTTGTTTGTCAAGAGCCCTTGTAGTAGGGAAAGGCTTTTCCCATTGCATTTTCATGTTTTTTCCCCCCACAATTTCATTCTAAACATCTAAAGTAAAACCTAGAATAGAACCTAGAGTAGCTGCCAAGAGTTAATGTCCGGATTCCTGCAGTATGAATGAATGAATGAATTTATGCCAAACTGATCAAAGAAAAGACAGATGAATTCCAGATGAAATCTCCATATTCTTCAGATAAGGTGCTATTGATTGTTTTTATTTCATTTGCTAAAGATGTATGTGCACAGTGCAGCCAATCACAAGTCACTTCCTTAACAACAAGAACTCAATTATTGACGATGCCTGTGTGAGGAGACATCATCAATCACCAGACTTCAATGAAACACAAATTTGCATGGCGCCACCATGAAAACAAGAGCAGGAATGAAGGTTGTTCATTGTTTGAGAGTATCAAATGCCTCTCAGTAAATGAATGTTGCTTTTGTACTGACGTAAAAGTTTGCAGTCACTCTTATTACCAAATGCATCACTGGATAATCCAATAAATCATTAAATCATGTCAATTTTCCATTAAACTAATAAAAATGTATGAGGGGACTTTCCAACGAGTCCTGTGTTCCTTTAATATATACGTTGGCATTTTATTGCAGGGAAACTGTAGTAAAAACATCATGTTTACTGTATATATTAAAGATCATTACCAATCCATCTTTTATGAAAATGTGTTATACAATGGTAAAAACGTATAAATCGTATAAAATATTTCCTTAAATATAAATGATATTATCAGAAACAAATTTGAGTGAACATTTATAATTTATAAATTAAAAAATGAATCTTTAAAAATAGTTAGGAATAAGTGTAATAATAATAATTTAAAAACTAAGAATTGTTTTTTTTTTGTTTATGAAAAATACATGAATTTTACAATGTTAGATTTGTAAAAACGATGATCGTTCTCCAGCAGAGAATTTTCAAAAATCTTGTGCTACAATGGATGCAAGAAAATCTGTACTAAATCTCTGTTCACATGATCAACATTATAATTTGATTATTGGATTAATTACCTAAAAATACATTAAAAAGCTAAAAAATATTTTTAATTATTTTACGAATTATATTCTTTTTATCATAACATTTCTTCTTTTTGTAAAACGGCCAATGGTAACATTTGCACTCCACTGTACAATAAAGCATACTGTTAAAGTATTAATTAATTACAATGTCTTTTGGTTGGCTAACATTCTCACAGTAATGCTTCTGTTTGATGGATAAGAGCCATGAGCTTTCGGTCTCCTCATCTGAACAGACTGGGTTCTGAATAGTAGAGACACAGGCGGTGCAGATGAGAGCAGCAGCACTGATACTGTTTTTCTCAATGGAAGATAAACGACTCTCCAAAGCCTGAAAGTGACAGACTCCAGCTCCACGCCTAATAAAACCAGAACAAAGACAGCCAGCAGCCAGAGCAAACAGCACACACGGCGAGACAATCAGCGGAGCAGGCACACACACACACACTTTAACTTCATAAGTCAGTAAAGCAGCTACACAGAAACCAAATCTCATTTCCTCTGCAACAATTTTAGAGGAAGAACCATATGTCATGTTTGGTTTAGAGAGAGAAAAAAACCCCTCATTATTCCAGACAGCAATGATATTAATGGTCCATGGCTTTGTGTCCCACACTGAGATCCTCTTGGGAATGTTTTTATTGTTCTTTGAGCTCTGAGGGGGAAGTTGCTCTTTTGTGCTGTTCGAGGTTCAGCTCCCTCCTCCAAATTTAAACCTGGGCATTCTCATGTGAAAAGACAGAAACTGTTCTCAGATCAGCGTGGAAGGAATTTTAAAAACGTAGCCTGCTGCTCATATACAAAAAGCACAGCGGTATGTTATAGATTAAAGAGACGAGAAACCGTTTACACACTCAATCAACCCAATGAACGTAAACAAGACTATTTATCATAACTCACTTCAACCTTCACGGGAAGGAACACAGCCGCGCTGTGAGGTTTGTACATTAACATCTGAAACAGTTCTAGAAATAGGTTTTATTAAGTTTTTTACATATAGAATTTCCTATTTATTACATTTTTTATATGCAATGACTAAAAATGTAAAAATTAACTACATTTGCAATTGCAAAAATTGTATATATATAAAAGGTTGTTTATATGAGTTTTAATTACATTTTTAAAGTTGTGATGACAAATGAAAGTACACTGTAAAAAATTACTGTGAATTTAACGGTAAAAGACTGTAAAAATGCTACAGTAAAAACCTGTTAAATGGTTAATGGTAAATTCCCCTACTATATACGGTGAAAAACTGTATTGGACATTACATGTATTGGACATAAATTTTACGGTAGTATACTGTTTTTGGAAGTGAAAAAGACCGTATAATTTACAGTGAACAACCGTAAATTGACATTCCCAGAATTCCCTGCGTTACATTTTAAATTTGATGTTTTTTTGTTGAAATAGCTGTTTCTTCTTAGTTTTTTCTTATCAGTTTTGTATATTAGGGTTGTGTGTACACCTAATGTTGTTAAATGAATGTTTATTGCATTATTTCAGTTTCATGTGTGTTACCATGATGGTGTTTAGTGTTTGTGTGAATGACACTGTGCACCTTATATGTGATTATTTAAAAGCTGCTTGTGATAGTCACATGATGAACCAAAGCCTATCTCATCACCACCTGCATTTGGTGGTTATCAGTGTATTACAAAGGTACAAAACAGATTTCAGTACTTTAATAGGTTGGTATATTAACATTATATCAGTTAACGAAATTATGGTATTTGACTGTAAATTTAAGTTAAAACGTTGCTACCGTATTTTTTACTTTAAAATTCCGGCAACCACAGCTGCCGAATTTTTTTACAGTGTAGAGACAGATCTTTTCTTCACTATTTTGATTCAGAGTAAAATGATTGAATAAGAAAAAAAAATGT
This sequence comes from Sinocyclocheilus anophthalmus, assembly GCA_018155175.1. Classification (NCBI taxonomy): domain Eukaryota; kingdom Metazoa; phylum Chordata; class Actinopteri; order Cypriniformes; family Cyprinidae; genus Sinocyclocheilus; species Sinocyclocheilus anophthalmus. Next base: position 230,532 of record JADLZN010001827.1, on the reverse strand, counting down.
AGGACTCAATTCTACCTATCAGTTCTTCACTGGATGGAGGCAAATCAGCTAAATGCAAACTTGCAGTAGGTTGTAGGTCGGTGGTGGTGCGGTTTATGGCATTTTGATAAAATAATTATGAGGCTTAAAAATGTTAAACATGAACAGATGAATCATTCACAATAAAATGAATCAAATATATTTAGAAAATAGATAAGAGTAGTAATGCCAGCTGTAAGGGAAATATTAGTAGCATAATAACCTAACATAGAATATTTGTGCATGGACACCTTAGGATTAGTTAAATATGGTCATGTTTTTATTTCTATTGATTTTTGGGACAGTAAAACATGACAGCATTTGCAATAGTCAAGCCAGAATAATTCAAAATATACTTAATTTTAATTAATCAGTGCTTTTACGTGATGCAGGTCCACCTTCTTAAAGCACTGATATTTATGCAGCAATCCAGATCTCTTTTAGAGACATTCACACCATTTAGAAAACTAGAACAACACATCCTGCGTCCTCTCATTGCTGTGCTCGGCCTGTGTGACAGTATCTGGGACCAGAGCCACAGGAACATCCCACATAGAGACTTCTAATGCTCAGTGTGTGAGCCTCAATTTGCTCAATACAAATCCAGTGAGGCAGCATAAGTTAATTCCACTGCTTTAGTTGCTAAATGCTGTTTTGCAACCCATCTGGTTCTCTGTCCTATTTAGCACGTCATTAGTAAGCAGTCATCACAAGCGATACTACTCCACTGACAGACCTTCCTGACACAGCAACTTCCTGTGCACACAGTTCCTCCACCACTGGCCGACTGGCCGTCTCCTCGCTGAAAAATGAAGATATGGTTTTGCTGATTTGCATTACACCATTTGGCTGCAAAATGCATCATTCTCCACTCCAATTCATTGTGTTTTCTAAAAGAATAAAATAATTTGCAAGCAATGTTTAAGTCACAAATATTTCATTATATTATTGTAGATCGTTCAGTGTCCAACTGTTTTTGAAGGGTGCTTTTGAAGACTGCTCCAGAGTCCAGACAGTCACTAGTGAGAGATCTTCTTCTTCTTGTGGTGCATTAACCAGTCAGCCAAGCCATGATGTAATTTTTCTTGCGGCTCCAGGCTGATTAGTCACTGATCAGTCATGAGAACATCTGTGAGCCCATCAGCAAAGATGAAAAATCACATTCTTACAGGGAATCCTGCAACATCCTGCCACTGAGATGAATGGGAATGCTAGCTTACTCCTGCACAATATTACTGTGGCCTTAATGAAAACATCCATCTGACTGTTATTAATATTCCAGTGTGGATGATGTCTTCTTTGTCTCAATGATTTGCAGTGCTGTTCATCACCGAACAGGTTCTTATGATTGAGGATCACAATGGTAGCATTCCTATGAGAACTGGGACCAGCAGGATCACACAATCCCAGATTTTGAAAGTGGCTGCTGCTGAGCTGCTGGTTTGTCTAAACACTGCATTACTGTGATTGGTCGGCAGCTCTACGTTACAAACCATCCCTTCACAGCAAGATATGCACTCCTGCAAGACAGAAACACATTTTGTAAGTGAATAATTTTGACGTAAGAGATTATATTTGTATGAGTGGAATAATGTGTATGTGAATACTCACATGGTGTGTATTTTTGTGATGTCTACAGCCAGCTAACTGGCATTCTTCACGCACAGCACATCTTTTGGTAACAAATTTTGTCTTTCCATGATGGTTGAAGTGGTGTATTGTCATACAAAATTGAGTATCTATAAATGAAGAAACAGGTTGTTAGGAATTTAAAAGGATATTGCTTTACAAAGTAAATCTACAGACAACTGTGAAGATCTGAGAGTGGTGGGTTTGTGTTTAGTAAACTCACTCTGAGGACACCACACATCTTCTGCCCAGCGGTTACAGCTGTAGTTGTCTAAGGCCTGTTCACATGTGAAGCACTTGAAACTCTTGGGGTACGGGGTGGCTGCACAGACATGAACGCTGTGTTATAGTATCGCTATAAAGTCACTGGAAGTTAATGAACAAAATAACAAAATTAACTGGAATAAACAAACTCGCCTTCTACAGCAGGCATGATATTGTAGAAGTCAATGCTGTCACTTGTCACCAAATCAACAAGAAGCTGGACGAGAACAGTGAGTAAAGCCAGATCTGCTGCCATGTTTAAAACACTGATAGTGACTCCTAAAATAAACAGTTGAAGATAAAGTTTAAGTCTCTCAAAACATGACTTCCTTTTGTCCTAATATATATTTTGTTATGCACCTCAATATTATAATTATTGGTGTAAACTGGGAAAATACACACAGCTACTAATGCTTAAAGGGGTCATATGATGTTGCTAAAAATAACATTATTTTGTGTATTTGGTGTAATGAAATGTGTTTATGCGGTTTAAGGTAAAAAAAAACATTATTTTCCACAAACTGTACATTATTGTTACTCCTCTATCCCCCGCCTTTTTGAAACGCATCGATTTTTACAAAGCTCATCAGTCTGAAAAGCGAGGTGTGCTCTGATTGGCCAGCTATCCAGTGCGTTGTGATTGGCCGAATACCTCAAGCGTGTGACGGAAATATTACGCCCTTGCCATACTGTGATGCCGTGTCCCGACGGAGCGACGAGACAAAAAACATTAAAAACCATTATAAACGAGGCATTTGCTGCAACCAGTGGGGACATAATTACGGACTATAATGACTTATACTGTCTTTTTACGCATTGCGTTGCATCATGCCACGTAAACATAAAACCATATCTGCATTTGTGATCGGAGAAACGACAAACAACAAGCTACCCTACACTGATCAAAACTCGCGTTTGAATCTTCAGTGGCAATTTCTTTAAATATAAAAAACTTACTTACTTACAGTCTGTGAGTCAGAAACAGCCGGCATTGTAGTCTACTCTACCAGGATCAGTAAAACAGTCCTCCATAAAAAGTGCTGCACACATCTGAATATTTGGGTTGAACTCTTCTGGAACAGTTTTGTAAATAAAACTTAACCACTGATTACTAGTTGTGTCCTCTTTTGGAAGGCAAAACAAAGTAATTTAGCTTTCACAATGGCAACAACGAGGCATGAGTGAGCGGAGGGACGGCTTGGTGAGCAGAGGAAGGTGGGCTGAGAACGGCGCTGGACGCGGATTACGACGAAAGGGAAGAGTCCGGGGGATTGCGGAACAACTTGGACGACCGGCTGGACTCTGCTTCGTCCACGTGAAAGCCGATCAGGTGATCCACAGCGCGAAGTTGATGTACATTTCCTCAGTGACCAGCACGGAATAAGCTTAGGCATGAGACGCGATATCGCTTTTGGAAGGGCCAAACAACAGTAGTTTCGCTTTACAACGAAACCACACAGGGCCTTTCCCAAACGGGGGGGGATTTTTTTATGGCGGCGACTGGCAACAAACAAATACAGCGAGAATAAAAAAGTTACGTCTTCTTTCTTTGCGTGAACATTTGGGCGGCGTTATGCAAATCTTCCCACATCATGACGTAGACATGTGGGGTCGTGTTAGAATGAGCCGTTTTATGTAGGCGTGGTTGACTCTTAACTTTTATAAAGAATATCTCTTTAGATTTGAGACTTTAGTCTTCGCAACTATACAGATCTTCTTTATGCACCAAAAGAATGTAACACTCCAAAGAGAAAGGAAAAATTGAAAAATCGAATCATATGACCCCTTTAAGTATGATGCACAGGAACCCATTTCTTAACAGCAGGATAACAGGTATTTCACATAAAAAGCAGATAAAGGTCTATAAATGGGATATGATGAGTTTTTAATAAGAACAATAAAACATTTTATGTAGATAATATATGTAAAATACACTTTTTTTGTTACAAAAGTATTTTATATAAAAGAAAATTCTAACATTGATGCCTACAGCTGTAAGATAACATACTTTCATTCATATCCATCATAATTTCTTTTAAAGAGATAGTTCACCCAAAAAAGAAATCCGAGAGCTTTATGACCCTAGACAGCAACAGAACTACCACGTTCAAGGCACAGAAAGGTAGTAAGAACATCATTAACATGGCAGTGACATCAGTGGTTCAAACGTAATGTTATGAAGCTGCGAGAATAATTTGTTGAAAAAAAAGGCTTAATTCAACAATTTCTTCTCTTCCGTTTCAGTCTTTGATGCACGTTCACAAGAGTTGTATTGCATTGCTGTCTATGCAGGGTCAAAAAGCGCTCAGATTTAATCAAAAATATCTTAATTTGCAGTCCGAAGATGAATGAAGGTCTTACAGGTTTGGAACGACATGAGGGTGAGTAATTAATGATAGAATTTTCATTTTTAGGTGAACTATCCCTTTAACAGAATAATGACAAATCAATGTAACAACAGAACAGGAATATTAGAGGTGATGGATGGATTCACACATTACTTCTTTTAATTACAGCAAAGCCTCATACTCTGAAGAAGTACAACCTATGAATTCTAATCATCCAGCCCTCCCCCCCCCCCCCTCCCCCCCCCCCTCCTTTCTCCCTCTGCCTCACAGCAGTTCATGTTAAGGCAGTATTCAATTATGAATGCGCTGGATTCACTAATATGTCCATTTGCATAAAGCCCTCTGGTACTTCAATTGCAAGTACCTACATTTTTAACCAGGAAACCAAAATCCAGCCTTATAACTGATGACGAGGGACTAAAGTCCCCATCCACGTCATCCGCCCCCATATTTGAAATGTCTTGCACCTGCCCCTGCCATTTTAAGAAGCAGTAAGGCACGGTGACCTCAGAGGTTAATGATTAAGGCTGAACACATTTTCTGAGGACATTAACATGCTCTAGTGCTTGTTTCCATCAGTGTTTAGTTACACAGCATTGACAATCTCACTGTGTGTGATGGACGTTAGTCTACTGTGTAACTTATTTCCTGTTTGAATAAACATGAGCAACGATCAGCGAAATGCTGTGTACAAAAAAACAAAAAAAAACAAAAAAAAAAAAAAACCCCCACAAAAAAAACAAAAAAAAAAAAAAAAAAAAAAAAAAAAAAAATGTTCTTTGTAATTACATTTCACAATCTGAAAAATAAGGAAGTTTAAATTTCATTTTTCAAATGACTTAAATCAAGCACTCAGCATCAGTTTAGTACACAGAATTCCACAGGCTCTAATTCATCTCTAGACAGCATATGGTTTAAAAGCAAACAGATGAGTGTCATTAATCTTGTGCCAGTGACAATCTACTCCTAAGGGACTCTAGCAGAGTAAAGAGAGATCACACACATACAGTATAATGACGGACAGCACAACAGCGATCAGCTCCACTGACCCAGAGGTTAAAACTCACACAGGGGCCTGCAGTCTGAAGCCTTTCAGCTCCAAACTTAAGTGTTCTTAGGTCACAACCCAGCCAGGGCACATGTAGGGACTTAAAAGCAGTTCATTAAGAGTGAATAGCATAAAATGGCCATTTGCATGCATCTTTATTTTGGCATATTTATGCTGAATACAAAACCACACAAACATGCGCTCATTCTTATATAAACAAAGGCTGCATTCTGAAACATGGTGGGATTTTAGATCAAAACCGTAGTCTAGTTTGATATTTAAATGCATTCTTTGAAAGTAAATGTCTTCAAGTAAAATGAAAATGATGTAAATGAGTTCTAGAGGCCAGTGCTGTCTGAGAGGCCTGTCCCAGAGGCCTGTTTATTGCTTCAGTGATCCGTGAAGCCAACTGAATAACCAACACTTTTAACATAGTAACTTCTACTAAAAAACATCTGTGAGAGTCTGTCTTATAATTAATATTTAGAATTTACAGAAACTGATGCCTTACTAAAAACACATACTATAAAATAGCCTACTTATTCAATACAAATGTGAAATAATATAATGCAAAGCATACCTTATTCACACAAAATAATGTTTGCACAAAACATGCATAAACTTGAAAATCTAAATATACAAAAAAACAAAAACAAAGACTTACCTTTTGTCTGTATGGAAAGCTTATAGGTTTAACAGGCCAAGTAGACAGATTCCCTGATAAATGTGCAGAGGCTCCTGTCTTGACTGATACTTTCAAAGGAAAAGGAAAAGGAAAGAGAAAGCTTAGAAGTCATTTTTCATTGCAGCTCTCTCTCACAACAACAGAAAAGAAACCACCGACCCCGACCTCCTGACAACATCGGCTTCTGATTGGACAGCAGGTGCATTGTGGGGGCGGAGCCTCTAGCCATTGTGTGAAGTCGACAGTGTGGTGTCAAGCCAGTCTAGCCCATGTAATTAGCATACACACAAACACACCCCATCCCCATCCCCATAACCTCTGGAACACCCAGAACACAACACTCTGCTAGATTAACTGCACTTTCCTCAATACACTACTGTTCATGAGTGAATCATGCATTGATTCTTGCTAAATCGGTAGAGATCAATACTAATGATAAGAGGTACTTGATGATCTTTGGGGGTTTGCGCAGTCAATTGCTTTATTACTTAGAAATCTCTAGCAGTGGGATTCAATTTATTCGCTAAACTATTCTTGAGGATCATTTAAAAACTATTTAAAATGTAAAATAACTTTTCTATTTATTTATTTTTTATTTAAAAAAGTAGTAAGTACTAATTTCCTTTCAAAAAAAAAACTGACCCAAACTTTAATGGTAGTGTATTATACACCACCTACTTAGAGAGGTGGTTATTTATCATATCATAAATACAGCTTTTTATTTCAGAACCAAGCATCACCATGTTTAAACCTTCTGTCATGCACTTGCATGGGGAAAATAAACTGTTGAATTTGAGCCAGGACTGCTAACACATGGAAACGAGCAGTGATCACCAATTATTTCTGTCTTCTTTTTTTTTACCATTGTGGCATTATGTAGGTTATTTAGGCTTTAGTTCCTCAAGGGGAATTTACCTACTGTGATATACTTCGAATTAATTACAAATTACATTAAATCCTTGATTTTATTTAATTAGATTGATTGAATTATATACAGTTTTATGTTTGCAACATAAGTAAATCTACAATTTGACTTACAGTATAACTGTGAGCAGCACCAATAGTTAGCAGTACAGTATGTGTTATTCCTCTATAGAGAGCTGCCATTGAGAGGTGAGATCTTCAGTGAGTGAAGTGAGGAAAAGACTGCTGAGTGTACAAATCACATCAACACATCAATAACAGGAAATACAGGAGGCTTCATACTGTGTGTTACCACTGACTCTCTGATACAATATGAATTTCATGTACTTTGTAAAATATATTATGGCCTTCTGCCAGTCCCCATAAAAAACTGCATGTGGAATATCAATGAAATATGATACAGCATTGCTCATATGATATCTAGAGTTCTAGCTGTCCCTCACGGCTGTCACAGTAAATATACAGCTGTGAAATCTTCAAGTCTTGTGTAAATATCACACCACAGTGAGTTTTAGTGCATCCTTTGAGCTTTATACAAGCCTGATGTGCTGACAGGGTTAGAATTACAGGAATGTTCCCAGACTAACCAGAGCTTTTAAAAATCCCTCAAATTAATGGTGGATTATCCTTTGAATATCCAAATAAAACACTGGTGATATTCTCAAATACATTCCTGAATATTTCACCACTGCCTTTTGGCCATAGACAGTTTGGTTTCTCCCATTTATGTCTTTCAGTGAAGGTTTAACGCTTTACACTTTATGTCATGGCACTATTTCTATAAAAATAAGAAACGGTTCTTTAAACATATTTTAGTGGAGAATGCAAATCACCCACTGTCTTGCCTCCAGGGAAACCGTCTTCCACAGTGACGATTTCAAAACAAAGAGGCTCAACAGGATTTGAAAGGAACAAATCAAGGACAAATTGTCATGACTTCAGGGTCTTTGTTCAGTTAGTCTTAGAATGAGTTAATCCACTATTTTTCATGAGCCAGAAAATAAATAAAAATGTAATTAATATGACTTTTCTTCAACTGACATGGCATAAATGATGAATAAATAATTTTCAGAGGTCTGTCAGAAATGGACTCCATAGCTATTAAGAGTCACTTACAGTCACATGATTTATTTATGTTTTATCCTGTGTTCTTTAGGTCAGGTCAAATTCAGACTGAGTTCATAATCAAAGGAGCTGAAATCTTTTAAAAATATAATTTGCAGTACTTGCAAACATTAATGCCAAAACAAGATGTGCAGTATATGTCCAGGAATACTATATTGCTCTGTCAGCTCTTTTACTGGAAGACATTGCTGACAGATTTACAACTTTGTTTTGAAACCAGCAGATTTTTCTGTCTTTTGGACACATGACGTGCTCTTCTATGGGTGTTGATAGCCCCGCCCTTCTCAAGGGCCGAAGGGCTTTTCTGATGGCCTGAGGGTCGGTGGATCCATTTCACTATATTATACAGTGCTCTATTTTTGCTTCTTTGAGGTTACAGTTGAAAAAGAGGAATGTGAAGAAACTGGGGAAGAAAAAAAGAGGCCTAAAGTACACATGATGTCACATGAAATCTAATCTTAAAGGCCAATCTTCAGATGTACTGTACCAATCTAGAAACCATTTAGTAGCTTTTTGTCCTGAATAGCATGATTTAATGCTCCTCAACAACCTTCTCATAAATGTGATCCTAAGTCTAGCACTTTAAAAACAATTTGTCAGAACATAAATATAAAAAAAGAAAACATTCCCACAGTTCACTTGGAGGAACCTGCATAGGTACGACCCAGATCCTGACCATTCAAGTGAAAAACACTTAAACCCACATGTCATGTCTCTTGAAATATGGCAGAACTGAGAGCTTAGCATGAATTAGAAAAATAAGCTTTAAAGACCTAAACGCCCCGGTTCCAAGACACTTTGAGGTATCAAATTTCTTTTGGAATATGGGTAGAAAGTGACATCAAAGCAATATTTATAAGACCTCCATGTTGCTCAGAGGCAGAATTTCAAGTACGCCACACTCAAGTGTGTATATATCTACCAAGCTCATGAATCACCATGGCATAGCAACACTGAAAGAACAATACAAACATTCAAAGGTTCCAGTTACCTGAGATTTCCTGCTGAGATCTTCAAATGGATAAAACACTTCCACTTTCTCTCTTAAATGACCTTCCTCCTTAAGAAACAGCTGATAAAAAAGGGAACAATTTTTTTTAGAGTAACCACACAATTAAATCTATCTATCCAGACTGCTTACTTGACAAACATCTTCATTTCCTCTCTGGACTGAAAGAGTCCAGGAATTTTCCTACACAGTCTCACCACATTTATATCTCCTTTGTCTTCCATTGGTCAGTGACTGGTTAGGTATGTGAGCCCACCTTCACAGGAAGACAGACTGTCATAAACACACCAGGTCAAGGATATAAACTCAAGGGGGCTTTGTGTGACTCCTTTTATTGCTCATTTGTGATTGGTCCCTTTCCCACTCATTTATCAATGCTGACCGAGTCAGCACACAGACATGTAGGCTGTAAAACACAAACGCCCTGAGGACAATACACCACAACTCAAAAAAAGGGGGGCTATTAGTACTCTGGTGGACTAGCAGACATCTTTTAATAAAAAACAATTTGTGCTTCACATTTAAGTAATATTTTAAGGTAAATTACTGTATAATATTTATTCATATGACTACATATCAGTTTATTTTAAAACTTATTTATATTCTAAAGTCACTTTAAATAATAAATCTAACTCACAACTGTATTTGAAATCAAACAAAATGAAAACAATTAAAAATCAATTAAAGGATCTTCTAAAATAATTAGTACTGAGAAGATAAGAAAGAAAATGAGCAGATTGTGGTAATTTATTTATTCCGGTCTTTATTTGTTCTTTATTTGTCCCTTGTCAGGGAAGGATGTAGGCTAATAGCTTCAATCTGTTCATTCTGTAAATCTATTACTGACTTGCACAATCTTTTCCATCAACAGATAAACATCAGACTGGCAATTGTTAATTGTTATATAAAACTGCCATGTAAAGATTCCATTATATCCTTCAGGCTATGTCATGTAGATAACGGAGGTGACGTACAGTAATAAATTCAGTATAATGCCTTTCTGTTATCCGATCAGGTCTAGTCGTGCCTAAGTGAGATTTGTGTGGAAAATCCCTGAGGTGTGTATTTATGTGTATGTGAAGATGAGGGTCATGGTAAGTTAGGATATAAAAAGCAGCTTGCAGTGGATCATTTTCACTTGTGTCATGGCATTTAATCTGAACTGAAAACAGTGGGGAAGACCAGGACTAGTAGTTACACATTTAGTGAATATTTCTAAAGATTTTAGTCCTAATTTTTAAGTTAAGTTTGTAGCGTCTGGACCACTCAAACAACACAATATATATTTTGTTAGCTAGATTTCACAAATACTTTGTAACACCCCAGGACGCAGAACAAGACCCTGGTTTCATGGTAAACCGATACATTTACAACCTTGTGGAATGCGAGCCAGCTCTCATTCTGCTTTCTCCAGAAACAAGGGGTTCAAATGCACAGGAGAAATGGACTGTTCTACTAATTAATTCATAGGAAAACCTTTTCTTTGAATGAACACACATTTTCTTCAGGCCATTGTGTGTATTATTGCTGTTTTGTATTAATCTGTTGTATTATAGACTATTTTTATTCGTGCTTACGATAAACCAATCATTCATATAACCTTACATATAGCTTGTTTAGGATCTATGAATTCGCATTCTGATGATCTAAACAAGATTGTATATTATTTGTTGGTACGTAGGCAATATCTTAGTGCCTGAGAACCTTGTATTCAATCCCCCCCCCCCCCCCCCAGTTCCAGATACTAAAGTACCATGTTTCCACACAAAGAGCCAGAAACTCCACAGGATCTCAAAACGCCCACTTGGGATTCCGGCTTTTCTCATTGGATAAGCCCATCTTGAGAGGCGGGGATCTTCTCTGACCTTAAAGCTGACACACCATGTGACCCGACCAGTCGGTGGTTTGTTGGAATTCTGAGAGGCGGTGAGACAAACGCTCCCGGAAACGCTAAGCTTGTGCCAGGCTTCGGCCTTGTCCTTTCCATCCATCAAGATCCTCTGACTCAAAACTGATTCTTTTCATCGACCAACTTCAGCAAGATCTTGGGGCCGTAAGATCGCATCAGGAATTTTTGTTCATACAGACCCCCCCCCCCCCCCGTGCAAGTATCAAACTTAGTCGATTTAAATGATGCATTAAGTATCAGTACACCTTTTTACAAGGTGTGTGTGAGCTAAGAATCTGACGTTTTCCCTCAGGTTTTAGATCTGCTGAATATGCAAAATGGTTCCATAAATGTCATTCCTTATGTCTCTTTCTTTAGTGCTAAACTTTAACCCTTTCCTATACCAACTGTATACAAATTGTGTGTGTGTGTGTGTTAGACCAGTTTATGTTTTTATGTAGTATGTTGGACTAGTTTAAGTTTTTATGTAGTTAATAAAACCTTACTTGTATCACACTTGTTGTGTTCATTGTTTACTGATAACCGGAGTCAATGATCATGAAGATTTACGTTACAAACTTATAGAATGGTACAGTAAGAAAGTTATTTCCTTTAACCAGGAAATTAACGTTCTTAGAATTGACAAGACGGTTGACCCTGAGTGGTCAGCAAATATCTACAGCGGATCTAAAATATGAATAGTTAATCATAACTAGTTATGGTTAATTTTCATATTTCCCATGAGCTGATTCGCTACAAAGTACAATTTCTTCTTGGCGGTACCTTAATATCCTGACTACAAAAAGCCATCAAACATTTCCACTGTTGCTGTCCTGGAAAAGAGAAAAGATACAAATCATTCACTAATTTTCCATTAGCAAAATGTAAACAATTAATGAAACAGCAAAAAAGTAATACATAGGGGGAAAAAACTGTAATCAATCAGTTACAGTATATATTTTAATCAATTATGTATACATTTCCAATATTTAAAATGTGGCAACTTCTTCAAACAACTGATATTTATGAAAAAAATGTTTGTCCTTGCTCAACTGTTCAGAATACTGCTTTTGTGACAACTTCCTAGTTGTTTGAAGTTGAACTATGTGACCTGCTGTTCAGTTTACTCAAATAATTAATAATAACTTAACAAATCTATAAACTGCCAATGATTATAGAAAACGTAAATGTAATACTTAACATCTTGGCTAACAAAGGCAAATTCTCATATAATGAAAGGATATATTTTCAAGGCAATTTTTTAACTAATTCAAAACAAACTAATTCAAAGCTTACAATATCTGACATAAAGTTTGGAGTCCATAAGATGCAGAAAACACCTTTGCTGTAAAAGATCAGAAGAGTGAGCCACACCGTTTGGCACCTGCACTGAACTGGGAAAAATGTTTCAAAAAGGGAAGCTAAACGTCTCCTTCCAAAGCAATTTGAAAACAGTGGGGATGCGAAAGTAATCAATACATGGTAAAGGGCACACAAAGAAATTTAACGCGAAATATGAGAAGCGTGTAATTTTACCAGGGTGGCCCTGGTAAAATTTTACCCTGGTAAAATTACACACTTCTCATATTTCACGTTAAATTTCTTTGTGGGCCCTTTCCCATGTATTGATTACTTTTTGGTACGTGACACCTAAAAGCAGCTTAGAAAGCTTTTAAAGGGGTCATGTGATGTTGCTAAAAAGAACATTATTTTGCATTGTGATTGGCCGAATACCTCAAGCGTGTGACGGAAATGTTACGCCCCTTGCCATATTGTGATGCCTTGTCCCGGCCGGAGCGACAAGACACAAACATTAAAACCCATTATAAACGAGGCATTCGTTGCATCCATTGGGGACATAATTCAGATAGAATGACTTTACTTGCTTTTTACGCATTGCATCATCGCGCCGCGTAAACATAAAACCATGTCTGCATTTGTGATCTGAGAAATGACAAACTGCAAATGCTACTCTACACTGCTCAAAACTTGCGTTTGAATCGTCAGTGGCAAATTCTTTAAATATGAAAAACTTACTTACAGTCTGTGAGTCAGAACAGCCGGCATTGTTGTCTACTCTACCAGGATCAGGAAACGGTCTTCTATAAAATGTGCTGCACACATCTGTATTTTTGGGTTGAAGTGTTCTGGAACAGTTTTTTAAATACAACTTAACCACTGATTTCTATCGTGTCCTCTTTTGGAGGCCAAACAAAGTATTTCGCTTTCACAACGAAACACAGCGTCACACACGGCTAAAGCCGGCGACCTAGAGTGAGTGGAGGCTGGCTTGAATGAGCGGTGGCGGGCGGGCTTGCGGCAACCACATGTGACGACTGGACTCCGCTTCGTCCACGGTGAAGCCGATCCGGTGATCCACAGCGCTAAGTTGATGTATTTACAACAAAATTTCTCAGACGACCAGCACGGATTCGCTCTAGGCATGACGAAGCGGATATCGTCCATTTTTGGAAGCCCAAACAAAGTAGTTTCACTTTCACACAACTAACACACAGCGCCTCACGACATGGCGGCGCAACAACAATACTACAGCGAGAATAAAGTGACGCCTTCTTTCTTTGTGAACATTTGGGCGGCGTTATGCAAATCTTCCCACATCGTGAGGTAGACATGTGGGGGCGTGTTAGAATATGCCGTTTTAGGTAGGCGTGGTTGATTTAACTTTTATAAAGAATATCTCTTGGGATTTGAGACTTTAGTCTTTGCAACTTTACAGATCTTCTTTATGCACCAAGAGCTTGTAACACTCCAAAGAGAAAGGAAAAATTGAAATCGCATCATATGACCCCTTTAAGAAATTCTGAGAATGTGCATTTGGTGTCAGAAATTCAGCCTATTCTAGCGGACCTAGCTCTTCATTAGTCCATCCAAGTTAAAATTAGGGTCTTTCTAAAGGAATACTCTCAAAAGTCCATCATGAACTGAGAAGCAAATTGGTCTTCAGTCCCAAAGCCTTTTAGACCATTTAGACCAACTGCCTTCCATAATTAACATAAATATAATTTAATCTTCACTTTAAGAACAATTTATGGTAACCAGCGCATAATAACAAATGTGTATAGCTTATACAGAAGCAGAAGTATCCCTTCCCAAGGTTCATATGTTGAGAAAGGAACCCTTGAGTGTCAGCCTCTCTCATTACATGGGGGTGAGAGACCAGGGTCTGTTTAATTGGCCAACTGATTACAGCGCATACGCTCTTTCGCTCCCCCCGTTCTCCTGCAGACTCTCAGAAGCCTTCCTGTTCTCTGGCCTGCAGGTTCAGAGAGATCAGAGCCCCGCAACAAGGGCTTCCTTTGTGTGCTTCACTGGACTGGGAAATGGAGCTGAGTTTGTCCATTTGCCTCTAAAGCCACAGCGAGGGCTGGATGGGGCTCTGGGAGAAACGTGGGCTCAGGTATCACTAACGGCAGGTGAAGCATATGGCTCTGAACTGATATCTAACTGGATGAGATCTGGCAAAATCCAGCATTAACTATAGATGTTCAAATTATTTGGCTCACACTGGAGCCAAGAAAGTTCTTAAAGTTTATAACATCGGTCACACTTTACTTTTAAGTTCCAGTTTTCAATATTAACAAACTATTAACTGCAAATTTTTCCTCAATAAACTCTTAATTACTGCTTATTAATGGTTAGTAAGGTAGTTGCTAAGTTTAGGTATTAGATAAGGATGTAGAATATGATCATGCAGAATATGTGCTTTATAAGTACTAATAAACAGCCAATATGCTGGTAATATGCATGCTAATAAGCAACTAGATAATAGTGAGAATTGGTCTCTATACTAAAGTGTTACCATAACATTTTTACACACACAAACTAGATGATTTATGATTAAATTTTTAAAAAGAATAGCTGTTTCAAAGCCAGTCCAATCTGCATTCTGTAATATTAAGGCATAGCTCTTAAGGATATTGACAGATTCTTAATAATTTTATATAAATTTTTGCAGTTATGAAAACTCTGTCCTATGAGTTTTTACAGCAGAAAATTATGGAAATATATGAGTGCACATATACTTGCTTGATGTACAATACTTGCATAAACATACTTGATTGAGAACAAACTTCATTGGTTTTTGTGTGCCAGGCAAGCGTGTTTGAGCTTCTGTTTACCATATTTGATGTACACTATGTCTGTGTGTTGAGCAATGTTTATATGAGAGTACAAAACTAAATTAGCATCCATTCATCATATTAAGTGATCATGTGTCTTCGATGAAACCACTCATCCATTCATATGGATCACTTTTATGATTTCTTTATGAACTTTTTTTGTGTGAAAATGTTACATATACTTTATATGGATGGACAAAAGCGATGAGAAAAAAATTCTTCATTTGTATTCGAAAAAGAATGTAAGTCTTATGGATTTGGAACAACATGATGATGAATGATGACAGAATTTTCATACATCTCTTTTAATAGTCATTTATTGTATTAAAAACATTTCTGTATGTTGCACTTTGATTAGTCTAAGGCCAGAGTTTTCAACCAGAGACTTTTATCCCAAAAACCATATATATGGTCTATTCACTGACTCTTAATAATTAATAAACAAAAGGAGCAAAAAGGAGAAAACGTGTTGCCAAAGACATGAACAAAAGAAAAGGGAAGCTGACTAAAAAATTATCAACTCAACCTGACTACACAGAAGACGACTTCCACTGACATCCTAAACTACTAGAGTTAACAAAGGTAAATGTGCTGCACAATGTGATGGGTTCCTTATTCACATCCCAGCACAAGAACTGATACACACAGCAAGGAAGGCAGTGGGCCAAGCCTCCATACAATAGTAGGTTTGAAACTCACAAAGGACTGACAGAATAGATTGTAAACAAAACGTGCTAGCAAAAGGGTCTAACAAATATGTTCTTAGTCTCGTTCTTTTTATTAAAAAAAACTAAAACCTTTGGAACAGTACAGTATAAGTGTTTGGTTTTCATGAATAGATAGCTGGCAGTTGTTGGCAATGAACGGCAGAAAGAGTAATCAGGAGATTTGCAGAGAAACAGATACGCCCCAAAGGGTGTAACACTTTCCTAAAATGTGCTGCTTTTGTAATCACTAAGATATGAATGAATGTACTTCTTTTTGCATTTGCTAATCATAAAACTACACAACCCCTTCTGCAAATATTGAAATTGAGCTATAATCTGAGAAGTTAAATTTAACATAAGTGCTAATAATTGAGTGTAAATGCGTAATTCATGGGTCTGAATAATTTGATTTTGATTATTACTCTTCTAGAACGTTTCTATTCATGCTTAATTAACCGGTCAGAGTGCTTCATCTAAAAACACACTGGGTTCAGAAACCCAGACCTAAGTGCCTATTACTCTGGCCACTGCTTTCGACGCATCTGATTTGTGTGTGTGCGGATCTAATCTCCTGAGATGATGAGAGATTGGGTTCTTTTCCAAAGTGCTCTCGTCAAGTTAAGATTAAATAGACCCTTTAACTGTCTCACCTGGGACTGTGGCCAAGGTAACTGAATAGAGATGCCTGGACATTTATTCTGTGTGAGAGTCTCGCTGCATTCTCAGGTTCTGATGAGGATTACAGTGCTCTTATTGAAGAGAGCAATGAGATGGAATGCAGACTGTGCTAAGTGCCATAATACTTCATGGTCTAGCATTTACCTGCATAAAGGTTTACACTTCAGTTACACTTCCCATTTCCAGCGTTATCGTTGACATGATTGCCAAGATATTATTTAAACTGAGCTGGATGTTGACATCACTGAATTCAATGATGGACTGTCTTTAACTGAAAAATGAGTGTTTACTATTGTCATTTTGCATTCTTGACACACTATTTTCCTAATTAATGATTTAAAGTTGCTTTGACACAATCTGTATAGTTAAAAGCACTATATAAATAAAAGTGACTTGACTTGACTTGACAATGAGCAGTTTACCTGAAGAATGAGAAAAAGGTGGAAATACAGCAGAATAATGTGGACTGCCCTGCCCTGAACTGCAGACTGCGACTGTTGGCTTAACCAGATCCTGTTATATTGACAATTTGTGCTCAAACTACAAAATACAATATTTTTCACATAGTGCCTAGTTTAAGAAATTAGATAAATCAATAAATAAAATAGACAATATTTTTTTTATAAATAATACTTTTTATGTACATATACATATATATATATTCACACACACACGCAAAACTTTAAAAATATAATTAAACATCTAAATATGAACCAACTATACCACTCCAATATATATATATACTGTTATAATATCTAAATAAAAATTATTTAAAAATCTATAAATAACCAAATATACTCATCTTCACATATAAAACTGTATTTTTAAATACACACCAACATTTAAAAATATATTTAAAAAGCTAATATGAACCCAAATGTAAGACATCACTTATATATTGATCAACAAATTAACAGTAATATTGCAAAATATTATTTAAATTTAAATAAACCGTTTTTTATTTCAGTGTATTTTTTTTTATTAAATTTAACTTATTCCTGTCATGACAATGCTGAATTTTTAGCAACAATCATTTCAGACTTCAGTGTCACATGCCCCTTCAGAAATCATTTCGATATGCTGTTTTGGTGCTCAAGAATAATTTCTTATTACTATCAATGTTGAAAACAGTTGTGCTGAATATTTTTTTGTGGAAATTCAGACACTTTATTTTTTTGGATATGTTTTTCTTTTTCTTTTTACAATTCTTTGATGAATAGAAAATTCAAAAGAACTGCATTTATTTGAAACAGAAATCTTCTGTAACTGTATAAATATATTTATTGTTACATTTGATCAATTAAATGCATCCTTACTGAACAAGCTTATTCATTTCTATAAAAAAGCACAAACCCCAAATTACTAATAATACATACATACATACATAAACCCAGTAAAATCGCAAGAGCTATGTAAATGGATGAACATTTGCATTTGAAAATGGCTTTTGCAGCCATAATGTTGCAGATGATCACTTTTTTACAATATGAAGCACCTTATCAAATATACAACTAATTTTATTTTTGTAAGTTGCATAAAAAAAAATCTACTCAGCTCAAAAAATCTAGCCCTCTCAGTTCGAACAGGCATGACTTTCCTGAGGATATCTGATCCTTTTCATTATGACGTGAAGTGAACCACCTAGACGCCAAGATGTTTCGGGAAAATTAATTGTACATAGTAAATAATGAACAAACTCTCCTCACAAGGGAGGACCTATTCTTCATAAAGAGTTTATTCTAGATACTCTACTAATGCTCTGACTTTTTGGAGATAAAAGTGTATGCGTTTCTCATCCATGACCCTGGGGATTTCTATTGTTATCATGACCCTGAGGGCAAGAGCAGGTAACCCTCCCCTGTCATTCTACTTGATGACACTGCGATAGTCCTGACACACAGGGCCTCAGGTCAGGCTTATCTCCACGCTTGACCATCCCCAGTCATTCAAGAGGGATGCACTCACCTGAGCCAAAGCAAATTCACATTTTCTGCTTTTCCATTATTTTTTTTTGTTCTGGAGCACAAACAGAACTGGTATCTTCAGGATGTAATCATAGAGCAGAATAGTAACTACAACAAATTACCTCTTTAAACCTGAATGTATTGGTCTAAACATGCCCACAGTGAGGCAGGGCCTGTCAGGGTAGTCGTTAAAAAGTGGGGCACAAAAAATACAAGTCAGAACCTTTCTATGAACTGAAATGACATCTTTACACCATTCCTTGCTTTAGAACATGACATAACTAGAGCCATGTGATATCAGTCAAGAGCATGTAGTTTAAGGTTTGATGAAGACCCACTTGTGAGCTCTGAGCTCCCTCTCAAGTCAACTGTAAAGAGCTGATATTCATGACTCACTCTAATGATAGACCGCAGTAAAATAGCTGAGCTCTTAGCTATCGTAAGCACCACTTCAGGGAGTAAAACAACCCTGTGTTTAAAGTACATCCAAACACCTATTAAACAAAAAGATCTCCGCACGTCATCCATAAAGGAACAAACCCGCTCAAAAATGTGGAACAACATGAGCATCCAAAACAAATAAGGGATGAATCTTCTCCTGATTATATAGTAAACATGACTTGAAATTACAGTATCTTTGCTATGCAAACTTGAAAAGAAGTAGTTTGGCATCGAGTACAATGCCGTGTAAGTCAGTCAACAGCAGCTGCGACCTCTAAGATCATCAAGCCTTCGTGCCATCTGTCCCCCTTCATCTGTCCACAGCAACAACGGTCCTTCTGAATCAAAGAGGACAAGCAAACAAGGCTCTTACTCTCTATGCAAGTGATAAAAACGTAATTGGTGTGCTATGCAGCCACTCTTAAAATTCCACAGTAATTGCAAAGGTCTGAATTAGGACCAAAACAGCTGAGTCATGTGGCTTTGGTCAAAACAATTTTATGAAGAACATCCTAAGCAAAGTATTGACTAAAAATTTGAGACAAGGACCCAACTGAATTGATGCTGCATGGAAACAGCATTCTTACAATTACTTAGACACCGTCTCTTTAAATTATAATTGTTTTACTAAATATTTTTGTCTGGTTCTATTCATTTATTTAAAAATACATAATAAACGCAATTCATACAAACAATAACTCTAATACACCTCTTCTGTGATGAGCATGTTTTTAAATTCTTATTCTTTTTTGGAAGCTGTATATAAACATTTGCCAGAATGGTAACAGCCATATGTAATCACAGCATGCCGATATCAAGCCATATCGCACTGCTACTCGTGTGATATTGCGTTTATATAACACTACTAATCTGAAAATGTCACTTTAGAACTAGTGGTAAGTTAACACTTTATTTTAAGGCCCAATTCCCACTACTAACTAGTTGTTTATTAGCATGCATATTACTATCATATTGGCTTTTAATTAATTAGAAGCAAATTTTCGAATGGATGTTATCTTTATTAACAAACCGCATATTTGAGGTCCAAACAAGTACATTCTCATCTAAAAAAACTCTTTAAAAAACTACGTTCCGTAACACAAAAACAGTATTATTTAATATAGTGGGATTTGGCCATTCCCGATGACCCTCTCTGTAAGATACTCCAAGCCCTGATTACAAACCGGTGACACAGTTTGAGTTCCTGTAGCACTATATTTGCACTCCTCTCAGCATCAGATTGGGGACCCGAAAAGAACTTGTTTTTGTTCGTTTATATATATAGCCTAATATATATATATATAGATATATATATATATATATATTATATATATTATAACTTATTTATATGCACTAAAAGACAAAAAACAAGACAGAAAACACAATAAAAAAAGCTAAAAATAAAAATATTTAAAAAATACTGTAATAGTATTAAATAACAATTCCAGGCACAAAGAAACTATATTAATGCTTTTTTCTGTCTACACAAAGTAAAGCCTAAATGTGTTACAAATGCCACAAGCTAAATTACACACAAGGTTTTTGCAAAATTAAATAAGTGAGTGAAAACCCTTCAGTCTTTGGGTTTAGTGGTGCGTAGTACAAACCAGGGTTTGAATGACAGGATGTGACCAGTTCATCTCTATCTTGTGGGCTCCTCAATACACTGTTAATGACAGTCTGACTCTCGATTGCACAGATACATGGCAGCTGACAGCAGAATCTGATCCCCGGGTAAGACTGAGCTTTCCCTGACAGACTAATGGAAGCTCTCTCGTAGCCAGAGAGGGAGCCTCAATGATATCTTGAGGAGCTGAGGGCCACATCAAAGACAACAATCCTGCCTGTGATCTGCTAGTGTCCTCCAGTTCTACATGAGAGCGGAGATGAGTGACGGCTGAGGTAAGAAGAGAGGAGGGGCTCTCGATCACTCCTCAACCCTATGAGAAATTACACATGGAGGAAGATATGCAGAGGACAATATGTAGTGGAAGTAATTGCCAACAGAGGTTCTGATCACAATATAATCATTTGGACCTGTACCATCAAAATGAAGTGTAGCTGATATGATATTCTCAGTCCCTGGGAGTCACATCAGCAGATTTGTGTTGAGGTATATTCAAGATATATTTTATTGATCCTGTTCTGTGAATAACCACACAACAGCTGTGTAACCATTACACAGTTATAAACCAACAGCTTTCAAAACAGGTGCTATGCCATCTTGAAAAGTCAGGGACAAGAATGTATCTAGAACTGTGTTCTCTTATAATGTGGTCACCTTAACTGGAAAATATATCTTGAGTTCATTCAAATCATGTATGAAGGAGAGACCGGGGTAAGTTGTCTGTCACAGTTGTTATATGGTTTTAAAGTGGAAATTCACAACAGGAAAGATGAGCTTTTAATAAAACTTGGTTGTCTATGCAGAATGAATGAATGAATGAATAAATAAAAAAATGGCTATGATGTTTCCTTTCACCAAAAACTTAATTTCAACTTTAATTAACTTTGATTTTGCA
The DNA here is from genome assembly GCA_018155175.1 of Sinocyclocheilus anophthalmus. Lineage (NCBI taxonomy): Eukaryota > Metazoa > Chordata > Actinopteri > Cypriniformes > Cyprinidae > Sinocyclocheilus > Sinocyclocheilus anophthalmus. The sequence goes on along the minus strand of JADLZN010001827.1, from coordinate 209,143 downwards.
TTTGTGTAATCCGCATGACTTTTGTTGACGAATCAACCCGAATATCTGGGTGTTTTTTTTTTTTAAAGCAATGCTAATGAAAGGTGGTTTCAGACACCCAAGTAAAAACTAAAAGTAATAATAATTAAAAAAGCGAACTGTCAACCAAACTAAAATTCCAGTCATTTTTGATATGGTTTAAAGCTGCAGTCCGTAAGTTTTGCCTCTTTGTTGCCATCTCTGTTTGAAAACCTGGAATTGCAGCTGTGTGCGGAATTATCTAGCTTGCGTGGGTTGTGAGTCGGCACGGCTCTAGTGGCGGATGAATCTAATGTTCTGAAGAGTACAGTGGGTACGGAAAGTATTCAGACCCCCTTAAATTTTTCACTCTTTGTTATATTGCAGCCATTTGCTAAAATCATTTAAGTTAATTTTTTTTCCTCATTAATGTACATACATCACCCCATATTGACAGAAAAACACAGAATTGTTGACATTTTTGCAGATTTATTAAAAAAGAAAAACTGAAATATCACATGGTCCTAAGTATTCAGACACTTTGCTCAGTATTTAGTAGAAACACCATTTTGATCTAATACAGCCATGAATCTTTTTGGGAAAGATGCAACAAGTTTTTCACACCTGGATTTGGGATCCTCTGCCATTCCTCCTTGCAAATCCTCTCCAGTTCTTTAAGGTTGGATGTAAACGTTGGTGGACAGCCATTTTTAGGTCTCTCCAGAGATGCTCAGTTGGGTTTAAGTTAGGGCTCTGGCTGGGCCATTCAAGAAAAGTCACAGAGTTTTTGTGAAGCCACTCCTTCGTTATTTTTGCTGTGTGCTTAGGGTAATTGTCTTGTTTGAAGGTAAACCTTCGGCCCTGTCTGAGGTCCTGCGCACTCTGGAGAAGGTTTTCGTCCAGGATGTCCCTGTACTTGGCCGCATTCATATTTGGCCCTCGATTGCAACAGTCGTCCTGTCCCTGCAGCTGAAAAACACCCCCATGCTTCACTGTTGGGACTGTATTGGACAGGTGATGAGCAGTGCCTGGTTTTCTCCACACATACCGCTTAGAATTAAGGCCAAAAAGTTCTATCTTGTTCTCATCAGACAATAGAATCTTATTTCTCACCATCTTGGAGTCCTTCAGGTGTTTTTTAGCAAACTCCATGCGGGCTTTCATGTGTCGCACTGAGGAGAGGCTTCTGTCGGGCCACTCTGCCATAAAGCTCCGATTGGTGGAGGGCTGCAGTGATGGTTGAATTTCTACAACTTTCTCCCATCTCCTGCCTGCATCTCTGGAGCTCAGCCACAGTGATTCTTTGGGTTCTTCTTTACCTCTCTCAACAAGGCTCTTCTCCCCCGATAGCTCAGTCTGGCTGGCCGAACGGCCAGCTCTATGAAGGGTTCTGGTCGTCCCAAACGTCTTCGATTTATGGATTATGGAGGCCACTGTGCTCTTATGAACCTTAAGTGCAGCAGAATTTTTTTTGTTACCTTGGCCATATCTGTGCCTTGCCACAATTCTGTCTCTGAGCTCTTCAGGCAGTTCCTTTGTCCTCATGATTCTCATTTGCTCTGACTTGCACTGTGAACTGTAAGGTCTTATATAGACATGTGTGTGACTTTCCTAATCAAGTCCAATCAGTATAATCAAACACAGCTGGACTTAAATGAAGGTGTAGAACCATCTCAAGGATGTTCAGAAGAAATGGACAGCACCTGAGTTTAATATATGAGTGTCACAGCAAAGGGTCTGAATACTAGGACCATGTGATATTTCAGTTTTTCTTTTTTTATAATCTGCAAAAATGGTCAACAATTCTGTGTTTTTCTGTCAAGAGGGGGTGCTGTGTGTACATTAATGACGAAAAAAAAAAACTGAAATGATTTTAGCAAATGGCTGCAATATAACAAGAGTGAAAACTTTAAGGGGGCCTGAATACTTTTCGGACCCCTGTATGTGTGGAAGCACCGCACCGGTGTGGATATTTACTGAACTTCGCAATCACAGATTCTAGCCTACATCTTGGAATATGACCCAAATAAGAATTTTCGAAATGTCCATAGAAAATAGATATGGCACATCGATAGAACGAGTAAGTAACAAGTCTGCCACGTTTGTTCTGACCAACTGAGGAAAAAAGCATAAATCTCGCTACCAATGGTGATTAAATCTAAAGATCGGTTAGCTCATATCACATCAAACCGTTCAAATTATTATTATTGTTATACTTTATTCTCAAATAATTAATGTTAACAACATCAGCATTGGTGACTATGAGTAAAGTGTGTATTAGCGTGTAGATTTCAATTTCTGCACAGTCTAATCTAATTGTCATACTCTTCGAATTTCATATTAAGAAATTATTTTAACCCAAAAAGCTAACTATGCTCCCTTTGAACTGGTTGTCTTTAAAATACAAATCTTTGTAATCCCAGCAAATCTGTAATCAGAATCACATTTATAACTGGAATATAATTTAATTTTATTCATAAGTGTTTCATAATCGCATAATCCTTACTGGATTACAATCCGCCATCAAAATGATACATTTAATTATTCTGGCTGCTGTGAGAAAAGGCTATAAACGATCAGCCACCTGCAGGAACCACACATGCGATAGCCTAGTAGCCGGGACAACTTCTTTATGTTTACAGACGTGACTTAATGACGCAGTGCCATGCTCGAATTTCCCGCGGAAACCTACCCGTACCACTCAAATTAGAAAACATTATTATAAGCTAACCATTGTGAATCGGGCTAAAGTAAGGCGATAGTTTTGAACACTGGCTGGTTATGTACTTGCTCAAATATTGATTTCGGATCATTTTTAACCAAAAAAAGTTACGGACTGCAGCTTTAAATAACTATAATGAAGGACAAGGTATTTGTCATAAATGTCACATGCTGTAATTTTATAAATAATTACAAATAAATTATAAATATTTGAACATTTTGTATGCCTTTCCATTTCTTCTGTTTTATTATTATTATAATCATTATTATGATCAAATTATAAAGAAAAAATAATTAACTTGCCTACTTTGTATATTGTGGATAATGGCATTTTGATTTTAAATACAGTGTCAACATGAACATATCCCAACGTGCTTTAATGAAATACATTTACTTTTTTTGTAGCCAAGACTTAGAGGTGTGTCAAAAAAGGGATGTTATAAAATAACATCATGCTGAGTGTTATATTCAGTGAAATAAAACATGTGACAACTAGCCCCGGTCTGCCTAGTTTAAAGCTGTGAATGACAGGGAACTCAAACTGAAGCGAAGATCTTGCTCAGGTGGTCATTAGGTCTAAGTAACCGATAAAAGATTTAGACTAGCATCATGTAAAAGTGTCTAACGTTAAACAATGAGTCACGCTGTGCTGGCGTTTCGTTCATGAGTTTGGTGTTATCAAAGAGATCTAGCGTTTGTCCCGTAGAATTTTAACTGTCAAACTTAGAGAGCTCAAAGCATACTCACCGTCGACGTGTGTGACTTCATTCATATGAACAGAAATAAAATCACATCTTCTTGTATTATGTGAAGGTCACCCACATCCCCTCTGCGACGCGGGACTAGCCCACAACACTACGCCCACAGTCAACTTTAAATGAGCGCGTTGAGGTTTTTCGCGTCTCACCGCTCTCAGAAACACATGAGTCTCTGATTGGTCGACTGGATCCCGAGGTTAGGATTGCTCTTTTTCTTTCTTTTGTAGCCTATTGAATCTTTTAATGAATCGATTGAACCAGTTCACATAACTAAATGATTCGTTAACGTGGTAAAAAGTAATTAAAAAGTAATGTGCATGCTACATATGGATTTATTAGATCATTTTAGTAATATTCTCACTGGGAAGTCAGGATCACTTGATGACGCAATTTTATTAAAAGTGTGAATCTATTTAGCTTCGGTTCTTTGACACGAACTGTTCAAAAGAATCGATTTGCGGAAAATGTGTACTTGCATTTATACTGTTCTTTACTGTCACCAGTCAACACTAGCTATATATGTTGTCCTGCTCATTTTTTTCCTAAAAGTAAACTACAGCAAAGAAAAACTTGTTTGCCAAGAAAAGACAAAATTACTGCAAGATACATTTAGTAAACTTTTTTATTCCACATCAACATCTGATAAATGAGTGTCACACTATAGGTACAACCAAGTCCATAACACGTGTGCTTTATCTTGAAACAGACACTTGAAACCTTTTCATATCCTTGTTGTGGCACGTCCTTCACCTACAAAACAACTGTATAATTTGAAGTTCATTCCATGTTCTTTAATTTCTCATTTTTAAAAGCTTCATACACTGCTGAGGTAAAGTTATAGCACATTTCAGAGACTTCAGAAACACTGATGAACAAAACAAAATTGATGAGGTCTCTGTGTGCAGTACAGTACTCACCACAATAGAGTTGTTCACGGAAAAACAAAAACACTAGACCTGGTTAGGGTATGGGGTTTGTATATTTGACATTAGATGATCTTTTAAATAGGAAAAACTAATTATTTCAGTGATGAAGGAAGTCTTTTTGATAGGACAGGTTCTCAAATAGAAACAGAGATGAATTTCCATCAATGCATTTGTTTTTTTCTTTATCAGTTCACAACATCCAACAAGAAAGTTGCAAGAAAGTGCTCACATTACTTATCATGGAGTTGGTCAGTTTTTACAGTAAACTGAGTAAGAATGTGTTTCACCATATTAACATTTTCATGTACTGATCACTTTGTTACAGCTGATAAAACAATAATGAACATATAGACGTACCAGAGGCAATTAACACAAGAGAGATAGTAGGCAACATTCTTGCGTTAGCACAAGAATGTAAATAGCTATGGCATGATAGCATGGTTTACCTGTTGAAATGATATTTGTGGTTCTTGAGAAAGTCTGATATTTTTTCCTTGGAGTTTTTTTTTTAAAGAATCATTGGTCGGTCATATCACAATGCTATCAAGAATAAGAAATAATTATACAAAAATAAGTACAATTAAATTATGCTGTAAAATTCAGCACATGAATGGCAAATAAACAATCAGCTGTAAAATCTCTCCACTTTTGCTTTCTTGAACTTATCTGATTTTTTCATATGTTGTAATGTCTCTGACTTTGGCTTTCTCTAAATGACTGCATTTCATGCCCTTCAAAACAGGTCAGTATAAGTAACAGCCAATATATGACAGAGTAATGATTCCTGATTTTACCACTAATGTGGTAATAAATACTGATATTTTACACCTCAGTTTACCACCTCTAATGTGCGCACTACAACTACTGACTATTTTACTAGTTGGCGGTTTGGACTCAGAGACACCTTACGGTTATAAATCATAAACTTTCAAAGCCCTCGTACTTCTGTATAAAAACTGTTTCAAACATGATGACCGGATTAATTAGACGGAACTTATATAAAATAAGAACTCCACCCAAAGCACAATACTCTGCATAACCAAAACTACTTATTCCGATTACATTTAACGGTATATAAAATTACACTTAAAAATGAACATCCAGCAACAGCACTATTAGTTATTATAAACCATGATGAATTAAGCTTGAAGCAATGTGTGTATTCCTAAGCTACATTCCCATGTCACTGCATGTTCTCAATGGCCATTAAGACCGAAGGAATTAGTGCCAGTTAAAAGAACCACAGAAAGCTCTTAATGTTACTCCTGAGGGTGTCAAAACTTCCAGTGTAGGTTCTAGTGACAACTTTTCATCTTTACAGACTTCCTACTATGGAAACTAACCTGGCGTGAGTAATGACAGATGTGCTGAATTACTGTAATCAGAATGTGATTGTATTTTTCAAATACAAAAAGACTCAAGGCAGAAAGAAGCCAAGAAAAAAAGGTTTCAATGAAATAGCACTCCTATCACTTTAAAAAATTCAATATCCTTTAGTCTTACTTTGTGGGTCTGGGTTTGTTTATTCATAGTTGAGTCCACAAATCTCCACTTAAACAGGATGAATGTAAGAAGGTCATGGTAAGGACAGGAAACGAACTTGAAAAGGCTTAGTATAAGATGACAGTAGGTCTTTCCCCCCTCATTGAATAGAAAAGACTGCATTGCGCACCACCCACAACCCACAGACGGTCCTCGTGTTTCGTCCACACACAACACCTGCGCAGGAACTGGAACAGATACCCCATGTGCCGACTCGGTACTTTTTGTCCCCCTAGACACTGTTGGAAAAGTAAATAGTTCAGATGTCAGAAAAAATATTAGCAAGAAACATTGAACCACATTACTGACAAACAGCTTTTCTTGTCACCCAGAACATGAAGAATGTTATCTTCATATAAACGAAAGTGAACTACCCTGAAATAGATCCATAAACTTTGACAACATTTCAGCGAATGCCAGATGGCACTATACACTGTCCACAGTTCACTGACTTTCCCAAGCATTCGGGCACAAGTCTTTTGTAGCTATTATAACCATGTTGCTCCATCTTTGTCAAACAGTTGGCACAGTAACTAATGTAACACCACAACTTTCTGTTATTTGTACTTCCCAGATGCATCACATGCTGGAAACTAATTAGCAGCATTTTTTCAGCACTGACCCATTCATCTCAACATTAAGCCAAACAGAATCCCACCAGCTTGTTCTAGTGTCAAATGAAGAAAAAACACATGCATCTGTAGGAACATGACATGACATACATGTCTTTTTTCAATGAAATCTTTACAGATTTCTATAAAGTAAATGTAACAATATCTTCTATATTGTTAGTAATATTGAAGCAACTTAGGTTTACTTGATTACACAATAAGTTTGTTATTTTATCCCTCTTTTATAATTTTTTAAAAAATATATTAATTTTATTTTTTTATCACCTACCAGCTGCATCCCCCATCCACACTTCCTACACCCCCACCCTCTCTATTTGAGACAACTCAACCCCCCCCCCCCCATCACACCAACTCAACAGAGATCACTGGTCTGAAGTTTAATTTGCTTACTTCTCTGCACAGTTCGAACCATTCTCCTTCTGTGCTTAACCGCTCTATCATATTACTCTCAAAAGAGATATATACTATTGAGAACAGATTTCACCCACGTGAAAGTTAGATACCCAAACCTACGAAGTCTCATTTGATGACAAAGCACATCGCACCTCGTACAAACAATTACTCATCTACCACAATGTCTAAAGTAGACAACTCACTATTGCGGATGCATATAGAACCCCGCCAACAACTTGCGTATTTTGAATACACTTTTTCGCGTACCTTGACAAGTAAGTCCTGCTATATAGCAGTAGTAAAAAATGTATATTTGTTGCTCATTTTAGTCCTCAATAAATCAAAGACGTTTTTTATACCCTTCTTGATTTGAGCTCTGCATTCCTCCACGATAGAGTTATTCACCGACACGTCTTGTTACGGGGTTTAAAATTATTAGCAATACAATAGTTGTAGCACCGAAAAGGCACTAAGCCAAACGTCTGGAAAGTTTTTCACTGCTCCATGGAGGTTACGTGATCGCTGCGTGGCGCTGGTCGGGGTCGTGCGAGGGGTTGGGACCGCCCCTCTGATATGTGGCCCGGTGACCCGGCAGAAGCGCGGGGGATGATGTCAGCACGGAATAGGCTTAGCTATAAGAGCAGTTGGAGTGGCAAATTGAAAAAAAAAATATAAAAAAAAAAACTTTAACTTAAATGAATAGCATACTACATATATGGAAAATGCATGATGTACTAGGGAGAGATGCACGCAATACTTGCGATCGTTGGTCATAGGTAACCAAGACAAGGTATTATGAGTTTGTGGTGCTCGCTACTGGATATAAGCAACATTGCGATCTGGAAGATGAAGCAGCTCGACCCGATTCTGTGCGGGGTGTTTGCAATCCTGGCCTGGTCTTGGACTGTGATGACTCCTTGAGCAGGTCCACACTCCTGCTGTGTTTATTCTTACGGTCTCTCCATGGCGTTTTGCTTGGCCTCTTAGAGCAGACTCCAGATCTTCACCGCCCCCAGCAGTTGCCCGAGGCGCTTCTCCAGTTTGGGGAAGCTTCATTTCATCCGTAAGTCTGCCATTATCACGTCCCAGCTACGGAAAAAATAGAAAAGAATATATAGACAGAATTATTATATCATATAATTACAATATACATTAGTACATTTACTTTTTATAGTTTTTATATTTGCTGATTTCTTGTGTGGAAAGTTTTAAATTCTACAAACCTGCTTGTGGACTTTAGTGAGCTGCTCCAGGTTATTCTCAAGGAAAATTATTTTCTGTTTTTGTGCCAGACTTCCCCCTGATTCATCAGTGTCCAGCTCTGCACTCTATAAAACAGAAATGGTTTTTTTTCACACCCCAACCCCACACCCCACCCCCCCCCCAAGTGGCCTTTTACACTGCATTTATCTGAAACCCATTTTAAAAGGCAGTTTAATAGGTAAAAAGGTTATAATTAAAAAAGGTTTTGTATTATACATTTTCTAAAAAGTTATGTTTAAATATTCAAATATGCATTATCAAATTAAATTAGCTCTAATTTGCATAATGTCCCAGAACAGAAATCTGAACATTGGATAAAGCCAGGTTCAATTCTTGTTGACATAATAAAAATGTTATTGGTTTTCACAGAGGTTTTTACATGTTTTGTTTATTCAAGTTTGTTCATTCATGTAATTTTACACGATTTATACAACATATTCCTAAAAACATGTATAGTTTTTCTTGCTGTTGAAAGTATTTGTTGATTTATGGATTGATAAAAATAGCTATCCAAAATGCAAAAAACCTTAACCTCTGTAAAATCCTTTAACTAATGTGTCAACCAAATAAATCAGGAATTGTATTTAGAATTTAGATAGGAATAAACCTATTCTGAAAGGAGATTTTTGGCTCAGTGCATGGAAAAAAAATGAGAAAACATCCTTTAATGATATGTGTTGAAATTAATATCTACAGATGCACATAGATAAAGTGTAGTAAAATAAACTAAAATAAATATGCTCTATCCACTAGTCTGAAAGAAGACAATTTATGGAAGCAAAAATCCCAAAAACAGTGCTTTTGCATGTAGCGTATTGTTTTAACGTGTTACTTCATTCCTATTGTTAGAAATTCCTATTCCTACAAACAGTAACTAGCAGCTGTAATATCAAAAAAGAAGGGAACAGTATTTGTTTTGTATACTCACTCGTCCAATGCGATTATTGATGTCCTGAATAAACAGCATACGCAGGTTGTGGAGAGTCTGGAGCTCTTTGGCCTTGTTGAAAAGAAAATAGCATGATCAGTGATCTAAAAACGACTTTGTACAAAAATAACAGCTTTACAGGTTGAATATTCAAGGTGAACAACTCTGAGATAGCAGATGGTGGTGTGCAGAGACAAACTCTAGGAATGCCAGGTAATGTAATAGTACTCACCACAGTCTCTTCCAGACCCTTGAGATCTTCTTTAGCTTGCTCCCTCTTCTCATTCAACAAGCTGATTACAACAAAAATGATAACATGTGCTCAAAATATCTTTATTAGTGGAACAGAGCTGTTTTACAAACATTGTCGCTCTTAAAATCTATCTTTGACTTATTCCATGAGCAGATCATTTATACGACTTTGTAATATGAGCAGTTGACTCACAGAAGCTTCTGCAGCCTCTCGTCCTTCTTCTGTTCCTCTTGTTTCAGCTTTTCATTGTCAGACTTGAGCTGATTCTGTTCAAGCTGAAGAGCCTGGTTCACACTGACAGCAGGGAATTATTGAATGAATCAAACTATTGTTTTTATAAGTTCATTAATTTGGAGTAATACCAGTCAAAAGCAGATGTATTAACTGTCTAAAAAGAAATATTACAAATTAATATTAGATATAAAACAATTACATGACGGATTAGAAGTAATCAGAAATAAAGTACTTACTCTTTCAGCTCATCAAGGATGCTCTGTTTCTCTTCGATCTCATCTCGCAGACGTGAAAGCTGTTTCTGATGAGCCTCTCTGTGGCTTTCCATCTGCTGTTCCAGGGCTTTCTACATGCAGATGCATATGGGATATATATATTCAATATAAATGGCGCAGTGTTAATCTTCTAGGGCAATTTGGCTCGAAATTTTATACATTTTAAAATAGGTTTCAATAATAAAATCTTTTCCTATTCTATGCAGCAGATTTGGCCTTTCAGCGTATCTTTATATCTTGAAATATCAAAAATAAAATACTTTATTTTATCATAGTTTATCATGCAGAGACAGCTATAAGTTAGTCATTTGTAGGTTGATTTCCTGTAACGTTTCTCTGCTATCTGTTCATGTTCACCACCTTCATCTCCTCAGCATCCTGCATCCTGCTCATGTGTTCCTTTTCCTTATCCATGACTGACACCTCATGCATCTTTTCTGTATGAACCAAAAGAAGATTTTTCAAAAGATTTTTACATAAAGTAAAACCACTGTGAAGGACACATGTCGGGCTTGTTTGAATATAATATAATCTCACGGTATTTTGTGACAACATTGCATGTAAATGCTACAAAAAAAAAATGTGTGTGCATCACAAAGACCTTGTGCGTTGAGTTTAGCGAGCTCCTCCATCAGTGAGTCGTGGCTTTCCTCCAGCCGTCTCTTCTTCTGTTCCATGTTCTGCACGTAGTCGGTGAGGGATTTGATCTTTGCTTGATGCTAGACACAAAAAACAAAATGCAAAAACAATGTTGAGAACTCCATCAATGGGCTGCAATACAGGTACTAGGTTAGTATTGTTCTTCAATTAGGGACATTAATTGCATTTCAGTTCTTAATCCCTTAATTTGTGGTTTCAAAAGTAAAAGTGAACTTTCTTGGATTTAACACCTTTAAAAAAATATTTGTATTAATCCATTATTGAAGAGAAGTTAAAATTGGGTAGGGGACAAGCCTAAAATAGAGACCTTCTGGAAAATTTACCATGCTACTACTTTTAAAACCAAGAAAAAGTAATTAAAAATAAACAATAATATGTTTAAAGCAACTATAATCTATCCTATTTTTTTTAACTCATTAAAATCACCCAAATGGACATAAAAAGGTAAGTTTAAAGTGAAGAATGTTCTGATCTAGAATCAGCACTAGAGAGCGCTGTTTGCTGCTCGAAATAAATCACTGCGAGTACCTGAGAGATCAGGAGCTGACAGGAAGCGAGCTCTTTCTCGTTGGCCTGCATTTTACCCATTGTGTCGGCCTGTGTGCTCTCAAGCTGTTTACTGCGGTTGACCAGAGACTTCACTTCTGACTTCATCTTACTTATGAAGAGCCGTGCCATGGTGAATTCCTCCTCCATTCCTCCGTTCATCTCTGTCATCTGAATAAAGAGAAACCAAATAAATTGGTGTACTATTCCAATCATTTGCTATTTGAATCGGTGTCATCAAAAGTGACAGTATAGACAATAAATTCTACATAATTCAAATATATTGAAACAGTTCTTTTGAATTTCATCAATATTTCACAATATTACAGTTTTAATTGTATTTTTGATCAAATTACATTCTTTGTAAGCATAGACTTCATAGAAATCATCTTCAAAAAAATCTAAACGACTCCAAACTTTCGAATGGAAGTGCAATGAATCGCCTGCAATTTTGAACGCGATATTGCGTAGCTTGTCAGTGAACTACGGCTCTGTGTAGTAAATGCAGCTCCATCTGAACGCACGTGCTGGAGATTTTCTACTAATCACAGAACCGGCTTTACTGACGAGATACGCATGAAAATCGCATTCAATTATTTGCACAGCTCTAATAAAATGTATACATTTTTTTGTAAATAACCACATATTCACATGTGTATGTAAGTAGTTGTGAGGTATGTATTCTTTACAATGATGAAAAGTAATGTGCAATTTACAAATTATATAAAAAATGGAAAAACATCTGCACAACTCAAAAAAATAGACCCCTTTTTTAAACTGATTAAAATTGTATCTTTTGATAAGTGAATACGTTGTGCATTTACTTTTTTCTTTATTAATCTGTGTATACCTTGTGGTCATTCAAGGCAACAACACTGCCAATCTCATTGAGGTCCCGGAGCAAGAGACTGAGGATCTCTGCTGATCTCTTCTTGTGATGCCCACTGAGCTCCTGCAGGGCAGACAGATCCCTCTCCACACCAGCTAGAGCTGCCTAAGAGACAAAATCAATGCGCAAAGCTACATCACCATCACTTGTCCTTCACATGAGCTTTATTATTTCCTCCTCATTCTGCTTACACTCTTCTGCATAAGCTCCTCTGTGAGCTGTTGGTTTGTCTTGCTTCTGTCTTCCACCTCGTGGCTTTTCTGGTCATAGTTCACTGCCAGCTCCTCTAAGGCCTGAAGCACCTCCTTCACCTCCTCTTTAGCTGCCTCGTTCTCATGCTGCAAACGGCTCAGATCTTCCTGGATCTTCTCATAGTCACGCCGTGTGGATGCCAGTAACTGTAATAATGCAGGATGGAGATGTCAGACATTTATGTTAGTCAGCAGACTATCTGGAGCTTTACTTTGAAGAATTCCTGCTTCTCTGTGATTGTCATTAAAATATACATAACCATTCAAAAGTTTGTGGTCAGTAAGATTTTTTTTTTTTTAAGAAATTAATATATTTATTCAACAAGAACAAATAATCTTGAGGACAAATAATTGAGCAAACGAACAAGTAATGTTAAGCAGCACAACTGTTTTTAATATTGATAATAATAATAGTTTCTTTAGCACCAAATCAGCATATTAGAATGATTTCTGAAGGATTGTGTGACACTGAAAAATGTAAATGTGTTGAAAATTCAGCTTTGCCATCAGGAAATAAATTACTTTTTAAAATATGTTCAAATAGAAAAAAAGTAATTTTAAATTGTAATAATATTTCAGAATATTCTTTTTTTTGTATTTGATCAAATAAATGCTGCTTTAGTGAGCATAACTCTTAAAAATAAATACATAAAGATAATAAAAACTAACTAACTAACTCAGAGATAGCAAAACTATCAGATCTCAGATGGAAGTAAAGGGTAGGCTATATTTCATAAGAACATACAGAATGTGGTCACTGGAATGCTGTTCATAAAGATTTAATCAGAATGATCAAAAAATTATACTGACACAGAAATATGAGAATTTTTGAGTTCCTGAGGTTGTTTCAAAAGAGATCCTGTGGAAATTGTTCCATAGGAACAACATTTATATTTAAATGTCTTTCACTTCCACCTGTATAATTAGAACTAATTTTGCTTTGTTGCTACTCTTTGTACCTGAATGGAATTTCTAAGTACAGGCAATGAAATGATAGCGCTAAATATGAAACATCAATTATTTATTACATTTGTTTTAATAAACACATTCTATCGCAATGAAGGAATGCATAACTGCCAGCCAGAGATCAGCTAGCAGCCTACGTATGCAGCCTATGTATGTTTTATTGCAGACAAAGCATCATGGGAAGGCGTGTGACATAAATTGCGGAGGGCATGAGTTTTCTGCTCTATGTTGCTGCTCTTGAGCCGGACTCACCTCATCCTGATCCACCATCTGCTGCTTCAGGTTCTCTGCCAGCTGACTGTGCTGGTTGATCTCGTCATCCTGTGGTGAAAGAGGGAAAGACAGAAGAAGGTCTGAATTGTGAAGCTTGCACTTCCTGATGCACTTTTCTAACAGTGTGTGAGAGGTATTTATCACCTTGTCATCTAGTTGCTGATACAGGTCATTGATCAGCACCTCATACTGGGTTTTCTCTGAATCAATAAGAGGCTCAGGGGGCGGAGCCGAAGTGTCAATTATGGGAGCGGCTTCAGAATTCTTTAATTCTTTACTGCTGTGCTGCTCATCAACAGGTACATTCTCACCTAAAGATAAAGAGGTAAAATACGTCAGTCCAAAACAACTGCAGCAGTAAAGATTTTGTTGTTTTATTTATTCATTTTTTGTATTCATTGTCATGTGGCTTTTTTTGTAGTATGGAGTTATTTCTGTATAATATAAAATAAAATAACAAAGGCATTGGTTTCTCCATTAATAAAAGCACCAAGGCTTTCAGGAAGAGTCCTGCAGACTTGATGATAAAGACAGAGATGAGAACGACTGATTGGATATAAAGGAAAGAACAGCTGCACACAGAGTCAAAGCTACAGTTATTATCTGGGCTTTATAGCGCTGAGATGGGTGAACCCAGTATCTATGTGTTTTATGTGCAGGAGAGGTGGAGGGAGCTGATAACACTGACAAAGAAATAAAAACCTATTCATGGGGATGCAGGAGAGAGAAAGTGATACATACTGACAGAATGACAAAAACATCAGGAAAAAAGAAAAGATTTGGACATGTCGGAGGCTGAGTGTATTCCTTATAATAAGGAAAGTTAATATATTTAGCCATATACGGTAGTGCTGACATACATACTGTAAGTACTTTGTAGCAAACATGCTTTCACTTAATGACAGGCCTGTTTGTTCAGAGTCATTATGTGTGTACCATTACACAATCTGTGTAATTAGTGCTAATTGGTATTTATCAATGTCAATTATTGTGGATTTCTGTCATCAGCACACGCATGGTTTATATGAAGGCCAATTTGTGTCAAGTTCCAATCAATATAACAAAATAATTACATAAACTATTCAATAAATTAATTTTCTCTTTGAACATCATTTTACTCAAAAACAGAAATTGACCCTGGCTTTAATAAGTCTTAGACAAACAGGGGAAGATGCAATAACTGGCTCCTTATCATGGAGTCCATTGTAGGACTTGAAACGCAAAAAATAAAAAAAAGCTTTTGTTAAGACAATTACATCAAAAATTGACTGGCCTCTGCAAAATTTGGCCCAGCAAACAAAATGATATGCATCATCTCAAACATTACAGTATTTTTAAAGCAACCCCTTAAAAATGTCAAGCATCAGTTCAATTAAATTTTCCTCAGTGATATATAAATATATATCTAAACAATAGTATATATAAAACGTATAACAAATATATAATACTATATGACAATAACACAACTATTAAACATGAAACAAAATAAAAATCAAATTCTAATCAGTTAAATATTTGTCAGTATGTAACAGCAAACAAAATGATGTTTTATTGTTTGTAGCTTTTTTTAACACCCATGTTTGTACTCCATCTTCTCTCTTTACCTTTCCGCCATCGTTTAAGCTCATTTTCTAGCCGCTGGATGATGATTTTCAGATTTCTGGTCTTCTCTTTCTCTTTCTCATATTTCTTCTTCCATTCCTCAGCTGTAAGCTCCATGTTCACAGAAACTGTGTTTTTGATGGTTTTGGCCCTGTGTGAATAAAGCAAGGTGGATTTGTATATGCACATTTTTGTGTCATTTTCGTTTTAGCTTCACTAACTATTCTTAATTTCAGTCTTTATATCGTGAAAGAGAAATCTTCTAGGGCATAAAATGGCTTCACCTCTGGCCGAACATGAGTGTGGATTTGATCTCAGCCTCATTATATACGGATGGAGAGCAGCAGATGACGATGGTTGTTCTGCAGTTCCCACCCAAAGAGTCCTGTAGGATCCTGGTCATTTTACTGTCTCTGTATGGCACATGGGTTTTCTGTAATGAGAAAGATAAGGCAAAACAATAAATAATGTATAAAGCAAATAATGCTTTGCACTGTGTGAGGCCTAGAGTATGAATACAAGATGAGTGGCATTTTAGTGAAAAGAGAAAAAGAAACCGTCTGGGCAGTTGAAATGGGTTGAGCACTTACAGTTCCTTCAGCCAGGGCTGAGATGACGTTCCCCAGAGCAGAGAGAGACTTGTTGATATTTTTAGCCTCGTCCAGCACAGATCCTTCTGCTCCAGTTTTACTGACCTGTGAAAGAGAAAGAGCCACAGAAAGGTCAAGAGAGGTAGAGAGAGTGGATATATTATATCATTCTCAAATCTATTTTGTAGTTTTATTATGACTATGTCAGGGATTTTTTTATTATAATTCCACATATATATGTATATATACTATATATATGAATACAAATATGATAAAAGAAATTTTATAATTTTGCATTGGTTTGTTATTTTTGTATTGCTTCTATAGAACAAATAGAGATGAAAATATTTGGGGCAAACCCAACAGAATAGATGTTTTTAAATATGAATAAAAGCATGCCTTTTCACTTCCTGCCAGATCCACCAGGTAGAGTTTTCCGCTCAGTTTCTTCTCTGTTTCCACATTCTCCTGCTTAATATTAATGAGGAAAATGCTGTGACTGCGGGAGCTGTGCTCATTCATGTCTGTAACACAATGTAACATCAGAGGACCATGGGTTAGGGTAAAAACTGTGTGACACAAGGTCAAGATAACAGCACTGTGTATTAGTTATGTTTGATTCAAGATGTGATGTGTTATATCAGGGAATAAGGAATAGTTACTCACTTGTAACAGCCACGTGACGATTGGATTTACCCTCATCGATCACATCCATGACATCCTCTGGACTGGACACAAAACGCTCTGTACAACCCTAGCAATGGAACAGCATCAAAAGACACAAGACATCAAGGAAGTGTTTGCTTCATGCCTGGTGACTAAAAACACTGTATTGTATTGTGTATTATCTTTCCTACCTTGACAAATGGCACCCTGCCCTCTATCTTCATGGACAGCAGGTGGTTTTGGAAACTTTAGAATCGGACAACAAAAATGTTATTTACACCCTGAAAAATCTATTAATATATATATTTTTAAAGAATCTTAATACTATGGAGAAGATTGCTTTTATCTCACCATCAAGCCAAATCTCGAATGTTTGTCCCAGGTAGATTTCAAATAACGGCGCGTGACCGGTGATAAGGGATGGCCATTAATAATAAAACAAAAAAAGTATTATAAAAAAATTATTTTAAAAAAGGCACATTAAAGACATAGCATAGGAATTATAATCTATCAGAAAATGACAGTAGAGGACTCTTAATTAAAAAAAATTAATTTATGTATAAAATAATTAACACGAATAATAAATAAACTAACAATATATTGATATTGTTATAAATATAAGAGTGTTGTAATAAAGAAATGCAATATTAAAAGTACATATTCCGAAAGATGCCATCCACTGAAAATAAGACACTGGAATAGATTTTCTGTTGCAAACAAGTGGTTATTGAATTTGTTGTTAGTAATAAGAATTTCTTCTATTGAAATGGTTTATAGGATTATAGGTTTGCTCTGCTTTCAGATGAATTTTTATTCCACTAGGAATGGTATTAATTACATTATTATACTCTTTCAATGAAGTCCTAATATCTGTAACATAATAGTGTTAGTATTAGTATAGTCCAATAACATATTAACATGACCTACAATTAAATATGCTGTATATTACTGTATGCATTCCACTAACATTTATTTTTGTAGACAGCTAAGCTTAATGATTTGTTAATATGCACATATTATTAAAATCAATATAAAATTGAATGAATTCACATTCACAAAATACACAAGCAGATTCAATGCTGAATGTGCTCACCTTGATATGGAACTCCAGGTTCTCATCCATAGAGTAGATGTGGTCAAAGATGTCCTGGGCGATGCGAGGGATGATGCCCTTCAGCTGTGAGTTATGGAGCTGCCCCTGTGTGCATGATGCAGAGGATATTTACAGCAGATATTTGATAATATGCCACTTTATTTCTAACAACTAATGACAGTTTATGTAAGTTTGTGATTCATTTTCAGAAACTAAATTTATTGACTTTATATTCAAAACACTTGCTGAAATCGAAGACTGTTTCCAGGGCAACGCCTGCAGTCAAGTGGCATTTTGCAGCTTGAAGCATTTCAGTCATTTCATGAAAGATGCTGAGAGATTCATCCATCTAGAGCATTTTGTGACTGAGCAAATAGTGGCATTTTCTCACCGTACATGTGATGAAAGGTTATTCTAGAAATGTGTGAACTTGATACCAATCGTGATATGATTAGAATAGTTTTTTTCCCCTTACCTCCATAGTGTGCGTCTTCCCTGATGAGGTTTGGCCATATGCAAAAACTGTCCCATTATAGCCACCCAGCACATCTGAAATGCAAGATTAATGGTTCACAACGTTTTTTTTCTTTTAAGGCCTGTATAATTTACCTTCCATGCAGCTACACGTAATGTATATACAACCTTTAACAATCTGTTTGGCACAGGTATCATATACTTGTTCTTGTGTTGTGTTTGGAGGAAAGACTCGGTCAAAGATATACGGTTTGCCCTAAAAAGACAAACACATTAGTCAAGATACAAGTAACGAACAGGTCTTAAAACATAAAATAGTTCAAGAGACATCTCTAATAGAAAATATCATTAATATTTTGTTTTAAGCTTTAAAACCCTACAATAAATTCATCTTTAATATCCACAATAATATATGTGTTTGTAAATGTGTGTTTCTGTGTTATATTTTCAATGATTTGGCCCAAAACAGATAAGTTTGATTTCATTATATATCATATTCATTTAAGAATTATTCAGTATTTTTTATCAAGAGGTCACACTCATAAAAGGCCCCAGCAGCTCTTTGTTTTGCTGATGCTGCACAGATTCTACTAACGGCTATTTATGAAGTTCCCCAGAGGATTTGAGGGGTCTACATTGTTGAAGAGAAAATAAGAGGACCTTGTGATGAATGCAGCCCAACCCCCAGCTGCCAGTCAATCTTATTGAGCCTCAACAAATCCCTGTCTTTTGTTTTGATTCACTGAGCCGCAGCCTGAACCTGCTGCTGAAATCTATAACTGTGATTACAAATGAAAAATTTCTCCAAAGGAAAAGAACCCGTGCAGAGTGTAAACTTGCTGCTAAGCTAGAAAAAGTTTTGGAAATTCAGTTTGATGATGCTACTGGCACAGAAATGACTTCTCCTCTCCGCTTCTCTCCTCTGTTTTTAATTGTTTCTCTGTCGTTCATTTTGTCAGAATATTTTTTGGATGTATTTATGTGTATTGCATATGTAAATGTATTATTTTTTATTTTATTTACATTGATTTAAGTTTTATTTTATTATTATTATATATGTTTTTATTTGTTTATGCATTTATTTACTGAATCTATTTATTTATTTATTTTACAGAATCTGTCATTTTTGTCTAATCCTTATGTTTAATCTTTAGTTTAGACAAAAACGTTTAAATAATTAATAAAAAATGTTAAGCTGGATAAATATTTGAGGATGCTTCTTAGTTTAACTGTATGTAGACAGCAAAATCAGCTAACTGAGATGTGAGATTTAGCATTAGCGTTTTGTTCACACATGCACACAAAGATCATGGGGAGCTCATGTACTGCTGACAGCAGTTTTTCCAGATCCTCTTTCACCCATATGCACACAAATACACTCTCCTATATGGAAAGAGAGAAAGAGAGAGAGTCCTGTGACCTACACGGATCCTGGTCCATCCTGTGCCTTATTTTAACATCCATAAATGAAACATATGGACCAGGTGGCGTAAAACAGACACTGTTTGCCCTGTTGATTATCAGTGTAAGTCATCACAGACACTAATACTGCTGTATCAGAGTTGACAGTGTTCACACAAAGCTGGTTGGGGTCATGCATCCCTGCCGAGACACAAATGAGAGCTGTTGCTCAAACCCAGACCGTCACCACGGAAACTACATCTCACCCGGAAAGAAAAGCACCGATTGGCTGATAGTCAGCACCTGTCTCCTGGCCAATACTGGAGGAGAATAACATGATGAAAACCATCTCTTCCTTCCATCTCTCTCATAATGGGGCAAACCTTTTATGTTAGAAGTCAAATAAATACAGCAGATTGAAATGAATTCTTGTAAAACAGAAAAAGAATAATTAATGGAAAGCCACTGTCAACAGGCAAACAAGTATTTTATATATAGTGTGTATATAGTCTGTAAACAGGCAAGGACATTTACATGTTTCACTCTACATTTTATCCATGTGCTGGAATCTGAACACAATCTTTTATAAACACAGACACTGGCTGTGTATAATAGTGCACGTGTTCAGGACAATGTATTCTTTTAGTCAATAATTTATGCATATTATCTGGGGACCATCAAGGCTTTTTCAAGAGTGCAGGATTTGACCACATTCAGTCAAAAATCTATATAGCTTACTTCCTGAACAAGTATACTTGAAAGGATAATGCATGTTTTTCTATCAATTTCAGATGGGTTTGTAGAATAAAAATAGTACATATACAGTATTTATATAAATTGTATAGAAACAAATGTGCATCATAAATAAATCTAATAATGCAGCAAATGTAAGGGTTGTTTGCAAGGTGGTGCAGAAGATAATGCCAAAACATTAAAGAGGACAAGAAATACAGCAACAAGAAGGGGGTTTAAACAAGCGACATGCATGCGACTGTGCATGTCAAACAACAATTGTCCCAATCCTCAGTGGACTGGCTTAAATATTCCACTAAATCAGCCTAACCGTTCCCTGCCAGTCCTGGCCCCTCAAACAGCACCTCTGTCACTACGGCAACGTAAATTACTCACAGGGGCCCTGGGCCTCTTTGTGGCCTTGCACATATAATAAGACGTTAGCACCCACATTAAACACTGCTGACTAGATAACCCTCATAAAGCAAAACATCAAACCCAGCCTGGTATAGACAAACTGCAAATGAATAGTCATTTCTCACTGTCACAGTCTGTCCTATATAAATCTCCCTGCAATTGTTTTTGTGGTGGATATTCATTTAAGGAGTTTATACTCAAACACAAACCATGCAATCTTTTTTTACTGCTGGTTGTTTATGCTAGACTATGAATTTATAAATAATTAAAAAAATGAATCATTTGAAAATAATGTCTATTTTTATACGTGTACCCTTTTTATAATCAAATAATTAAATCATGAATGAAATAATGAAATAATTATACTGTAAATAAACAATTTAACAAAGTTGTTGCTGAATATTTTGAGCAAAATTGTTGCCATGTTGGTACATTATTCAATTAAATAAAGACTGTAAATAAAGTAGGCTATAAAGAAAAAAACAACATATTTAAATAACAAATATTAATACTAGCATACCATCATTTATAAAACTATACAATTGTGCTATTTATAAATAAATACTCAAGTACTCTTCACATTTTCAGTCCATTTACATTTTCATCAATAATTCAGAGGCTGATTAAAAATTGTAAATTGAATTCCATTGTGACTCTGTGGAAGTTAATATTTGTTTCATACATAAAATACAAATAGATCACTAGAAAGATACTGTGGATAGATAGATATATAGATATGCTAGATTTTCATTTCTATTTATTTCCAGTTCGTCAGAGCTGTTGAGGGAGAAGGTGTGAAATTCCCCCTTCCCCCACAAATTAATTTGAGTTTATTGAGGGTTTAAAATCTATTGCATTAAAGCACCACACGGAAAGATTCACTACCAAAAAACAGTCTCTAATGAGATGCAGTTAGATAAACATTGACAGTAATAAATGTACATAAATTACCTAGATCTCCATTCAAAGTCACACTTGTATCCTAAAGCTAAATGTCTGGCATTAGGACCATCAGGCTGTGCAGAGCCTGCAGGGTAGCATTAAAGAGAATTTACATTAGAAGCAGAAGTCTAATACCTGCTACGCTCGCTTTTGTGTGCAGATTAGGCATGGAAATGTCGATTACCATCTCAATGGGTCAGATAATATGGGCTATTGTGTTTGCACAAGAGATTTCTGGAGGTTTACTGTAAAACATAAAAACCATCAGTATCTTACTGTGTCGACAGACAAGCTTATTTATAGCACGTCACACACCCACACAGTCACTCAGACTCTCATTCCAGATATCACATGCTCTTTAATTTGATCCCACTACTAAAATATAAATCATATTCTGTTATTAAAAGATAAATGAAGGCTCTGACCCATAATCAGCATGTATCTTCCAGACTGAGTAACCACAAATAATTCCAACCCTAAAAGTGCACACGGCCGACAATCATTCTACACTCTACATCTGCATTCAAAACAAAGCAGACGAATTTAACGTAGCTAGCTAGCTAACTAAATAAATCTGATGTAATTGAATTAAGGTTAAAGTGAAATGAATAAAATTACATGAAATACGTGACAGGTAACTTGCCTTTCTAAATTATTCTTTAAAAAGCCTGGCACAACTGGTGGTCATTAAGAAAATTATGATTTTAAAGTAAACAAAGAAATTATGGTGAGATGGAATACGGAGAACACTGAAATTCTCAAAGGTTAACATGTTGGACATTTGTCACAAAGAGTCTGAGAATATTTTTTTCAATTCTGCCCTCCAAACTAAAATTTCAAAAACCTAAAATATCATTGTTATATCTATTCAGTATGAACACAAAGTACATTCAGACAAGAGTCAACTAGGCCTATACAATAAAGGTAGCCTACATTTTAAAAGAGAAAAATGTGATCTCTGGACATTTTGAACAACCACATTTATGTGATGTGCGCAATTTATCAGTTACAACGTGTTGTTGTTGTACATTACCTTCCACATTTTTGTTTTGTGTTTCATACAGTTTTGCCGTTTAATTTTTGCTGAGAAGCCTATAATCGATTATTTCATGGTCGGTCTCATTGTGACAACACGTAGCAGGGTCATCGTGAGTCCTGCATCTTTTTTACTGCCACAAGGGAATGTTCAACAGCTCTATGTGCAGAGGTCGATAATGTATGCAATTAAAAAACAAAAAATACAAAATTGAAACAAACTCGCTTAAGCAAAAACAAAAGAAACCATGTTCAACATAGCACTGTTTGGAGCGATTCTCGCAAAAACAACAAAACACGCACAGCAAAATAAATACTCAAAGCGCAACACTCTTTCAAATGAAAGAGGATTTGTTTTTCAAATTAAATGTTGGGCTGTCTAAGAGGGAAAACTAAGAACTAAGACTTAATTCAGGATTAAACGTTATAATTTGAAAGAACCATACGAATATGATGCATCCAGACAGAAATGATCACATCAATGAGTCAAGTTAGACTAATAGACCTATATTTATCTGAAGTTACATCATATATAACATCCTGCTCAAAAAAAGGAAAATGCGCGCCTTGATAACATCTGTAGACATCTTACCGATATCACCACGGTGTCTTCTCCTTTGAATTTCGGTATGTATTTGTCACCTCTGGTGATTTCCGATTCGTTAAGTGGCCTGAATCGGCACATCACCTTCACACAACATTCAGCCGCATCCACCATCGTGTATGATTTTATCCAAGGAAACTTTCTCTCCGGTCAGCAGATCTGGTCGTCTACTCCGCAGTCTGCTGAGGAATGCATCAATCAAACAAACAATCAAAATGTCTCGTCGCTTGCCAGTCGTTCAGCCCGTACGGTCCACTCACACTGAAAGAAGCTCTGAAAACAACCTCAGATCAAATAAAGTCATGGACACCGTTTCAAATAGCACGTAACATATCACATAATCATTTAAAAGGAGTGTAATTTTGTTGTCGTTGGCGCTCGCTGTTAGGAGCTAAAGCCGAGTGCACCTCGAGCGCTTGAAGAGCATCAGCACTGGACAGCTCCACGGCACGCGCTCTGACTGACGGCGGCCGCTCCTTCCGCACGCGCTTCTGCTGTCCAACAGCGCCTCTCAGCAGAGCTGCCCATGACTGCAACAAATCACAAAGTTACTCAAGTAAATAAATCAACAGCACATTGGCGACGAAACTGACCCAGAAAAATGGTCCAGCATCTTGGTGGGGTGTGGTAAATGTATAAAAGAAGCAAGGGGGAAGTCCACTCAGTATAAGATTCTTCATAGATAGGCTATTACCACACTCCGGTAAGACTTTACTGGATGAAACTGATGAAAGACAATTTATGTTGGAAATGCCAGTCGGAAACAGGTACATTTTTACATTGTATTTGGGAATGTAGTCTTGTTAAACCATTCTGGTAACAAGTTATGGATGTCTTAGGTTGCTGGTATGGCTCCGAAATATCTTTAACCTCTAAATTGTGTCTATTGTGACAAGTCTCAAATACCTAATGTTTCAAAGCGTGTATTTTCTGTTACTATGGCAAATAGGATTATTTTGAGAATAATGGAAGACAGTCAAAGCCCCAGAATTGAAAGAGTGGGCCAGTGCAATGGTAGAAATGGCATCTTATGAATCCATGCTTAATCGAGTGCTGAATGGTGTTGAGGAGGGGTTGTCTCCCTGAGAAGAGTTCTGGACATTTATTACTGTAAGGTCTCAAAATGAATAGAAAACTCTTTTGTGTTCTGTCTTGTATTGTATTTTATTACATGATGAAAATGTGCCTGAAAAAATCTGTAACCTTGTGTAATTATGGTAATGTTGTATTTCTGTTACATATCAACCTTCCAAAAAAAGCAATACAACGTAAAAAAAATCAAAAATCAAAAAATCAACAGCACCTTTGCAAAATATCATTTATTTGACGTACACTTACATATGCGCCATCATGATGTCATCAAGATGCTTTACAAAACATAAACATAACTTTACATGTAAACAAAGCAAACAAGCTAGACTTTAAAAAACAGTGAAAACAATATACATCGACTAGTCTAAATAATGCATATGACATGAAAACTACATTTTCCAAACACACACTTCCGGCTGGAGTGATAAATCAAACCGCGGATGGATTTTTTGCATTCAGTGATGGTTTTTGAAATGGAAAAATCAACAGTTATATCGAAACGTATGTGAATGTATAATAAAAACACAAAATTTCGAATCAAATATTTAGTATATCAATTATAAACGAATTATTTTTTTAAATTGTTTTCTATTCAGTTGCTTTTCTCTCTCTATATATAGGGTATATACTATATGCGCACGCACACACACACGTTTAGATAATGTGCTGTTTAACTTTTTTTCCCCTTAAGGATTTGAATCAAAGCTATTGTTTACTACAACATCACCAGTGTATCCGCGGTGAACACTAGAGGTCGTGTGGTTCTGCGTGGTTCTTCAAGTCTTGTATTTTTTGTTATAGTGTCTAAACTAAAATGTTAAATCTAAAGTGTTACAGCCAACTGTAAAATTGTAAGGAGTTCCAGTAAGTACTGTAAAAGGCATAGCAAAGATTCAATTAGATGTGGATCATTACAGTGATTCTTTAGAATACTGCTGTGTAATTCTACCTATGAAGGCCTCTGGTCCAAGTGAAGGTCAATCAATGCAACTGAATCTCCCACAGAATGACTCCCAGGACAGCTTCTGCTCAACACAAGTGCAAAGAGGCTACAAGAGACACCTTATATGCTGACTGGGATATAAGGTTTGTGATGAAGGTGTAAAATATTGGCATAATAGAATAGGTATTTCAAACTCTTCCATTACTTTAGTATCTTATGCTCACTAAAATGTAAAAAAAGAAAAGGATAAAAAAGTGTCTGGCAAACACTATAAAAAAACTAAAGAATTACAATTATATAATTATAATATAATAGTTTATTATCATAACAACCAAATGCAAATGCTCGTGGACATTTCTGCACACTTCCCCTTTGAAACCAAAACAAAGGTCTCATGGTGAGTTCATTGTTTTCATGCCAAAGCTGGCGTCTCCTTGGCAACAGGCTGTAAACTCAAAGCTGCTTCAGGCAAATGCGCAATGAAGACAAAGGACTGACCCTTAAAAGACAAGGACGTAAACACATGAACTAATTTAACTTCATTTAAATCAAAACATTTCAGTCCAGAGAAGTAACAAACTGCTTACACAGGTGAGTCTTGCTTGTTTAAATTTAAGCAAAAGAAAAGACTTTTCATTTCCTTATTTAATAACTATTGTTTAACATCGACAATTTTTTCTTGGTAAGTTATTTGCTGACTTATGCATTATGAATAGTGATTATTGGTTTATAAGGGCTTGTTTTTCTTATGCAATAAATGCATGGTCATTTATTAATTTCTACTATCTACTAATATTACATTTATTAGTAAATTATACAGGAAGTTGCTTTAGGGAAAAATGTGCTAATCAATAACTCCAAAAGCAAACATTTACAATTTATTAAAGATATAAAAATATCTTTAAAAATACATAAAATGTCCTTGCACTTTAAACAGTACTGAGATTATGCATTGCCTTCATCATAAACACAACCACACGGGGGCAACAAAGCAGTTCTTGTGCATGCTGTGAATGGACGACATTCATTACAGTTAGTGCATCAGAACTGCAGCTAATTGTCTGTGTTTGTGCATCTGCCAGAACACTGGAGCATGAGTAAACATGAAAGAAGCAGATTTGTGGAGCAGCTGTTGAAGGACGAGCTTGAGGCTGTGGCTCTGGGACTGGAGCAGGGAGACTATGCTTGGGAAGAGATTGACCTGCCTCATGATTCACAGGGCTCCACTCCTCTTATCAGTGCCTGCAGGACGGGTCTTACTAGGGTATGAGACAAAAGGGAGATACGATCAAAACAAAGTGGAAACTATAGCTGACTTCTGTGTAGGAAAGCTAATGTAGTGTAATATGGGTTTAATGTATTCATTACAATAATGGGCATAATGTTTCACTTACTGTAGTAGCTACTTTCTACTGCTTCCTGTTTTCTTGATTGAAATGATGTATTATGCATTAAACAACAGTTAGTTTTAAGAGTAATAATATACAGTTCACTGGGGGCTTTGAATTGTTTGTTTTTCTCCGTTTGGGTGCGTCTGTACTACAGGGAATCTTTTGTAGTGAATCTTCCGTCGTTACACTGTTTAACCACTAGGTGGCGACAAGTGACTGTTTTGATGAGTGACTTGTCAGCATAATACTACGGTTCCAGGGTGTACCATTATCCAGAGAGAGAAAGAGAGGAGAACTTGTCTATAGAAGATTTAACTGCCCTTACTGCTAAGAAACATTCAGCATGTAGAAAAAGAAGATATAGCTAATTTGTAAATGCTTTGAACAATGTGAATGTGTGTAAATGAATTTTCACTTAGTCGGACATCATCCTTGCCAAGTTATCCACTCAGCTGATTCATTCAAAGAAATGAAACACTGTATGAAATCATTCCTCATTATATAGTGCACAATTTGAGGGACAGCCATTTGTAGTGGTGTCTCAAACAATAGTGGACACTATCAAGTGCACTCATTCAATTCCATAATCCGATGAGTGCCCCACCAAAGAAATTCACATGTCTGTAGCACTTCCGCTACACTCAGTGTCTGAATTTGGTCATTTTTTATTTAATAACTCATTCAGTGGACTATAATAGTGGAGTAATGTAGGGAATAGTGAATGAGGTTATAGGGGGCATTTTCTTAAATGTGCAATAGGTGATTGTCTTCAGAAACATTTTTTGTTATGCTGGTTGAAAGTCTCTTCACATCCCGATAGCAATCATTAAGTAAGTGGTCTAAATGTATTTATCTGTATTTATATATTCTGGGGAAGGTGTAGGGCCAAGAAATGTTCGTCCAATCAAAATGCTCGGTCCGAGCATTTTAATATGCTTTCCTACCTGCCTGTCAACGTATGTATTAGCATACCTCTGCGCACCCGGTTCGCGCAGACAGGATACGTCATCAGCGCGTTCACGCACGCTGTGCAGACAGAGCGAGAATGGCAGACAAACATCAGCAACCCGATCTTCTTTCCTGGTATTGTAGTACTTTTAAAGTTTTCTCACAGGTGAATGATGCATGATGTAGCCCAGCGTTTAATCATGAACTGTGTTCCGATCGATATGATCCCTACACGGTGTTCATTGCTCCCTCCTCACTGAACAGGGGAAAATCCGTTGAAGTTTACTTCACTTCGGAACATGGGCTGGAATTGGGAACCGCTGATGTAGCCTATTGTAGTTATGTTGTCTCAGTTATTTTGGTCTGTGAGCGTAAATGCGTTCAGGGGGCGTGGCTTTGGACGGCGATTGCAGGGAGGGTGGGACGTTCGCTTTCAGTGCTATCAGGCTAAAGTTAGCATTTTCCAAGATCTCCTACTGCACCTTTAAGTCATTGAATCATTTACTCAATTGATCAGTTAAACATGTCTGATTCATTCACAACTCAATAGCACTCGCTCAGAAGCTGCAACATCATTTTCTATCATTTTCTTTTTATTGTCTATAATGTAGATTACTCAGTATTAACTTGTCACACTTGAAATCGTACTGTCAGAA
The DNA here is from genome assembly GCA_018155175.1 of Sinocyclocheilus anophthalmus. NCBI lineage: Eukaryota > Metazoa > Chordata > Actinopteri > Cypriniformes > Cyprinidae > Sinocyclocheilus > Sinocyclocheilus anophthalmus. The sequence goes on along the minus strand of JADLZN010001827.1, from coordinate 181,050 downwards.
CTCTCACTTGTTTGTTTGCTTGCTTAAATATGATAAACCTTAAAGCCTATCATTTACCTGGTTCATTATCATTTTAATAATTCAGATACATTGCTTTGAACATATTTTGAACACAGGTTATGCATTTCCTTCTGAAAAGAGGAGCCGATGCTACACTGTGTAACAGTAGCAATCAGACAGCTCTTCATGTTAGTCAACCAGCACTCCAGGGGGAGCTGTTGACGGCTATGATCAGAGACGTACCCCATCAGAAGCAGCTCTCACTAGCAGCCTGGAGGGGAGACCTCTGCTGTCTACAGGACCTGATGGTGAGCAGCTCAGACTTCAACTTCCACTTGCCATTTGACTGTTAGTAATGCGATATCAACCTTAGGTTCACACAAAGCAGGCTAGACTCCATAGTGAGTTCTCTGATGGATCAGTATTAGCCACCTGTCATGTGAGAGTGAGATATTTTTACACTCACCTCAGGCAATGGCTGGAGTAATTACAACAAATAAAGCTTATGTTGTTTGTGTGTTACAGGCCCAGGCAGACTTGTTGGAGTTAAATAAACAGAACAGAGATGGACTGACCCCACTGATGCTGGCTGTAAGGGATGTGGATCTGTTTGAAGGATTTGAGACGCCATGGGAATATCAACCTGTGGAAGTGGTGAAGGAACTTATGTCTTTTCCAGTGTAAGGAAACAAATTTTCAACTTAATTTTGTCAATCCCTTCTTGAATTTGCAATGGAAATGCAAAATATAAACAACAAATAGAAATGCAATGTATTTGAAATATGTAGAATTGTGAACAGTAAAACGGAATTTAAGATGAATGGTGATTTGATCGACCTCTCTAAATAAAAACAGTCACGAATCCACCTGCTCTGATTTCCAGTGATATGAAGATCCTTGATGGAAGAGGTCATACTGCTCTGTGGTACGTCTCTCAGATCAAGACCACCAAGAAGGAAGAACTCTTCCATATAATGGATTCTTCAATGCAAACAGGTAAAACACTACATATTCCCTTTGTTTTGCAATGTGGAAGTTAGCTATTTTCTGTGAAAGTGCAGTAATAAGGTGGATAAATTATTTTATCTTCATAAATCATGGACTAGATCTACATTGTACGTAATCATTTAATATTTTATATGTAGTCCAATCAATGTTTTCATTGAAGTTATTTGTCAAGCATGTGAATGCAGTGGTACCAGCAATACCAGTTGTAACTGTTTAAACAGTTTTATAAGAAAAATCATTCATTTATTTGTAGTGCAATTCATTAGAAACCTGTTTATGTTCTCAGTGTGATGACTTATTTTAGTATTTGTATTGTATTTTGGAGAAACAATATTCACGTGTCTGGACGCATCTTATTGGCCAACGAGTCCTTCTGTGCTCCCCAGCTGCTCTCCTACACGTGGCTGTTGCACACCAGATTCAGATGGGATGAAGGTCAGGTGCTATATACAATGAATCTTGACAGTGTTTCTTGCAGAAATCCATTTGAACTGTGTGAACAAAAGCATACAAACATAATGACGGCATGAACGGTGTCAAATAATAAATAAGGCTCAGTGGGATTGTAAATGCAAAGCCAATTAAATGTAGTTTATTTACTCTGAAATGTTTTGATTAAGCCCTTCATGGCGTTTCATTTGGCTGCGTCTTGGTCACATGCATCACATCTGGCTAATGATGGTGTTATCTGATTGAATAGATGGCCTCCAGATGGCCAGTAGTCAACAGGTGAATTAGTCATGTGTGATTCTGTGAAAGGTTATTGTAAGCGACGGCCAACCTCACAGCTTTTGTTTCTTGCTGCATACCAGCTGTGACATTGATAATCTTTCCTTTACTGAACTTTATTTTTTTGCAGAAAGATTCAGCTGAGATTATCATGGCACAAAAGGATCATGCAGATATCCACCAAGGTCAGTCAACAACTAGACTTGTGCATTGTTAAACCTAGAAGACAGAATACAGTGTCAGAGGTACACCTGGAAGATCATTCCAGAATGACAGTGACTCTCTGTGTCCACCGGGCTTTCAAAAGCTGTGGCAACCGTCCACCACCCTCAAACAAACACACACACACACACACACACACACACACACACACAAAGAGTAGTCTCAGACCGTCCCTCAGAGAATCCATGACAATAGGAGGGGTGTGTCTGACTTTTTGGGCTTCTCTGTTTCAAATGAGTCAGACTACACAGAGTTATCCACAGAGAACCTCTGACACTCACAGATAAGGATTATGCAAGACTCACAGGAACTGTAAAACATTTGGTTTCACTTAAGCTTGGGCTAATTTAGAGAGGACTCACTTTGTGAAAGGTACATTTTGTATATATATTTCGTTTACAAGTTGTGTGTGTATATATGCACAGTTCAATGATTTGTGGTCTTTAAGATTTTTAAAATGTTTTTGAAAGACAATTTACAAATCAAAACAGCTGTTTCCTTTTTCATTTATTTTAAAATGTCATTTATTCCTGATGACAAAGTTTAATTTTAAGTAGTAAGTATAAGACAAAATTGAATTTTAAGTAATATATAGAGCTATATTCTCTTCATTTAATCTCATCATTCTCATTTCATCTTATCTCATTCTCCTTCAGTAATATAGGTGTTGTCAGTTTTTATATTAGCTCCGCAGCATAACCATGAGGAACAATTTACATGACTCTTTTTACCCAGAGTGTATTTGGCTGTGTGTCTGCAGATAACAGGATTTGCTTTGAGGGTTGGATGGAGCCAAAGATAGACATCAGACAAGATGGCAGAGATGAGAGGAAGCGAAGCAGGTTAGCCAGCTGACAGCATACACACCCATTCATCGCTTCTTCATCAAATTAAATTAGCAATCAGATAAACAAGAGAGCCAATCACAAGCCAACAAATCATACTTAAACACCACCAACAGCAGCTGTGTAAACATAAAATGCACAAACGGTCCTCACAAACAATTTGCCTGCATGAAACCTCATGTCCATTCAGTGGCTCTCATTTCTACACAAAGACTGTATAGAGGAGTACAGTTACAGGATCAAGCCATTGTCAGCATAAGACTACGGTTCCAGGGTGTACCATTATCCAGAGAGAGAAAGAGAGGGGAACTTGTCTAAGGAAGATTTAACTCTGCCCTTACTGTTAAGAAACATTCGGCATGTTTCAAAAGAAGATATAGCTAATTTGTAAATGCTTTGAACAATGTGAACATGCTAATGTAAATTTATTTTCACTTAGTCGGACATCATCCTTGCCTAGCCTATGGAACAACAGAAAAGACTGGGGCAAAATAAGGTCCTTGCATCCATCACTCAGTTTGACTTCTTCCTCAATACCTGTTCTTCCTGCTGCTCATGTCACTCAGCTCAGTAAGTCAGCACCAATGCTAATGGACCCTCTTCTTCATGCAAGTGTGCTGCTGCAAGCACGGACTAACATTCATAATAGTAAGTATAGACAGTTGTTTATTGGGAATGAATTTGCTTGCATTTAAAAAATGACACTGATAAATAGATACATACAGAAATATGCACATACATGCATTTCCTGTAATGTGGTTTGACAGATTTCAGTGAATAAGCAAACACAGTAAGCCAAAAATTTAACTGGATCCACTAGTTAAGGCTATTTCACATTGCACCGATAGATGCTAACAATGCCAACAGACACTGTCAGGTTTAGTCCAATCGATGTGTTACCCCTGTCGGCATCTGTTGTTATGGGTTCACCATTTGCTTTCTCTGACTGAACATGTTCAATCAGCAATTGTCAGGTCGCAGAATGCCCTAAGCTGTACTCAGGGGCGGACTTAGTGATTTGGGGGCCCCAACACAATAACTACGTGCTCTTTTAGGTCTAACCCTTATTTTGCTCACTCGCTCTCATAGTTTATTTATCCCTTCACAACCAGTAATTAGTCAACCTGATGCTGTTCTAAAGCCATATTAGGCTACCTTTTTTTGGATCACAAAAGAAGATTTTAAAAAAATGCTTGCACTTGTCCAATTAATAAATTGTAAACTTTTTCAATATTTTTACAAAGATGAAATTATCCCATGCAACTCATTCCATAGTCAAAGTGTTCTGAAGGCATACAGTAGGGTTAGCCGAGAAACAAAACGAAAATGTAATCTATTATTATGCAAAAAGTATTATGCGTTCAAGAAATTAACAGATATGTCTGTGATTGGCTATTGTTCAACGCTGCAAATAGGTTTCTGCAATATCAGATGGGGCCCCCTGATTACCCGGGGCCCTAAGGGGCCGCTTACCTCGCTTATTGGTTAAGTCCGCCCCTAGCTGTACTGTAATCTGATGTTTTTCGTCGCTGGTTCTGCATCTGCCGGTGCAGTGTGAACTAGCCTTTAGTAAAGCTGCATGCTATCCAGACTGGGTGTGCGAGGATGTACAAAAGTGTTTGTGGATTCACAGCCACAATCACTGTTGCATAAGAAGCAAGAAGGGAAGTAGTGCCAGTGTTGATCATTTTTGTTATTTAGAGTCTGTTATTAGGTTAGTCTGTGATCAAGGAAACATCTACTCGTATTGCCAGGAGCTTGCATTACAGTTAGAAAAAAACGGATGGATTAAAAGAGAGTGAAGAACTCACCATCTTAGTGAACATAATCCTGACAGAGCTACATTTACCCCAGAAACTTGCCTGTGGAGAGCTTCCACAGCTGTCTCCTCACCTGATCAGCTGTGTCTGAGAAGAATGAGTGCAGGAACTTAGGGTATTTTGTCATCAGAAGACCATGCATTAGAAGAGACCTTCACTAATACTTTGTAAAATCCATTAAGGAGAGGATTACAGGATGCTCAAGGGGTAGTTTTCAAACAAACTTATGTTGCCTACCTTGTGGTTGCTGTGTCACCAAAAGTGAGGACACATTTGCTTAGTTAAGGTAGCTGGAAGTAACTCTACTTTTAAGTTTTAGTGTCTGTGTGCAACTTTGATTGTAATGAATGAAAAGCATTGTTGAGAAGGTTGTCACATGAAAGTAAGGCATATTATAAAAGTTTTCAATTAACTACAGGACTTGGAGGTGTTCACACAGGGGATGACGAAAGCAGACAAAAGGTGAGGTATTTCTTTTTTATTTTTAAACGAATTTCAACAAATGCAAAAACTCATGCCTTTAATACCATTTTGAATGTTGTGCTGTGATTTCCAGACACTACCTACTCTATGTTCAAAGTCACCTAAACATCTTGCTCCGCTGGACAATATATACAGGAATGGCTCTGCACGTTCAAGTCTTGAGCACCCACTGCTCTTAAAACAAAGTAGCATCTTGCCCATCTCATCACAGTCCAGGAAAAGACTGGAAAGGATCTCCAGGCCGTCTTCCAGAAGATCCAGAGGCACCAGAGCAGGCAGTGAAGAGAGCAACTCCTGCAGCAGTAGTAGCCAAGAAGAGGATGAGACGGTGCCTCAAGATACACACAAGATTCATGTGGGCTTAGATAAGTCACTGAATCTGGAACTGGGGACCTATTTGGATTTTCAGGACTTTGTCAGTTCAGTAATACACAATACTAGAAAAGGTATAACTTCAGACAACAAGGAAGGCTATACATCTATCAAATCATTGACTGTCAGGGAAGTCGAGGATGAAATAAGATGCAAGTGTACTAAAACAACTGAAAACTCAGAGGAATTTCTGAGTAAGTCCCCAACCATGGACTGCTGCTCTGTCTCTGAAGAACCCCAAAGCATAATCAGACAAACACAACCTATAGACAGAGGAACCTGTTTTATTGCAGGTGAGAAGCACCTCGCCACTGTGGATACTGATGTAGTAGAACAAACTTCACATGAAAAGAACAAACCAGTTAAGATGATCAAAATAAATGACAGTAAAGGCAAAACATCTATTCAGACAAATCAGTCATTCAATGTTCTGGCACACAGAAAACAAAGTACTGTTAAAACCACAAGGAAGAGGATAAATTCACCAATTCACTCAAAGGTGCAACTCAGAGAAAGTAAACCCACCAGCCTAGTTATTGCAGGAGAGTCTAACAACAAATATTTGCCAAGAGCACCTTGTAAAAAAACTGCACATGAAGCACTAACAGCAAGGGGGGTCTCTGAACCTTTTCAACACATGAAGTTGAGTGATGACAAGAAAGTAAGCAGTAAGAGCCAAAACCAACTTCACAGAGATCTAAGAAGTGCAAAAGCATCCAAAAAGCCAGTAACAGGACCAGTACAGCGAACAAGGTCTGCTGTGGATTATGTCACTTACAACGACATGTTTCTGAAGATCAGTCAGGGAGATGAAGGTCCAGCAATCTACGAAATGTTTGCAACTCCGGTTTATGAAAATCTTAGAGTAGACAGTTCTGCAGAGAGAACCAGACAGGTCCATACAGCACTTCAAGTTAAAAGACAAACCAATGGAAAACTGAAGGGCCAAAAAACAGTGGAGGTTAACCGAAGGAAACAGACCGAGCGTGCCCAATGTGCCAGAGAAAGATCAGAAGGAGGGGGCAATGCAAGGCATCAGCTTCAAGCGGAGGGATAATTGCGATAATGTTACCAAAGGGATAAAGAAAACCCCTCCTTCTTCAGAGAATAAATGCTATGTCCTTGTAACTTCTGCTTGTGGAGCAGTCCAGCAAAATAAATCTGAAATGCACATCGAGGGAGATGGAAGGGAATTATCAAGCCCAGAGAGACAACGTACTTCCATACTATCAGTGATTGAGGAAGTACTTTCCAACACTGTATCCAAAACAAGTCTCATAAAGGAAATAATAAATCAAGAACAAACTCCAATTGATGCAGGTGCCAAAAGTGAACCTGAAATATCAAATGAAACCAAATTGCCATCGCAGCCTCTTATCAATACCTGGACAAGTGATGGAACAGTCTCACCTGTGTACCACAGCTTTCTAGATGAGGTTGGCGATGGACCTCTCACAGATGACCTGCTGAGGTTTTTGGCAGAGGAGTTGATCTCACTCGAGAGAAGAGATGTTGAAACACTCAAGACTGAAAAGGAAGATAGCACAGAGTTAAAAAATAATGTGCCTTCAAGATTTAGAATTTTTTTAAATGAGGTAACATTCTAACATATCTCACTTGTACATCAACCAACCCTGCTCCTAGAGAACTACTTTCCTGCAGAATTCAGACTACAACTCTGCTTCAACATACCTACCCAGGGCTCCAGACTGCGACTTAAACGGTCGCATTTGCTACCAAAAATAGCCTATTAATTTGCGAGTGAAGTTTTCGCTGAAGTCGCCAAGAAGACTATATATTTGCATGTAATGCCCTTTTTCCCTGATTGCTTTGCGATCACATCTTTGGTGATGTTCACGTATTAAACTGAGACGACGCGCATCAAAGTTTTAGTGGGAAAAAGAGTTTGAAACCGTGCTCATCTCTGCAGCACAGACGCACACCTGCTGCGAGAGAGATCGAAAATGACGGAGACGTTCGAAGTGAAAGTGCTCAAAAGCAGCGTCTATTTCGTGCACAACTTGAACAAATTACAACGGGTAGAGCTGTCAGCTGTGCCAGGGATTGGCAATAAGTTCGTTAAACAATTCCTGGGGATAATCATTACTATGGCATCTTCTTATCAAGATCGTAGTCTATATACTGTGTTCTGTTAATGCTTGAACTTAATATCATGAAGCGCACTTGCCGTCATAATCACGTAAAAGCTTTGTGCTTTGTTACTTTTTAATAAACAAAGTAATAAACGCTTTAAAGAGGAGTGCCAGCACATTAATAGTCGAATTCAAACAAATACGGTTTGGCGTATTCTCGTAGCGCTCAGTTCAAGCGGGCAAGTGAAACCCATTTACCTATAATACCATACTATTGAACAGTGGAATAATACCAAAAGGTAGACTACTTTTATATGAAGACGCAGATTACAGTACAACGACTGAAATGGGTAAGTACATGTTCAATCGCTCCTATGTCGGGTAGCAGGGACAGAACTGCGGAAACAGGTAAAACTAAACATTGCAACGTTATAACACATTTACCTCAGAATAACCATTCGGTATCCATAAGCTCATTAGTCAGCTAGAAAAATAATAAGAGGAGCATTTTGCTATATTTTTGCGCTATTGCATATTAATATTTTTACTTAACCTGGTGCGCTATCTATGATTCAACTCTTAGCAAGGGTAAAAGTGTGTCATTTTACTAATGAAGAAAAACAGACTGAATCTGATGTATGACATATGACAACATTTATAGGATGCGCATTTAGGAGGAGCCCAAACTACACTCAGTGGCCAAGTGATGCTTATGGTCCATGATATTTGTACAGATTCTGTGTAATGAACAATTCTTTGTGACTGTATATTTCAAGTTAGAAAAGACATTTAGTTCCCAGTTTAAGTGAACATCTACAAGATGGATTAAAATGCTGATAAAGTCAAGAAAAGATGAGACAAACACAACAGTATGATTCAAATGTAAAAACAATAAATAATAATAATAAAATAAATAAAACAAGTTCATTCTGTGGCACCTAAAAAATTAATTTGGCACCTACGTTTTTTTGCTTATAGGAGCCAATGGCTCCTTACTCAATTTTTTTGTCTGGGGCCCTGCTACCTGTAATTTACAAAGTTATAATGGTAAAAATAACCCTGAAAACCTTGATTAGCTGGTTTAGATGTGTTTGACTGGGTTGGAGCTGAAATCTGCAGGATGATAGCTCTCCAGGAGCAGAGTTGGATACCCCTGCGCTATTTTATGGGCCGTTACATTGAGTTTCTGTTGTCCATCAGGGTTCATTCTCAGGTGAACTGCATTACACGAATGGATCTTGCTCAGATGATGCCATCACATGGACAAAAGGAGAGGTTCTGGGTAAAGGAGCTTACGGAACAGTAAGCATTTAAATGCAATCATTTTAAAGCACCCTTCTTATCTTTAACGTAAACAATCATGATATGCAAAAAGTTCTCCAAGTATAATCAAACGTAAAACTTTCGTTGTTTCACATTTTATTTTATATTACTATTCATAGGTGTATTGTGGGCTAACCAGTCAAGGTCAGCTGATTGCAGTAAAACAAGTGGCACTAGATGCTTCCACTTCAGAGATGGCAGAAAAAGAGTATGAACGCCTGGAGAGAGAAGTGGATCTTCTTAAGACCCTTCATCACACTAACATTGTTGGTTTCTTGGGCACAGCTCTCTGTGAGAATACTGTAAGCATCTTCATGGAGTATGTTCCAGGGGGCTCAATCTCAAACATCTTGAGCCGGTTTGGACCCTTGCCAGAGAAGGTCTTTGTTCTATACACTCGACAAATTCTGGAAGGTGTTGCCTATCTTCACGCTAACAGGGTCATCCATAGAGATCTGAAGGGGAACAACATTATGCTTATGCCCAACGGAGTGGTCAAGCTAATTGACTTTGGTTGTGCTCGTCGTCTTGGCTGTCTTCAGACTTCAACTGGAAGTAAGAGTGACCTTCTGAAGTCTGTGCATGGTACCCCATACTGGATGGCACCAGAGGTGATAAGTGAGACAGGTCATGGACGAAAATCAGACATCTGGAGCATTGGCTGCACGGTGTATGAAATGGCCACTGGAAAGCCACCCCTTGCTCACATGAACAAGATGGCAGCCCTCTTTTACATTGGGGCTCAAAAGGGCTTAATGCCATCTCTGACTGATGACTTCTCTACACATGCAAAGAGCTTTGTCAAGGCTTGCCTAACCAGGTAATTGACTTTACTCAGAAATGAAATGTTTGCTATGGATATTTTGTGATAATTTTTTAATTCGTTGTATATTATTAGTCTAACACTGTGTCTACACCGGATGCGATAGTTGTCGTGTCGCGCCACAACAGCTAATGTCTGTCACTGGACGCAACAAAGCGACCATTAAAAATCATTTGAACTTGGTGTCAGTTAATCATAAATAGAACGAGGCATCAGTTTACTGTCGGGGATTTGTCGTGTTGCATCCAGTGCGGACAGCATCACTGATTATAATGGGTTCTGTGTTATTTTTTTGCGCCGCTCGGATCCGGTGCAAGTTCTCCGCACATTATCCTTTGTTATATAACAGTGGAACAATTTTCCTCTTTACAGAGATCCAAAGCAACGACCTTCAGCAGAGGAACTGTTAAGACATCCATTCATCTCTCATCACAGCCAAGCCTGCAATAGGCCAATGAACTGAAAACTTAATTCACCAAATCAAAAAGTGACTTTTAAAAACAATGATACAAAGCAAACTGACATTGTGAGGCAACATAATTTAACATGGCGAAAAATTTAATTTATAAAATAACACAGTGAAGATCTGGAAATAGTTATTTGACAGATGTGCCAATAAGTTCTTAACACAATAAATGATCACATAAAGACTGAGGTTAAGGTAGTGGAAACCATGGAATTTATTATTAAATCTAAATAAAATTGGTTAAAGACAAAAAAAAGTGTGCCAGGGTTTGCACTTGCCTTATCCAACTGCAATTCAGCGATCCAAAGTAAAATGATGATTTGTACAATGCTGGCCTCATTTACCAATATCTTCACACTAAAAAGAATCAACATCAAAACCATTCATCCATATTCAGAAATAATGTTACGGGCCTATGAAATCCCAGATCTCTTTGGGTCAGCACTGTGATAATGAACTCAATCACCTTTTACCCACATATGTTTCTGGTAATTTGTTAAAGAGTTGCACAAAATAGGCTATTGCTTCAAACCAAGAATTATATAAAATGCACTTCACAGCGAAGGTTATGTAAACTTCATAGAACTATACTTTTTGAGGCACAGCCTTTGGCATCCAGCTTAAGGTCATCTTGAAGATCAAAAAAGGTACAAATTGCATGGCCCTGACAACATGCCAGGTAATTGGCAGGGTGTGGATTGCCTGCTAGTTCACCCTCTCCTGATAGCAACATGGAACACCAGTTCTAGAGCACATCACTAGAAGGCTGTGCTAGAATTGCCAATATGATAGATTCTAACACAGAGTCACAAAATCCCCCACCCCCCAATATGATTATTATATACCTATATAGATTTACAAGCCATGCACTCCAAACTGAGAAGTATGGTACAGCTCTTATAAAACATACAGAATGTATGTAAATATTTCTTCACAATCAGTAAACAACTATCTCATCCCTTTCATTATTAACATGCAGCTCACATAGAAGGTATCAGATGAGGGAAAATGAAACAAAGAAACATTCAAGGAACTATGGAACTTAAATCTTGATTCTGCATTCCTACTACTAACTTTGTTTAACAAATGAGAGGAGCGTCAGTCATTTTAGAGGGTGCTTTCAGTCTTATAAATTTTCTTGTGGCAAAAAATGTAATCACAAAAAGTTTTTTTTACTATAATGGCCCTGACATTCATATACTGGCTCACGCATTCATATAGACTGCTCGTGAGGGAATACTGAGGAAAGCAGCAGTTATACAGAGACTGAACCGAACTGCCAGAAGATCGGGAAGCATTTTTATTTTCTTTCTCTTACTCTTCACATTCCTGTTTTTTTCCTCTTCCTAATAATGAAATCTATGCTTGATTAAATTTTATATTTTATCCTCTTTCCTATCAGTTCAAGAGTCCATTCCTTGGGCACTTAACAGCGACTCAAGCGTGTCAAAAGTATCTTTGTAGTCTTTGTGTTGGCCATTAGCTAGGCCGGCACCCTCAGGGCCATGGCTCTCCACTGGTTTCCTGTCCAGTTTCACTAGGGTGCTGAGATGTCCGTAGCCCACCTGGTATGTGACAGGGGGAGGGGGAAGGGAAGGTTAAGAACAGAGCTGTGAGATGACACACACTGCTGAACAGAGGAACAATGAGAGGAACTACCTGCACCGCCTTTGGAGCTTTTGTTCTTTTTGGAGTGGTGATTGTGGCTGGCTTCGGGGTTCACCCTCTTGCGTGAGGAACTGGAAGCTGAGCTTGTGCCATCGCCACCGGAACCTACTGGGCTCCGAAGGGCCGAGCCAGATGCGGGTGCCTCAAGGCTGCTCCTGCCATTGCCGCTATGCGTGTGCGTGTGTGAGTGGCCGTGTTTGTTATGGTGACGATGTGCTGAATGGTCTCTGTGTTTCTCCTTGCTCACAAGCGGGCTGGAATGTTTGCTCTTTGCAGCAGCCTCGTCTGAGGAGCTGTGCCGCTCAGAGGAGACCTTTATTTTCATTTTTAGCTCCTCCTTACTTGATCCCCCCTTCTCGCTCTGGGAGGGGACTGGAAGACGCAGTTTTAAAGAGCTCCCTTTCTCGCGTTTGTCCTGCCCAGGTATGGGCAGCTTCATCTTCAGGGGTGAGGCAGTGGTGGCTCCTGCTCCCTGCTGCACGTGAGACAGTTGGGGCAGGTGCTTGTGGTGATCTGTCTGAGCACCACAGACCTCCGTCTCCACGTTCTGCTGCTCTTGCCTGCGTTTCTGCACAGCCAGCTCAGCAGCGTGTTTCTCCCTGTACTTGTCCAGAGACATTTTTTGTGTGGGTGCTGCAGGTGGAGGACAGGCCGTGGCCTGGTGCTTTGCCCCACCGCTGGCCTTGTGTTCGTGTTTGGCAGGGTTATACTCTGCGCTTTTGTCAGGCCGGTGTGGATGCATAGAACTGTGTGGGGGAAGCTGTTTGACAGAATACTGGTCTGAGTGCACCTGGTCCTGAGGCCAGTCACTGGGGGCGGTGTAAGTGTATGAGGTTCCCTGCATGTTGGCAATGGAATCAAGAGAAAGACTGCTGCTTGAGTTGCTTGGCAGGGTCACTGGGAAAGATGTTGAGGCTTTGGAGAATGCTGTATTTGTAGAAACCCCGGGAAGGGCATCCATCAAGGACATGTCCTGGGTTAATGAAGGTCCCGCTAAAGAGCTGCTGTCTGAGGCCTGACCATCTGATTTGGGCTTCTTAGCAGCTTGTGTAGCCTAGAAATAAATACAACAACAACTATGCGTTATCCAAATTAACCAATTTAAAGACACCAAATGCATGACTTATCTATTCTAATCACTTACCCTCCAGTTACGAATCCTCTTCAACCTGCTGGGTGTCTTCTCTAATATTTGCAGAAACTCATGGGTCAGTTCTACAACAAAATTTCAATGAATATAAATCATGGGTGACAGCAAATAGTGCAAAATGAGCCTTACATTGTAATTTACGGGAATGTCCATTTACCATCAAGAAGTTCAAGTGTAACTGAGCTGTCCACATACTCCCACCAGTGCTTTCCATCGGTGGAAACAGGGATCTCCCAGTTGGACCACTTGCAGGCCAGGTGAATGCAGACGCAGGCAATGACTGTGGGCTTGTACTGCAAGCAGAAGGTGGTGAGGTGCAGACTGCAAGAGCAGCACGTTATGGAGGAAGAAAAAAGACAACAAAGAAAGAGCACAAAACAATCAGTCACTTAGCAGATAGAAGGCAGTAGGGATGTAACGATGAACTGCGAGCCGGTTGAAAATAGATTCAAATATGTGATGATTCAAATCAGTTGAAACGCCAAACAAATCGCGATACAACTGGAGTAGGAGTTTACATGAATGTATCTCTGAGGGGAACTTACCATCTTTAGAAAAGTTTACGTGGTATTTTCTTTTCATCTTGCCTCTGAACAATGCATATTAAAGTAGTGTTCATAAGCGCAGTAGTGATGGGTCGTTCTTGAACGATTCGTTAATTTTGAACAAATCTTTAATGTGACTCGGGTAGAACGAGTCATCTCTGGGAGTGATTCTGTTCATGTCGCCGAAGGTTTTCAGAGTAGTTTGTTTCATCACGTGACAGCCCAGTAAGCTTAAACATGCCCGTTTGAGCCGGAAAGAGAATTGATAGTCATCTCTCGAGTCTTCGGGTTTGAGTCGTTTGTTCATCACGTGACAGCCCCTTAAGTTTAACCAATGCAGTCTGAGCCATAAAGTGAATTGATTAGTTCATCTCTCGAGTCGTCGGGTTTGAGTCGTTCATTCATCACATGACAGCCCCATAATTTTAACCTATGCAGTCTGAGCCGGAAAGAGAATTGATTAGTTCATCTCTCGAGTCTTCTGGTTTGAGTCATTCATTCATCACGTGATAGACCCATAAGTTTAACCTATGCAGAGCCGGAAAGAGACTTAATAATAATAACCAACTCTTTATAACCTGTTACAACATTCTGTGTTATGGAAAATAACCATCATGGAAATTCATAAACTGTAAGAAAAATTAAAATGCACAATTTGAGACCAGAAACGCATCAGTAAACTGTAGAGTAAAAATAATTAGAATTACTACTATTACTACTATAAGAATAAAATACAAACTACTGCACCGTTTGTAAACCAATGCTGTCCACGTCATGTGCACAAAAGAACGAATGATTCGAAAGAATCGCAGAGATTAATAAGGCAATTCTTTTCGGCTCAGATGATTGGCTAAGTTTATGAGGCTGTTCCACGTGATGAAACAGAACGACTCAAACCCGAAAATTGAGAGCGAGCTACTAAGTCTCTTTTCGGCTCAGACGGCATTGAGTTAAGTTGAAATGGGCTGGCTGAAGACCCAGAGTAAACAACGAATTAATCTTTCTGTTTCAAATAGGTTACCATTATAGTTTTGTATGGTTAGGTCAGTAGGGCTGCTACGAATATAGCGCAACTATCGCAAGTGCGTGCGATATCTGAATCATTTTAATGATAGGCTACTTAAATCAAAACGTTGCAGAAGGTCAAAGTTTTAGTTCGAGGCATATAGCAGAGAATTGCGTTAAGAAGAGTTACGTGCAATAAGTTGCAGAAAACAACTCTCTGCCATCCCGTCTTGCTGTCTGACTCACACCTGAAGCACGCGCACAAGCCACATCTCGCACAGAGCGTTATTTTTCAGTAGGATGTCGGCTTATCGGATGTCCAAAGTCTCGATATATCGATACTGAGCCCGAGAAAACAAAAAATATCGATACAAGGTGCAGATGTTTATTTTACCCAGTGTCTTTATTTAACAAAAGAGTTAATAATAATACATAATGCGTTACTAATCTGCACATGAATTGAGACGATAATAAACTTGTGTAGGCAGTAATGTGTAGACATAGTAACTACGCTTGCCTGCTCATCTGAACACTTACGAAATAGTGCAAAGACAGAACCAACTAATCACAGAGAGGGGTCATCATCTGGCCGAACAGATGCATTCAAACAGGGGCGGCGTTTCCCAAATGTATCATGAAGAAAGCATTAAAGCTTTTTGGCATTGGCAGCTTTTGAACCAAAGCTTATCAGTGGCCAGCAAAAAAAAACAAACAAATGTTTTTACGTTGTGAGTGCACATAAACAAATTTGAACTTGGAGCCCCTACTTAGTTGTGTGCAATACCAACTATTTAAAACTGAACATTGAACCAACCCGATATATAGTATCATGTTCTATTCTCGGAATGTTTACCTATAGCTGAACAATGATATTGCCAGCAGTGGTCAGCGCATAACACAAGGTTGCACGTTGGATGCACATTATGCATACTAGGCTTCTTACTGCGCTCAGTACCTAAGGCAGTTCAAATATATGCAGCTAGAATCAAAGTTCAATGTTACAAATAACGGTTTGTGAATTTACTATGTGTAATACTGATCGCAATAATATAAAAATGTGCTGACTATTTACAAAAAAGTAACAATTTGAATTATGTTTGATGGGTTGTATTTTTTTTGTATTTGATCTAGTATCTCATCAAGGTGTAGAAGTTTTTTGTTTAATGCATAATGTCCCCTAGGAAGTGATCATTCTAACTGTTGTTTAAATAGCTGGGCTAAGTAAATGTAACATATTTTTAAGTTTTTTAACGCTGTCAGACCCCAATTATGTTATTACACTAAGTGTTCCAAATTTCATCCCAGACCGCGTGACAATCGTGAAGATGAACCTACATAATAAAAGGACCTGTGTCTAAATCACTTTTTCGCCAAATAAAAAACAAAAACAAAAAATTTTTTGTTGATGATTGTAAAGAGGTTATATGACCACATGCATTTGGATATTTTCTGGCTAGGGAAAATCCAATTTGGAGATACTAAACGGGTTTTGTAATAGGGTTTAAACAAAAGTTACGTGTTCTTCAGTACCCCTTTTACTCTAGTAATTTACTAAATTTCATAATTTAAGTTAGGCAAAAGTATCCCTGCCAGAATCGATATCGCGATACTGATGGAAAAATATATCCGGATCGTACGAAAATAAAATAGGGTACTCGCCATCAGCCTACTCTTCAGTTCTGCCGCACACAGCGCAAAGCGTGTTTCAGACGGCAACGACTTCGGTCTTCGCTATACTCCATCATTGTTTGAACAGAGCCTACACAAGAATTATGTCAATAGTCCCGTCTTCGACGATAATCTCGTAAAGCGCAGCTTGGTTATGCTTTGAAATGCAATCTTAGATGAGGCCTGTAGCGACTATTGGGATCCGTGCAGTCGCGATTTTACGGCCGCCGCCTATAAATACGGTGCTGTCTGAAGTATGTCACCTAAGGCTGTTATAAACAACACAACAGCTATAACAAAGTAATCTCCCTTTACTTCAGACAGTGCAACCACTATGCAGTGTTATTTTCCACCTAATATTTACCTTTCTGATTGAATACTACCGTTTTATTTTAGCATGCTTGAACTTGGGGCATTTTTTTTTTTTACTGACTGTTCACTTGCCTTTTATCATGTTTGAACTTTCTCAGACTATGTTTTTTTGCTGTGGTATATGAAGAAGTACTTGAAGTGTGCATTGAAAGTTACAATGATATAAAATTAGTGATGTTAAAATGACATTTTCTGATTAGTGACATTACTTTTTATGTAATGCTAAAACACAGCTGGTCACTTTCAGAAGTTATAGTGACTCTTTGTTTTCCAAGAAAGAATGTGAAACAAAATGGTTATATAATTTTTATTTCCCTTTACTAGACATTGCATATTGATTTCCCCCCTTCCGCAATATGGCTAATCGCATCGAATATCAGTTTTTTTTTGACCTGACGGGCTCGCCTTATCACTTTTTACCTAAACGTAGGCACAACCCTAGTTGTAGTGGTGACAACATTTGCGCAAGGGGTGACGTGTTAGGGAAGTACACGTCCACTGTGATATATAAATGACGATACTGAACGAAGACTCCAAAAAAGATGCTGAACGAGCCCAAGGTCCAATTGTATAAGTTACATCAACACGGCCCTGTTGTGCTGTTGTTTCAGCCCTCGGTTTTTTTTCCCCGTAACCCAGGAATAGTATCACTTGTTGTTCATCCGGGCCTCCTGCTTCAGATGCGTGCATCTGCGTCTCTTCAGCTCGTCCCTGCCGTTCGTTCCGATAGTTTTACCCTGTAGCTAGTTACAAAATACAGGGACGACCATTCTGTTTTTGCCTCAAATTTCGAAATTCACCGAGAGCCCCATTTAGAGTACAACCTATCTAACGCCTGCATTCGTTTGTTGGGCGTTTTGTGACTTAAAAAAAAGTGGTGCTCTAATTTACATGGAGACGAGCCAGACAAAGCCTAGTTTTTCTATTTGAATTATTAAGCTGTCTCTGGCTGTTAACACGTTCTGATTGGGCGCCCTGTTTCTCTTTTGCGGGTGGTTTCTAAACTCCCTTCCACTCCGTGCTTCGTATATTGACACATTGTCATCAGTATATCCGCCTTTTTAACGCGCACTCTGCCAACATAGGTTCCAGTGTCTTTAATTAATTTGTTTCAAAAAGTCCGAGAAAAGACGAATTGTGGAAATCAAAATCGGTGATGAATCCTGAGTCGCCCGTGACCCAATCTACACCTCACTAGAGGCACACCGTGCTTCACCACATCTACAGACATAGACGCACCATATTCCACTTATCGGAAAGCCATTTTGAATGCACCACGCTAAGATATCCCCCGTTTGGCAGGCCCGAACAACATACTTCAAAAATTTACCTGCACAGTTCAGAAACTACTTGATTTAGCGCCATGCAATTTATTAACATTTTACAATTTAGACATTACAAAAAAAAGTCATGTTTTGTGCTCAGTAGTTTACAATGGGTACAAACTGAAGGGCAAAAGCCAACAAGAGAAGGGAAGCACAGATCGAGATTTTCTTTTAAACTTAAAAAGCAGGATTACTAAAGTTATCCATGTAAAGATACACAGATTGGCATAAGAGGCAATGGTCTATAAGGCCTAATGTCGGAGTGCAATCAGCCAATTCTGATCAGCAGCTGATCAATTGTATTATCCCTATATTTTAAATTTAGAATAGCAGTGGAAAGTAAAAAAGATTCTATAAAAAGTTTTACTTTGTGGAATTCAATCTGTGCAAGCAAAAAACAATAGGTTTGTTACTCATAATCAAGGATAAATTTGATACTGACATATTACTGTACATTCAATAACAGGCATAAAAGCCTTCAGTCAACAGAATCATAGGGAACAATAAAGCAAACAAGCATATGGTTACCATCCATATTTACCACATAAGAATTGCAACCCCACATAATAAAAACAAAGCAGGGCTGACTGTTTGGCCTCATCAAGTGCTTATTCTTTAATCTCTGTAAACTTGTCTACATCTCTAAAAAAAACAATGTTAGTATTTTAAAGTATGTGGAAGGTAGTTACTTGTTCTGCTAGGGGAAAAAAGGAAATGCATCTGAACTTCATCAATAGTCCCTGAAGAAAAATGCTAACAATCTTTTAACAATCTTACATTGAACATAGTAGTGTTGTACTGACATTTGAGACAAATAACAATAAAATGAAGCCTCAGTCAAAGCTGGATGGTAACCCTGTGCTACAGAACAGAATCAATGTTTGGACATGGGGTAAGAGGAGCCTTTAAATCCTAATGCAACAAAGACAAATGATATCTGCAACATTCATTAACTGCATTAGCTATAGGTGATCAAGATCTAAAAAAAACCAGCCTCTACTTAAATTTAAAAGAATAATAAAAATAAATAAATGCAAGGATAAACACACAAGGGAACAAAAATTATGAGGTCCATCCAGCATCGGACACATTGGCCATACAAGACTGGGGTTAATTTATCAGTTAAGTTCCATTAATTGTGTATCAAAACCTATACAGCCCACATCCTTTGGGTAACATGCTCTTGTTTGAGGGCAAAACAAATGCCAAAAAAAACCCTGATGGCCATTTATATGCAGACTATGTGTTGAGCATATGCCGCTCTAGTCCCATGTTCAGACATCGTATACAATGCTGCAGTATCCCTATGCAAACAAGGGGGCAAACACTAATGGCAGCTAACCTGATTTAAAAATAATGAAGACAATAACTACACAATGAGGGACAAACACAAAAAACAATCTTCTATTTGATTAAATTACAATGACGACTACACCCTTTAAGGACCTTTTGTTACACACCTGATACCAACAATTTTTAAAGATTATAATGGGTATAAAAATACATAGCCAATCAATTAAAATAGAAAACCAAACAGGTCCTTAATGGGTTGAATTGCATTAAAACAGGTATATCACAACGGCAGCACAACAGATGTCTGTATCTCAAAATCAATTCAGGCATTGAATGACAAAAATAAATTAAAATAAATAAAAAATGTACTTCTAAATAGTCTGAATACGAAAGACCAAAACAAAGGTTCAATTATCACTTTGAGAATAACAAAATCATAGGAAAAAACAAAGGGGTCTGGGTACTTACCGTGAGGACTTCTATGTAATGTTTACATCTGTGTAATCTTTAGCTGCTATTCAGGCTACCAAAGTGTCTTTTTTAGACAAATGCACTTCTGTAACCCAAGCAAACGTGAGGTTCAAGAGCACCACTACACTTCACATTGTGCATTCAACCCCTCTGTGCCAACAATGATCCCCCGTACAATACACCGCACTGCAACCGGGGCCGGTGCCACCAAACCCCCTCCCCACCCTGCTCTGAGGGCATGTTTGAGAGGGGGGGCGTCCCAGTAGCCACCGGTGCAAGGAGGGTGTTGGACACTGGTAGGGTAACCTGCAGTAAAGGAAGCTATAGTGTGCAGTCACAGTGCAACAAATGAGGTTCTGGATAACAACCTGTTGGTAGCCATGAAATAGGAAGTCTGTGCCAGATCCTTGCTTGCTGTGAAAGTAAACAGAGAGGGAGAGAGAATGGCAAAAGAATGAGAGCGAGTCAAACTATACACGCGAGTAAGAATGAGACCCATTTAACCTCAATACAGTGAGGTTTACCTCTCCATGAACTGCATGCTTACTCATAGTTCAAAAGCCAATAGTTTGATTCAAAGATTAAGTAAGCACTGTTTTATATCTAAAGTTGATTGCAGAGAGCATATGAAAGAAAGTCTATACCTCGCACTAGCTGGGAACATTTCACTACATCAGTGTGTGGATGTTCAATTGTTATTTCAAAGCCTGCAATATAAAGCACATGAATTTCATTCAAAGCTGAATCACACTGCTATCAACACCTGTGGATCATGAAAGATAATCATGCATTAGTTAGACCAAAGCTTTTAAAACAATGTGGAATTGTTGAGATGATACCCATGTATCATGCTGCAAAATAACACCCCAGATTAACTGAAAATCTACTTGGTTTCTTTGCAACGACATTCAAAATCGTCATTCTGGAGAATTTAGTCATGATGATACAACTTTTTTCAGGCAAATACTCTGAGTGGAAATGTTTTTGTTATTTTTTGTTTTTTTCCCAAAAGTGACCCACTGTCAGCAAGTCTTCTATGTCCACTCTAATATTCAGTTGAAAGAAACATCCTTCCATAGACTTACCTAAAGTCTGCAGCACTATGGTTTCAAGTATCACCAGCTCTTGAGCTTGCTGGAGGTATGCCTGAAGTTCAATAGACAATCATTACATGAGGCTTGTAATGTGTCTTTCTGTATCTTCAACCCATTAACTGAATTACAGGCAACATTAATTGTTTGCCACACAATTTTTTTCTATTTGTCTTTTTCATGCTGGATGTCTAATGTCAGTGTCTCACTAGTCCATTTTCACTTGTAAGCCTCATTTATGTTCTTGATTGAGAATCGAAGGGAGTCATGGGTTCTGTGAGATTCACATGAACGGGAAAGAAATAACAGAGGCATTTGTTTAATCTGTCTCCCCTCTGTCATTCTTAAAGAAATAGTTTGCTCAATAATTATTTACTCAACCGCATGTTGTTCCAAAGCCTTAAGAGATTAGTTTATCTTGAATATAAAATATATAAAATAAATTTAGATATTTCTGGATTTCTGGAAATGGATCTCTGTCTCTCCATTGAAAGTTCATTCATTCAAAACTTTCAAATATGGTCAGTGGAACTTGCATGACACACATGATCAAACCTCATTGGTGTCAAGCAAGCATGTTTGAGCTTCCTTTAAAGGGCTGGTTCAGTGGAATTTTTCTAGGCTTGAGTGTGTTTGATTGATTGGGGTGCCCCAGTCTAAACATTGTTAATTGCTTCGTTTGTTAAAAAACGCATTATTTTTCACATAATTTACCTTTATTCCACACGCTCTATTCCTTCTCTGAGAAACACCCAGATCATTTCCTTCTTTTATGAAGCACATCCCTCAGAAATAGGCGATGGGCTCTAACTGATTAGCTGGCCCAGTGTGTTGTGATTCGCTAACCGTCTCTGGTGCCAATCTAAAGTACGCTGACATCAGCGGAATGTGCTCCGGTTGTATTGTAAACAAATGCCTTTGTCTATATTGCTTATCAGTTTGAGCCCGGTTGAGATGCAGAGGATATTATTGAAGAGCATCGTGCAGAACCTGTGCAAGCACGGCTTTTAAGGGTAGTCATGTTTTTCTTGTGCTGTTCATACTTGTAGAGATGCTGTTATTTGTAATGCTACTGCTAATTGAGCTTTTAAGATACAGTTTTTATTCCTGATTAAAGCTTTAATGCAGTACGGCAACTGCACGGTGTCCATGTTCGAAAGCTTAGTCATAAGCTATGTGAACACGATAAGTGTATAATTGAACAGTTTCATGCTGAAGCGTGAGCTGAATGAGAGGAGAGAGCGGATGCAGAGCAGCAGCAGGGGACGCGAGGAACAGCATGCGAACAGCTGCTTTTAAAACATTGATTTTGACTCTTGGAATCCAATTAGAAGCGTTGAAGACAGAATCGCGATTCATATATGAATAGATTTTTACACACACCTCTAGTTTTCTATTCCTCTTCTCTAAAGCTGCCCACTTTGCTGCCTTTTCCCGAGGGCGGGGTTTATCTGGGTTTGTGACGTCACGAACCCGGGAAGTAACTCGTTGTAGTCACTACCAGCCGTTTTTTTGTAGGCATTAAACTGCCAGAATTTAAAAGACGATATCTCCATTTGCAATGAACTTTCAGCTTCGTAACTTTGCAGATATTGTTTATGCTCAAACAGCAACATTACACACTAACGGTAAAAAAAGTGAAATCGAAATGAACCACCCCTTTAACGATGTTCAATAAGCTTTAAGTGATTAACGTTCGTATGTGCACAATAGTCGAAATTAAATTTATTCATATTTGTGTAATCATGTCAAGAGTCTTGGATTAAATAATTTGATTCATATGGATTTGTTTATGATCTCTATCAACTTTTTGAAGTGTCAAAGTTTTGGGTGAATACTTGAAATAGAGGCAAAAAAAATCTGTCATGTTTCATAAAAAATATCTTCATTTGTGTGAAAACTGTACAAAAATCTTATGGGTTTGGAACAAGAGGGTGAGTTTTTTGGGGTGAACTAAACTTTTAATCAGTGTATGTGACAGACGTGTGACAAAAGAGGACAAGATTTTTAAAAACAGTTGAAACCCTAATCAAAGTCAGGTTGTTTGGAGTTGACTAGTGAGACGACTGATTCTGTAATGACAGAATCTATGGATGCAAGTGTAGCAGAAATTATCCAGTGTGATGAAAAGTTTGAGGAAATTGAAGAAGAAAATAAAAAAACAACAATAATACTTAGGACTTACATTACTCTTTGTATCCAGTGGAGGCTCCTGGGGGTTTAAACACGCATGCGCAACTTTAATGACATGTTCGAGTTTCCGTGGTTGCTCTTCAACTTTTGCAGCCAGAAATAATGTCGTTGGGGAGATGGTCTGGAGGGGAAAGAAAAAATGTCACTGTCATGCCAAAAGATGCAAGCCTACTTTAAAAAGTTATTTCACTCAAAATGAAAATTCTGTCATCATTTACTCTTATGTTGTTCCAAACCCATAAGACTTTCATTCATCTTTAAAACACAAATGAAGTTACTTTTTATGTAAACTGAAAGATTTCTTAAAGTTCATGAAAAGATTATAAAAACTAGCCTATATGATTTGTGCAGTTTAGTCTTCTGAAGAGACACAATCGCTTTAAATGAACGATTTCATTTAGGCTTTTATTCATATAGAACCAATTAATTTTGTTCTCAGGTTCATTGCTGTGGTTAACAGAGTTCTATACTGTATCTATTTCACTTTCACTTTGGAAACCGCATTAACAGTTGCACTGAAAGACCATTCTTACACTCCAGCGGAAGCACAGGCTCATGAATATTCATATGGCTGAAAAGGGTATATGTAATAGATGCAGGCAGTATGGATGGAAACACTTACATTTCTGTGGAATTTGGTGAAAGAGTGGTACATATAAAATCTGTGCAAGTAAACAATGGCAGTATTTATTGTGAGTTGAGAACTGATGTTTAGAGTTAAGGAAAACGTAGGGTTACGTAACTTCAGCCATTTACTGACTGAACGTATTACGTATGCGTACACGTACGTATTACGAATTATTTACGTATTCGCGTTTCGTACTGATACAAGTTGCCAGAAATACCAATACTAATATTTTAAACAAACGTCAAAATATGTACATAAATCATACCTTGACAGGGTTTAGTAGTGCAGAACGGATTTAATATTTACGGGAACCGGCCTGCTCGCGTGCCTGACATCACAAATGCGCCTGAGCTGCTTGAACATAAACAACGTAAATTCAAGGTACAACTAGCTCATTATGATGTTACATTTAGATGATATATAGATATACAAATCTTACGTTAATCATTTGTACAACATTAACATTAATCAGCAAGCGCCTGCCCGAGTCTTAAGTGCGCGCTACTACTATAAGGGGGATTAATTGACAAGCTCAAATAATTTCAGCCGAGTTCAGCGTTATTACAGATATTCATGGTACACAAAAATGATAGATATTATCGGTGTGAAGGCAACACAAACAGTCACAGCGAGAGACAGAAACGGGCCTGCTGCTGTTGATCAGCGCGTCTGAAGGATACACATTTAGTCTCTGGCCCATGTCCTGAATAAGATTCGCGGCTTGCTGTCGATACGACAGCTCTCTGTCTGGCTCCACTCCGCAGCGGCGAGACGGGGTGTTTTCGAGCTGTTCCCGGGTAAAAAACCATTTGGACGATGATCCCCGGCACGCCGCCATTACCGTCCAGCAGACGAACAGAGAACGAGCTTCACGTATTTTCACATACGTCACGTACGCGCGGCGTCAAGTCCTTGACGTACGTCTCACGACGCGGTTCTGCTGGGATCTGTAGTTTACTTTTGCTCATAGTGTCGTCGTGATGAAGTATGAATGTGGATGTTACATGTGTTCAAAAACCATGAGCAAAGCAGACCTTACATGTGTACAAAAACTGGTGGAGTAATAACTTAAAATAAATGTTTTACTGAAATCCTTTTGAGTTCATTATTTAAAGCAAACATCAGACTCATTTTTAAAGGTGGATCATCCTTTTATATCTAGGTGTATATATTACTTATTCTTTGTGGTTCAAAATTATTTATTTAATACACTTTTCATTTAACCATTTTCAACCATTTAACAATTTGTTGTTGTTGTTTTTTTACACAAAATGTAAAAATAAAAATCAATACAAAATAAAACACATTAAGTAAGGTTTAATTCTTATGATCCAGCTCTTTGGTAACATAATCAATCTTCTGATACACATTAGTACAACTGATCATCAGTCACTCAAACTGTTTTCTTGACAGTCCTAAAAACTCCAGAGCATTCCCAGCAAGCAGTTTATCCTAAACAAAAGAGTACAAAGAAGATAAGCTGTAAAATGACAAGTACAATGTATTTGCAATTTGATGTTTGAAATGAAACCTAGTGTGTTCAGACAGATTGATAGACAGAGAGACAGACAGATAGATAGCTGTTTATCTTACCTTTAGTGAACTATCAAACTCATCCATGGATTCAATTAATGTGCCTGGTTCTAGTTCCCCCAGTGGAAATGGGTAATCTGTGCCTAACATCACTTTATCCTGCAAGAAACAGAATTTTTAAAATTAAAAATAAAGTAGCAAACTAAAACAGCAACTAAAATCAGAGGTGTATATTGCTGCACAGTTTTTATTTCCAGAATACAAAGGTCCTGGATGTGAAAATCTTTGCCATTTCATCAGTTAAGAGTTCATCTAGATAGCTCCTTATGTAAGGTGCTAACTAAATATTATTGTGCCTCTTATACACTCTTAAAAATAAAGGTGCTTCACGATGCCATAGAAGAACCTTTTTGTCTAAATGGTTCCATAAAGAACCTTTAACATCTGAAGAACCTTTCTGTTTCACAAAAGGTTCTTTGGGGCGAAAGAAGGTTCTTCAGATTATAAAAAGGTAAGAAAGAGATGGTTCTTTAAAGAACCTTTGACTGAATGGTTCTTTGTGGAACCAAAAATGGTTCTTCTATGGCATCGCTTGAAGAACCTTTTGAAGTACCTTTATTTTTAAGAGTGTACATGTAGATTTTGTGTTGCTGTTGATGTAAGAAATAAAATAACTACCTTTCCTATGACATCCATGAGTAACTTCAGTGAAAGTGGGTCATGCACTAGAGAATCAGTGTAGAAAGATCCTAAGTATTTGCGTGGGTTGATCTTGTTGTCGGTTGCACAAAGATCAGGTCGCACTTTAAAGCCGTGCTCAATTCGGCCGATGGTGTATGGGAAAGCACCACCTGGAACCCAAAGTGTGACAACACATCAAAAGACAAGCAATGGCGAAAAACCTGTCTTTATAGCTCAAGGTTATCACTCTGCTCTCCAATAATTGATAAATTGATTATCTAAAAAATAATATGAATATTTTTTTTTACCTCCATGAGCAAAGCAGACCTTAAGTTTAGGAAATCTTTCAAAAACACCTCCAAAAATCATTGAACAAATTGCCATTGTAGTTTCTGCTGGCATACCTTCAGAAAAAAACATGGGACCAAACAATGACGACATACTGCACAGTACTAGTCTTCCACAAAACCACAAATGTATTTAAAAACATGAAAAAAAAACTAAATAATAAAAAAAAGATTGTAAACAGATTTTGTTTTTAATTTACTAATTAGAATCTGCTATTATACACACAACACACACACACACACACACACACACACATATATATATATATATATTAACGTTACATCAAGACACTCAATCAAACCCACCAACTAACCAAGGCAGCCAGTATTTTGCCATTCTGTCATCTGTCTTCATGTCCCATGGATGCACAAATATCGAGCAGTCGAGTTCCTCAGCGGCCTGTAGTAAGAGGCAAAATAACAATATTTCTAGTTTTAAAATGGCCTACAAACTGAGACAAAACTGAATGACTACTTGACAAAACAATCACAAAAGAGACCAAATACTTTAGTGTGCTGTGGCATGTGCTACCAAAAGCAAATGGACTTACAGCATAGACAGGATATAGCTCTGGGGCATTGAGGTCCCATGTGTTTATATGAGAGCCAATTTGCACTCCAGGAAATCCTAGCTGATTCACACACCGTCTCATCTCCTGTACTGCCAGATCTGGGGCCTGCATGGGCAGAGTACCCAGCCCAACGAAACGCTTTGGATATCGGTTCACTGTAGCAGCCAGATCATCATTCATTATCCCACACAGGTCCAGTGTGTCATGGGGTTTGGCCTTTAGAAATGCAGGGAACAATCAAAAAGAATTTAGCAGAAAAAGTGATGAATGTCTATTTATAGAGGAATTTAATCTCTAATATGATCTAATATATAATCTAATTTAGGGAAAAAGTATTAAAAGAAAGAAAGCTGTCACTGGGGTGGCACTGTAAGGTACAAAAGCTAAAAAGTTTTTACGTGTATCTTATTTACCCCTAAATGGTGCATATTAGTATTTTAAAAGGACATGACAGAGTGTGTCACTTAAATTCTCATGTTAATTTTCATGTTGCGTCTTACCCAGTAGCTGAACATCACGGGCACAGTGGAAAGGGCCTGTACTGTCACTCCTAAAAAAAGAAAACAAATCTCGGTAATAAATATAACAATGAACTAAAGTTGAACTGGTCTGAAGATAATGTAAATGTAGATAAGTATTTTAGATATAAAACTTATTTATTTATTTGATAAAAAGCACCTAAAAAAACACACACAAAATTTTATTGAGAAATAACCACTGCTTTAGTGTCTTTACCATGCTTGTCCATATCTCGAATCCGAACCTCTGCATCCCAGCAGTTTTCCTGGATCACTCTAAACAATTTTCCATCCTTCATCATTTTAGCTTCTCCCTGGTACACACAAACCCATGCTGTTTTTTCAAAAGGGAAAAATGAGCCAAATCTGACATTTCTGTGCCTATATTAACTGATTTCCACATATCCACATGACACTTTGTATTTTCAGCCACTTGGTGGCAGTGTGGAGAAAGGTCAAATACATACAGTAATTCAATGCAGTGGACTTTAGTCTGGAAGGAGATGCAAAGTTTTTAGCATGACAAGCGCATTTTACATCAGCAGTCAATGTTCATCTGCAGTGCAGAGAATATTAGTTTCATTTCAGAGTGGTAAATTATGATGAAAATGTTTGCTACAATTATCATTATTGCAGTTATTCAGTCTATATTGTTGTTCATTTATTACAAGGTACATTATGTTTTTAAGACACAGCCAAAATGGTAAGATTGATCAAAGTCTATGTGTGGGTGTGTTTATATATGCAGCAGCGGTATTGTTGTGCTCATGGTGAACTGGTTTTAGTCTGACATTTTACTGAAGCTAAACCCCATGTGGAGCTCTACAGCTGCTCAGACAGGGAGTGCAGGGAAGGCCTGCTGTCCTCTTTTTCCACACACAAAAGCACTCCTATCCTGCCCATATTCTCAAGAATGCGTGCTTTCTAGGAAGTCTTGCTCATTTGGTTTGAAAAGAAAAGCAGTGGAGCCTGAAGAGGAATTACTGCAAAAAACTGGGCTGCTACAGTGACTCACATCAAATGTTTTAATGAGCAGTTCTGTGCATTATTCTTATGTTTATTCAGTGTTTCTGTTTTAGAGTTCTTCCGACTGCACCGAAGAACAGAATAAACTGAGCATCCGAGTAGACCAGAAACCACCTGAGACACCAGCTGAAGCGCAGTACAGAACAATCCAATTACTCTAAAGGCCTGCAGGTATAAAAAAGTTGGCAGATGCTTTAACATCCTCCTGCTCTGAGTGGAGGATCAGATCTGTCTCTGCTGCCCACTCATTCCTCATGGGGGTCGTAACATACTCTCACACACTCACACTTTCTCTCTGGAAGAGCTCGCAAGAGATCAAGCCAGCTGGATCTATGGCCAAGCATGCAGAACCCTTTACGTCCAGCTGGTGTTCTTCTACCATCATCACACTAAACTGCAGACTGAGCTGATTTTCTCCATGAGCAATGATCAGGTGTGTAAAGGGTGTATTAGAAGAACATTTATCATGTTCCAGTGTAGATATTTGCAATGTTAAACTTACTTTGCAGTGATGGTGCAGTTGAATGAATCCACCATATCCATATCTCTGTGAAACATGAAGAGAATTTTAAGATGCAATTTTACATTTTACTATGACAAATAAATACATTTGATAGAAATAAATACAGTTTAAATACTTAAAAGTAAAATATATATATTTTTAATTTGCATGTTAAGACATGAGAAATGATTAATAGAGTCGTCCTCAGCTCGCTCAGATAAACAAGCAATAAAGGTCAGGGTTAGTGATCAAACCCTTTCATTAATGTTTAACAGATGCATACATTTTAAGAGTAAAGCGGTAGTAGTAGTCTTGTTTAACACTTTCAGCATTTAAAAGACCATTTTTGGTTTAGCAATTAACATCAATATCTGATCATCTAAAATTGGACAAGCAGATTTTTCTTAATATGTAGACATTTTCTGTATATTAAATGCTGGGGGAAAACAGAACGGATGTACAGCTGACCAAAATATATTAAAATCCAGCAGGGCAATTTAGAAGCCTGTCTGAAGAAGCAAGGAAATGTTAAATAATGAAAAACTGTTGAAAAATATCTTATGAGCAAGGTAATCTTGGTTAACCTATGATAGCACATTATTTAAAGATAACTTTCCCTCCTTAAGCAACCTACCTGTTTCAGGTCAGGCCATTCCTTTGGTAAAATATGATTATGAATATCAATCTTCATTCTGCTGATATTGAGAGCTCAAATCATAGGCCTGAAGATTTGACAACCTTGTAAACGGAATCTTCACCCCTCGTGCAGTTGTGAATGTTCAGCAGTGTGAAACAGAAGACAAACATTCCCACCCCTGTCCTGTCTTCCAATGAAAACCCCTGAGAAGAGACACACCAACCAGTATTAGCTTGTCTGCAAGAATTCAAACTTATTGTCTGAACAAATTAATGTCTTTGTAACTTATGAAATATATGGCAGGCTTTTACATGCAATACCAATGGTTAAAAATGAATAAACACAAAAATAAGGTTTAAAAATTCATAAGGAGAGACTGCTGTCTGCGATTACTTTCAGGAGTATTTCAATGAATTCAGGAATTATCAGCCCTTCCTTATCTATTTACTTTACATCCTTCCCAACAGTGTCCTCTAGCGGTTTACCAGACGCTACAGGCAGGAAACATTTTCATTGTTGATAGTTTGTTCAGTTTTATTGATTGCCACATATGCGAATGATATCGAATAATGTTTAAAATATATGAACAAAAAATCATAGCTGATATGTGACTATTTAAATTTGATAACGTAACAGCAAAATTCTACTTTTAAGAAAACTGTGTCTTTAGTTAAAATGTATTTAATCTAAGTAGGCTACTGCATTCTCCTTTGGAAAAAAAGAGAAGAGGCATCATTAATTGGGTTTAAACAGGTTCGATTCTCATTCAAAAAACAAACAAAAAAAACCTCACCAGGATCACGTGATAACACACGACAAAATTATGGCAAAATCGCTGAAGTTAACTTCCGGTCTGTGATTGTTTCTGGGTCTGTGATTGTTTCTCGGTCTGTGATTGTTTCTGGGTCTGTGATTGTTTCCGGGTCTGTGATTGTTTCCGGGTCTGTGATTGTTTCTGGGTCTGTGATTGTTTCCGGGTCTGTGATTGTTTCTGGGTCTGTGATTGTTTCCGGGTCTGTGATTGTTTCCCGGTCTGTGATTGTTTCCCGGTCTGTGATTGTTTCCCGGTCTGTGATTGTTTCCCGGTCTGTGATTGTTTCCCGGTCTGTGATTGTTTCCCGGTCTGTGATTGTTTCCCGGTCTGTGATTGTTTCCCGGTCTGTGATTGTTTCCCGGTCTGTGATTGTTTCCCGGTCTGTGATTGTTTCCCGGTCTGTGATTGTTTCCCGGTCTGTGATTGTTTCCGGGTCTGTGATTGTTTCCCGGTCTGTGATTGTTTCCCGGTCTGTGATTGTTTCCGGGTCTGTGATTGTTTCCCGGTCTGTGATTGTTTCCCGGTCTGTGATTGTTTCCCGGTCTGTGATTGTTTCCCGGTCTGTGATTGTTTCCCGGTCTGTGATTGTTTCTTTCTGGGTGTGGCTGCGCTGGCTACAAACGCAGTTAAAGTGCTGAGTAATAAGTTGGCGTTTTTCAGGTTGTTGTCCTGTGTGATGTGTTTCCTATACATTTATTTATTTGTGGCGACCCGCCACAATATCAAAACTGACTGATTTTCCAAAAGGCTTATAGTTGAATAAACATGAGCACCTACTGCACGTTTAAAAATTAAAACGAGGCGTCAGCCTCGTGTGTTAGTTTTTATATCCTCGGATCTCTCGTAAGAAGCCTGTATTGTAGAACATTTTCGGAGGACAGCTATTCATTTCATCTTACCTGGGTAGAATGCCTATAAAGCTGAGCGCTGCTCAATAATGATGTTTACCAGGACCGTTCAAACAAAACAAACATGGGGGAAATCTCTCATGTTCTTCCCGCTTTAAAGCACCCTCCTTGCTGCATAGAATGGAATCTTTGCAATTTCACATAAGTCCGTCTGAGTTATCATCCAACATATGTTGCTTGTTATCAAAAATAATCTACTCTAGAGGGACTTAGCTGTTGTTATTGATTCTATTTGTAAGTCTATCGTAAGTTAAGTTAGTAACTTTTGTTTGCGGTAGCTCTATCATCACTCTTGAAAAGTAATAAGCTGGTGAAGTGGATTTAGCCTACTTATTGTAAAGTTAAGTAAAGTTATAATGTGTATTGTAATGTTCGAAGCGGATTTCATAACAAATATGCTATCAGTAGAACACTTTAAAACGAGCGGTTCATTTCTAAATTCGTACGAAACAGGGCACCTATGGAAGCAGAGGTGGAATTCGCATAGTGTTCACGGAGTCCTTTTGTTTGGATTTGTTGTTTTCTATCGGGAATGGAAGCGAAGTTGTGTGTGACTTTTGCCTGCAGTTGGGAGCGGGTTTATCTCACCAGAGAGCGATAATGGAACCACAAAAACCATCAGTTGTCCCTCCTCGAACCCTGTTCATCCGTGCTCCGTTTCTTGTGTTGTCCTAAGCACCCAGCGGGTTTCTTTCACTAACGAGTCGGAACGCCCTCTGCGAAATCTCGAGCCCTGGATCATTAGCCTTACATAAGGTTTGAGCAGGGAGGGGAAAAGTTACTGTCGCTCCGTTCCACTTGATTTAAATCCTGTCCGTTGCTTGATTACATGCAAAGCTTGGCGCTTTGGATTCCTTTACACACAGGTATTCTTCGTTCGCTGTGATGGAAATAAGCCAAAATGCGCGGGGCCACTTTTTCCTCCACAATACATCGTCACTCACAAAGGTCCACTGACTGTATCACCCTTCACACAGAATTCACTTTCAAACCAAGCAGCTTTCTGTTGGTCAACTGGTCTGACCAACTCGAACCCATTGCGGGCGAAGGAAATGTGGAACAACGGTGAACGCACCTTACCTGGATTTCCCCCCCTGAAACATTACTAAAAATATAAACTTGTGAAGCTGCTTATTTATATCAATATCACAATTGTGTTATAGATATCAGATTGAATCACACTTTGTATTTAAAACATATGGGGTGATATTGCTGCTAGCCTATTTAAGGCTTGAATAAATAGAATAAAACGTATTTGGAAGCAAAAAAATCATAATATTATAAAGTTTATCATTATCTGACTGAAGGTTGGAGACAGCTAGGCTATTTGTGGCAGGTAGGCTATCAATGGCACCTGACAAGATCGTTTCTCAAGTCACAGTTAGGCTAGCCTATAGGCTACAACTGTCGCCTCGATCAGATGATGTGCAAAAGTCTAAGATATGTTGAAAGCAGACAGCGATACAACATCCACGTCAAATTACAGTTGTGTGGCTGCAGTTCTTGCGCTCGGATTGGAGTTGTTCTCGGTGGGAGGGTGGGGGTCCGTTGCTGATGCTGGGCAGATTGCGTTTATCTCCGCATCTCTGCTCCGCTACCCTTAATGCTGCCACTGGATGGCTGCGCGTCGCACTTCGACGTGAGATCATATATTGAGGGCTTCATCTGATTAGAGTAAGCAAACAAACATGACAGACAGTACGACTTCTGATCCATGCCCTGTTCCCAATCCGACTATTGTGGACCCGTCGGTTGTGCGAAACGGACAATGCGCCGCTGCCCAGGATCCGAACCTACCCAAAAGTGGGAGCCAGGGCGATCCTTTCAACATGGACCGGGACCAGGAGATGAAAATCACAGATAGCGTTGAGGGCCAAGGTAAACACACCTCAGATAACATACAACAGATCGAGCTGTACTTTTCTGGAGTTGTTTCAGAAATGCATTTAAAACACAATGAGATTTTTTAAAGTAATTTATCTGGGATGTGATGTGAATAAAACTGAAAGGCTGGAGAAGGTTGCAGTCCAGTGGAGCACGCAGGCGCTCTTGAAGGTATTAATAATTCAGGTGAGCACAAACCCCTCGCAGTTTAAGTTAAGAAACAGACCAGAGAGAGACTAAACATCCTTTCTTGGGTTGCAGATGTTTAGGAGTATAACAAAATACGTTTAGCTTGTAAGTTAATAGATGGGCATTGTTTATTAGGCTATAGGCTATAAAATATTGTTCTGTCTGATTCAAAGGAGCAGCTTGATTTGTTTCATTCAGGTCCGTCACGTCGCGCTCTGTGTGTCGCATTGAGTCTGTTTGATACTTCACCACAAGCGGCTCCATAAGTGTCATGTTTGGAAAAAAGTGCTTTGTGGATATTCGAATGCATCGCATAGGCTATATTTCGTTCGTTATGTTATTATCATAAACTATGTTACTATATAAATCAACGTTGTTGTCAGCAGTGACGTGTCTTGGCATGCTTGTATTACGTCACGATTTTCTCCAGTATTCATTGGACAATCCTTACAACAAAATTTAACTTATTAATTTCTGTGTAACTAATTAGTATATACATATTAATCTTTATAAGAAGTTGTTTATTTGATGTTCTCATACCTTTGTTTATTGTGTTTGTGTTGACATTAAAGTGGTTAGAAATTAGTCGTTTAAAATGAGTTGTAGTCAAGATTCAAGTGAATGAAAATTGTATCTGTGTGTGTGTTTGTGTTTTAATCAAATCTCTGAATTTTGTACAAAATGTTTTTTTAATATATATATATATATATTAATATATATAATATATAGATATTAGATATAGCTATACTATAAATATATAACGTATGCTTTCTTTAAATGGTTAGTTCACCCAAAAATTAAAATGAGGCTGTGTTTTACTCACCCCCGATGCATTCTAGGTGTTTATGACTTTCTTCTTTCTGACGAATCCAATCAGAGTTATATTAAAATTGTCCTGGCAATTCCAAGCTCTATCATTGCAGTCAGAGGGTGTTTCTGTTCAACTGTCCACAAGACGTCAATAAAGCTTGTGCATCCATAATAAAACATGCCTCACACGGCTCTGGAGGGTAAATAAAGGCCTCCTGTAGCGAATCCATGCGTTTTTGAAAGAAAAATATCCATATTTCAAGCATAATGAACATTTCTCTCTCACTTCATCTAAGTGTGGTACGCGAAAGCCGTTCCGGCAGATGACGTAAGACGTCGATGTTGCGTGATTAGTGACGAATGTGGAGAGAGAACAAAACAAAACGCCGGTCATGAATTAGAAGCACAAAACGAGTATTTGTAAAGAAAAATGTCGGAGGATTTCGATATAAGCCAAGAGGAGACTGGTTTTCCTTTGCTACGGAATCTTTGCTTCCTTTGCTCCTGTAAACAAACTTGCGAGACTAGCATATCTCAGAGGCGCGCGCACAACGCATATGTCCTACATCATCCGCCGGAACGGCTTCCGCATACGACAGATACAGATACAGAGAGGAAGTGAAAGAAAAGTGTTTATTATGTTTGGCATATGGATATTTTTCTTACAAAAACGCATGGATTCGCTACAGGAGGCCTTTATTCACCCACTGGAGCCGTGTTTGAAAAAGTCATGTTTTATTATGGATGCACGCGCTTTATTTGATGTCTTCTGGACTGATGAACAGGAACACACGCCCACTGCAGTGATAGAGCTTGGAATAGCCAGGACAATTTTTTTATATAACTCCAATTGGATTCGTCTGAAAGAAGAAAGCCATATACACCTAGGATACCTCGAGGGTGAGTAAAACACAGGCTAATTTTCATTTTTGTGTGAACTAACCCTTTAAGCTTTTGTTAACTTGCATGTTGACAAAACTCTAACCATTTGGAGGGAACAAATGTTGTAGTTTATGATCTGGCCATCTATGATGGTTACGTCTTTGCCGTAAAAGACTGGAAACTGCTACTCCTCAAACTGAATCTACACTGACTCGCACCTCCAGTGGAGCTGTTCAGAGGTGCATCTGATCTCATATCAGCACTTCTGCTCTTGAAGCAGCATTAGTCTCTGCACCTGCAGGATCTGAGTGTGGCTATATGCTGTAGCACCCCCCTGTGCAATCTGTTTGAGCCGCTGAATAATTCATAAGACCCTTCAATTCTTTGCTGGTGAAATTGTGGGGGCATTAGAATGAGACTAAGAAGCCTAAGAAAAAGACAAATTAACAAAGAAGCAAAAACAGGAGTTTTAGTTAAAAGTAGCAGTCTGTTGTTTATAGTCTCAGCACTTGGATTATTTATTTCTTTTTTTGAAAATGTATGGTAGTCTACTATTTTGGTATCATGTATACACTTCAGTTAAGGTCTGTCTGCTCAAGACTTGCAGTTACTTAAACCAGCAGTGGCAGCCATCAGGATGGACAGCTAGTTTAGGATAGAATTGCATTGGCAGCCTTTAGTAAATTCTTGGCACATAAAGCAAGTATAAACTTTAGGCTGCCATAGCCAGTTGGCAGTCACAATTATTGGCACTCCTGTCTTATATGTTTTAAGAAAAAATTCAGATTTTGTATTTTTTCTACTTAATCTCAATGATATACAAATGGGGTCACAATTTATTATTAAAATAATATGGCTTAAAAACTGTTTCTTCATATTTATTCATTGAATTTGGACATGCAGCCCTTTTGTCAAAAATTATGCCTATGTTTTTAAAGAAAAGCATATCCTGTTTTTCTAAGTTACATCATTAATGCCAAAATGGCTTAATTCCACTTACAGCTTTTCCTACAAGTTGAATAAAAAGCTAATCTTTTAGCCGATGTCCTTTGAGCCATTAAGAAGAATGTTTCTCTCTTTCATGCAAACCCTATTAAGCATGGAAGAAATGCTGGGTCATGTGGATGTCCTGCTTCCACATGATTAGCAGACAGGCGGAGTGGGGGCAAGACCTTTATGTTGAGTTGCGGCTCATTTTATGTGCCTCATTTTATGTCTCCTTTTATAGTCTAGAGTTTGCATGGAAAAATACAAACTGAGCAAACTCACTGTGTGTAAAGGTTTCTAATAGATCAGTAAGAACAAAGTTCAGCTTGACTGGAGTGTGTTTTTGGTTCGGAAATGAAATAGTTTGGAACTTATGGGTTACATTTGTGTGAGAGCAAAACATGCTCGCGATCCTGACTGATGAAATAAATCATGTGAGTGGCCACATTCCCCAGCTCTGTTTTTCAGCTCCTACAATCACACTGACTGACCACCTATTGACTCTGTGCTCATAACCCTCAGCATGTGACTTCCACAGGCCGACAGATCAGTTTGGTGAGCATGGGGGAAGATATACACAGCCACCCACTGTCACCATGACATAGCTGCCATTAATTTTGAACAGATGACTGAGGCATATTTAAATTTCACCTCCTTGACAAACACAACACAATATAAACATTGCTTGGAGGCTATACAATAGACAGTCAACAGGTTCTGCTTATTCTGTTCACTTAGTCTTATTCATAATTACACTCATGGATTAAATTTGTGACCTGTGGTGTAGAATTTATCTCTAATAATGTCTTGATAAAGACTGTGTTGAGGGACACAGATGTAGTTTCCTACACTTTGGGAACTGCATGTCAAGGCTGTTTATGCCTCAGAGTGAAAAATAAAAAGATAAATGTGAGTCAGAGTTTAAAATAATGACACATTCAAAAGCTTGGGGTCAGTAAAATTTAATACATTTATTCAGCAAAGATGTGGTAAATTTATCAAAAGTGACAGGTTAAAGACATTTACAGTATAATATTACAAAAGGTTTCTGTTTCAAAAAGGCTGTTCTTTTGAACTTCCTATTTATCAAAGAATCTGGAAAATAAAATGTCATGGTTTCCACAAAAATATTAAGCAGCACAACTGTTTTCAGCATAGATAATAATTATAAATGTCTCTTGATCTGCAAATTAGCATATTAGAATGATTTCTGAAGGATCATGTGACACCAAAGACAGAAGTAATGGCTGCTGAAAATTCAGGATTCAGCATTCACAGGAAAATTCTCAGTTTTAAAACAAATGACAGAAAAAAGTTGTGATATTTTGCGATATATTGAATTTTAGCGTATTTTGATAAAATAAATGCAGCCTTGTTGAGCATAAAATACTTGTCAAAAACAAACACAAATCTTACCAATTCCAAACCTTTGAACAATAGTGACATGTGATATGAAGTCAAAGAGCAAGATATAAATTCATTCTGATATATAAAATCACAAATACTTTTTAATGTTTAATTGACTCTTTGTTTCTTTGTTATTTTACTCTGAGGTGGAAGCAGGCTTTTGTCGCTGTTTCATCTTCCAATAGCTAAAGATCTCCCAGGGCTGCTCGCGAACAGCATTTAAAGTCATATCTTCCGTGACTTGATACATGATAAACCTAATTTAGTGGCATCTAAATCTTGTTGAAACCATTTTGCTCTGCTAATTAAACAAAGCCAATGCCCATTTAACAGTGCAGATTCATTTCTGCTCATCTTTGCGTCTGACATAAAGCTCTTTAATATTGCTACCCTCCTCAGGCTCAATGCCTGTCCAGTGAGTAAATAATCAGCCCCTGTTGTTTCTTCTCCTAGTGCACTTAATTTAATTGTATAATGGCCTTTAACTAGTGTTTTATTTACTCTTTTGATAGATCTCTTGGAGAGCAGCATGCGCCTGAAGCCTCACGAAGCTCAGAGTTACAGGAAGAAAGCTTTGTGGGTGTCCTGGATCTCCATTGTGGTGACGCTTATCCTGGCTGTGGCAGGCTTCAGTAAGTTCATGGTGATGCCTTTTCTGTCTGTGGCAGGCAGCCTTTAGGATGTTCAGCTAGTTTAGGTTAGAAGTAGTTTCAATCACCCACAGACTGCCCACAGTCTGCTCACTGACTGTCTAGTGCATATTACACACAAAACTGGAAAATACTACTTTCTCATTCTGGCAAGCTTCAGTCTGATTGGCTGACTGAATTATGATTACTCTGATTACACATTTTCTTTACAACCGTTTGCAGTGATGCCCCACAGTTAATTTTTTCAGTCTAGTTTTTAGTCTGTGGTCTAATGAATTTAAGATAAATGAAATGGACTAAATGGCGTATTACATTTCAGTTGAATCTCTTTCTGTCTAAGTGGGCCGTTTTTGGCCTAAATAAGCTGCAATGTGGACCAGACCTTATGCTGTTGAGCCAAAGCCCTGGCTTTGTGAGACTTGCTTCATCTGCCAGTGGCATCCATCAGGATCGGCAGCTAGTTGAGACTAGAACTGGCAGAGACAGTCCTCAATAAATTCAAGTTTAGGCTAGAAGTGGCCACTGAGATGTCTGAATAGTTGGCACTACTGAGTCATAGTTTTTAAATATTTTAGGTTTTGCTAGTAGTTGAGGTGTGTTTTGGTAATTACAGGAAAAATTTTGATAATGTTAGAAGACAAACATTTTCATGATAAAGATTTCAGAGGCTTGCTGTCATAGTAGATTTCTTTTTGGTCGAAATAGACACAGTTACATATCTTAAATTTATTTTATAGCTGAGGTATACATACATAAAAAATAAATTTTTATTAATTTTAAAGATTTTTTATTTTATGTAACTAATTTATTTATTTGTATGTATTTTTATGTATTTATAGATGTTATGCAATAAATTAACTGAAAAACTATTGATAAAGCATACAAAGTGTCTGTGAAACGTACCTAATTTACCTTAAATTATTTGGAAAGAAGCAGAATAGGCTGTGCTTACATTTTTAGCAGTCTTGCAGATGACTTGTGCTTTTTGTC
Source organism: Sinocyclocheilus anophthalmus (assembly GCA_018155175.1). Taxonomy (NCBI): domain Eukaryota; kingdom Metazoa; phylum Chordata; class Actinopteri; order Cypriniformes; family Cyprinidae; genus Sinocyclocheilus; species Sinocyclocheilus anophthalmus. The sequence continues at coordinate 142,120 of JADLZN010001827.1, read as the reverse complement.
AGGTGACAATTTTTAAAGCAGAAAACATCAGCACCTCTGCTGCTATTTAAAGGTGATGTGTGTAATTTATTCAGTGTTGAAGCACTCTTGCTATGCAAGATTTATACATAGAGATAACTGTAGGTAAGCCATTAATAGATTGAATTGCAATACTGTACAGTTGAAGTTGTGGCAATGTGGCACAACTAAGCGGTCTGAGCGGTCCAGCATTGGCGTTCTCAGAAAGAAATTACACAATGTATTGTGTTTTATATTGTAGTTTTTTATTCTTTGTTTTTTAGTATGTATCTCTCTCATTTTTGTACATGTATTCAGTAATGGTTTGCATTGATTCTTTAGTGGGATTTTTTTCTTGCCTCTGTTGTAGGACTGCACAATTAATCGAATGTGATTGTCATGCGTATCTTGTCAGTAAAGCCAGTTCTGTGATTAGTAGTAAATCTCCAGTATGTGCTTTCAGATGGAGTAGCGTTTACTACACAGAGCCTTAGTTCACTGACAAGCTATGCAAAATTGCATTCATATTCACAGACGATTTAATCGCGCGATTATGAAATCGAAGAAATCGTTCTGTGATTATGAAAGCTGTTTGCGTAGCTTGTCAGTGAACTACAGCTCTGTGTTGTAAATGCCACTCCATCTAAAAGCACGTGAAAATACCACATTTATTAACATGTTTTTACTCCAAATTCACTTAACGTCAGTTCATAATGTAAATGCTTCTGTGAGATGATGTGGCTTCTTACACAGAATAAGGCACGCAACATATTTAATAGTATTCTAAGCTGTGATAAAGGCTATGTTGATTAGCATTGCATTATAAAAATATACTTTATCCTTATACAAATTAATAATAATATGAACCGGATAAACATATATTGTCATAGTCGTGTGTTGAAGTCCCTGTTGAATCATAAGCGTTAAGGGGTTCATATGATGCTTTTTCCAAAGTTTTTCTTTCTCTTTGAGTGTTACAACTGTTCGTGAATAGAAAGATCCCAAAAGTTGGCAAGAAGTCTCAACCCAAAGAGTATTCTTTATAAAGTTACGACTCGTCCCCGGCAAAATGTCCTAAAACTCCTCATTTAAACACGTCCCCACGTGTCTATGTCACTGTGTGGGAAGATTTACACAACACCGCCCAAATGTTCACGCAAAGAAAAAAGGCGTAACTTTAATTCTCGCTGTAGTATTGTTGCCGCCACTGCCATGTTGTGGAAACGCTGTGTGTTTCGTTGTGAAAGCGAAACTGCTTAGTTTGGTCTTCCAAAAGAGGACAACTACAAATCGGTGGTTAAGTTGTATTTACAATACTGATCCAGAACAGTTCAACCCAAATAATCATATGTGTGCAGCGCATTTAACGAGGACGAAGACTGTTTTCCTGGAGGTTGTCTACAATCCGTTGTTTCTGGACAATATGTCCCCCCCCCCCCCTTTGAACCCTCACAGCCTGTAGGTTAACATTTTCCATATTTAAGGGTTTTGCCACTGAATGATTCAAATACGTGCGTTTGGGCAGTGTAGAGTAGCGGTTGTTGTTTGTCGTTTCTCCGATCGCAAATGTAGACATGGTTTTATGTTTATGCAGTGCAACACGCAACACAACACGTAAAAAGACAGTATAGTCATTATAATCAGTAATTATGTCCACACCGGATGCAACAAATGCCTCGTTTATAATGGGTTTTATTGGTTTCGTCTCGTTGCAGCGGTACACGGCATCCCAGTATGGTAAGGGGCGTAACATTTCCGTCACACGCTTGAGGTATTTGGCCAATCACAACGCACTGTATAGCTGACCAATCAGAGCACACCTCGCTTTTCAGACATATGAGCTTCGTAAAAATGCGTTTCAGAAAGGCAGGGCATATGAGAAACAATAATGTACAGTATGTGGAAAAATAATGTGTTTTTTTGAACCTTAAACCGCATAAACACATTTCATACACAAAAAACACAAAATAATGTTCTTTATAGCAACATCACATGACCCCTTTAAAATCTTCTGTTTATTCAGCAACTGCTGTAGGGATTTCCTGGGTTTCTTCTGCGAGGCGCATTTGGAGTTTCAGCACGAGAGTGGCCTCTGGCCTTCGGATGGATATTTACTGCTGATCACAGAACCGTGCTTCACTGAAAGATATGCATGACAATCGCAGCTTCTGCCTAATCGTGATTTAAGACTTACAGGGTTATCGTGGTGCAGCCCTAACTCGGTGTGTTGCCCTTTCTATGGACTTCTGTATAAGCTGCTAAGATTTATAGCTTTAAACAGCAGGGGGGGGGGGGGGGAGTCCATTCTCATAGTTCCTTGGCCATTAAAACATTTTGAACATTAGGACTCTTCAACAAGTCCTCACAAGGCTGCATGAGGCAAAAGCAGCAAAGGAAAAAAAAAATTTTTTTTTGCTCATGTTTAAAGACGGGGTGTTAATGTAACAGGGTGTGGGTGGTGCAGCAGATACTCTATTAGAATGTCAAAGATCTGAGAATCTACAAGCAACCTTGTTTCTTTGATGCTTTTGTCTTCACACCCTTGATTTAGAGATAACTAGGACAAAGAGGTCTTCCACACAGTTCTTCATTGGAATAAATGTGCTTTCAATATATTATATTGAAACACAGTATAGAGTATATGAAGTAAAACCTTTTTGCACATGCACAAAGATGAAGCGAAGGAGAAACTAATTGTAAAGGGTTTACAGGATGTTTCAGTATTTGCTTGCCAGATGACGATGACTCCCCAGCTGAGTCTTGGTTCCTGCCAAGGTTTCTTCCTCATTCTATCTAATCATCTTAATTTTTGCCTTTGCTCAGCCTTAACGAGTTGTAAGGCATAGTCTATGTACTCTGCTATGGAAACCAACATCTTGTAAAAAGAGCAGGTTAAATTAAATTGAGAAGGAATTATTTGAGGATGTAAGCTGAGAGACATTAAGATTTATGCTGCGACCTCGAAATGAAGAAGAAAAGCAATTTCTCATCCCCTGTACTTTAAGGTTTTTATATTTATCTACCTACATTCACCTAATTCTCAAACACACACAACACCACACACACACACACACAAAACCATACTTCCACATGCTCTTTCATTATATCATCTCTGTTTGTAATCTTTATGTCGTAACATGATGATTAACAGAGAAGAGGAAGTTGGCATTTGGCCCATATGAAGCAGACAGTGTGTTTATCACGAGTTGTCTGCAGTGATAAAGCGTATGGTTGTTGGACATTTGACATGACAATACTCACTGTTATCAGAGAACATACAATTTCTGTTTTGAATTCAGCATTGTCTGGGACTTCAGTTTGTACCAGTTGATTTTCTCTGCCTCCGTACCCTTCATTTATGTAAAGCCCATGGCTCAGCTGTCCATGAGCAGTCTGAATGTCTCATGCTGAAACAGCAAGTTTAACTTGTCCTCTGTGTTTTGTAACATATAATGATGTGGCATAACTACACTGTCTCTCTATGGCACAGTCACACTTACACTGTAAAGAATCGTTCTTCACCAAACTGACATCATGACTCTTGTGATGCCAGGGGTGTGGGACTTGTGACCGTCTTTGGATTCTGAGGAGATGAACACCCAGCTTTGTTTTTGTGGTTTGGCCTGGATACTTGTATTTTTCCAGATATTTCATACAAGTGAGTTGGGAAATCATAAGATATGCTGAAGCTGAAAACATTCTTACAGAACCTCATGGAAAAATATATAATAAAAACTATGCTCAGGCAATGCATCTTATTGGGACAGCTCAGAGATTTATTGAGGCTTACAGCAGGAATTGTTTGCTTGCTCAACTGAATTTTTCAATCAGTTTCAGTCAGGATGTTCTCTAGTCTAGTGGAACATTTCAGCAATTGTTACAGTGATAGTTAATTCAGAAATGAAAATTCTGTCATTTTTCTCCCTCATGTCTTATCAAACTTGTATGATGTTCTTACTTCCATGGAACCCAAAAGAATTTGAGTGATGTGAGGACTGGAGCATTCAAGCTTCAAAAAGATGCACAAGCACCATAACAGTTTCATTAACGTGGTCCATCTTAAACATTCAGTTTACTCTGAGTCTTCTGAAACCATACGATAGCTTTGTGTGATGAACAGACAGAAGTTTCAAAGTTGTTATTCACTAATAACCTTCTTTTAGTGAGCTATGTTGTTGACCATTGAATCAGTTAAATGACCTTTAGCACTGAAATGGTCTGATTCAGAATGTTTTTGTGATTCGGATCGACAATTAATTGACCAGACTTGACTCAAAAGAAATATTTTTCATTAATTCTATATTGCAACTTCTCCTAAGTAAACTTCTCTTTACTGAGACATTTACTTCTCAGTAAATGATAGCAAAGTGTAGGATTTGTCTTTTAAGGAAAGGATTAAATAAGAGAATGTTTCTCTCAAATCATCCTAAATTACTTGCTGTTAATTAACACTACTTGAAACCGCTTTTTGATCATTTTTATTACAGATTTTTTTCCATGACTGATTTATCTGATCTTTTAAGTTACACACATCTACAGCAGCACAAAGCCCCTTGTTCTGCTTAAATGTCTCATTTGTTCTCATATATTTTTAAAGAGAGCTGAAAAACTCTTATCTAGAGCAGTATTTCTGTGAAAAAGATGAAAGTCTTCCTTTGTAGTTATTTAAGATTCAATGTAATATATATATATGATAATTCTTAGAAGGAAATTGGATTCTCCAATCCAGTCTTGTTCAGTAGTTCAGCTGAGTAGACTAGCATGAAAATGCATTGTTAACATTCCCTTAACATACAATATGTGTGCAAGTTTTTACTTGTATATTTGACATAAAGGATTATTAAAGCTAAACAATGTATTTGCTTGGCAGTTAGAAATAATTAATCTGCATATGGCACGGGTTTACTGTCATTCTATGAGGTGTCTGCATTTAATATTTGCACAGTTTCTTTGGTCAGATACTGCATAGTTAGATGCGGTGTTAAAAAGATTTGTGTTGTCAAAGAAACATACAGTGGGTACGGAAAGTATTCAGACCCCCTTAAATTTTTCACTCTTTGTTATATTGCAGCCATTTGCTAAAATCATTTAAGTTAATTTTTTTTCCTCATTAATGTACACACAGCACCCCATATTGACAGAAAAAACACAGAATTGTTGACATTTTTTGCAGATTTTATTAAAAAAGACAAACTGAAATATCACATGGTCCTAAGTATTCAGACCTTTGCTGTGACACTCATATATTTCACTCAGTGCTGTCCCTTTCTTCTGATCATCCTTGAGATGGTCCTACACCCATTCATTTGAGTTCAGCTGTGTTTGATTATACTGATTGGACTTGATTAGGAAAGCCACACACCTGTCTATATAAGACCTTACAGCTCACAGTGCATGTCAGAGCAAATGAGAATCATGAGGTCAAAGGAACTGCCTGAAGAGCTCAGAGACAGAATTGTGGCAAGGCACAGATCTGGCTAAGGTTAAAAAAAAATTTCTGCTGCATTTAAGGTTCCTAAGAGCACAGTTGCCTCCATAATCCTTAAATGGAAGATTTTTGGGACGACCAGAACCCTTCCTAGAGCTGGCCGTCCGGCCAAACTGAGCTATCGGGGGAGAAGAACCTTGGTGAGAGAGGTGAAGAAGAACCCAAATATCACTGTGGCTGAGCTCCAGAGATGCATTCGGGAGATGGGAGAAAGTTGTAGAAGTCAACCATCACTGCAGCCCTCCACCAGTCGGGGTTTTAAGGCAGAGTGGCCCGACGGAAGCCTCTCCTCAATGCAAGACACATGAAAGCCCGCATGGAGTTTGTTAAAAAACACCTGAAGGACTCCTAGATGGTGAGAAATAAGATTATCTGGTTTGATGAGACCAAGATAGAACTTTTTTTGGCCTTAATTCTAAGTGGTATGTGTGTAGAAAACCAGGCACTGCTCATCACCTTTCATCACCTGTCCAATACAGTCCCAACTTTGAAGCATGGTGGTGGCAGCATCATGTTGTGGGGGTGTTTTTCAGCTGCAGGGCCAGGACGACTGGTTGCAATCGAGGGAAAGATGAATTGGGATATCCTGGACGAAAACCTTCTCAGAGTGCTCAGGACCTCAGACTGTGGGCCGAAGGTTTACCTTCCCACAAGACAATGACCCTAAGCACACAGCTAAATAACGAAGGAGTGGCTTCACAACACCGCTGTGACTGTTCTTGAATGGCCCAGCCAGAGCCCTGACTTAAACCAATTGAGCATCTCTGGAGAGACCTAAAAATGGCTGTCACCAACGTTTACCATCCAACCTGACAGAACTGGAGAGGATCTGCAATGAGGAATGGCAGAGGATCCCCAAATCCAGGTTTGAAAAACTTGTTGCATCTTTCCCAAAAATACTCATGGCTGTATTAGATCAAAAGGGTGCTTTTACTATATACTGAGCAAAGGGTCTGAATACTTTAGGACCATGTGATATTTCAGTTTTTCTTTTTTATAAATCTGCAAAAATGTCAACAATTCTGTGTTTTTCTGTCAATATGGGGTGCTGTGTGTACATTAATGAGGAAAAAAAATTACTTAAATGATTTTATCAAATGGCTGCAATATAACAAAGAGTGAAAAATTTAAGGGGGTCTGAATACTTTCCGTACCCACTGTACATGCTATCAACATATCAGATAACTTTTCATAAGATGGATGTTATGTGAACATTAAGCAAAATTTACCCATAACTCCATGTCTTATTAGTTCCACCTAATTACTTGTTACAGTGTGATGCACCATTTTATTTCTGCTCTTATCAGTCACTGTCATGAGTAGTGGATTGGTATCTCTATCCAGCAGTGATTTCAAAATAGGGGCCTGTCTTAAAACTTGCCTTACCTTGCTAAAAATATTATTATATTTAAAACTATTAATTTCTTGAAAAAAATCGTATTGACTCCAGTCTTTTTAAACGATATAATTTCAATGTGCCTTACAATACTTTACAATGATTTAAGTCAATCCAGTATGTGTACTGAGAAATGTATCTGTATCTGTGAAGGCTTTCATTCATTCAGGTCAATGTGGAAAGTCAGGATGTTCATTTGCACTGTATTTTTTTAGGATTTACCCTATTACCATATTATCATTCTTATTATTCTGTTATGTCATTTACTTTCATGATTAGCAGGCAGGGTTATTAAAACCTTATCCATTTATTCCTGACTTCATTTACTTACAATGCAGCCAGCAGATCAAGTGCTTGTTGGAAAGCTTGACGGAGCTAGCAAAAAGGTGAAACTAAAAGGTGGAAAGAGCTTATTGATGAATGGTCAGTATAATCCAGCTGGTGATGTGATACATGCTTTGTGTTTTAAACAACTTGTACCATTTAGTAATGGCATAGCAACATTAGTATTTTGCATTTGGTTTCAGGTGAAGCATAACAACACAGCACAAACAAACTCTGGATTTTTACACTAACTAAATGCCAGATATGTGCTTGGAGAACATTTGCTTTTATGCAAATGATCATCTCTTTCATTCCTTCAGTGTCACCTTCCTCATACTGCAGTATAGCTTCACTATATTCACACATTAAAAAAACAGGTTATTTATATGAGGTGCCAAACATAGGTTTGGGAGGAACCTAATCATTTAGTCCTGTCAATTATCATTACGAGCCTATACAAGCAGCAGTCATTGTGCTGTCTCAGCGACAATTCTTCCGGCATCCCTCCACCTCCCCATCTCCTCCTCTATTTCTGTTACTCTCCCTGTAGTACCGCAAATAAATAAGAAATGCTACATATATTGTAGCCTGTAAGTAATCAAATAAGTATAAAAACACTGTATATTTTTCACTATGTAAATTAAATATACAGTATATCTCTTCTTATAGTTACAAAAGTGATGTAGTCGAGCAGTGAGAGATTTTCTCTTTTGTTGGTTAATTAAAATTAATGACGGATAGCAGGAATATTGGACTGCTGTCACTTTAAGAGCTGCAAATTTCTACTGGTTAATCATGTCTACCGGTATATAGCAAACACTATAAAAAGGATTAAAAAGCCATAAATGGATGGTATTATCATAAAAGTATTTCGTACGATTCATACGCTATATTCTAAATCTTCAAAATATTCTTTAAAAGTCTAATTTAGTTTTCATGGTATAAAGTACAGGTTGAACTATTCTCATAAATAAAAGTTTAAATTTTTTTTTTTAAATAAATGACTTATTAAAGAGGCAGGCAGGGAGGAAATTCAAGTGTATTATAATGACATATGTCACCTGAATTAAAGTACACTCATGAATCGGTGATCATCAATTTTTCATTCCTGAAAATGTGGTATGAATAATGTGTGGTAGGGTGTGCAATTGAGTTTTTAATGATTTTACATGAAGACCAGGATTCATAGTCAAAAATGAGACAGTGGTGGAATGTGGCCCTCATGGGAAATCAGTATTCTAGTTTTCAAGTCATGATATGTGGCATAATAACTAGATCCTTGAGACTTCTATTTAATTAAGCCCTTCCAGTGTGAACCCATGTTGCTTGCTACCAAAATAATCCTGAAAGTGAGAAGCGATAATGATGAGTCATTAGCTTGTCATTTCAGCCTTTTTAGTGAACTGAACTAACGTGCGGTGCTTTATCACTGCAGCAGTCACTCTGCTTTTCAACCTCATCAGTGTCTTCAGTTTTATTACTTACAAAGATCCAATATCTCATGCTGTTAATTTTACATTTCAAATGGGATTCTAGGCAACATCAGATCCAAATTTAGCATTGTTTAATTGAACTGACATTTAGCCAACTGAGGCCAAGTTCTCCAGATACATGCAGCACTGGTCAGAGTTAATTAGGGGTTATGAAAATAGTGTGTGTGAAATATAATATCGCCCATTATAGCAACTTCACTGAGAGGTTGTTGGGTCTTGTTTGAGTGCTGTATCTTTACACCGGGACTATCTTTATCAGCCTCATCCTGACATGCGCTACAGCTATTAGTTTCACAGTATAATGGATTATATCCATGCACACAGTGCCAAAAGACAGAGAAGATTTATTCACTGCAGTTTAACTTTATTCCCGGCTGTCTGTCTTTATTTCTGTCTTGATGACAGGCATCTTATATCAAGTTCAACCAAGCATTTAGGAGAGCATTTTCACTTCAGATGCATTGCACTTTAACTGATTTTATTTCTCGGTTTCTCACATGTAAGCCCAGTTCTTTAAAATCATTAGACACTCCTTTTTCACTTGTGAATCATCACTGAGATATGACATCACCTTTAAAAGACCGTGGTTGGTGTCATTTTCAGTGTGGCAATACATTTCACCTAAAGTCACAGCCCATTTTCTGCACATACTCAATGTTCTTTTCTCACCTTATCAATGTGTTCTGCTGCCTGAGGCTATTTTGACAGTGTTGTCATAAGATGATGATCGTTTATGGTCTTGTCCTAGTTTTGTCATCCCCACAGTTGTTAACTGAGTATGTTTTTGTTCCTCTGCTGGACCTGCTTAAAGCATCAAGAAAGGTTTGGCTAAATGAGTTGCATGTATTTTACTGGCCCTGTAACCTGAGCAGAGCGCTGCAGACGTCTGCCGTTCTGCTCCATTAGGAACCTGTCTAAACACATTAAGTCTCGGTGTTGAGTTCTCCTTCCAGTCCATTTAGGCAGGACCAGCATCACAAAATTGTTCTCTAATAATGGAACCAGTGTCCTGATGGCAGCCATGCTGCTGGTGTTTATGGGACACATCATCAGTCACTCTGAAACTCTGCACCTTTGTTTCTATCTACCTGTCTATGTGTCTATCTGTCCATCTGAAATAATATAATTAGTCTATATTGAGTTTCTTTGCAAAGATTGCAATACTCCCTTCTTTCATTTTTACTGTCTAAACAAAAAAAAAAATCAAAAAAACCATAGAATTTGTGGCTACGAGTTTCTTTCATCTTCTTAAACCCTTTATTTTATGGTGTCCTTATTACACGTTAGATACTTACTATTATAATAACAATAAATTATGCAGAATTACATGCAAGTAACCAAACCCTAATCCTATCTCTAAACATATAGTAAGTACCTTAAAATAAAGTGTAACCCTTTCTTTCTTTCTTTCTGCATTTTTTTGTTTCTGCATTTCTTTATTGAAAACTATTTTCTACTGAGTTTCTGTGCAAAATCTTTTTCTTTCTTTCTTTCTTTCTTTCTTTCTTTCTTTCGTTTTTGCCTTTTTCTTTTTTTCTCCTTTCTTTTCTTATTGAAATATTGTTTACTATGTCTTCATTCTTTCTGGCTTTATTTATTGAAATACTATTTCTACTGAGTTCTCTGTACAAACAATCTTTTTTCTTTTGTCCATCTTCTTTCCCTTGTCAATCTTTCTCTTTCGTTTTTCTTTTCTTTCCCCCTTCTTTTCCGCCTTTCCCTTGTATCTTTCTTGCTTTTTTCTTTTCCTATCTTTCCCCTTTTCTCTTCTTTCTTGTTCCCTTTTCATGTTCTTTTCTTTAGTCTCTCCCTCTTCGTTTCCTTTTCTCCTTTTCTTTCTTTCTTTTTCTTTTTTTCTTTCTTTCTTTCTTTCTTTCTTTCTTTCTTTCTTTCTTTCTTTCATCCTTTCTTATTGAAATATTGTTTACTAAGTTTCTTTACAAAAATACATCTTTCTTTCTCATTTAAATGTTATTTCTTGAGTTTAATTTTACAAAAATTGCAATTTCCTTCCTTTCCTCCTTCAATCCCTAGTAATGCCTCAAGATGTTTGTTGATGGAATACAGAGTGTGGTGGTCCATTTGGTACATATAATATCTTAGCTTCTAAATTAATTTCTCTGCCTGCTCCTGATGTTTTTTTTTAAATTTCAGAATTATTGCACTACAGCAACAACTGGTTCTCATAATGCTTTAACGTAAGCCCTCAAACACAGAATACATTGAAAAAATAGGCTAATGCTGTGTATATGTAAGTTGAGAGAATAGCTGTTTATCCACTATGTTCCAGCTATTGTCAGCATTCAGTGGCATCAGCCGGGACATGTATTCCAGCTGTATGATCTTCTGGTCTATGTGTTCTCATTGTATTTTTCAAAGGTAGTAAAAATAAAAAATCATCACTAGTGTCTGATGAGCTGCCATGTCCCTTAATTCCCTCCTGGCGAATTATACAGTTTAATCTCTTGGATTGAGGTGTGGAATGAATGATGTTGTTTCTGAGTAATGTTGCACAAAAATTGTATACGGCTGAAAGAAATTAGTTCAAGAACAATTTCAGTCAGCACTAATTATATTAGCCTGTGAAAAACACAAGTTCTTTTTTTCTTCTTTTTGCCCTGGAAAAAAATGGTGGTTAAATATAACTGGATATGTCGTGTAAGGACACCATATTTAACTCTAGGACATCACAGTCTATTTCACCTGAACTCCTGTACTGCTCATGTTAAAATGTGGACAGGAACAGCTGCTGCTCTGGTAGCTTGTTGTCAGGGCCTCAGACAGAGACGTGCTTAGTAGGTGTTCCTAAAGCATGTCAGCTCATCAGGTCAGCTTTCAACCTGTACCACAGTCTGCGGGCAACTGTAATGTAGAGGAAAAAATTATCTTAAAACTAAAATGTGTATTTTTTATGTTAAAGCACTGACTTTAATATGCAGCCATAGGTAAGCTATTTGTAGGACGATTTCATTGAAAAGTGTAAACACTGTGGCACTTTAAACATTATTATGCCAGTTCTAGCATCCCGTCCAGCTTGACCAAAGACTTTAGAAATTCCAAGATGGTGCACATATATTACTATGAATGGGAGAATATGGCCAACCAATTACATGAGTTTGGAGATGGGACATCTGTTTGCTTGACCACTAACAGACAGGGGGAGTGTTCAGAGCATCTGTTTGAATACAATTGCTGTTTTGGCATTATTCTATTTGGTGACGTTATTTGGTTCAGATATCACACACTTTAGCTTTAAGCATAATTGTATGTGAGAGTCCTAAAAACCTGGGTTAGGTTTCACTGTGAAGAATTTCAAGTCAAAATATTTAATTGTGTTTTAATAAAAAAATGATTTATTTTGAAATATATTTTTAAGGTGATTAAATATTTATCTAGTGATGTAATTATAGTTTCCACTGTGCCACAGTCTAATAGACTTTTCTAAAATACACCAGAGAGGCTTTTGAGTAATATGAAGTCATTATACCAACAAAGCAGGTCTTTTTATTTAGGTCTTTTCTGATTAAACTTTAAACAGGCTGAAACTGTAAACAGAAATCTTTAGTATCTAAGACTGCGGGCCATATTTACTAACAGCTTGCACCAGCGCAAACCATCTTTTGACATTAAAATAGTACTGTCAGGATTTACTAAAGACACGCATTGAAGAATTGGCGCTGAAAAGGAGTGGACAGAGTTATTTTTGCGCCTGCCATTGTTGAATATGCATTTGTAGGAGTTTCCCTTTCATCCAGAGAGCGAAATAATTTATGGAATTCTAGTTGAAAAACTCACGCAACGCAAAATTAACTTTTGAGCTCAGAGTCAAAATTACCTGGAATTTGCGCGCAATTATTTAACACTCCAAAAAATTTCTTTCTTAAGCAGGGCTTCCATTTGCATCTGCTACTTTTTAGATTGCGCTGGTCATTATGGAAATGATCTGGCTGCGTCTGTGTTCTTTAATGTGCACATTGTTAGTTAATCACCCGCAGAATTTTGTATGTAACTTCTCTAATCATTCTATCTCTTGCCCTGTTTATAAATCTGGCCTTATTTATTGCCACCGCACATAAATTTCAAAATAGTAAAAAAAAAAAAACACTGGACTTTTTCCGTAGGAACAATTCACCCACAAAATGTTAAAATAGCAATTATAACAGATTACTTCAGTCCAGTTGGATGTTTTATCTCTGTTAGCAGTGCCAGTTAAATTAACTTGTTCATTTTTATTTTATTTCAGCTACATGCAGTAAAAATCATAAGCTTCTGCTGTCAGGTAGAGGTTAAACAATTAAAACATTTAATATTATTCCAGCTTTCTTTTTTCCAGAAATATTTCAAATCTCTTTATTATTAATGTTTAATGTGTACTGATGTAAATTTTTCTTTTCAGTCCTGCAGAATGTATTCAGTTATTCAGTCAGTCGAATGCCACTGGGGTGTTTACGTGAGCGTGAGCTCTGACTGGGAATCAGATGTGTCTGTGGGCATGCCAATCTTGTCACATGCTTCTTCACACATGCCACATTAAATTGAAATGCCTTGAAACATGCAAACCATAAAACTTCCTTAGAAACACTGTCAATCTGGCATGTCCTGAAGCCTATATCAGTATTTGATAGCGTTCTGCAGCAGAAAGCAGGTGCAACTCTCTTCCTGTTAACAGCAAAACGGCAGCCAAGCAAATCTGCTCAGCCGGCCATATTGGCGGGGAGTCTCTGGTCTCAAGGGGCTCCTGGAAGCCGAGCTCAGACGTGAGCTGCATGTGCTGTGAGTGTGACCTCAATAAATCAACCTAGATTAAGTCTCTGGAACCTGGATGCAGTACCTTAGAGGAGGAGGGTCAGACGTGTGGCTGGTCCCACAGGAGGGAATACCTGGAATCTGTGAATAATTCTGGGAATAAAGGGAATTCTTTCTTGATATTTGCCTTAAAAGAGATTTTTCTCCAACTTGTTAAAATAATGAAATGAATGCATTTTCATTGGAATGTCACATTTTGTACTATTGCATGAAATGTAATATTTCCTAAAAATGTGTGCAAAATTCTATTTTGTTGTTGTCAAAGGTCTATATAACGTCTCCACATTATAACAGCAAAATTGATAATCTAATCTAATAGTCATAATCTAATACTCTTTTAAACCTTTTTTGCTACAGGCCATCAAAGTCATTTTATGCAAATTATGCATAAAATCTCCTCTATCAATCTTTTTTTTTCACAACAAATTATTATTATATCAAGAACTGATATATATCAATCTCAACAACCACAATAAAACAATATGATTTATTTATTTGCAGTATTTACTGACTCAAAGTAAATCCAAAGTACCATATACAATTCAAATGTATTTGGCATTATAAGCAAACTAAAGCATTTTGGTTTATAGTCTTGTAAAGTGAAGACAAATGCGCCTGCATTTTTTTCACATTTCTTATGCTAAATGCTTTAGAAATGCATTGAAGTATTTTGTGTGTCGCTGTGTGCAAGGCAGTGTGTAAATTATTTTGTGGATAAACACATCAATTTTAAAGTCACACTATTCTACCAGCTCACAGCTGAACAGTAATCTAAGAAAACAGTCAAGTCACTGGGGCAATGAGTCACTGATATACTGCTTCACTATCCAATAATGGTGTGATTTACAGCTTACTTTATGAATGTGCAAAGTGCCTTATTCCTTTTCTGGAATAATCATGCAAATGTTTTTCCCCCCCTCTGATTCAATTAGTATTTTTTCTCTCTCTAAGACTGTGGAGATCTGTGGTTTATATGTTTGTTTGTGGTGAGAACGAGTTTCTGGAAACCAGGTTATGTGAAACATAATTTAAAAAAAAAGTTGTTAGACCCTTAAAGTGCACTTTTAAACTTTATTCAATGCTAGTCTCACCCACAGAGCACATGGCATCAGCTCCCTTGCACTATATGATGATCATATTTCATATGAAGCCCAAACTCCACCGTTTCTCAAATTAAATTCCCTAAATTTGATCACTTTGCTCACAGCACTGGTGAACTGCACTGAGGGTTGGGAGTGCAGTAAACTCTCTGCATGTGGCAAATGGCCCAGCGCTGTAGGTTGTGAATTATTAAAGACAACATATTGCAGCAGAGCTGAGGAAGAGCATTGTTGTGATAGACAGCGTCCCCTCACGTGACTGCTACACGAGGTCGAGGAATTTGCATTCATTTGCATTGGAATTGGCAATTAAATCCTTTGCATATACACAGACTAATGTTAAATTCACATATGTGGGATGATTTAGTCACTATCCTGACACTAAGGTATTAGAAGCATGTTATGTATTGATATTCGCTTAGGCCTATTGACTCTTTTAAAGTGACGCTTTCTGCGGCGCTCCTAAAATTGATTTAAAATAGATTGCAGTAGAATTAGCAAGACACTGGCTATTGATTTATCCAGTCAGTTATAAATATACTGGATTTCCACTGCAGAAAATGGATGGAAGATTCTTCCTTTCATAACAACAAATTAGCTGCACTGCACCACAAATAAAGCATTGAAAGGAGAATCCTGGGACTATTGGTGACATCTCAAGTCACAACCTTAAATAAACAATGAAGCTTTGACGAATATTTGTGACAGTTCAAAGCTTTTAAAGTCTTCTTCCTTTAGAAATCTGATCAACAGGAAGCAGCAAATTCTACTTTCTGTTTCGCTGACATCTCTGTTTTCCTTTGAAATTCATAGCACACACAGTCTTACAAGAGGACGACATCCTCAGTCAGCTCGGCTCCTCTGAGATGGGGATTAACGTGATGAAAAGCAGGAGCGGTGGCCATTATCAGCCCGAAGCTCTCAGAGAGGGGTTCTCACCATGCATCATCATTACAAAGAATTTAAAATGTTGTTGTCGTTCTGTTGAGTTTGTACAGTAGGCCTATGTGTTTGTTTCGGAGCAATGAAAATTATATTTTAAAGGGGTCATATGATGCAATTTAAATTTTTCCTTTCTCTTTGGAGTGTTACAAGCTCTTGGGGCATAAAGAAGATCTGTAAAGTTGCAAAGACTAAAGTCTCAAATCCAAAGAGATATCTTTATAAAAATTCAGAGTCAGCCACACCTACCTAAAAACTTCTCGTTCTAACACGCCCCCACATACCAACGTCACAATCTGGGAAGATTTGCATAACGCCGCCAAAATGTTAACGCAAAGAAAGAAGGCGTAACATTTATTCTCACTGTAGTATTGTTGACGCCGCCGCCATGATGGGAGACCTGTGTTTCATTGGAAAAGCGAAACCACTTTGTTTGGCCTTCCAAAGGGGGCCCTTCCTGGAGCTGATCCATGCTGGTCGCTAAGGAAATGCATCTACTTCGCGCTGTGGATCGCCGGATCGGCTTTCACCGTGGACGAAGCGGAGTCCAGCCCGGGGTCGTCACATGTGGTTGCCGCAAGCCTGCCTGCCGCTCCTTCGTCGAATCCGCCGGCTGAGCCGTTCTCAAGCTCACGGCTCTGCTCAAGCAGGCCTCTGGCCAACGCTCCTCTGCCGCGGTGTGTGACGCTGTGTGTTTCGTTTTGAAAGCGAAATTACTTTGTTTGGCCTTCCTAAAGAGGACAGGACTAGAAATCAGTGGTTAAGTTTTATTTGCAACACTGTTCCAGAACAGTTCAACAAATATTTATTTGTGTGCAGCACATTTTATGGAGCACTGTTTCCTGGAAGAGTAGCCTACAATGCCGGCTGTTCAGACTCAAAGACTGCAAGTATGTTTTTTATATTTAAAGAATTTGCCACTGATGATTCAAACACGAGATTTGGGCAGTGTAGAGAAGCGCTTGTTTGTCATTTCTCCGATCACAAATGCAGACAAGGTTTTATGTTTACACGGCGCAATGCAAAGCAACGCGTAAAAAGACAGCATAAGTCATTATAATAAGTAATTATGTTCCCACTGGATGCGACAAATGCCTCGTTTATAATGGGTTTTAATGTTTTTGTCTTGTCGCTCCGGCCTGACAGGGTATCACAGTATGGTGAGGGGCGTAACATTTCCATCACACGCTTGATGTATTCAGTCAATCACAACCACTGGATAGCTGGCCAATCACAGCACACCTCGCTTTTCAGACCGATGAGCCGATGGTAATTCACAAAAAACAAAATTGTCACAAAAGTATAACATGATGTATGTGATACTCTCCAAAATGGCACTATAATGACGCGGAGGAGACAGATTGTTGAATAAAGTCATTATTTTTGGGTGAACTATCCCTTTAAAGTTAAACTGCTGCTACATGATCGCTGATTCAGCGAGTTTAGCTGAAGAAATCATTCAGACAGGTTTTGTGAATTGGATTAGCTGATTCATTGAAAAAAATCCAAAAAAGATTCATTAAAAAAAAAATGATGTGAGAAACTTAAATGTGCAATGTGGGGGTTTTAGTTACTGCCAAGTTAGAGACAATTTAAGGCACATTTCACAGGCATGTAGAGATGTATAAAGCACCAAACACACTGAAGTCACATTCAAAAAAGTGCGGATTTGTGTAAGCTGTGTGGGGAAATCATTCACCCTCAGGCGAAATTCCTATTTACCCTTCGAAAAGACCTGCCCCCCTTCATTACTGTTGATACGTCTGACAAGCCATGCCACTCTCACGCCAGATGTTCTCACGCAGTGAAAAATACATCGTGGAGCAAAGTGGACACTGACAACACGCTGACAAACAAAACAGAGCAGGCTACTTCTGGTATGAAATAAAGTTTACATTTTTTTTTGCATTTTGTAAGAAATTCAAACAATAAATAACGTTTTGTGGCTCTTTAATGTGTCACGCCTCAGTTTAAGTGGCACGTGAACTGATCATCTCTTCCTCTTTACTAGTTATAGCATGAAATAAACATGAATGAACATCAGAAGGTATCTTGTTTCAAGCGCGGAAAGACGTCAGTGCACACCATTTTTCAAGTTCAAGTCCACCGACGTTAATCTACTCTGCTGTCTGGTTTGATTGTCGGACAAAATGGCGGATTCTTCATTATGATTGGTCAGATTGCTTGTCAATCAAACTCCCTGCAAAGGGTGAATTGCAAGGATTCCCATTGAAATGATTGGTGGCTAAATGCTAAATGTGAACTCACCTTTCTAAATAAATTGGTAAAATCATTGCATCACTGAAGTTTCTGTTAGAAGGTCTGGTTCGCAGAGAAACCTGAGATTTCCCTTAGAACTGCACTTGTGTTTTGACTGGACTGGACCAACCTATAATACTATATACTATTTGAGCATTTGAAACAACATTTATGAGACATTTCATGTCTGATTTTATTGCTGATTTATGATGTTATTTAAATGTGAGGAAGGAAGGTAGTTTTTTTTTTATTTTTTTAAATTTCACTATTTCCCCTTTCAATAAGATAAGAGTTGATCTTGCCTGAAATAGCTATCCAGAGACATTGTAATCAGAGCTGCTGCGTGAACTGAGATTCCTTGAAAGGGGCTTTGGACCATACACTCGAGACTAGGAGAGACTGAAAGTGAAATAGTGACTATCAGTGCAAATCAGAGAAGCCAGCCATCTTCCTCTGTCTTCTCTGTTTCTTCCTCTACAGCTTTTCTCCTGTTAATAAGTGTCTTGTGTCTTGTTAGCAAACGCCCAACAGGGAGTTTTCGTTTTATGTTCCGATTTGGAAACTTAAAGTATGCAGAAATTTCCCCAGTTCAGACCTGCTGTTTGTCAAAAGCTCTGGACCAACCTACACGTTTCACCTCCAGTTTCCACCTGAGCCTTAAGATACGGTAAACAAATCAAATTATGTTGACACCTGAACAACACAGCTATGTGCTTATTGAACATTTCAAAACCATATATTTACATCAACAGAAAAATAATTTTTTCTTGTTAATACTAATATGGAAGTAATGCAGGACTGGAGACATTCACACTGATTTTGACCTACTTACTCAGGCATGTTTCCTCTGCTGTAACTACACTCACTGAGTTCTTTGATCATCACATTCCTTCCTATGTGCTCAGTTTTTTTTGTGGGGGGGGGGGGGGGGTTGGGGTATTCATATGCATATAGGCGACAGGGGAGAAGAATGGGATCGTGATCTTTTCCAGATAGACCTGTACTTTTTTTTCTGCTCATGTTGGCAAGTTCACAAAATCTATAGTTCATAGTTATTAAGAATGTAAGCTGTTTGTTCGTTCTAGTATTATGACCCCTCAGCTACAATTTTGGGCCCTTTGTTGGTCTGCTAAATGCAGAAATTCAAGGGATCTAGATGTACTTGTCTTTCTGTGCAACTAGTAGTGTTTTTCTTTCCTTTTTGCCACATTTGTACTGATTGAGAGAGTTGAGAAATAAAATGAAGAGAGAGAATGTGATGGAAACACGATCTGGGCCAAACTTGAACTAAACCACTGATTAACACTTGTGCTGACTTGTTGGATATTGTATATTGCAATGCATCAACATTTGTTATAGGCTCCTCAGTTGTTTTAACATTTGGTTTAATAAACAAAAAAATCTTTTGTTTTTCATACATAATAAGAACTCCTGAGGAGAAGTGTTGTTCTGTTTCAAGGGCAGTGTGGGATATCATGCGATGTGCAGCCCCTCTGTTGCTATGACACGTGGTGGTCGAGTCTGTCTTTAAAGTTGGAGATCAATAGAACAGTGAGGGTTCTCCACTCAAGAGGGGGGCAGCAAATAGAGAATCTCAAATGCAAGCTCACGCTTGGTAAAATGGAGAGCCTCATATCTCTACAGCTTTGTCAAAAAAGTCAAAACACAGTGGGCAGCCTTTTTCAATTCACATTTTAATAGATGCAAATAGAGGGGTGAGTTGACTGTGCATTCTGTTACTGATAGATGTAACATAGGATTTGACAATTGCACTTCCATCTGATTACAACGGCTGACATTGTACAACAGACCTGTGCTTTGAGCTGAACATGTACAGGAGGCATTTTCTCTGTGTGAAACTCACTGATGTTTCACAAAAGTAACAATCCCCTCCCAGACTTTCTAAAAGCAATTTGTCTGTTGCCCTCTGTTGACTGTCTATTATTTTGTCTGTCCTAAAGACATGCTGCTTTATTCCATTTATAGTGTTTCTAGCTTTACAGTTACAGCTTTTAGGTTTACATTATATTATATCATATTATTTTATAATATAATAATATTATATGACTATTTTAGAATTGTTTGTTTTTGATGTGAAATAAATTTTTGTGTGACTTGTTTTCCTTACACATAATGTGGAATAGAATAGAATAGAATAGAATAATACATCTTATATAATGCAGAGAATTACATGGGACCCTGCTGCTCAGAAAAAAAACAAAGTATTGTCATTGTACCATTTCCAACAACAATGGTAAAACTGTTATTTTTATGTTATTTTAATGTTTTGTTACCAAACATTAGTTCAGAATAATAGACAAAGTATAGTTCAGAAACAGCTTAACATCCATCAGACGCTCCTTTACATTTGTCAGTGCTGTAAAGTGCTGTACTGTGTATTAATTATGCTTTGTGGTGTAATATATATATACATTAATATATAAATGTCTTTCTCAATGTTTTTTTTCCCCCAATAGCTGTATCCTTCATGAGACACAGTGCATCAGCTTTTGGATTTGCCGTAAGTATAATCTTCTGTGTTAATGAACTACATTTTATTTTTAGGCAAAAGATTCTGGAAATGTGTGCATTTGTTTTTGCTTAATGTTCAGCTGTCAAGCTATGTGTAAATATTATTTAAATGGTGTCCGTGTTAAGCCTATCCCAACACCTAATGTAGGATATGAGAGATGGTTGCTAATGACACTGGAAAAAAATACAACAAGCTGCTTAACAGGATATTTTTATGATCCAGGTTTTGTTTTTGATTTATTACGTTTACATTCATTACATTCTTGTGCTCAAGGCAGCTGTGGGAGTGTTTCATTAGACTAAATGTATCACTGGACCTAAGTTTGTGACATAGTGAGATGATGTAATGAGCATTATTTCTGTAGCACTGATGAATCACTGTTGTTTTTCAGTTTGACGCGATGTTAGATGTTCTTTCCTCCATTATAGTGCTGTGGCGCTATAGCAACGCTGCAGCAGTGCACTCTGCCCATAGAGAATACATGTAAGTAAACAAAAGCCAAGCTGTCTGTGGTATGTAGGGCACTGCATAGTACAAAAAAACTGCAGCAAAACACTAAAAAGGATGAATAATGCTTCCTCTGTGACTAACACTAAACCAAAAAAAATTCCAAACATTTTAAAATAAAAGTCAACATTTCACTGTAAGTGCTATTCTTTGTAAAGCTAGTGCATTTGGAATTGTGCTGGAGCATGGTAGAAAACAAAATCTATTCTCTTTCGACTAGATCCTACCAACATTCAGTGCAACATGTTTTAAGTCTGAACATGTTTGATTTATCAGGTTTGTTGAGTGATCTGCGTTGTTTCTGGCTTTCACCTTGACTGTCTCAATTGGAGACGTTTTACGTTGATAAAGACCTGTGCTGCTGGTTTTATCCTCAGTCTTTGGGGGGCTTGTGAATCTCATTTCTCTGGTCGATGTGTCAGAAAAATTTATAGTGCAATACTAGAGAAGAATTGCAGGTCTCTGTAGGTGTACCGGTGTACCGGTGGCCGCTTGTCATACAGAGAATCCGAACAAGTATTGGGGGCACTTTTAATATTTTTCAGAGTGGATCAAGTTTCTGCAGGTTTACTATAAAAAAAACGAAGCATTTGTAAATCAGTTGAGGCCAGTGTTCCCCAGGTGCACCTTTGTGAACTGTCAGTGTTATCGCTTGTTAACCTTGAATAAACATCAAAAAAATATACAAAATATAGAAGAGGTATAATAATATAAACACTACCATAAAAATGTTTGTTTTTAATGAAGTCTCTTATGCTCACAAATGCTGCATTTATTTATAGGTTATTTATAGGTTAAATAGGTTAAAACAGTGGTAACACTTTAGTATAGGGACCAATTCTCACTATTAATTAGTTGCTTATTAGCCTGCCTATTATTAACATATTGGCTGTTTATTAGTACTTATAAAGCACATATTCTGCATGATTATATTCTACATCCCTAATCCCAAATTAACAACTACCTTACTAACTATTAATAAGCTGCAAATTAGTTTACTGAGGCAAAAGTTGTAGTTCATAGCTAGTTAATTGTAAGAATTGGACCTTAAAATACACTGTGACCAAAATAGTATTACAATTTAAAATGACTGTTATATGAATATGTTTTAAAATGTAGTTTATTTCTGTGCTAACAAAGCTGAATTTTCGGGCATCATTACTCCAGTCTTCAGTGTCACATGATCCTGATTTGGTGTTCAAGAAACATTTCAATTATTATAATTAATGTTGAAAAAGTTTATACCGTGATGTGTTTTTTCAGGATTCTTTGATGAATAGAAAGTTCAAAAGAACAGCATTTATTTGAAATGCAAATCTTTTGTAACTTTATAAATGTATTTACTGTCACTTTTAATTAATTGAATGCATCTTTGCTGAATATTAATATCTTTAAAACAAATCTTACTGACCCCAAACATTTGAACGATAAAATAACTCAAATCATATAAACTCAAAACATATAAACTAATTCAAGAATTGATTAAATATATTATTTTATCAGCATATTGTTTTCTGTTTTTCTCCATCAACAGAGCATGTGTGATCCTGGGAGTGATTTTCATCTTGTCTTCTATGTGTATTTTGGGAAAGGCCATCCATGATCTGGCCACCAAACTTCTTCCTGAAGTGGTGAGTTCAATGGCAGTGTGTCATATCTATCATTTTAAGATTAATGTTCCTACATTGAATATAATAGATGTTGAGTTTGACAAATAGATGGATACAATCATCTTCACACCTTAAAAAGGCAAATGATAAATTGTTAACTTAAGGACCTCATTCTGCCTCTTTTGTCCCTTAAAAATTACTTTAGGTTACCTGACAAACTCTTTCTACACTGCAGTATTTCATCTCACAGTCAGTTGTGAACTTTTTCAGCAGTCACAGCTAACAGCAATGTGTTCAGTCTTTATCCGTTAATTAATCAAAGACTGGCACCACTCCAAAGAGCTGCAGGATAATCATTTCAGAGGTGGTGATTAATGCTATTGCGATTTTAATCGCTCTCTATTTTCATCTCTTTTACACCGCTGATAAATCTCTGAGCACTGATACATCCTTACTCTAACATTACTTAACATTATTTTTATGATCCTTTACCAACAAAATGTTAACTGATATCCAGGTCTGGAGACTTGCAGTTATCGGTGTATCACGAAATACTCTCTCTGTTTATGCTGAGTGAGGAAGCATGTAAGGAGGGGAGAAGGAATAACAGAGAGAAAAAATGGCTATACTCAAAATAAATAAACAAAAAGATTAATGACAACCAACAATATATTTTTCCCTTTGGTTGGCCATTGACAGCCTAAAGGCACCTCTCTAATCAAAGAAAATCTAAATGTAAATCAGTGTTTTCACTCAGTGTTTATTTTTTCTGGCTGGGAAATAGCAGTTCACACCCTTTTCATCTTCCCAGGCTATAAAATGCTAATGAGCACGAGGAAACGGCAGTAATCTGGAGTCACACATAGATGCCGCTGACAGGAATAATAGGTGTCAGGGGTCTGTTATGGTTCACTCCATCAGCACAGCAGGAGGGTGACGGTCAAGATTGAGTTTTTATCACTGTCCTCTGTGGTTTATTGATGAATTTCTAATGTGCAGAAAATTATATTAAATATGTCTTTTTTTTTTTTTAGATGAAAAATGTTGCCAAGATCTTGGTAGTAAATAAAATCTGGAGTGGAATGAGTGACTTGCACCCAAGATTGTTATTGTTAATGTTAACTAAAACTATTAAAAATTGTTTTGGGTAATTTAAATTAAGCTAAAATATAATACTTTATAAGTATCAGATGAAAAACTTTAATGAAAAATGTAAAAGTTAAAGATGCTAAATTTACTAAAACTGAAATAAAGTAAATTAAAGCTAAATAAAAGTATTTAAAAATGACAAAGTACATACAATTAATAAAGCTTAAATTAAAATGAAAACTGATTTAAAACATTCACAAATGCTACAATTATCATTAGCATGTAAATAATACTAAAATAACACTGGTTGCACCGAATATACTAATTTACTAAGATAGACTTTTTGCAATATATATAATTTGGCACATTTTAAATTATTACTTAAATGTATGCATCTATGTAAATACATATATAATGATTTATATTGAAATTTTCCACTTTATACTGACATCTAAGTGTGTGTGTGTGTCGTGTCATCACTCAACAAGTCACTAGTGAATGTCACCTCTTCCTTGAAAGGCTGACCTGATGTAAATATTTACTGTCATCACAGATAGTTTAATTTATTCATATATTCTTTCAAGCCTTGTTTAGCCCCATACGTTCTAATGAAACATCACAGCAGCAGCTTTAATGATGGATTTGTGCTGGCCGGAAGCCATCGGTTCTGTCGGCCCTCTCCTATTGCATTAGGATGGATGATTCGGAAATGGGCTTCCACCTTCTTTAATGTGCTTTTTTCGTTCTATCAGCCTGCAGTTCCACATTCATTAGACCTGGACTCTTCATGTCAGCACCCTTCACTGTCAAATGGCCATCACTCTGAATCTCTAAGGTGGCCTTATTGAAAACTGTGTGGTCCAATTCATCCAAATTGCCAGTCTTAACTAGCCAGTCTACAGCTTAAAAGATGAAAGTCTGAATTTAAACACATTCTTTGTCTCTCAGCTGTTCCTCGGAGATGAAGGACTCTGAACAAACTGTCTTATTAGAAATGTAAGAGAAATGCTTCTGGATGTTGTGTGGGTGGTAAGCAGACATTCTTAGTTACGGAGAGAAAAGAAACAAGCAAAAGAGACAGCTGTAGTTCATCTATGATGCACCTGAAAATGTCCTCAGGACTGATACGAGTCATTTACGCAGTTTTATTATTTATAATAGCTATTTTTGTACTTTTTGTTTTCCTTTTTCCTGGTGTTTTGTTTGGAGAGCTCCACTTGATGTTTTCATGTGTCTTTGATTTTGCATCTTGTCATGTCTTTTTATTGTGACGCTTTTGTGATCAGTTTCACTGACCATGTATGTTTAGTTTTTGTCCATAATTCTGATACAGACATGTTCATTTTTCACAGCTATTAGAATAGTCCTGTTTACTGTATTTAAAGCCATCCTATTTGTTGTGTAAATCAGTTTTTGTGAGTCTTATATCTAGTCTAGTCTAATCCTCTTATCATGCTTTTTCGATTCCTTATTAAATATTAAGTTGGATAGTTTTCACTTGTGCTTAAAATGAACTGCACTTCATCTCTGTATCGCCTCAAGAGCCGACAAGACATATATGAAAGACCGACTGATATTGTTAAATTGTTATCCTTTTATCCCTCTTTTACTTCCACAAGAGTTCAGGCTTTAATATCTCCATATTTGTATTGTCTGTGCCCCCCTCCCAATTTCATGATTCAACCATATGGGCCCTGCATCATTTCTACTGTGAACAATTCTGCTTTCTGTCTGTTTCTGTCTCTCTGCCAGGATGACTTCCTGTTCAGCGTTTCTATCGTCAGTGGCCTCATGTGTGTCATTCTTGCTGTTGCCAAGTTCATGCTGGGAAGGATTTTGACCAGCAGAGCCCTAATCACTGATGGTATGACACACACACACAACATGAGCATGTACCATGTCACTGTTTCTCATTTAGTTCATATTATTAGCTCACAACATCATGGTGCCACCTGCCTCTGTGACTATGAATATATTACAGTTTTTTTTTACAATCGCAAGCACCAATTTATCACTTTTTAGGTCACTTTTTCAAAACTCTTCACATAGTGAGCACAACAGCAATCTATGTGGGCTTAACTGTGGATCATTTTTTATTGCTTTGGCCCCAAATGCATTCTATGACTACATCTTTAAAATTACATGAAATCTTTTCTCATTTAGACACAACCAAATGTATCTACAGGTCAGTTTGCACATTTAAATGCTTTGTTCAAAACTGTTAAACTTAAGTTCAAAACCTCAAATAATACAGGCAGCAATTTGCAATATTTCTACAGTAATACCATATTGAAATATATTCTAAATCTATAAAAATGAAATCCTATCAAAACAATTAGATGAAACTGAACACCTACATATGTGTTAGTTTTTCAGTTTCAATTTGCTGGTGTTACAGACTTGATTAGAGATGTATGAAGTGTTTTGGTAGTTTTAGTGCATTCTGAATGTGAAATGAACTGCTGTGCCAAGATGAAAGTTGGTTGGGAGAACTGAGTTAAAAAAGAGACTATAAGTATTGAGAAATACTTCACCATTGGCACATAATGCAACAAAGATTGCTAAAGTCAACAGATTTTACCAACAGACCTACCAATCTCTGTGTAAAATTAACATTATGATGCTGCCATCTTTCTGAAGTCATTTTTACCCTCCTGTAATTCGCTCTGAAATTTTTAGGTGAAAACTGCCCCCCCCCCCCCACCACAAATAGTGGATTAGTCAGTAAATATTCATCCATGAAATTTAAAATTTTGGCTTTCATCACTATACAAGCCTATCTTTCTTCAGAAAAACTATTAGCAAAATCAACAATTTGAGCCGGTGAACTATGGTTGAGTTGGCACGGAATGACCCTATAGCGATTCAAAACAACAACAATAAATGATATTGTAATATTTTGAATTTATATTTTCAGTTTTCATTTTAATTTTGGTTTAAGTAATTTTCTTGTTTTTTATTAGTTTTTTATATATTTACCTTTCATTCTTTTTTATTTCAGTTTTAGTTTTAGTAATTTTAATACATAAGCTTATTTCAGGCAATATTTCTCATTTTCATTCAAGTTAATTTTTGAACTTTTTCATCTAATTTTCAAGCTTTATTTCAATGAATGAAAATAATTAGTAATAATTAACCTTAAACGATAGTGTCATGAAGATGAAATTCATAGCAACACATAAAATGTAATTGCTCTTTATTCATTTATTTTTCTGAAGGCTTTAATTCTATGGTTGGAGGCATCATGGGATTTTCCATCCTCATCAGTGCTGAGGTGTTTAGACATCATCCCACCATCTGGTACCTGGACGGAACCATTGGGGTCCTGATTGGACTCATCATTCTAGCTTATGGGGTCAAGTAAGTGTATGCACTGAGAACATACTGATAGTTTCTGTCATTCACACTGTAATGTCTCTAATGTGAATCTTTCCATTCTTCATTTCTCCTGCAGGCTGTTGATCGACGTGGTGCCACGAGTAAGACAAACTCGAAATTATGAGCGCTTTGAGTAACGCTGGTTCAGAAGAACAAAAAAGGCATCATATGGATCCAGTTATCCCTCTCGGCTCCTGCAGCTCTCTCAACTCACACAATACCCAAATACATCCAGGAATAAAGTCTGCTGGCAGCCAATTCAGCATCATGTATTGTAGAACCACCACTCTGATCAGCTCCTGATGTCTTCTTTCACTCAGCACAACATTTAAGAGAAGGAAGAAGAATGAGCTGGTTAGTGGATCGGTGTCACTCCTGGCACTCAAGATATCGTCCTGAATGGAGTCACTGGTTTTAAACATTGTCACATCCATAAAATTCTATTATGCCACATTTTATGTTTTTGTTTCTTAAATTATGGAGGAAGACGTTGATTTATACTATATTATACTCATTGTTTAATGAAAAATCATGTGACTGTGTATGTGAAACCAAACAACTATAATTCATTTTAGATCAGTTTTAGAGATCATCTTTCTGTTACATCACATCGTCCCACCTGTTGTCCCCCAGAATGATTTAATTATATGGTATGTTTATATATTAGTGTGTAATATTGTATATGTGACCCTGGACCACAAAACCAGTCATAAGGGTCAATTTTTCGAAATTGAGATTTATACTGTACATCATCTGAAAGCTGAATACTTAAGCCCAAATTAAGTTCTTAGCAATGCATATTACTAATCAAAATTTAAGTTTTGATATATTTACGGTAGGAAACTTACAAAATATCTTCATGGAACATGATCTTTACTTAATATCCTAATGAATTTTGGCATAAACAAAAAATCAATAATTTTGACCCATACAATGTATTTTTGGCTATTGCTACAAATATACCCCAGTGACTTAAGACTGGTTTTGTGCTCCTGTCCCATAATCCCCTCAGAGTAGAGACCAGCATCGTTTCCAGTGTAGCGGTGATACTCATTTAAATGAAGAAAGCACACAGAAATGTCCTGAATTAGTCACAACTGTACTATAGGTTAAAGACCACAGTTCAGGGTCAGTAAGATAATTATATGAAATATCCCTATTGGAAAAATAGCTTCAATATTAACAGGAAAGGCGTGATCTGTCATAGACATTGAGTCCTTGTGAGTCAATAGTCAAAATGACTAACCAGCACAGAAAGCAGCTTGAACTTCCTGACCGTTTAACCATTTCTAGCACTACAACCAGGAAGAAAGACAAAAACTGAAATACTCCTAAATCTATGTACTCTTGTCCTTTACTTCTTTTAATTTTTCACTTGTACTGCATACTGTGCAATTCCATGCAAACTATCTTTATTCATGTTTTTAGCTGCACTGTTGTATTATTTATAGCAATCGATTAATCTGACCTTTGCTGTGCGATGATCTGCTATGTTTAGCCGGTGATTTCTGTGGCATGCATTGCTGTGTCTGTTTGCCACTTGCTATTTAATTTATCAGATATTCTTTTCGTGCCAAGACAGAATGAGATTAGAATGGCCTGAAGTATCGTCTGATGTAGAAATGATTGATTTGGGCTCCAGCAGACAGAATGAATGATTGGTGTATTATGGAGGGTTTGTGAGGCAGGGCAGCTTATTCCACAATGGAGCGCAAATCATTGGAAAAACAAAGCACATTTTAGTTTCTTACCGCAATAACAAAACTAATCTATAGTATAATGGGTTTTTCACCTTTCATTTGTTTTTCCACAGAGATGGAAGCATAAATCCAAATGTTTGTCATTTCTGACCTACAAATCTACACTGCTTTTCAAAAGTGTTGGGGTCAGTAAGATTTTTTATTTATTTTTTTTTACATAAAACAATAATTTCACAAATATGCAGAAAATTGATCAAAAGTGACAGTAAAGGCATTTATTATGTTACAAAAGATTTTTATTTCAAATAAATGCTATTTCTTTGAACTTTCTTTTCAAGGGATCCTGAAAAAAATTGCAATTTACATAAAAATGTTGCAGAGCAAATGTTTTCAACATTGATAATAACATGCTTTTCAAGCAGCAAGTGAGCATATTAGAATGATTTCTGAAGGATGATGTGACACTGAAGACTGGAGTAATGACTGCTGAAAATTCAGCTTTGCCATCACAATAAATTACCTTTTTAAATAGAAAACAGTTCTTTAAATCATTAATAATTCACACTATTAGTGTTTCTACGTTATCTTTGATCAAATAAATTCAGCCTTGTTGAGCACAAAATACTTCTTTCAAAAACTTTTTAAAAAATCTTACCGACCCCAACCTTGTGAACTGTAGTGTATTTTAAAATAATTTATTTTATTCATATATGAAACACATCATTGAATATAAGAATGCACATTAATTTTGGATTATTTATTCACATTTTACATGAGTTGCTTCCTAAGCATAAAGAGTGTTTTTAAATCTAATGCTTTTGTCACTGACCATCCCAAGTATAATGAACTCTAATTCCTGTTACAGATGAACAGTGTGTTTGATGTGTTATGCAAATGAGCATCAGTGGAGGAAGATCTTTTTACTGTCTCACAAGCACAGTGGGTTCTCACACAAAGGGTTCCTGGTTCCTCTTTTTACATCATCAATATTGAACATCAGCAATCATATTTTCCTCAATTTTAAATGGGACATATATTGGGACACACAGTAAATGTAACTGAATGTAAAAGACTGTGATCGGTTCACAGCTCAACTACTACACACCTACTGATTTCTGTATCTCACCGATATTACCAGACAATCACGAGTCGACCAATAACTGCAGCACAGACTCCCAAAGCCTTTTGTCTCCTGCTCAATGTGATCTCATCTGAAGAGGGAAACTTTAAAACAGGACATTTTATATTTATGTTCTTTTACATCACAGCGAAGTTGATTTGATTTATTATTGATTTGTACTCAAGTGATGCCATTGGCGTGTTTGTCCCGTGATGCAATAGCGTCATTCCATATACGTACACAGTGGAAGTCCTTGCGTTATAACTTGAATATTTCTTCAAATTCAGTGTTCCATAATCCTATATAAACTGTACTGACTAGACTGTATATGTGTGTGTAGACTGCCCATGGTAATGTGCCGAATTAATGCTGTATTATGTTTACAAAATTTGGTATTGAGTACTTATAATGTTCAGATGTCAGGTCACAACTGCCAGATAGGCAGGTTGATTCTTATGAGTCAGTTGCTTTATTCATTCATTTTCATCATGCATATTGTGCTAGTTTTGTAAATTTAGGCATGTGTTATGCTGTAATGTACCATCAGCTGACACGTAGGAGAACAGCACTGTCTGTTCATAGACTTCAGTGGCTGTAGATGCTTATCCATTACTATAAAGATTATCAGGGTCACACAAATGTTACATTTGCTTAGTTTAGGTCGTGACGACTGTATAAATCAATCTATATTATCAATCTAAAGACAAACTGACAGCTGGACCCTGTTTTAGTTGGCTCAGGCCTGAAGTCTGTTCTTATGCTGTAGTTTAGTCTTAAGCAATATCCTAGGCCTACTCACTGCTACGCTTTGCATGAAAACATCCACTTACCCACAAAATGCTGCACAAACACACACTGATACACACAAGCACACGCATGCACAGCACAAGCAAATACATACACAACACATTTCTAATGTCTGCCACATAGACGAGAGGTTCTGAATGTACATTTATTTCAATAGTAATACTGATCTATATTTCTGTAGAACATGTGAAATATGGCTTGACATAAAGGTTGTACAAAAATAAAATCTCCTAAGAAAACACTGCTTGATTATGTCTAATTGTCCATAGTTTGGATTGTGTACAATAGTGTGCTATACTTAGGCTATTTTGTAGGCCTATTCTTTTTTGAGTCAGTTTGTCATATTTGTTGTGACATTACTCAGTATACTGAAACAGTAACAGCTGTACAGTCTATGTTAATGAATATCTGGGAAGCGTGAATATAATTTAATCTGTTTGACATGTATTGTGAAGTATAAACATGTTTAGGTTACAACATGTGGTTACAAAATCTAAATCTAAATTAGGAAATAAGTAAAAACGTGTGACAACTTGCCCCTGTCTACAACAACAGAATCAGCACTTGCTTTGACTTTAATGTTGATTTATTTCAGATGGAGGTATTCTGCACCTTTCATTTATGGCCACTAGATGTCGAGCTGTTACAGTAACAGGTAGTTACACCGAAAATTCAACAGGACAAAACAGAACAACCGACAATCTTACTTGTGTCCGTTTTTCTTACCGAATTATAGACAAACAACTGTATCCTATTCCTACTGATCCCACTACTCCTTTTTTCTTTATTCTTCTTTCATCTAAACAAAAGCTATACAACTTTAAATGTATATAAACAGCTTATTAATTACTAGTAGGTCAGTGTACTATTTTATTAATTTGATTAAGTAATACAATTACACGTTGACGGGTTTGTAATTAAGGGCTTTGTGTGGTGATTTTATATATTTACAGTTTTTAGATGCGTGTTGGCGGAGAAGTGAATGTGTGTAATACTTCATACAACCAGTAGGAGGCAGGAAAAACAGATTTGTTTCTCACAAGTAACCTCTGCAGGTAAACAATGGTAATGCCATGGTATTTTGGTACCTTTTGATGGTGAAAAATAATCTGAGTCAGATGAAGCAGGGATGTTTACCTAAACCTTGACAATCTAAAGTTAATCTAAAGTAGTGTTAGGCCTACTACATTACATTTTTAACATTACATCTAACAATGAGTTAGATCTGTTGTGAATGTCACATGTAAATACAATTATGTAATTTTCTATTACAGACAGTGTGATTTCTGCCTAATCTAATAAACAACACTTGTGAAAACTACCATCTGCCTTTTCAGCTGACAGCACTTGGATTTCAGGGCACTTCTGCGAGAAACTCTGACTGCGAGACACTAGAGTCAGACTGTGCTGAATGAACAGATTTCACACTGGATGCAGGCGCAGAATCAAACTCAAGCTTGGAGCCATGGTGACAGACAGACCACAACAGCCGCATTCTCTTGGGCAATTGTAAGTGGGGTTCAGACGGGAGTCGAGCTTTCAAATGTTGCCCCAAAGCCAGAGGGAATGACTGGAATCTCCTGATCCATTCCTCCCCCACAAGACCCGCCTCGAGTGTAAATCCCAGACTGACATGTTTGAAATGACAGTTACAGCTGTTCAGTGTTGTTTTTGGATTCTAAGTCTATATGCAAAATGGACTTTGACTTATCCAGATTCCATCACTCTTGCATGTCAAGGACACTTACTTTAGAAACTATGTTGCTGTTTAAAGCTAAGTATCAAGCATTCATTCTTAAATGTTTAATATATATATATAGTTTTTGTTGACAATGTATTTATCTGTACTGTGTTTATTTGTATATATAAATACACACACATAAACCATATATTTTGAAAATATTTACATGTAAATACATTTATATAATTATATACAAACCCGATTTCCAAAAAAGTTGAGAACTGTACAAATTGGGAATAAAACGAATGCAGATGTGGAGGTTTCAAATTTCATATTTTATTCCGAATACGACATAGATGACATTCAATGTTTACACTGATAAAGTCTCATTTTAGTGAAAATAGTGATTTTAAATTTATGCATCAACACCTCAAAAAATTTGGACCAGGCCATGGTTACTCACTGTGGCATCCCCTCTTCTTTTTAATAACAGTCTGCAAACGTCTGGGGACTGAGGAGTTGCTCAAGTTTAGGAATAGGAATGTGTTCCCATTCTTGTCTAATACAGGCTTCTAGTTGCTCATGTCTTAGGTCTTCTTTGTCGCATCTTCCTCTTGATGATGCGCCAAATGTTTTTCGATGGGTGAAAGATCTGGACTGCAGGCTGGCCAGTTCAGTACCCGGATCCTTCTTCTACGAGCCATGATGTTGTAATTGATGCAGTATGGGGTCTGGCATTGTCATGTTGGAAAATGCAAGGTCTTCCCTGAAAGAGACGACGTCTGGATTGGAGCATATGTTGTTCTAGAACTTGGAGATACCTTTCAGCATTGATGGTGCCTTTCTAGATGTGTAAGCTGCCCATGCCACACGTACTCATGCAACCTCATACCATCAGAGATGCAGGCTTCTGGATTGAGCGCTGATAACAACTTGGGTTGTACTTTTCCTCTTTAGTCCGGATGACATGGCGTTCCCAGTTTTCCAAAAAGAACTTCAAAGTTTGATTCGTCTGACCACAGAACAGTTGTCCACTTTGCCACAGTCCATTTTAAATTAGCCTTGGCCCAGAGAAAACGCCTGCACTTCTGGAATGTTTAGATATGCTTCTTTTTTGACCAATAGAGTTTTAGCCGGCAACGGCGAATGGCACGGTGGATTGTGTTCACCGAAAATGTTTTCTGGAAGTATTCCTGAGCCATGTTGTGATTTCCATTACAGTAGCATTCCTGTATGTGATGCAGTGCCGTCTAAGGGCCCGAAGATCACGGGCATCTAGTATGGTTTTCCGGCCTTGACCCTTCCGCACAGAGATTGTTCCAGATTCTCTGAATCTTTGGATTATATTATGCACTGTAGATCATGATAACTTCAAACTCTTTGCAATTATTCTCTGAGAAACTCCTTTCTGATATTGCTCACTATTTTTTTCTCCGCAGCATTGGGGGAATTGGTGATCCTATGCCCATCTTGACTTCTGAGAGAGACTGCCACTTTGAGAGGCTCTTTTTATACCCAATCATGTTGCCAATTGACCTAATAAGTTGCAAATTGGTCCTCCAGCTGTTCCTTATATGTACATTTAACTTTTCCGGCCTCTTATTGCTACCTGTCCCAACTTTTTTTTGGAATGTGTAGCTCTCATGAAATCCAAAATGAGCAAATATTTGGAATGACATTTCAAAATGTCTCACTTTTTATTTGATATGTTTTCTATATTCTATTGTGAATAAAATATAGGTTTATGAGATTTGTAAATTATTCCATTCCTTTTTTACTCACAATTTGTACAGTGTCCCAACTTTTTTGGAATTGGGTTTGTATAAATATATGTAATATATGAACATAACATATTTTTCTTAAATATATACATGCATGTTTGTGTATTTATATGTCCTGATAAATATACACAGTACACACTCATATATTATGTAAACAAAAACTTTTTGGATGCATGCATTTTTGGGATTTTATTATCGCGCTTACTCGTTTTGACAGCACTAATATATATTAGTGCTGTCAAACGATTAATCACATCCAAAATAATTTTATTTTATATGTGTACCAACCCACCCACACACAACACACCTACCCTGTCCTGGTCACTATCCTTGGGGGACTCTACCCTACCCCTAAACCTACCCCTCACAGGAAACTTTCTGCATTTTTAGATTTTCAAAAAACTTCATTCTGTATGATTTATAAGCTTTTGTACCCGTGGGGACCACAATTTAGGTCCCCACCGTGACACGAGACCCCATGAGTCTGTGTAGTCAGGTTTAAGTCCCCACCAGGAAATATAAACCAGTACACACACACACAAAAGCCATGAATCAATGTGAACCGTAAAGAAAGAGGCCTATGGGTGACAAAGTCTCTTGTTCTGTACAGTACATGCTTTTGGATCTGACTAATAAGAAGGTGGTTCACATTTCTCATTCCAGCATGTTCCCAGGCTGTTCAGGCTGCTCCAGTAACTCAGAACATGTTCGAAACTCTCCTCCCCTCTGAGGTGGATGAACCTTACAGCAGGGGTGAAGCTTTGTTCGCTGAATGGAGTAGCATTCCAGAGGAGATGTGAGCATACCACAACACAAGATCATATGAGCTACAGCTCACAGCTGCAGATCTTCATCTCCTCTGACCTTGCTTTGGCCTCCATGGCCACAGAGCAAAAGAGTATCAACTTCTACATGCAGGGTCTTTTATGATTACATTGATAAGGTTTATGCCAGTGTTTGAATTATTCCATGACATTCAGGGGGGGGGTGGGGGTTGGCTTTTTAAAGTTCATCTCTTTTTGAAGTTCATCTAATTTTGATTAGAATTTGGTAGTAATCTATAGTACAGGGATAAATAAAGACAGCACTTATGTTCTGTCTTTATTGTATACATTTAAAGATGAAATTAAGACTTAGATTAGTAGACCTGTTTTATTAGTTGTTGGCTAATGATTCATGATCTGTTTTACATGGTCACCTCTTTGGATATTTATGAACACTTTAAATTAACTAATCATGACTGTAAAAGGGTATTTCTGCAACGGCATTGAAAACTGACCTTGAAAACTTTCTCATGACGCTGCATCCACACCACTAGATGTCAATATAAAGTCCAAGACAACCGGCAGCAACATAAACAAAAAATTGCTGACTGCACATTTAATGTCATATCATGATGTGATTACAATCGGTACAAAATTAATGAATATTATTTAAGGTCTTCACAGCTTATTTTGTTTTGCAGATGACTTTAATTTGATATTCTGCATTCATGTTTCTTTTTTAGCATAGTGATTGATATCAGCTCATGCTTTAGTAAGTGCTTAACAGTCTTTACAGCCTCTTGCCCTGTTGTGTGCCTTGTCAGAAGTAGGTCAAGTCGTCCGTCTTCCACCAAACAATCAAACGATGCAGTTTCCTTGATGAAAATCAGGTATCATGGGGTTAGAGCCCAGACAGAAGACAGCACTGTATTGATTCAAAGGCCTGGAGGGTCATGCTAATGGAAACTGGTATTGTGCTGTAGCAAATTTATACATATTAATATAAACAGTGGTCCAGACACATGAACAATGTACACAAATGCATGCACATCAGTACACACTGACACTGACCGATTGAGACCTCAGGATTTGCTGCTTATGGAATGTCTGTATCAGCTAATGGGATACAGGAGGGGGGGAGCAGCTGTTGCCATGACAGCGTAAGCTTGCCATATGGAGGGGGAGGGGGAAAGCAGGCATCTAATAAATGCCAATGAGCGGTGGATGGAGACGTCTGCAGTGTTGGCAGATGGACTCAATTTACCACAGGGAACATTCACATATACAAACCTGAGAAATTATTTAACTGGCAGAATAAAAGCTTTTCAGCTGAAGTGCCAGTATATTTTGAGAACTGTCAGTATTCTGAATCTGTTCAGCCTTGCTGTCAGAAAATGAAGCTGAATACAAGCGAAGACACAAGTGATGTTGAAAAGAAAAAAATTTAACTGGCAGATATTTAAAACTTTTCTGCTGAAGTTTTTGAGAAATGTTTGGAAGATTTCTGTTCAGCTTTTATTGTAAAATAAAAGAACCTGAAAGCAAGGGAGGAAAAAAAAACACATTCAGATGGCATCCAAATACACAGTACATAGTATGTTCGAATTCAAGGCATCCATAAAACAAGTGCCAAAAATTATGCAGATGACCTACTACCTTCAGTGAGATTCTGAATTCCCCTGAGGTCACGGGAGAGGGTTTGTGAATGGCACTGAACCGACACAACTGATGCTGTAGGTCAATAATCTGCTATTTTTGTCCGACAAACAAACCAGACAGGACAGTAGATTAACTTCAGTCGACGTGAATTTGAAAAGTAGTGTGTACTGATGTCTTTCCGTGGTTGAAACAAGATACCTTCTGATGTTCATTCATGTTTATTTCATGCTATTTCATGCACGTGCCGCTTGAACAGAGGTGCTACAGTAGGCCACAGAACACTATTTATTGTTTTAATCTTATAAAAATGACAAAAAATAGCCTGCTCTGTCTTGTCTGTCGGCAAGTTGTCAGTGTCCTCTTTGCTCCGTAATTCATTTTACACTGAGTGAGAGTGGCTTGTCAGACATAGCAACAGTAACGAAGGGGGAATAAAGTTTCACGACGGTTCAATTGTACTACTTACAAAGTTTTTCAGTGTCTCCATGTTTTAGATTCAAATTCCAGCATGGTCAAATTAATACACCTGTGCCATAAAATGGTAGTTTTGTATCTCATATAGGCACCAGAGGTGGTGTGTGGAGGTGTCATTAAGGAATAGGACTACAGACCTGGGGCCTCATTTATAAAACTCTCTGTAGATTTCATCCTAAAAGTGTATGTACGCTCAAAAGCTAGATTTTTGGCATACGCACAAAAGTTGCCAGAACCTGTGCAAAAATCCCTTTATAAATCCCAATCAGAGGAAGATTGTGCGTACGTGCATCTCCACCCCGATTCCTCCCCGAAATCACCATATATGGAGCTTATTGTTATGTAAACTTTATCACAGTAAATGTTCCACCAGTGTCCTTCATTTCCAGAATTAGGCACCAATCAGAGAGAGTATTTCTTTGTTTAAAAACGTGAGACGCAGGCAGTGGAACGCGAGACAAGCGACAATTGTCAAGCACGTCTGTCTAGCGCATGTTTGCCTAAATCATTGGAAAAACAGCGTAGTGGAATATTGCTTTCTGTGTGAATGGCCACTTAGAGTGTATAGCTCTTGGTTTCCAAAGCACTGTTTACAAACAAAATAAAATGGAGGGAGGACACAGAGATTCAATTAATTAAATGTATGGCAAACACCCAAAGATTCCAGTCTGACCTCAATAGACATAATTCCTTAAACATAATGAATGAACACAGAACAGGCGTGGTAGGTCTGGATTTGTGCCTAGATTATACGCAATAAATACACACACTTTTGCGTTACGACATGCCATTGAAATAACTGCGTCAATGGTGCAATGAACAGAGAAATAATTGACTATAAGGATTAGCTGTCCAAACTTATTCATATTTGTTCAAGACAAACCAGTTGGTACAATCCTACAAGATTGAAACAACGTTTCTTTTCAGGCCAGAAATTAGATTTTTTGTAACTGTGAGTTTGTGTGCAAGATAACAAGAACTGGAATGGAAAAATATAAAGAGGTCAAAAATAGTTTATCTGTTCTGCTGGGGTTTTGTAGAACAGCTTGTTTGGATATAGTATGTCTCCCTATCTTTAATCTTTTCTGTCTCCTTCAAAATAATTTTGGCTTTAACATGCCATTTTGGGCTTATCAGCTTTATCGCTTATACGTATCTGTAAATATACTTGCTATTTTTGGACAGTCAGCAGTTTGAGGTAAATCAGACATTATCATTCAGCTTTTGCTTTAGAACGGTTTACAGTAAAAATGCAGCTGCAGGGTTGATGTGATTATGGTTGGATCTCGTGCTGCAACATGATCTCATAAACCACATTCTCATAAACATGTGATTTACAAATCCCTATCCTTGTCTTTAATGCAAATCTGACAACATATTTAATATATAAATATTATGTATGTGGAAAAAATAATAAAAAAGCTGTTTTCTGATTTAAAAGGGCAAATCTTTTCAGAAGTCATACAGGCATGATAACGTACATCACAAATCCCAAAATTGCACTTAGTTACTGTTTTCTGCTATAAATGAAAGGCCAACTGTGTATTCCTTTCAGGTTTGTTTGCTAAATGTAAACAACACGTGTGTTCATGACAGTCAAGCTCTTATTATTGCTACACCCTGTTATTGAGAAACACCCAGAGTGCTTGTTCAGACTGGATAATGTTTGACTCAGAACACAAACACTACAGGAGCAAGCTAAGACATGTCTGAGTGCTCTCGCAATCTCACTACACTGACGTGAAGGTATTCTACAAATCATATTTACATCTTACAAGGTCAAAGTATGTAATTTGTTCTGTATTTAATCTGCATTTTAAGGCATATTTAACACTGTTTGATTGAGAACATGTAGCCCAGTGCAAACCAAAATAAAGAAAAGCTAATTAACCAAGCAGCCCAGAAGACAGGCAGTCAAAGCTTGTCTGGATTTACGTTCTCCAGCTGGGGACCCCTCACGACCACCTCTGACCCTCCGGTCCCACAAAGACCATGGCTGAAGTCTCAGTGAGGCTGTCCGTGTGTGGGAATTGCTTCCTGAGAGGGAGTGGTTTAAAAAAGAGAAGAACAAAGAGAAGAACAAAGAACTCTTTGTTGTAATTCCCCAAACCACCCATCATTTAATCTAATGTGGCAAGATACTGTTTCTACAATGTCTAAGGTGTTTTTCAGGGATAATGGTGTAGATTTTAGTTTAGGATGAGTGTTTCCTGACTTTTTTCAAGCTTAGACATTATTACTGCAGCGCTCCCTATTAATATAATAAGGACAGAAATATTACATAACTCTTTAATTCCTTTAGTTGGATTGCTCATGCAAGCTTTCTTACTATAGTTGTTCTAAGACTTTATAAGAAGACACAAAGATGAGTTTGAGCTCCTGTGACTGGCAGAATCACCTTCCTCATCGCTAGCTTCCACCCCCACCCCCTCCCAGCTTTCATCAGGGGGAAGTTGTTCTTCTATTACTGACTAATAATGTCTCAGCCATGAATCAACCTTTGCACAAGGAGTCCCTCTCTCTCTCTCTCTCTCTCTCTCTCTCTGTCTAATTTTCGCTCTTCTTGTTTTTGTAGTTGTGCAAAGAAAGGCCATTCTACCTGCTTTAGAAGGAACAATGAATGACTTGGTCCTTTCCTCCATGAGAAATGTTTGCCTGTGAGGGCCAGTAAAGGTAACTTGAATTTAGGGCTTCAGTAGTCAGCAGCTTTAGACATTTATTTGTATGATGCTGGAGAAATGCCTTTCAGCCCTTTGATTAAATTGAAGTTCTGTTGAGCTTGACTCATTAATATGTCCAACCATGTTGTGTGCATTCTATGGAATGGCAATATTCCTACTTATTTTTCAGTAAATGTTAGCATGTTAATTCATCAATTCATTCACCATAATATTCATTAACCAATATTGGTTTCATTGGAATTTTTTATATATTATCTGTCTAAATACATTCGCTGTTATCCAATTGTATGTTCTGAATCAATTGCATAACGTCTACATTTTTCAAGCACACAGATTAGTCACAGTACTTGCACCAGTAAGGAACCCCTGACTCATGCTATTGATTTAGCAATGCTAACAGCCTAGCGCTCTCACTATTTTTCACAGAATTTGCTAAATAAATGTCAGAGTCATCAAAAAGTGTGGATGAATGGTCAGCATTTGACTAATGACATTTAAGATGCCAAATGAATCACATTCCCACACACAATTCTGTCACAGCTAAAGACAACAAATGATGCTCAGCGCAAAACATGTCTAGTGGGGGAGAATAAATGGTTGGGAAAGCCTTTAAAAATCACAGCCCAGATAGTTTTGAGCCAAAAAATAGATTGTTCATTTAATATCAAACCTTCAATTTAAAAAATGTGCTTGCAGATTGAACTGTTTAATTGAAGAGGGAATTTAAAAAAATGTTGTTCCATGTTCATGATCATTACTTGATATTAGAATCTGTAAAGTTAACATAATAGTGCAAATAGTACATATTACAACCTAAATGATATTAAGACCTTTTAAAGGAGTACTGCCCCATAACAGATTTTCTATCTTTTTTTTCTGAGAGGATATGATTATGTCTTTATTGGTCTGAAACATAATCTTTGATGCAGAATGATTACATTGTTAATCTTTGTACAAAGAAACGACTGCAAACTGTACAGCATGGAGCAGAAGAAACAACTGTTGACCGTGACCAATGAAAACGGGAAAAACCACAAGAGAGTCAATAGATCCCTGTGAAGATGTAATCTGTGCTCATGGAAGCAAGATGGCATGACAGATGTTGACCACAGAAGACCTTCCCTGACAGAACAGTCACTAGAAGAATGGCAGAAGACTATATAGCAACTTTTTGTGGTGAAGAGAAGTGGAAAGGAGTGTAAACAGAAGTATGTGTGTCATATATTACACAAAAAAGTTATTAAAATCATATTGAGGAATCAAATAGGAATTTAAAGTTGACATCACAAAGAAGACTTTCAGTCAGCTGAAAGACAAAGGAAATATTCATTTCTAAGTCTGCCCAACCACATTTATTTATTTTATAATACAGAGTATTACAGAGTATACAGAGTGTTTTCAGAAAAAGATTACAATGAGATAGATTCTGTTTTCGCAAGATGCTTGTCTTGTCTTTATTTTGTTGAACACTGGACTAAGTGTTATCTGTGGCTTTAGAGGAAGTACAGAGTTTCACATTCAAGGCGTTCTTGTGAATAGTTTCCCCCACTGAAACCCATACGATTGTCTCAAGACAGCTGGAGTGTGACCAGATGGACCGGTTGCCATGTCAACCTCTTGATTCCCTCTCAGTCTTGTGAAAGTGGGCTGATCATAAACAAAGCTGTATGTCATTACGAGATCCTTCTGCCTCTCTCTTACACATGGCTGATGGGAATCAGGTTGGTCAATATGAATGAACGCCACTCATGGATCAATCACCTGCATGGGCCGCCTGTTCGAAAACTGATTTTTGAAAAGTCATTTATATATATATTACCATTTAAAATGTTTTAAATAAAAAAAATTTATTCTGCAAGGATGAATTAAAAAGATTACTGTTCCAAATAAATGCTGTTCTTTTGAACTTTCTGCTTATTAAAGAATCATTGTTTTTAGTAAAATAAAAACCATCATATTAGAACGATTTCTGAAGGATCATGTGACACTGAAGACTGGAGTAATGGCTGCTGAAAATCCAGCTTTTCAAAGAAATAAATTACATTTAAGCTTGTTAAATGCGAAAACAGTCATGTTACTGTTTTATTGAATAATGCAGCCTTGGTGAGCATATGAGACTTATTTTTAAAAATAATTTCAGTCTTACCAATGCCAAATTTATGAACAGTAGTATGTGGATATTACATGCAACATTTCAGCTTAGCTTCCTAGCAAATTATGTGCCAGTTACCAAAAAAAATTGTTTTTTAGATACGGAAATGCAAGGAATGGTAAGCCAGAAGCAGCTTTTAAAGGTGTGAGTGCTGACTTCACACCTTCAGAGACACTAGGGTTCTTAGTCTGAGCGATTTTAAATATTTTATGCCGTGGATGAAGAAATCCCAGATCATCTTTATTACTTACAACATCTTGCCTCCCCTTTAAAACAAACAAAGACTTCTGTATCAAAGTGCCTTGTCTTGTGCACTTGCACTGCTTTTCACTCAATTTGCACCACGCTGTGAGGTCATGTGGAAGAGTTTAGATGGAGATAATGAGGCAGACCAGCGCAGTCATTAATCACGCATTTATAAATTAGTTTGTGGAGACGTGACGCTTTATGGCTCCATGCCAGTTTAGAACTGGTCACCAGACATCTAGTTTACAGACACATGCTTAAGTTTTATAAGCATAAGTGGATATAAATTAGGCGACTAATAAAAAAAGACAATTTCACTGTGTATGGTATATATTGTGGACCATGGTTGTAAAACAAGTCTGTTAATGCAACAATTACAATCAATTATCAATGAACAGGTTTTGAAATCTTTTGATTTCGAAAAGAGTGACAGATCTGTGGGATGCGCATATATAGTGTTTAACTAAGCTCTTCACAGAAGAACACTGTGCTCAGCAGTTCAGCCCACACACTAAGCATAACATGGAGTCAACACTTTTGAAAGAGAACAAGCAATGACTATAATGGTTTTCTTTTTCTCTCCAGTGTTAAATTCTATCTTATTTTCTAATAAATAGTCACTCTCTGATCCCATCTGGTATGGTAAGGTCCAATAATTGTTAGAAATGAAATATGGTGCCTGTAAATAAAAGAGGAGAATCCAGAGAAGAGTTTCTGTTCCCTGAAAATACTAGTTAATTTTCTTGCATTGGACTAAAACTGTACTGAACCCCAGTAGTTTTTTTTTTTTTTCAGTTTAGCTCGATTTTGCTTAAAATTTCAGCCTCTGTCATTCCCTTTCTGTCATTTCACCTCAAGTCAGTTAAGTTTAACAAAGTGTAACAAATGTAGGCCTGGCTTCTGTGGAAGCCATATAACATATGGTCTTCTTTCATCTTATATGCTCTTAGTTTAGCTAGTCAAAAAAAAAAAAAATCAGTAGCCTGTTGCAGTAGCGTACATTTTTATGTTTCAGCCACAGATGGCAATAGAGAGCCCAAAATGATGTCCTTTACTTTAAAATAAACAGCAATCTTCTGTGAAGTACTGTATGACATTATTGAACTCTGAAAATATAGTTGCAAATAATGCAGTCATACATGACATTTCTGTTACAAAAACAGACCAAGAAAAATATACTATTTCTTATTTTGTCTTAAAATAAAATTTAATTAATTTGAAACGTTTAAAGCACTTATTACGTTATTAAATGTAAATGAAAATCCTGTCCGGCTCTTTGATGTTTCTAGTTTGTCTCTGTCTTTCGTTTTTGTATTTCTTCAAAACAGAGGCTTGTTGAGCTTAATGAATGATTACATTTTTCCAAGGTGTCGTGTCATGGCTCTGTCTTTCTCTCATGCATTAGTGTGATTTATGCACTCCAAGCCGGTTTGTTTTCTCAACCATACGCAGACTCGTAGAACTTTAACCTTTGACCTGTGACACTTTTCACAAACGTCTTTGCCGAGCAAATAGTGCTGCGTGGCCTTCAACCCCCAAGTAAGTGGCATTTTTGTGCAGATCTCTGACCATCCCCTTCCTCAACTCAAATCCAGACTTTATGGTTCCAAGAAGAAGCTGAAAATGGGCACTGAACACTAACATTAGGCATGTGGCTCTGAATGACTGCGGTGAGCTCAGGGCAAGACAAATAGAAAGAGCCCAGGAGAAGAAGTCATGATGATCATTAAATGCATTATGTCACGTAACATGTTATACAATATTAAACAGTTCATAGCCACAGTTATGTACTAGAGAAGAACGACAGGTTTTCTGTGTTTTTTACATATCTGAAAGAATCTTGTAGTTTACTGAAAAGTTTTTTTGGGGACCTCCAAATGGTTCTTTTTTCAAAACTTATTGTGTTGTGCAGTTGAACTATTGCTATAAACATTTGGTTGAGAGCATTTTTGGGTACATTAACCACTCGTTGAGACATAACCTCTAAAATAACTTTCAAATGTATACTCTAAAAAATGCTGGGTTATTTCAACCCAATGTTGGGTCAAATATGGATTACAAAGTTTGGTTACATTTTTAAAATTAGTTTTTTAACCCAACAGTTGGGATAGTCCATATTTGACGCAACATTGGGTTGAAACAACCCAGCAT
This sequence comes from Sinocyclocheilus anophthalmus, assembly GCA_018155175.1. Classification (NCBI taxonomy): domain Eukaryota; kingdom Metazoa; phylum Chordata; class Actinopteri; order Cypriniformes; family Cyprinidae; genus Sinocyclocheilus; species Sinocyclocheilus anophthalmus. The sequence continues at coordinate 97,982 of JADLZN010001827.1, read as the reverse complement.
TTTTTAGAGTGTACTCACATCAAGTCAGATGGTATATGTCAGGTCAAGTCAGTTTCCAAATTTCAAACACAAACCTGTGCAGAGTTTGGTTGCAACACGTCAATGGACATGTGTCATCATGGGAACGTTTCCCAATTCTGCTATTTCCTTTGCACTAAAACTGTCTTGAAACAGACTAAATGAATGAATTAGCAGCATTACATGAGATTATGAATGCTTTGTTTCCATATAATATTTAGTACTTTTTTAAACAAGCAATTTAAATATATGCTACTGTTCAAAAGGAAGGATTTCTGAAAGATCATGTGACACTGAAGACTAGAGTAATGGCTGCTGAAAATTCAGCTTTGTCATCACAAGAATAAATTCCATTTGAAATAGAAGAACAGAGAACAATAGAAAGCTATTTTAAATGGAAAATGTAAATGGAAGTTTATTGACACTGTATTAATATTAACAAGGTATTTTATACAAAGCATTCAATCACTAAAATAATAAAAATTTTGACTATATACCAGGGTAATCATCTAATAACAAACAGGACCAGCACAACCTTTAGACTTGATTGGTTTGGTGCTTGTTCATTGTGTAATCAGTTTATATTAATGAATGAAAGAAAGAGGTAAAAGGAAGTTCTTGTTAAAGAATGAAAAAAACAATTCAGGAATGTTTAAGGGCAAATATACTGCCTAGAGTTTGACTGCTATTTTAGTGTCAGATAGGAAATATCCAGCAAATGTGCTACAACATTGTGTTGCTTTGTTTGATTCAAGAGAACAGGGGCACATGAGGAACAAGAATAGAAGAGAGTCAGATAGAGTGGGTGGGACAGAGAAAGAGAGAGAGGGAACAATAGAGAGCAGGGCAACAGAAAGTCATTCCATTTCCATCTGAAAGGAGTTCCCCAGCTTGGGCTGCTGAGAATTGAAGGCGAAAATTTTCACTTCAGTGGCCTTCTCACATTCTCAAGGAAAATGGAGGTGGCATCGAAATGTCTACTTGTGAAGAAAAATAGCAGTAAAAAACAAGACACAAAATCTTATCTATCAATGATCAGTTCATGAGACAAGATTTAAGATGATGCTCTGCAATATCATCTGCTAAAACTAATATATAGCTTCTCTTGAATGAATTTGTTTAACACGTGAAGTTCAATCGACAGAATTTGTGGCAAAATGTTGATTATCACACAAAATAATTTTGACTAGCAAAATCAACGTTACAGTGATGTAATTGTGAAGCTTAATTTTATAAAAGTACTTAAATTGATCCTTCTGTTAAAACTATTGTTTGAGCAGTAAAGATGGGCTCGTGATTTTTTTTAGGTGATTTTAAGCATTACACCATGGTGACGAAATAGTAAAACCGGATAAAACTGCATACAGAAAAGGTTAGTAAGTGTGTTTTTTTCCCTGCTTAAATCCTTTTAACATGCATATTGTTTATATCTTGTGGCTAAAAGAGAAGAGAGTATTTTAATGTTTACAGATTGGCCCCATTCACATCAACTGAGTACTTCACACTAACCCAGATTTTTTTTATCTTTTAAAGAAAATAAGACATATCAAAAATATTTATGCAGTAATTAATATTATGCCAAAAGTGATGAGGATTTAGCTTAGGGCTGAAATATCCTTTTTTTCCACAAGGGTTTTATATTCCATGTTAACATATACATTCAGCTTAATCTTCTAGTTCTATAGTGTCCTAAAGTTATAGTTCATCTCACTAAGCACAAACAATTAAATTATTGTATAATGACCTAAAAACATAAACCATTAGAAGAGGTGGGTGTGGGATGTGACCCAGATTTCTCCCCAGAACAAAAAGTCTGTTGGGTGTAGTTGCAGTTTCACACTTATCAAACATCCATTTGTGCTTTATGTTACGGTGGTACAAAGTCAAGACATGAGAGAAGGAAGCTTTTCAAAAGCCTTTTATGCCTGAAGCATGTACGTAAGCTAATATTTCACATCCAGCTTTCTGAATAAAGAATAAAGTCATGTATCATGGATGGTTTCTTCATTGCTCTGTTTTCCAGCGGGCCGTGTGGATCTCCAGCGGTTCAGTACTGCTCATGGGTTGCAGTGGTCTGCTGATGTCAAACGCCTGTTTGTTTATTCTGAGTCTGACAGCTGCCCTTTGTCATTAGATTAAAGACCTAATTAATTTGTCTCTGCATGACTGCTGGTGCAATGTGATTTAGATTGTTTACACACTTTGTTTCTCATAGATTAATTATGCTGTATTTTGTGGTGTGGCGGTGGGGAGGAGTGTTCCAGAAGCCTCAGTGAGCAAGAGAGCAACATGTTAATCAAGCGAAGGCCCTGAATGAACTCCTATGCTTGACAATGCTGCATTTCATAGACTGGAAATACAGTAAACTCAGTCATAGTTAAATCTTATTACAATTTATGATATTGAAAGATTAAATTATTTTAAAGATTTTCAAATGTAAATTTGTTGCTGTGATGTGATGGCAAATTTGAATTTTCAGCAGCCATTCAGTGTCACATGATCCTTCAGAAAAAATATGCTTCTAATATGCTGATTGCTGCTCAAGAAACCTTCTTATTATTATCAATGTGAAACACTTTTCTGCGATATTTTTTGTGGAACCCATAATATATATATTTTTTTTCAGGTTTCTTGAATCGATAAATAGTTTAAATGAATTATTTGAAATGAATAATTTGAAACAGAGATCCTTGGAATATTATACATGTCTTTGTCCCCTTTGATCAATTAAACACATCCTTGCTAAGTGAAATATTAATAATAATAAAAAAGTATTACTTACCCAAACTTTTGAAAGGTATAATAGCTTAAATGTTAGATGACATATGTGATCTAAAGGCGTTGTAAAAGCATAATTTTTAGGAGTAAGTGCAGAGTTTACTCAAGGTTTTTCACTTCATATTATCTGATAAATGCCTCTCTTATGCTATTGGATGATAAATATGCACTGTACAACATCAACACAGAATCAGACACAACCGCCCCAAGCAAAGTCTGCATGTGCAGCCAAACATGCTGGGAAAAGAGGGTGACCTGACCCTAAATCCAGTGGAAGACTCCATCCACAGAGCTTGAGAAGGTAATGGACAAAAATAGTGGTTTGAAATCTGTTGTTTTAGGATTGTTAATGCTTGTTCAGACTTTTTGATACTGTTCTGCAGCTCTACTGACACTGTACTGAAATTCAATTAAAAAGCTAAATGCCAATAATGCTTCTTGATACTTGAATTGTGGTGAAACAGGCCTGATGGGCATGGCTCGGGTTGTGGCTCTCATTCTGTACTTCTCTCTCGCCCGTGAGAGGGAGAACACAGGCATTGATTTGCAGCCATTTACTGCGAGTTTCTTCTTTCTGTTGCGCTATTCCCTCAAGGAACCTGGAGATATCCACCCACAAACCCCTGCCCCCGGCACAGACACTCACCCATTATGTGTCTCTGTCCCCATCCCCCTCTCCAGGGAAATGTAAACAGCTTTCCCCTCCTCCGTAGATTTCTCACTCACATCTCACACTTTTCTTTCTTACACATAGGTCCAGAGGTTTGCATTTGATTGACAGGAGGGTCACACTTGCTTCTCACACTGAGTTAAGATGGGCTGCTTAATATTATATAATAATGTATAAAGTCAACCTTCAAAACAATAAGATTCAACAGAAGCTGCAGCTGAGAAAACAGACCATCAGCATGTTCCACAGGTGTCACAAATGTTCCTAAATAATCTCCAGGTTTCTTCTGATTTGGACACATTTTGGCATTCATATTATTATTATTATTTTTGCTTTAAATCATAGGTCTTTTTCACCACAGTTTTAGTATATGGAGAAGAGCAATGTGAGTGTGGGAACGCTTGTAGGACTGCAATGTGGAAACATTAAAATGCTTTGCTGCAATATTTTTAGCTTTTCCTTCTGACTCAACAGTTGCTTAATTTTGTCACCATTTCTATCTTTGTTATAGGAAAGTCCTCAGTTGAATCATGTGTGACCAAGAAAGAATCTGTTAAAAATACATCTTGGCTGAAACAGTTTCCACCAGAACTGTGCGAAAGAAAAGCTTTTGCTGACCTCAAAAGTTCTAAACTGTTTCTATCTTTATGAAGGTGTGTTTAATCCTAATTGACTTGAGTGTAAACCTTGCATTTAAAATAGGCCTATTATACATTTTTGAGTAAATATTCCTCATGCGCATCATGGATTCTGTTAAATATGTCAATTACTGGATACTCTTAATTCACTTTGAACATAAAACACGGTACTGAACTTTAACTGAAAGTTATAGGAATGAAGATATTAGGAATGTTAGGTTAGTCTTTATTAGACAAGACGAATGTAAAGATTGCCTTGATGATCTCATTATGGCATCATCTTCAGCTGTCCATTTGGAGGTACTCAGGGAATTACCTTCTGTTGCCACAAAAGCCCCATGTGAAACCTGATCTTCATCAAAGTTTCATGTAGCCTACAGTGAGGCTCTTATCATCTCGCCTATCAAATCAAGACAAATGACTCTAACTACCCCCTCTAATTAGGAATAAATGATCTTAACATATTTTTTTTCACAGTCTGTAACCACAAAAAGGCATCATTAAACTTCTATGTTTATTTAGTGTGACTTTGGTTTGATGTATGGGTTTGATGAATAAAGACCAAATTCAAAAAACAAACACATAATATTATATAATTATTTCCTGGAGATTTAAAATGTAGTCAAATTCCAAATTTCAGGTAAGACCACAACCTATCGCTATAATTGTGGCTGTACATGACCAGCCAGGTTTTTTAAATGGGGTTTTTTGTATAGACTGACCATCTCTTTCCTCTTGGGATGAAACCCTAGAGTTATATAGGATAGAAAGACACCATTGTCAGCATGTCTGGAAAGGGGGCTTATTCTCTTAAGCTAATATAACAGAGGGCATGGCTATCCAAACACACACTGTTTGTACAAAAATTAGTAAATTATATATGCATATATTTGGAGAAGAAAAAAAACTAATAATTTAGGTAAAATTGCAGGATAGTTTGTTCAATTCAAGTGTGCTGAATGTAAAACACCCAAGCTAGTTCAACTGAAAAGTGATCAGTCTGTTATAGCTCCTTTCAATATTTACAGAAAGCGTCGTAGATTCAAAACTATCTCCCCTTTTAACAGAGCCCAAATAATTAGTTCATACATGTGACATTTCCAATTAACCTATAACACATTAGTACAGAAGACAATGTTGTCTATTTCTTCTGAAACATAAAAAATCTGAGATGAGAGATGTATCGATAGAGATTTATCCTGCTGTACTCACCTCAAATAACTTTTACCCTCATATCACCCTGATAAAGAACATGAGATAAGGTGTTTGCTTTAACACACATTTTAATTGAAAAATACTTCAGGATTCATCTCGACTTTGTAATACACTGACAGTCTAATATCTGATCTACAGTGTTGTACACTACTATCTTGGTAAGAAAAAAAGTGCTTAGAGGTGGACCGTGTCACAGGAAATGCCTTATAGTCCATCACTTGTGTTCTTCAGAGTTCCTGTAAATCTAGACGTCTTCATGAGGCCTCATACTCACTCAGGCCCACTGAAGTTACAGTAATTTTCTAAATTACAAGGTCCTCAAACCCCCGTTTCATTCTGGGATTTTGAAGATACAGTTCTTGATAATGTTCTTAGAAGTTTACTCTATATTCCATAAGAGTCAAAATAAGATATCAAGCATTCCATGAAATGTCACAGCGTTTTTCACAGTGCTTCAGTGGAGAACTCCTTCAAACGGATGACCAGGATATGCAAATTAACGGCAGCTTAATCGGGACCAGCCCTTTTATATTAAACAAATCATTTCAATTTTTTTAATTGTTATTTTGGTTCACCTGCGCCATCACGATCACATGCAACATAAATCCAACTCGACAACAAACAACCATTCCGATGAATGTCAACAGTGCAACGTTGAAATGGCAAACCCAATGACTCAGGCAATGGAAAAAGGCAGGTGCAGGCTTTGTAGAGAGTTATCGCTTTTTCTTCTGTTTGAGGCTTTTTCGTCGTTTGACTATCATTTCGTACAGTTTGTCCATGCCTTCGTGAAGCCCCTCGCCTATGATGGCACAGGCCGGTTGGATGTGGTACGTAGTGGCAGGCGTGAGCTCCTGGAGCGCCAGCTGCTTCTCTATATCCGCAACAGACAGAGATTTTGGCAGGTCCTGTTTATTAGCTATGACCAACAGCGGCGTTCCTTGGTTTTCAGCGAATTTGGTGACTTTATGCAGCTCTGTCTTGGCCTCCTCCAGTCGATCCACGTCCACAGAGTCCACCACATAAATAATGCCATCCGTGCATCTACTGTAAGATTTCCATAAGGGCCGGAGTTTCTCCTGCCCACCAACGTCCCAAAAATGACAGCTTATTCCTTTGGCCGTGCCGTTACTCAGCTTGATTTTTTCCGTGTTGAATCCTATTGTAGGCACAGTGTTGACAAACTCGTTGAATTTCAGTCTGTAAAGGACCGTGGTTTTCCCTGCGGAGTCCAAGCCAAGCATCACTATATGGAGAGACTGAAACGCAGATATGTTGGAGAAACTGTTCCCCATTTTGATCTCCTTGTTAGCAGGGGTAAAACCAATGCAGTCCCCTCGGCACCAGAGATTCGACCAGATTCAGACTGGATGTGATGAAGCGATCATTGCAGTGCGCGTGAGATCAGCTTGTGATCGGTGAGCGGAGAGTCTCCGCAGTAACAGCTCACACCGCAGACTGATGAAAATTCCTCCTGACGGCGCTCGTCCACATTAGCGATGAATGAATGTGATCAGAAATCTCTTCTAGGCATAAGATGAACGCATCCACTTGGTGATGGACACAAGCTAATGAATGGAAGCCAGCAGTGGCCCTGCAGCAGCTGCTCCTCACATTGGAGAAACTCCGCCCGCATTTCATGTGAAAACTGGAAAGAAAAAAAAACTCTTATGGCAAGCTAAAAGTTCCTTAAACTAGCTCGTTTCTAAATCCAGAAGAACTGTGGCAATTTCTCCAAGATGCTTCAAGAAACCTACCTGCAAAGCTACCTGAAAAACTACGTGCAAGTGCACCTAGGGCAAAAACTGCTTTAAACACAAGCGATGGTTCCACCAAATGTTGATTTGAATTTAGTTAATAAAAGTTAATTGATAAAGAAAATCTATTTATATCATTGTTTTTGACAGCATCCTCATTTTACAGTATTTTTTAACAGTACTGTAGCTTTGCAGGTAGGTTTCTTGAAGCATCTTGCAGAAATTGCCACCGTTTCCTACTGACACACTACAGCAAAAGATAGAAATAACTGACTTAAAAAAATTTTTTAGCTGGTGAAAATACTAGTGTTCTAATAATTTTGCCCACCACTGTATATATAATATTTTTTAAATGAACATTTTAATGACAGTATGTTATACAAAAATACAAAATAATTAATTTTATTTATCAAAATAACCAGAAAATAGTACAAACAAGTATTAACTTACAAGTTATGCAAAACACTTTACTTTAGCTAAAGTATTTTTTTAATCAATACTGTCTTTAGCCCAATGCTAGTTAGCTTTTTACCCTGAGTGTGGGGCAAAAATGCCCTCCCTGGTCACCTCATACATTTATAAGATTTTTTTTAAAACAAACAAACAAACAAAAAACTTTTATGGTTTATTTTCCCACAAAAAATTGTTGTTTCATCAATGTTCAATAAAACATATATATTTTCTGCAATCGTACACTATGGGAGTAGTGAAAAGCAAATTTTCCTTAAAGCAGACCCATTGTACCCTTGCTGGCCAGTGTGGTAGTTGGTGGTTTTGAAATAATTATAATGGGCTATACCTACTAGTGATATTTAAAATGATCCTGAAGTAATAAAAATAAGTTCTAGTAACTTAGCCCTAGTAATAAAGTTCTAGTAAAATAGATAGTAGTTAGTTTAAAGGATTAAATGGCTTTCCACATAACTCCCCTCAGCAGTCTGTGCACAGGTTAGTGTTCTCTAATTTTCGTGGAAGATGGGAGGCATTCGTTCAGAAACTAGGGTGCGTCAACGAGATTGTACCTATTTGTCCTGTAACACGTTAGGAAAAAATGCCAATTTTAGACACGCATTTTCACACCTCCCTGAAATAATTTAAATAAGTTGCTAATATTTCCACACGTAATCTGAAATCCTTAAAAAAAAGTCTACTAACTCAAACCTTCTAACTTTTTCCGGAAAAGGCAGTTATTTGGTAAATCGTCTGGCTAAAAATCTTTTCTCAAACGTTAATTTCTCTAAATTTTAGGTCGTCCTTATTACAATGTGGCTATGTCCTTATATATTTTATATATATATATATTATAACTCGCCATCTGGCGTCCATAGTAGGTACTAAAAGTTTTTCTTTATCCGTGTTCTTTTAAACGGAAAAGTCATATGAAGTAGCTACTTTTGACAAATCAATACGCCAAAGTATTCCAAACCAATGATCAATGCTCTTACTATTTGGTAAACTATCCCCTTACGAAAATTAACCATGTTTTTTTGGTTATATTTGTAGTAAATCATGGTTCATTTTCGTAAGGGGATAATTAAACCATGGTAACCCACAATTGGTTTTGCTACAGTAACCATAGTTTAACCATGGGATTTGTAGTAAAACTGTGGTTATACAAATGGTAATCATCCCAAAAAACAATGGTTACTACACTTTTACTATAATAAAACCATGGTTAATTATAGACTGAAAAATTATAAGAATTTTCCAAACTTTAGTTAAAAGAACTGAGCTGCTACTAACTTAAACATATGACAACAATCGTTAATGTTAGATTTAAAGATATTATTCAATCAACATTTGCTAAGTTTGACAACAAACATGCTAAATTCGGATGTTTCAAGGAATTGTCTTTACACCGAGTAAAACTTTGTCCTTTATATTAACTGTTTGTCCACTAGGTGGTAGATGTGTGATGGAAATGTTAGAGGAGAAATGACTGCGAACTGGTCTTATTTTTTAGTTTCCCATTTCTATTTAGGCAGTAAAATGACACAGAATGTAACATTCAATCATGAACTGCTCTAATTGAAATCTTACAATAATGGACTATTTATATAATATTTCAGAACACTGTTCTTTATAGCATTAGCATGGAGAGAAAGAAAAATGAAGCAATGTACTGAGGCAAGCCATTTGTCTTTGTCTTCCTCAACAGAACTGAGGAGAAAAAAACTCCAGTGCTCACTGACCTGAGAAGGAACACAGTTTATTTATGGCATATCACAGCAAACACAGACACATTCATAAACACACACTTGCTTGACTGTGTCTGCGGAATACCAGTTACAACTGTATAAAATCTTCACAGTTGACTGTACATGTTCATTATATTACACACACACACACACACACCTACATCTTTCAGATTTTTGTCTGTAGTCCAGGGTTCTCCACAGAGAGTGAGAGAGGGTACTGATGAAGGGCGTGTGATGGGAACTATGCTGTCTGCATGTCTAGGGGAAGATGTAAGCTTATTTCTGTAAGACCCACAGTGATGACTGTTTACACTGGTCATAATCTTTGTTGGGAGAGCCTGTCAAGCATCGAGAAAAATTATGCTGGAGTGATAAGACTGGAATTCCCACACAGCAAGTATAGGTTTGTAAAACTCTCAGTAAGCACATCAAGAAAAACGTAAAACTTACGATAATGTTTAATGTTACACTTTGACTGCGACCAGATTCATATTTTTGAGTGGGTTTTGTCACACATAGTCATCATATCAAGGACATGCCATCTACACTCAACAATTAACTCTTACAAATGTGAGAGTTAAAGTCAACTTGATACATAAGCTCTTTGGAGGAAAGGTGGACAGAAATGAAAGGTTATTTTCAGCATGTCAGTGAGGTTAATGTATGTATTGTAAATTTATGACAGGACAGTATCCTAGAATCTTCACAGTAAATGTGTAAGCAAATCTACTGTGACATGCTGTGACCTTGTACAATGCATGATAGGAAGATGCAAATCAGAGACATATAGGCTAGAAAAACATGACAACATTTGTATTTTCTACAAGGTATAGTGTCAACATTTAGTTTCCACATAATACTTCAATATATGATTTATTACATTTAAAATTTTACAACAGAAGTGTTCAACTGATAAATTTGCATTGGATTTTTACATGGACCATTCCTTGGAACATCAAAATAAATCTTATGAATCTTATGAATATAATATAAACGACAGTGCCGTTTGGAATGATCATAACGATCAAATTGACTTTTTTAAATAACAGTTTTTCTGCTCTCTTCGTATATTCTGCACAAATTAAAGCCATTTACGTTGACATCAATATCAAACAAGAATCACTCGTCGTTTAATCAGAAATCTTTGATAGTAGGCCAACATTCTTATCAAGACACACCAAACTCCGCGGCAGCTTTAATTCGTACGCACCTGAAGGCGGGATAGCAGCTCGCGCAAAAACGTTTCGACTTCCGCTGCACCTTGTAGTTGAAATCCTTGAACTGTAAATTTTAAATTGTGCGCCATAAATGAAAGTTACATTACTATTGCAATACAACGAGTGTTCCATATGTATAAACGGAACTTATTAACAAAGCGGAGACGCTTAAATAACAACACTAACACTAAAATGGTCAAAAGGCAAATGTTCCGCCTCCAGCGTCCTAAATTAATGGTGAGTAAATCTTTTAATATCTGTTAACTGATGACTAGATGATTTAGTTATAGGCCGACATGTGGAAGAGTGAGTTTTACGTTTTATTTACAAGTGGACTAAAGTGATCCCATTACTTTATTATGTGGTGTATATCTTTATTAAGCTGATAATGTTTTATTTTTCCATTTGACTTTTCATCCTAACATTTACTTTCACTTATAAAAACATCAGGCTACTTAAAACTAAACAACATAAACAATAGACACTTGAAGCAAAGTAAAACAGGCAGTTTAGCATACAGTGTTGGCATCACAAAACATAAAAGAGCACGATTGTTACAGTATTAGTGACAAATGTATGTAAAAGTGTATCTTTTGTGCAAAATTTAGTATAAGTATAAAATCATGATGATATGCAATGAATAAAACATCTAAACAATCATATCTTATTTTACATTAAAGTTTTACATGAGATAGAGACCTTTGCTTGTATTAAAACATCAGCAATAGGCCTACACTTTTCAGTAATTTGGTTCAATGTACAATTTACTGTGCAACAAATCTATTGTGCAAACATATAAGTGCTTTTAAGAATATTAAAAACAACATAATGAATAAAATTGAAATCAGGTGTGTCTGGGTCTTGTAAACGTCAGGCGATGTAAGCAGTCTTTATATGGCACAGTCATCTTGAGAGCAGGGGCTGAAAGCGGAGCTCCGTAGAAGATCCAGACAGTTGACAAGGATGAGGGAGCCTGTGATGTGCCTCCAGCGCTTGGTAATAGGGTTCTTCATTTTGTCCAATCCAGTGTGAAGTTCCTGAATCACATCCCTATAACTGTCCCCAATCTGGGCTGCCCACGTGACCAGGAAGTCATAGGCAGGTTTCCACATGGCCTTTACAAAAGAAAAAAAGTAAAGATTTAAGTTTGACATGTAAACCTCCATGAATGGGACATTTATGCAACCTCAATTTAGTTTCCTAAAAAGATTATACCCAATCCGTATGCTCGCCATTAAGAGTGAATGTGTGCAAATATTCTAAGCCAGTAAAACAAAGCCCAAGAGGAAGCTCATAATCTCATCAATTGTTGGTAGAACATTTAGGTTCCTCTTCTGAGCTGGATGCAAACACATTAATCATGACTTGTGGGTTTCCTGTAATTTGTGCTTAAAACCCAGTTAAAGCCTACATTTTACAAGTGTCAGTTACCATCTCTCTCGCCCATCTCACTTGGACATTGTTTTTTATCCATTTTTATAATGCAAAGGATTGAACATTCTATAGTTTGTATATACTTTATATTACTTAACTTTATGTTTACATACTCTGTCTGTTTTGTTTGCACAGTTGTCTTTACTGTCACTGATCTACAGATCTACGTCATAAGCTTTTCAATGCGCACTAAACGCTGTGTAAACTGTGCATACAGACTTGACACTTCTTCTCCAACCTGACCACATGAGAAAACATAAGTATTTTACAAGGTTGCATAATTAAGCATTTTTTTCTATGAATTTGTATGATGTGATTCGTACAAAAACATAAAATATATATATTGTTTTTAAAAAAGTAAGCATGACGGTCCACCTCTAATCCAACTCTAAATGTAAGTAGGGCGTAAGCAGATCATACAAAAACACAGTAGGACAGTTCACCAAAATGACATTATTTCTTCTGTGAAGCATAAAATGAGACGTTAGGCAGACTGATAGTTTCAGTCATCATTCACTTTCATTGCATTAAAAAATTCTTGTGTTCCACTGAAGAAATAAAGTCATACAGGTTTGGAAGAATGAGGGTGAGTGAATGTTGACAAAATATTCAGGTTTTGGTGAACTATTTCCTTCAGTGCTTTCAGTGTTTGTTTTACCTCACTGTCCAGTTGTCCCCTGCTGTCTCTGTGTGGAGCTTCATACGCTTCCATCTGCTGCCGGGACACTTTAGCCAGTCTCTCAGCAAGCTCCCTCCAGCGACCCGCCACCTCCACCGCTGTAGTCAACAGCACAAAGTCCATGACCAGCCGTGCCACCAGGCCCTGACAGTTCATCTTCAGAAGAGCCTGAATGACAGATATACAGGTGCATCTCAATAAATTAAAATGTCGTGGAAAAGTTCATTTATTTCAGTAATTCAACTCAAATTGTGAAACTTGTGTATTAAATAAATTCAATGCACACAGACTGAAGTAGTTTAAGTCTTTGGTTCTTTTAATTGTGATGATTTTGGCTCACATTTAACAAAAACCCACCAATTCACTATCTCAACAAATTAGAATATGGTGACATGCCAATCAGCTAATCAACTCAAAACACCTGCAAAGGTTTCCTGAGCCTTCAAAATGGTCTCTCAGTTTGGTTCACTAGGCTACACAATCATGGGGAAGACTGCTGATCTGACAGTTGTCCAGAAGACAATCATGGACACCATTCACAAGGGAGGGTAAGCCAAAAACATTCATTGCCAAAGAAGCTGGCTGTTCAAAGAGTGCTGTATCCAAGCATGTTAACAGAAAGTTGAGTGGAAGGAAAAAAGTGTTGGAAGAAAAAGATGACAACCAACCGAGAGAACCGCAGCCTTATGAGGATTGTCAAGCAAAATCGATTCAAGAATTTGAGTGAACTTCACAAGGAATGGACTGAGGCTGGGGTCAAGGCATCAAGAGCCACCACACACAGACGTGTCAAGGAATTTGGCTACAGTTGTCGTATTCTCTTGTTAAGCCACTCCTGAACCACAGACAAGTCAGAGGCGTCTTACCTGGGCTAAGAACTGGACTGTTGCCCAGTGGTCAAAAATCCTCTTTTTCAGATGAGAGCAAGTTTTATATTTAATTTGGAAACCAAGGTCCTAAAGTCTGGAGGAAGGCTGGAGAAGCTCATAGCCCAAGCTGCTCGAAGTCCAGTGTTAAGTTTCCACAGTAAGTGATGATTTGGGGTGCAATGTCATATGCTGGTGTTGGTCCATTGTGTTTTTTGAAAACCAACGTCACTGCACCCGTTTACCAAGAAATTTTGGAGCACTTCATGCTTCCTTCTGCTGACCAGCTTTTTGAAGATGCTGATTTCATTTCATTTTCCAGCAGGATTTGGCACCTGCCAACTGCCAAAAGCACCAAAAGTTGGTTAAAATGACCATGGTGTTGGTGTGCTTGACTGGCCAGCAAAACTCACCAGAATGCACCCCATAGAGAATCTATGGGGTATTGTCAAGAGGAAAATGAGAAACAAGAGACCAAAAAATGCAGATGAGCTGAAGGCCACTGTCAAAGAACCAAAGACTTAAACTACTTCAGTCTGTGTGCATTTAATTTATTTAATACACGAGTTTCACTTAATTTTAATTTGAGTTGAATTACTGAAATAAAATGAACTTTTCCATGACATTCTAATTTAGTGAGATGCACCTGTATAGTCAAAGTGATCATCACAAGCCACTGTGCATAGATTATAACTCTGCTTTACTTTAGTCACTGTGTTTGAAGTCACAATTTGAATAATGTTAAACTCCCAAATGTCAGTTTTGTAATGTCAAAAAATCATATATAATAATTATGAATGAATTCCTACTCAGAAATATGACTTCAGAGAGAGCCCTAACCATGTCTAATACTTGTTATAGTTTGGGATGCACAAAATATGGGATTTCTTTGGGGCTATTATGGACTATTTAAATTGTGCAGTATGTTTCCCCCCCCCCCTTTTTTTTTTTTTTTTTACAATCAGGTAGTCTAAGCACTTGCTTGAATTTATAATTTAATAATGCTTATAAAGGGATACTTCACCCCAAAAATCTATCTTTCTTAAAAGAAGATTTTTTGAAGATTGTTTTAACTGCTTTTATCTATACAATGAAATCAGTGGTGTCCAAAATCACACTGGATATCGCTGACTTTCAAAAAAAACTTCTTTCGAGTTCCACATAAAAAGAAAGTGATACAGGTTTGGAATAACATGAGGGTGAGTAAATAATAACAGAATTAAATTTTTTGGGTGAACAATAACTAAATATCTAAATTAATCTATTTTAAAAAGAATATCAGTTTTTATACTGTAAATTATTAAGTTATCATGCCTGAATGGTCTCTTAGCATTTGCAACTATTGATTTTAGTTTGTAGTGTTTTATTTATAATTAAGAATTTTAAATATTGACCATTTTTTGGCTATCACTGTCAGCTATAACAAAAATAATTAGCAGTATATCAGCCTCGGGCATAATTTTAATACACGTGCATCCCTAGTTACAATGTATTTACACAAAATATGACATTTATTTATTTAGTCATTTAGCAGACGCTTTTATCCAAAGAGACTTACAAATGAGGACAACAGAAGCAATCAAAACAACAAAAGAGCAACAATATATAGTGCAACTGACAAGTCTTCGGTTAGCCTAAGCAATACACTAGCAAGGGGTATATATACATATACATATTATACACACACACCCACCCACACACACACACAAACAAAGAAAAAACAAGTAGATAGAATAGAAAAAAAAATAAAAAATTTATAAATTTGTTTTTTTTTATATAAAAAAAGAAGATAAATATAAAGTAGAATTACAATAGAATAGAAAGTGTTAGAGTTAGAGGGTCAAAGAAAGGTGGAACCGATGTGTTTTTAGTCGTTTCTTGAAGATGGCTAAGGACTCAGCTGCTCGTATTGATTTGGGCAGGTCATTCCACCAGGAGGGAACAGTTAATGAAAAAGCACAATAATACGCCGTTCACTTGCAGAACGCAAGCTTCTAGAGGGCACATAATCGTTGAAACATTGAAACTATGCAAATAGCCTTCAAATCAAATCTTCTAAAATAAGTACTTTGTAGAGTTGTGTCCTATTGTTGATATCTGCCTTCATAATCTCAAATACCAAATCTTCAATTTAAAAAAGTCCCCCCCCCCCATCTCAGTGGTTGCTAAGTAAAGCTTGTTCTAATTAGTAAACTTTAACAAGAGTACACAACAACACAAACTACAAAACTGAGATAGCGTCAGTGGTTTTCTAAGCACTGCCTCAGAAGAGCCAGACCAATACAGAGCTCAAGTCATCAAGCCGGGTGCTCTGATAAATGTGGTGATATGCAAGAAGCGACGTGAATGCTCCTGTGAGCAGAATATAATGAGAGTGACTCCGGGCCCCTTGGACAAGGGAAATGTTAGGGAGGAATATCCGGCCGTTCTGTTGGCAAGTGTTCTGTCTTATTAACGTGACCTTCTTTTCTCCCCTGGGAGTTTGGCGTGACATTTAAAAAACTGAATAAGGACTTACGTTCACTGCGCCTTGTGAATATATGACGTTCACTGATCTACAAAATGTCTGAAACTCTTATCTGATGATGACGACATGCGACATTTACACTTTCTTAGTGCTTGCTTTATACAACAAAGAAAGGAATCAATCTTTCTACAATGAAGTTTTCAGATATAAATTAGTCAAACATGCAGGTGTTCTTCATACACTCAAATATGTTTAAATGCACATACACACAAAATCAGTAAGTTTTTAAAAGCTACACGCCCTGAACCCACTAATCTCTGATTCCAGTTCCATGGCTTGGAATGTTTGGAATGACAGGAAGTCTGCTTAGAGGGGGAGGAACACGGCACTGATGCCCCAGAAGACCTGTTAAAGTTCTGGCTCCAAACAGAGCAATGAGATAGCAGGAGTCTTGGATGGCTTCCCTCCTATCAACGATGCTAGTTCTATGTACAAACAAACAGGAAGGTATGTCTTTGACTTGTACATTAGGCTAAAAGAATCGTGATCAGGACGACTTACTGTACCACTTACTGTCTTGATGAAAGTGAAAAAGACGTGTATTGTGTGTGCATGTATCACACTGTGTACACATTGATTGTGTGCATTAGCCAAAAAAAGATAAAGCTTTTCATGTGCACTTGTTTCCTGAGGTGTCTCACCCCTGACCCCTGTCACAGTCAGGAACTTATTAAGTAAACCCTACAGAGACACAGTAGTAAAAGAAAGCCAAACAAAATCTGCACCCTGTCTGCTCAGACTTTTGACTATCACAGAATCTTGAACCGACTGTTAATGCCTCAAATGAAGTCAAGTGTGGTAAGCAGAACTACTGTATAAGCTTCAAGTTAATCTTTTAATGGGTATGAAATTAGCAGTAGTGCTTCTGTTATTATTTTTAAATCTAATGAGAAAAGCAAATTATTATTTTAATGATGTTTTGATCATTTCACTATTTTGCCCACAAATATGCCAAAGCTGGTTTCATTTTGTTCTCTTCATTGCTCCTTTAGACACCTCCAAAATTATTAGTATGCTGCATCAGTAACAAAACATCTGCACATCAAATCTAAAAATTGAAATAAAACAAATAAATCATATCTGAGAAGAGGCTTTTTAATTGAGGCCCATTATTATTTTTTACTAAAATGTTTTTGACAAAACATTGTAAAAAAAAAAGAAAAAAAGCAAGTGTAGATGCTCAAAAAAAAAAAAAGCAAATGTTTCAGTTCATTGAACTTTCCTCAGTGCTTCGAGCCTCTTGTCTCCATGATTTATCTGTTTTTGTTTTTTTTTGGTGTGCAGATTCTCTGTTACTTGTTTTGCATCAATGTACCCAGTGAACCTGTCTGATATTGGCACAGAAAAGTTTATTTCTTCACATTAACATTCTGGCAAATTTAAACATAGTTCTAAAGTTTTTCATTCATTTGACCTATGCACTTGGTAGACACTTTTATGCGAAGCAACTTGCAGTGAATTCAGGCCAGAAATGTTTAATCAGTATGTTCCCTGGGAATCTAATTGACTAGTATTAGCATAATGATCTATGAATCAGTTAATCAGTGCAGGAACTCTTTAAATTCATAAAACATAACTTGTGAATTAGTCGGTGTACAGTACTCATACATTCACTTAGCTTAGATTTACCACTGTTGAGTTCACTATAGACATAATCGCAGCAAGATGCAGCTTGCATTATTAAGACAGTTGAGCAGAAAATTACTTTACATGTTTTTCTTTTGAATTTCTCTTCTTTAACATCTGATTTTATGATAGTACTTGTCCTTATTATCTTCCCTCTTGCCTGCTTCTTGTGATTTCCTTTTATATAAGCTGACAATTCTGTCTTCTGTTTATAAACTATCGTCAGAAATCACTGACAGTTTATACAGGGCCACTCTTCTGCTCTAACAATAGGCTAAGGGAAATGGGAGGATACAGAGGAATCAAAAACTCAAAAGAAAAAAAAAATCCTCATGAAGGCACTACAACTGGAACTTTTACTGATTAAAAATGGAATTACAAAGTTCTCTAATGCTGTTCAGTCATGATGTCAATTTGTAGGCCAGCCCAAAAGATTAATTCACCACGGATTCTTAAGGGGATTTCTAATGGGTTTCAATATTCACATTTGACTCTGTGTAATTTATTTTGTAGAACAAAACAGGAAGGTCTCTTCATGTAATGTTAACCACAGACATCATTGTATTCATAAATCAAAAACCCTTAGACATTCCAGAGGGAACCCATTGCTCTAAAATGCTAATTCTTCTCTATGCAGAAAATGCAAGTACTTTATTCAGATGTGACGAGAACTGCAGATGCATGTCTGTTAGCAATCTCCTAGCAATGAATTTGTAGGTGTGGGGGTTTTGTGTAATTTAGGGCGTCTCTTGTTCCACATTTGATCCTGTGTAGATTCTAACAATAAAAAAGGAAACATCTGCACAACTAAGATTCTCCTTCAACACGTTCACATCTTCCGGCATTTTCACGTTTGAGATGATCACAGATGACCCTTACTAATTTTAGTTCATATAGTGTAACACAAACATGTGTACCTGACACTAACATTAATTTAGCCTGCTTCACTTCAATGATATTATGCTTTTTTATGTCAAAGGCATAGTCTACATGATGTATGTATATTGCCAATATCATAATTTCAATCACACTCTAATGTGGTGTTTTGAGCAGATGTTTCAGCTCATTGTTATTTATTCCAGTGCCTGTATTACCTAAACTTGTGCATGTCTGCCTATGCTTCATATGGTCTGTGTTGCTGCATGTTGACATATTTTTTTTTTCACATCAGGCTTTATTGACACAGTGGCACAGAGTGGTTGAGGCAGGTGACAACCATACAAACCTGCATCTTAGCACATTATCCATCATCATAATATAGACCAAATGAGAGAGATAAGGTTTTGTGTGAGAAATTGAATGTTTCTCAATCAGTTTATTTAGGAAGGATTACTATATTGATCATATATTGTTGTTTTGATTCAGGATAGCATGTTAAAGTGGGCAGCTGGTGGTGTTCTGCAAATAAGGTGGCACTTTAAAATGTTTAGCACTTGGTCTTTGCTTTGAGTCTCAAGTGTTTGTGACAAATGCTTTGAGCAACGTTATGAAATATTTATTTGACATATTCTGGTATCAACTAGAGAAATAATATATTATTCATAGTTTAATTCATACAAATCTGTTCATTTGCAAAACTGAAAAGATCAAACCAGCAAGGTCAAATTCTATCTTACACCAAACATTTTAATGTCATTTTTTGATACCTTTCATTTTTAATCTCGAAATTGCATGCAGCTTTATCAAGTTATTATTTTTTCAGTAATGACATTTTTTTGTAGTTTAGGTAGGATATATTTCTGCTGTTGACTTTCAGACTTTTAACTTGTTAACTTTCAAAAACGTCACTCTTCTCTCTTTGCAGTTGCAAGCCTTATAAATAATGAATGAGCGAATGTGTATGACTAAATATAAATAAGATACATATTTAATTTAATTACTTCCATGTCAGAGCTTACCTCCATGAGTTCCTTCTGAAAAGACTTCCTCTCCTTGCCCTCAGCTGCGTTGCAGTCTTCCTTGAGCTTCTCAAGAACAGAAGCCACTTTTTCAGGCTCACTTTCTGCCTCTGTCCGACAGAAATGTGTCAGAGGCAGATTTACGTAGTCCAAAGCGTCAGCAAACACTCTCCAACTCGCCACGTTTTCCATCAGTATTGTCCGCACAGATGCATAGATATACGTCAGGCACATGCAGGGCTTTAGGAGCTGCTCTAAAAGGATTGTAGTTGTAAGATCAGGCCCTTTGAAATTAACAGGTTTAACTTTTCCCATAATTAGAATGTTTTTTGCATGCACTAACCCAATTCTTCCATGGTAGTATCCGATGTACCACTCTTTGGTCCATAGATGTCCTTTAAGTTTTATTTTTTCCTCACTCAAAAGGGCCACTACATCGCCTTTAAGATACTCTAGCAAATACAGGCTTTTGGACTGTCTTACAACAGTTTTCAAAAACTTAGCAAATTTGAGGTTTTTGACTAGTCTGTCCTGGAACACAGGGTACTTTGCGGTCGCTGCAAGAGGAGACAGTATGATTTTGTTCACTTCCTTTTTCTTGAGGAAGCGCCTTTGAACAGAGCTTCTTGTGCTTGTTTTTGGTGGTGGGGTTGGGGTCTGAACGCAAAACTGGGCCAAGATACAGTCCTTATCATCCTTGACCTGAATACGCAAAGTAAAGTCTGAAATGTCGGTTGAATCACGTGCTGCGATCATGTAGATGAGGCGGGCCACTTTGCCAAGTTTGATCTGAAATCCCCTCACGGTTCTTGCCTGTTCATTGGCTCTCAGTTCAAAATTGGACATGTTTGAATACACGCCAACCTGAAGGTCTTGAGGTTTTGTTAGTACAAACTGGTGCTTTCCCCAGAGTTGGAGGATGACAGGTGGAGTTGACTGTGAGTGCTTTTTCGCGTCACTCACTAGCAACGTCTTTGGGGCACAGTCATGGCCAAAAATGGCCACCACAATCTTGAAGGACGGGTGGATGTGCTTTGGCCCGTATACCCCAAGAGTGACCTTTTTTACGACATGTTCCCAGACTGTATTGTATGGGGCCACTGTTTGTACTTGGGCAACTACAGAGACATACATGCAAGGCTCTAAATTGTCCAGAGTCACTTGAACTGTGTCTCCATACATGTATACATGTGGAATCGGGACATACGGACCTTCCTTGAAGTCGCTTCTCACACACACCACCTCTGTGGTTTTGCGGCTCTCTATCTTCACTACAACAGACACCTTCATCTCTAAAGTGACTGGGGTCTTGGTTTCCATGTTACTGAGTTTTACTTCTACCACTGGACTTACGGTAGTACATCTATCGTTGTTAAGCTCCAATGGTGGATCCAGAAGGGCTTTCAGTGATATCTGTTGAGTCTCACCCGGTGCAACGTGACCCTCAGGAATATGTATACTGATACTGGTATTTGGCAGCTCCACGGCACCACCAGAACTGTCCAGGTTGCATACAATGTTGGTCTCTATTGGCTGGGTTTGGCCCCAACCTGGGTTTTGTCCAATGGAGTCCAGGTCATGGCAGGATCTTGTAAGTTTACGGTGATTTAGCCATGCTGTTTTGAAATCCTCTCTACTTTGATAATGCTCAGGTTTAGGTGACTTCATGCCACCAAAAAAACTCAAAGAACCTTGATTCCCATCAGACAGGGACTGTAGGACAGACAGTTCTGACATGCTGTAGCAGCGCTTGCTCCTAAAAAACGGATTGTCTCTGCGAAAATTTGGGCCAATTCCTGAGCCAGGGCTAATACTTTTTGTGTCACACAGCCCACTTTCAAAAACATTAATATTAATAGTGCTGCTGGTGTTTGAGATGGGAGGTGAGAGATTACCAAAACACAAAGCCTTTGCTGAATTCTGGTTGCTGTTTTGGTCCGGGGTGCCTTGCAGTATGTCATTTAGGAAAGGGTTAGTTGACATACGTTTATTAACAAAAGGATTGTCATTTCTAGATTCTGTGGTTTTGGCGGACCCCGTCCACTCTCCAGAGATATCCATTTCTTTCACTCCCTCAGAAACGTCACTTAGGCTGTCAATCATGCCGCTATCATTGAACGTGGAATCTTGATAATTGATCGGATGGACGTAAGCAGCTGGGATGTATCCCATCTCTTTGCTGTTGTGTGCATACCACCACT
This sequence comes from Sinocyclocheilus anophthalmus, assembly GCA_018155175.1. NCBI lineage: Eukaryota > Metazoa > Chordata > Actinopteri > Cypriniformes > Cyprinidae > Sinocyclocheilus > Sinocyclocheilus anophthalmus. Next base: position 76,260 of record JADLZN010001827.1, on the reverse strand, counting down.
CTCCACCCGATGTGTCTATAACATAAAGACAGTCTCCCTTTGAGAACTTGAGTGTGGTAAAGCTGGACGGACAGTAATCCTTAATGGCAATCACTTCCCTGACAGCTCCAAATGAGGCAGTAGTATCCAGTCGCAAGGCACTAGGTGAAGGCCCTTTAAGAAAAAAAAATTTAATGAGGGTAAAACTAGAAGTTAACAGTACTGTGATTGTGAGGTGAAAATAAGAAAGGAAACCTTTAACATCTGTAAGGGTGGCCTCTGACACTCCTTCACTGAGATCGATGAGAGCACCCTCAGATCTGCAGCGAGGGAGCACAGCGTTGCTGTTCGCTGATCGAATGCGATGGGCAGCCATGGCGTGTATTGCTACCGAACTCCACTTCTTGTCTCAAGTTTTTCTTCCCATGTTTGTTTCAGTGGGAGAGATCAATGGCATTCCATAATATCTGTCACAAATTAAAGGTGAAAGAACATTATAAGTTTGCTTTTTAAATTTCTGCCGAATTTATTCTTTAAGGAAATGTTGGTAACACTTTAGTATAGGGACCAATTCTCACTATTAACTAGTTGCTTGTTAGCATGCCTATTATTAACATATTGGCTGCTTATTAGTACTTATAAAGCACATATTCAGCCTTGACCTATCGAACATCACTAATCCAACTGTCACACCCCTGTGGACTGTCTATTATGGTTTCTCCCTCTGTGTCCTTATTTGGTTGTTCCTGTCCTCATTATCAGTTAATCACTGTATTGTGCTCACCTGTCTGCCCCTCGTTATCTGCCCTTTATTAGTTCCTGCCTCTTGTAGTCTAGTTGGTCGGTTATTGTCTATGTCAATGTGAATGTTACCCTGTGCGTGTGCTCCTACCCTCTTGTGAATTTATTAAAGGTTTCTTGTATCCTTCATCCTCGTTGTCCTGCCTGTTCTCTGGCACAGCAACACCGTGACAGAATAACCGACCCAAAACAAGATGTCAACGGCTGAGGACAGGCTTTGGTGTCTGCGGCAGGGTGGTCGGGAATCTGAGAGGTATGTAGAGGAGTTCCTAGAGCTCTCCAACCAGGTGATCTGGTTCGACGCCGCTCTATGTGTCTGTTTTTGGCTGGGGCTGGATGATGACGTTATCAGCGGTGCGGTTCCCACATATAGCTTTCCCCTGACCGAGCTGGTTAATCAGGTCCTGTATCTAAATGGAGTTAATCTGGAGGTAGAAGAAGTTGGGAGCGATCATCATCCAGTCCCTCTCGAAAACCTCCCCAGCTCACCCCTCGCCCGGACCCTCCACATACCCATCCAAACATTCCGGTTACCCATCTCATCCCAGCACCGTCTCTGTCCTCAGCCCAGAAGTGCGGGCTGTTCCCGGGTTAAGCCACGGGAGGGGATACTGTTCGAGTTAAGCCCACGGAGGACTCGTTCACGAGTTAACCCAGGGAGGACTCCGGTTCCCGAGTTAAGCCCGGGAAGGGCTCCTGTTCCCGAGTTAAGCCCAGGAAGGGCCCCGGATCCCCAGCTAAGCCCAGGAAGGGCCCCGGATCCCCGGTCAAGCCCAGGAAGGACCCCGGATCCCCGGTCAAGCCCAGGAAGGACCCCGGATCCCCGGTCAAGCCCAGGAAGGACCCCGGATCCCCGGTCAAGCCCAGGAAGGGCTCCTGATCCCCAGTTATAGGCCAAGAAGAGCTCAGCCCCAGAGCTGGCTCCAGTGGACTGCTCCAAGCCAGGCTCGGCTTGATCCGGTGTGGCTCCCGCCCAGCAGCGAACCGAAGTGCCCGTTCCTCCAGAGAGCCCTAAAGGAGACGCTCCTCCAGAGCGCCGACCAGAGCCGGCTCCTCCAGAGCGACCCCGAGGATTCCTAGATTTCCCCAAGAAGATTTTTTTTTTGGGGGGGGGGCGGCCCATCACCCCGTGGCAGGCCAGCAAAGGCCACGGAGGTTCCACCATGGCCTCCAGAGTCCCCTGTTACGCAGTGGCTAAAGGTATCTGCTCCGCTAGTGGCCTAACGAGGTCCTGACCGACGTGGCCTCCCGGGTCCCCTGCTCCGCTGTGGCCTCCCGAGGTCCCTGATCCGCCGTGGGCCCCCGAGGTCCCTGATCCACCGTGGCCTCCCGAGGTCCCTGCTCCACTATGGCCCCTCGTGTCCTCTGCTCCGCCATGGTTCCTGGATCCACCCTGGAGGCTCTCCGTGGCTCCACCCGATTCCAGTCCTGCACCAGCCTCCCCTCCCCGATGATACGGTTATGGCGTGGGTCGCGCCTTCCGGGAGGGGGGGCGATCTGTCACACCCCTGTGGACTGTCTATTGTGGTTTCTCCCTCTGTGTCCTTATTTGGTTGTTCCTGTCCTCATTATCAGTTAATCACGGTATTGTGCCCCTCGTTATCTGCCCTATATTAGTTACTGTCTCTTGTATTCTAGTTTGTCGGTTATTGTCTATGTAAAGGAGTTACCAGTGGTGTGTCCTACACTCTGTGAAGTTAATTTAAAGTTTCTGTATCCTTCATCCTCTTGTTCTGCTGTTTCTGGCACAAGCAACACGGGACACAAAATAATACCTAAATTTATCAACTACCTTACTAATTATTAATAAGAAGCAAATTAGGAGTTTATTGAGGCAAAAGTAGTTAAAATAGTTTATTAATAGTGAGAATTGGACCTTAAAATAAGGTCCAAGATTTGATATTGTTTGCACAACAACACCACCAGAGATGAACGAAGAGTTCAAGAAATTGCAAGACTTTTATAAGAATATTCGTAAAAGTAATTCTTCAAAAAAATATTCAGTTTTCAAATATTTTCTAAAAAACATATACATTTTTTTTCTAATGTTAATTAAGAGTTATGTAACAGTTCTTTTCGGATTAAGAACAAGTATTCATCAACAAAGATTACACACCGTTGACTGTCATCATTTTTTCATTCAGTATTAATCAGTAATCACAGAAAGATTAGCCATTGTAGAGCAACTCGTACAACTCTTTCCATATCGGTCTATATAATATAAGGCAAATTTCAGTATTATGGCCTCATTCCACTTATCCTAAACCTAAGAGAGCCCACACTTTGTCACTACATGTCTTAAAGGAAGGCTAATAAGGGCAGAAATATTTGTTCATGTCCAGACATGTCTACCGTATTCGTGACATTCTCTTGAACACTAACAGAGAATAAAAGGCCTTGGTCTCTGTGAAGGTTTATACAATAAATTGCCTATATACACTGAAATCAAAGTTGCTACGTTTTTCTTTTTTTTTATGTTAATTATACTTCTATTGATTTTATTTTATTTTTCAGCAATGACTTATGTTATCCAATGATTGCTTCAAATATTGTGCAAAGTGATTGAATGATTAATTTACAAATATAAGTTCCATCTGAGCTGCTTTAAGTGTGCAGCATGCAAGCTTAAGGATCAAACGTTGCTTGCATTTAGTAATCAAAAGTAGGATATTGTTTGAGTGCAACTCAGCATCCTCTTAAGTCTGATCATGAACTATAAAGGCTCTCCAGCAATACACATCAGTGGTTTCCATGGCTACCACCTTGGGGAAAAAAGCACACACAGTGAAGCGCCTTTAGAGAAAATGGCCAGCTGTAGCCTACTGGGAATGTCTCTCACAGAACAGTCTGACATATTATTATGAAACTACTAATTATTGTAATCCAGCAGATTATCACTTCAACAAGGTAATAAATGCTATGTGTTTGGACTCTTCAATATGTTTAAAACCAGTAGATCTCCACAAAGTCTCACCGTCAGTGAAAGCAAAGCCACTTAGGCCGAATGTTATAAGACTGTTCACATAGAAATACATCATATAAGGAGCAAATATGGGCTTAAATTCTCAGCAAATGGGTAGCAGTCATGTTATACTGTGAAAATAATTATGAGAGACATTGAAAATTATCTGTGGAGTATTTTAAAGATTTATTTCTTCAGAACTGTACAAAATGTGTCTGAAAATGGCATGTTAAAATGGCTGTTGTGGGTACAGCCTGACTTGAAACAGATTTCACTTTTTTTTATTTGTTTTTGAGTGTATGGGTGTGTGTGTGTTTATAGGACTGCAGGATCTGCTCTGTGAAAGACCACAGATTGTTCCACCTTTTGTTTCAGAAATACAGAGGAAATGCCTGTGAAATAAGGATGTGCTGCATTTCCCAAAACTTATATTGCATCATATTATAGCAAACACCTTCAGGGTATGTTAGGACACACCTTTCTGTGGTGTCAAGAGAATCTCTGTGCATATTGTTAAAGCAACTGTTAATGTCATAGACCTTTAGGCATCAGTAGAGACGTTTTCAGGACTGAACTTGTCTTACAAGCATGCAGAGTTTTGAAGCATGACAGCTGCTTTTTGGTGACATGGCTTTATACAATATTCAAACAAAATGAATTCCTTAAATACTGCAGTAATGTTGAATGCTGTGCCAAATAAATGAATTGAACAAACAAACAAAACTTTTTTTTGTCAAGTAGGCTATGTATCTTCCAGTCAGAGTTCAAAACATTATCTGCACCATGTTTCATTGTATTTGACTGTATATCTCAAAATATGCATGTAGATAACATATGAGGAGAAATGGGGGAAGAAAATCATGTTCAGGCTGTTTAATTAAACATTAATTCTGCGGAGCTAGTATATATTATTTAAGATGAGCTTCTTAGTAGTTTGACATGAGAGGTTTCCTGAAGGTTTGAGTCCCGATACTAATAAAATCTGCATCGGTTACAGTAACATTGATCAGTCTAAAATATGGCGCAAAAGAAATGTTCTGGCAGTTATCTCTAGTTACCGTGTAGTTTTTAGGGCTAAATGCAAGTTTGAAACTGTGAAACAGTAGGTTCAGATTCCCTATAAGATAAGAGACTGTCTCCGGTGAGTGGGTGAACCTCAGACAAGTTGAAACGGATTGTGAAACAGATGAAGACATTCAGAAGACCTACACACTCACACAGCTCAATTTCATGCGAGTTTCACGTGTCACACAAGTGTCAAACTCAATCGGAAGTGTGAGAAACAGCAGTTGTGACTTCAACAAGGAAAAGTGGCAACTCAGAGGAAGATAGCGACGCGGACAGCAATACTCCACTAATCGATGAAAAGCCCGATGACGAAATAAACACACAAAAAATATCAATTCTACTTACTTTTTTGAAGATGCAGCCAGTCTTTTGAGTGAGGACCGTTATGCGCGCGTCTCGCGCTCAAGTGCTTCACTTACATTAGGAGACGCTGCGTGACGTCATCGGCCGGGAGGAGTCCCGCACAAAAAACACGGACAATCCCTGTGACTCCTTACAGCTTTTTAACTGCCATAATAATTATTATTTTGTGTTAATGTATATAACAATGTATATTTGTTTCACTTTTTGAGGATGTTAGATTAGATGAAATTGCGCTGAAAATCCAGCTCATTAGTTAATAGTCTGATTTCATTTTAAGACGGCCTCATGTAGTGCCCTAGTTCTGCGTGCTTTCCAAATTTCAACCGCATTTTTGATATAAAAGACATAGACCTAATCAGCTCATCAAGTTCAACCCCTTTTTGGAACTATGACTAATATCTGGTGGCACCTGGTGGGCATTTAACTTATAACCAAGCGGTTTTGTGTCTATATCGTTTTGCCGCAAATGTGGCCTACAGACAGAGGCGGACAGTAACTAAGTACATTTACTTGAGTATTGTACTTAAGTACACTTTTTGAGTATCGGTACTTTACTTGAGTATTATTTTTTCTGGGAACTTATGACTTTAACTTCACTACATTTGAAAGACAAATATTGTACTTTTCATTCCACTACATTTCTATCAAGGTCCTCGAAGTAGAAACTCGTTACTATGTAGCAGCTTTGAAAGTCAGTGGGTGATTTTTTTTCTTCTCTAAAACATGACTTTCTTTTTTTCAGACAGTTTATCACTAATCACTCTTGGGGCTACATGAATTGATTTCCCAGCATTTTTTGAGCACTGACCAGTTCCAAATGTGATATTTATTTACAACAATTCAATAATAAGAAGTTAATATTGTGGTTTATATTAGACACAATATTGTCTGATTTTGCTAAATTGTGTAAGTGAAAATATTACCTATAAAGCCACAGAAGAACTGTTGTGCATCTCCTAATAAAACACAAAAGATGTTTGACTGAAGCAGCACTGCACAGACCTTTCTGTGTGTGACATCAAAGTACCGCGAGAGCGATTAGACAGCATTTTAAAATTTTTTGTTTTGATGTCAAATAAGTCTTGCTGTTTTGATTTTTTGTTAAAGCAGTGCTGCTGTTGTAAAGTTGTACAGCTACAGTTGTGTTGCTGGGTTTTAAAGCAGGTTTGATTTTTTATTTTCTTCCTTATCAGTCTGTATTTACAGCAATTTCACTGTCCACTCTGTTCAAATGTGATTGAATGGCTACACATAGATGTGTGCACACACTGTCAGAGCTGTGTGAGATCACTACCATCCTGCTTTTGTGGGGCTGTAGGGGTGTTAAAAAATATGTATATTTTTTTCCCCCTATAGGTTTTTAACATTCTAAAAGCTCTTTATTTCAAAGATACTACAAGCTAGTCAGTGTATTCAGTAGGTGTAATGTATTGTAAGTTGCTTCAGAGGTATTGCAAGTATTACATACAACAATAAAACAGTGCATTGACACAAAAAAGGAAATTTACTTTTGGTACTTAAGTACTTTTAAAAGCAAGTACTTCTGTACTTTTACTTAAGTAAAAATCTGTCTTTACAACTTTTACTTGTAATGGAGTAATATTTGACCAGCAGTATCTGTACTTTCACTCAAGTAATGGAGTTGAGTACTTTGTCCGCCTCTGCCTACAGTCAAAGAACAGATCTCAATTAATAGTTGATGCATGCTGTTAAACAACAGTTATAGGCTACTATCCATTTGACACACTGTAGGCTACGTCTGTTCCTCACAAACTCATTTTCATTCCTGTCAAAAATTAAACATGGCTTAGTCTACCCTAACTAAGGTCTATGGTTTCAAACGTCCTATTGTAGTTTCTTATAAACTAGACTTTAAAAACGTTCAAAGTGAAGGCTTCATGTCAACAGCCATCATAACCAGTTTTTTCTTCATTCCTTGTAGTTTGTCGCTTGTCAGCTGAATGCTAAGCTGAAGGATCTATTAGGCCTATTATTATTAGAACAATGTTTTATGTTTGTTTTAGAATAAAGTTTCATTGCATTCATATTAATATTCTATATAATATCATGTTCAATTGTCCTCTATAAATTATTAATTTTAAAATTAAAAATTGTCTAATGTAAGTGAATTTGTTTGACCCATATCAGTCATAATTGGCAACATGCTTTTATGGCTTATGGCAATGGCTGTTTCTGATTCTCATGCCAAATTTACACTGCAGTGTACATTTGATGGTGATGGCTGCATAATTGCAGTATATGGGGCTGAGGTGGGTCTGAAAAGGCATAATTTACACTAAATTTTGAGCAGGCAAAGAGCCTTTTAACATGGCTGTATAAGACACCTTCAGACAAGGTTTTCTTTTATGGACATGTTTGTCTCAGCTGTCAAGTTGCACAGATAGGGTACGACCACAAGATGTCATCCAAAACCAGCTAATAGATAGGTTTTGCTTTTGTTGTTAAAGCTGTTTATAGTTGTGCAAAAAAAAAAAAAATTATAGTTATTTTGTTTGTAATTGTAATTACTAGACTACTATAATTAATGATATCAACATATGTGTGGAATTTGTAGAAATATGATCTTAAAGAGCACATGAAATTGATCGCATGTATTTCCCACACTGGGCAGCTCATTTTTTTCCTGTAATTAATTTCTTTAATATAATTCACCAATTTAAGTGAAATCTTGTGTCAAATGTTAATCATGTTATGGGAAAGTGATTTTTTTTTAAATATGTCTGTTCAATTTGATATTTAATTTCAATGTCATTTCATTCAATTTGTCATTTTTGACTGAAGTTGACCCTACATCTTCATCTAAAATGATAATGTTTTTTTTCTAATCATTTTCTGATCATCATTATTATTATTATTATTATTTAAATGCTTGTTACTGAATTAAATTAGTTTATACAGGCTTTAAATGAGACAAGTAAACAATATGTAATCAAATAATTTAATTAATATCAATTAATTTAACTGAATTATTTAATCGAATAATGCATATTTATGCAGTGTGAATTTAGCCAGTACAACCTGAAAAGTTTGGGAGCTGAAGGTGTCCTGAGCACTGACATCTCTCTTGAAACAGACACACTCTTTCTTTTTCTTTTTCTTTTTAAGAGATCAATTAATGAGCTCATTTATAATTAAAGAGCATTGATTTTGTGGAGCTGCTCTGATCATTTGAAACACAATTTGTGAAGCCTTTATTTCACATGCTTACCTTGTCAGGCACTTGGTGTCGCCCTGCAAGACCGACTAGAAGGAAACAGATCAATGCTCATTGAATATAAATTATGAAATTTCAAATCATTGCTGTCTTAGGCTTTCAAATAGGGGTTTGAATGGAAAAGAAAAAAGCTTCACAGATGTGATAAACCACTGGGTCTAGCATGATAACAACCCATATTTATTTCTCTCTCTAAAGTGGAAATATATTGATCTCAATGAGTGATCGTTGAAGCCATCAAAAGTCAAATGCAGGTTTGGTTTTAAACCCCCTGACGAGTGTCTTTAGAAGTGCTCTGTGAGAGAAAGCCTTTTGATGAACAACAGCGATTGTGTGATTATTTGGAACTCTGAACCAGAATCTTGAAAAGCATATCAACGGTGACAGAAGAAAAAAAGACAAAAAAGAAAAAAAGTTTGACATTCAGAGGAACAGAAACATATTCATAACTTCAGAAAAATGTGCTCCCTTTCCGATAACATCTGTTGAAAGGAGAATTTTGTCAAAGTAATGAAAGAAAGACTTTAAATATGTACTGCCGAAATGCATTTGTGGAATGCACTGCAATTGTGTGAGTAGTCAAATTGCCAGTAGGAAGACCAGAGACCTGCCTGAACATTTATCAGCTATTTACAGAGACAGTAATGAGATTACTAATGACAGTTTTATTTATATCTATTAATATTACATTTTACTGTTGCCACTGGTTAGGTTTTAGTATTACTGTATGTCAGAGCATCCAGTGTGTTTGTAATTGAACTAGAGCCAAAAAAGAGTTGTCAGTTTGTTCTGTCCATGGTTTAATAATCACAGAGCTTATTAACTTGATGCATTAATGTATATCTGTTGGCAGTAATACTCACAGGATTAGATTGCATATGCCTCTCCTTTCCTCTCCTATGGACTTAGAAAGGAAGTGCTTTTTCTCAACAGCTGCTAGAAATGAATCTAATCCCACTTGCTCCAATGTTGTTCATCTCTGGGGCTCTATTGTCCTCAGATGTTTGCTGCAATCATAAACGGCACCATCTGATTCATCCTACTAGGACCAGTTAATTAGATAAATCAACAGTCCTGCTCAGTTGGAACAAACACCTGTGGACAAACGACTCTAGCGAAACCGCTCCAACAGGAACACATAGAGATTGATTATTACATGCTGCTTCTGTGAGCAGCTGGATGTATAAAGGCAACTTCAAAAGCGGAACAGGCTTAGCGGCTGTCCTGTTTCACATATACAGAGGGGAAAATGAAAAGGACATGCAAAGAAAATGCTTTACAAGTGCACTTCCTTCTTCTTTCACTTGGTGTCAGCAATGATTTGGCCAGTTCACTGGTAACATGAATGCACAGTAGTTTGCATAAACCTAAAGGTCTCCCAGAACCTACTTATGTATCATTATATAAGAACTGTTTGGTTTTTCTGAATATTTACTACAGTGTGAGAAATAAACTTAAAGAATTGTAATGATTTCAGTTCTGACTCAAGAAATATTAATAAACAGACATAAATACAAATTACATGTTATATTTTAAGAAATTTTATTAACTGCCATTGACCAAAGTACTTTCCAGCATAATGAATACAATATAAGCAATTACATGCATCCACACAAACACAATTAAGTCCTGTTCACTCTAATCAGATCTTCACAGATGGGGACGATTTATTGCGCACTGGAAAAGGGTTCCATAAACCAGGAGCAACCACAGAAAAGGCCCTATCACCCCTTGATTTTAATCTAGTTTTGGGAATATGAAGAATCATCTGGTTAGAAGATCTCATATGCCTTGTGTTTTGATAAGATATCAAAAGGTCAGCAATAGCCTATATTTCAGTACAATGCCGTGCAGTGCTTTACATACCAACAACAGAGCATTATAATTTTGAAAATAATTCAGTTAATAGAATTATATTAAATAACATCATTGAACAAACAATGTAACAAAATATATAAATTATTTATTTATGTGAGTAAAGCAGCACTCATATTCTATAACTAGGCCTATTGTCAGATGAAGACGCCAGTTTATAGAGGTTCCAATTGGGATTTTCCCATATATGTTTCCATCCAAAGTTGCAAATTTAACTTGTGCTCAAAACTGGAATATCACATAAAACATTTGCGAACAAGCATCGTTTCCATTCATCAAGTCAAAGAGAACGAAACCGTCACTTCCTGATAAACGGGCACTATAAATCACTAAGAAAAGTGGGACAATATAATAATTTTCATATATGATAAATTACTTGCGCCTCAGAGCGAGCAGACGAAACACAATGAATGCGGTCATTGCTTTTCGTGACATAGGCAAAACAAATTTTTGGGCCCCCCTTCCCTATTAATATGTTAGGCCTAATATTACCATCCAAGCAAACAAAAATATTTCTTAATCAGTGAAACTGTTACAGTGTTTTTTATCGCAATAAGCGCTTGCGTTCAGTCAATAAAAATCGAATGTAGTTCTTAATTTGTTTGAGAACTGAGAAAGACCATTCCATTAATAGGCGCGGCGACGTGGCCACATAATAACCACTTCGGGAGTGCATTATTTCTCTAATGATTTTAACGGCCTGGAGTCCCAACCACACATCAAGACATTGTTCAGATGATTTGTTTCAAGACATTTGACATGTTTCCGTCCTGAAATCTCTTGTGTTGAACTATTTTTTTACGCACCTCATCCTAAACCTTCCGTTTGATATACAGGCTAATGCAGTTATAAGTGAAGTCTAATGCGGTTATTAGAGAGAAGAGAGAGAGAGGGAGAGAGACCAGTAGCCCCTCACTGCAGAACAACATCAGGGGGCGGGGTTGGATCCACATCTAGGGGGTGGAGATGGGTGGGTTTAGGCATATGTAAGGTGGGAGGAGTTGGATCTGGATCCAACCTCGCCCCCTGGATCTTGTAAGCGCATGTGAATAGCGTCTGTGCGTCCAGCAGCAGCAGCGTCTAGCGAATCTTTAAGTTAAACTGCTTCAAGAACCTCGCAACTGAGAAATATCATGTAGCTTTTCAGCTGCGAAACTATTTTATTGATAAATTCGTGGGGCAGCGCTGACAAGAACTTTCTGTTCGCGTCTCCGCGTGTGTGTGTGTCTGTGAAAGAGAAGGGGAGATTTCCATAGCCTACATAAAAAATGTGGAAGACATGGAAATAGTTTGTCATTTTTTACCCTATTGTTTGTTATATTTATTTGCTCAATGTCTTCTTGGGTTTTGGTTCTTTTACTGTTGTAGATAGCCCATAGTATAACAAAAATATTATATATCTCTTCACTGTGTTTGGGCCCCCCTGGACGAGCGAACATAGGCACGTGCCTAGAATGCCTATGCGTAAATCCGGCCCTGCGTGTAAGACATTTCTGGGAGGCAATTATACAGAAATACTTTCATGACAGACTTTGCTCGTGCATTTCCGAATGACCATAACAACATTTCAGATGCTGTGGAATGAGATCGGTCCACTGGTTAGTCAGGTTTTGCTGTCCCATAGCGCAAAGTCACATGGCTTTTTTAATGCGCTTGGAGGAATTTATTCGCAAAATGCATCTCCATCTCCCATTATTCGCATCACCCCTTTTTCGCACAAGTCAAAAACCAGCTTTTGCGAATTAAGGGATTTTTATTCGAAATTTGGCGTTATCATCACTAGTTTCTCATGCCATAGACTACTTCCAAATGTGCATTAAAATAGGGTGATGGAAACATATAATGCAATAGAAGAAACATTTTTGGTTCCCTAAGAAACCTTTCATGAGCAGTTCCCAAAAAGGACCTTTTTTTTGGTAGTGTGAAGAACATTTTAATAATCTACTGAACCTTTTTCCACTATAAAGAACCTTTTGTGGAATGGAAAGGTTCCATGGATGTTAAAGGTTCTTTGTGGAACCATCAATATAAATAAATAACCTTTATTTTATACTGATTTAAGTCTCACAATCTTTCAGTAACAAAACACAATGATTGCATGTGTTTGATTCACTTTCATAAGAGTCATTAGTTCAGGAATCGGACCACATTGTAATGTACCAAAATATACAGTGTGACCAAAGAACCATCTCAGAGGAATCATTCATTGGGGAATCGAACTTAACTGTTGGGTAATTTGTTATGCGCTGTTGGTTCAGTAGGAATGCCACTGAATATTAGTTCAATAAAGTTTGACAGAGTATTTTAGTATGTTATTTGTCAGCATTCCCTGAATAATATATTTATAAAAACCTGTTCTTGGTTCTTTACCTCTGGAATACTAAAAGGTCTACATGTATCCTTTACCTGGCGAACTTTCAGCGGTGTTGCTGCTGCTACTGTATCAACTACATATAAACACTCCTGTCTTGTTGTTGTTGTAATTGCTTGCTTGTTTGCTTATCACTGTTGTACAGCTTCTAGATTTACATACTGATGCATGTTGAGTGATGTTACAACTGCTGCTTATATCACCTGCTTCTAATGAAACCTTCAAATGTTTAATGGTATTCAGAGCTGACAGTGCATCATTTATTGTTTGCCTCACAGCTGCACAAAGCCCTATAATTTCCCCCCATATCCCAGTAATGTCTCCTCGGAACTGAACTCAACTGTAACTCAAGCCTGGCTTATTTTTAGAGGTTGACCTCCGCTGTGTGAGGAGTCTGTAGCAAACAGAATGATTCCTGTCCCTGGGGGGGATGGGGGGGGGGTCTGGGTAAATGTTGCTTCCTCTGAGCTTGAGATCTCAGCTTGATATTTAGCTCTCATCTGCAGCCTTCAGTAGCTGAGTAATAAAGCTCACCACCAGACCTGTTTTAAACCATAACTCAGGTGCTGGAAGAATGAGGGGGCTGGAATCTTCATGAATTTTACACAAGGCACTGTAAAAACCACTTTCTTTAGCAGAAAATGCACGCAGGAAGCATTAGTAAGATTTGCGCATATAATGATATAAAGATATCCCTGTGGTTTCATAAGTGAGTTTTATGGCTAAACAGCTGAATGTAATATGACAGTCATGATTCCTGTTTCAGCTCGGCAATAAATCCTCCCACACAAGCACTGCAATCCACCCCTAATATCTTTTGATGAAAATTAAAATCTCCTTTTTGCACACCCTTTTTGCAGTGTTGGTGTCTTTGGATGGTGATGCTGTTTTTGTTGGTTTGGCTCTAAACTCCAGCAGAGTGGATTTGAAATAAATCAATGCTGCATTAACGGTAGAGTACAGCCTGTCAAATTTACAAGGTATTTACTGCTACAAACTGTGAGCGTGGAGGACTTGCAGTCAGAGGCCATGTCCTCAGATGCAGACAGACTGCGTATGAAGTAGCACTGAGGTGAGCCAGGAGCAGTGCTAAAGGTGTGAAACTGTTCTGTCAGGAGAGTACAGGTCCAGCGAGATAAGTGGTGAAATATCACTTTTTCAAACAGGCTGCTGTGTCATTTCTTAATTTATTTATCCATCGCTGTATTAGTAAGTAATTTATGAGACTTCCTTCACATTCCCAGCTGATAGGGCTTTATATTTAGGGATGACATCTTGGACATGATTAGGCAAAGATATATAAACTTAAATGTGATGTATTTTGGTGCAATGTAATGTTGTGAAGTTGTTAATTATTTCAATTAACAATAGAGATTTATTCATGAAATGTGCCTGAACTAACATTATCATCGTCACTGTACACTTTACTAAAATATTTTACTGAAAGCAGAATAATACAGTATAAGTATATCAAAAATATCAAAAATATTTGCATATGGTCCCTAGTGGAAAATAAAATACTAAAATGTATTTGAAATTCAATTATTTAGCGCAAAGTATACTACAAATACATTTACATATTTATGTGCTTAATAAAAATACTTTGTACTTTTGGTATACTATACTGCTAAACTGGCACAACTAATTTTGTTTAATTTTCCATAATTGGATTACCTTCTGCAATATCCAAATGGGTTTCATCAATATACAGGTTAAAGTTTGCATATACTGCATTTATTGCTATTTCTTGGCTTTTGAGATTAGTCTCTTATTATAGCAGAAACACATATAAAAATATAAGCTTCTTTATTGATTTAACAGCAAATGGGTTACACTTTATAATAAGATTCATTTAATTCCGGAAATTAAAGCATAAGCTCTTTTATATATCAATTTCTGAATGCTACTGTTTATTACTGTACATTAACTTTATTACCAAAACTTAGTGATCATTGACATTTCATGTTAATGCAAAGGTTAGCTAACTTTAACATACATGATCTTATTGTAAACAAAAACAAAAAAAACTAAACTAACCTAAAAACAGTATTTGATACACTCATATATCCATCCATCAAAAGCAAGGATGCTGGAGCCTACAGTTGAAAAAAAATAAAACTAAAACTAAAATAAAATAACAGTCTACATAAATTATTATCTTACAGTCACCAAGCACCCATCACATGATTTGGTCCTTTGTATCTGAGTCAAGGATGTTAATAAGAATGGATGTTAATGGACCTCTGTACTGGAGGATGTCCAGTCAGTAATGCTGCCCTGATCATGATTCAGGACGTATTTGTACAGCCAGATGGGAAATGTTCTTTTGCAAGACAATCTGTTCCGTTAAGTATTATATTGACAAAATGAAACCTATTTGTAGCACAGGGCTTTGTTTGCTTCGTGAAGGGATGTTTTATTTCTTAATGGTCTTCTCATTTCATATGATGGTAATTCTCTCAAATCCAGGAAGACAGCAAATTAGTAACAGGCTGAGTTCTGTGTATACAATGCTCTCACCCCTGAGTTTGTGCCTATTTTTCAGTCACACATTTCCTAACAATTAGTTAAAGCATTCTGACTCTCTAAGGAAGCGAGAATTCATTTAAAGCTCTGGCATGATCTCCTTGATTAATTGTTATGAGAGGCAGCAGATGCATGAAAATCCCATATTCATTCTACTGGGCAAATGGGGGTTATTTTTAGACCAGACAGCTTGCCGGGACAAAATCAGACCCCCGAGCAACATCTCCTTCTAACTGATAGTTTACACCAAAAGCGTGACAACTGACACCATGTAGATCCGTGCTTATTAACTGACAGGATCTGCCTGATCGCCCTTCTGGAATCAGATCCATGACTGAGTAAGATAAGCTCTAATTGTCTTTTCTGTTTCAATCGTATGTTGACGGCTGAATAAAACAGGTAGTAGACCTATTCAGATGAATATGAATAGCCAGTTTGACAGACCTTTTATAATAGCAGCAACATGAATCTGTATTCTACATGAAATGACATTAATTGATACCAACAACATAATTTTGTAGAAAAATAATTAGATTTTACAGAAATTGATTGTCTCAATGTGCTAATTGGAGATTATTCATGCAGATCTTATGAAGGTGTTTTAATTTGTGAGTAGTGGTATACCTATATTTAGATATACATAAAACTAAATAATATTAGTCTTTTGTAACATTATAAATGTCTTTACTTTGAACTTTTATTCAAATTAATGCATTTTAAAAGTTTAATTTTTTTTAATGAAATCCTAATTATGTGAAATCATTATTGTCTGAAAGAAAATCATTATTTGAGGCTTAAGTTTGTCCTTCTTTTCCAGAAATCCTGTGTGAATGTGTCTCACAGGGAGATATGCAACAGGAAATGCATGAATAAACAAAGACAGATGATAAAATGTGTCTGCAAGAGTTAAGTCAGCTAAAATGGAGCTAGGAGGCAGCCATGTCTGACCTGTTGTCAGATGTATGGAGAGGACAGCCGAGTCATTCAGTCTATTCCCAGGGAAGCCATGACAGATTCAGATACCATTTCTAATCCATCTATTTTATCTCCATTGTTTTGGCCCATGGGGTCAGTCAGTCTGCTTTAGCTATACATCAGTTCAACACACGCACGCAAAACATCTTTACGGTGTCTATTACCCAAACATTTCCAAGACAGAGGTAAATACATTGTAATGTTGGTGAAGTGCAGCTTTGGTTTAAATGTTGTCAATAGATTAAAGAATAAAGTAGGCCTGATTAATCACAATGAGTCTCATGGTTTTCTTGCCAGTAACGTTAAAATTAACATTTGCTTTCAAAATGTAGTGCACTCCAGTTTAATTTATTTAAGTTTAATTTATTCTTGTTCAGTTTATTCACCATTCACATTTTCTCCATTTTGTTAATATTCAGTCATGAACTGTGCAAAAAATGCAAAAACAGTAAATAACATTATTTATCTGAATAAGATAAAAAAAATGAATTTGCCTTTAAGAAGGACTTTCTATTCTATTCTATTCTATTCTGTCTCATATTAAGTTTCATCTGAATAAGATTTTTTTAAAAGTACTTTGCCTTTAAGAAGGACTTTCTATTCTCTATTCTATTTTATTCTATTCTATTCTATTCTCGTTTAACTGTAGCAGTTGTTAAAACATACTTCAAGAAGGAAAACTTGTGCTTAAAGAAACCTCAAAGGCACCTCTCACAGATGTCTAAGTCACATTTAGCTCTGATTATTGTCTTTGCCAGACATATGACTTAATTTCTTGTGCATTAAACAACGCTTGAAATTGTTATTAGTAGTTAATGGGGGTATTAACAATTTGGAATGTAAGAAAAACATATGTGACATCTGCTCTTGCACTAGAGTCATATTCCGTATAGTTGCCAAGCATATTGCATAAAAACAATCAAAACTAATAATAAAGAAATCTTATATAATTACAACATTTTATAAATGGCATATTGGTTTTATTAATAAACCAGAGCTGTTTTATTCTCAGTCAGTGAGTGTGTAATATTTAAGGTCAGTGAAATATGAATCAGCAGAAATAAGTCTGTCCAGAGAACACCACCACCTGGCAGATCTGTCATCCAAGGAAGTGCTGAGATGGACAGTGAGCAACATACATAACCATAGCATTTACAGACAGGTTATCTCTAATTTATTCAGACTACTGGGAATGTTTGCTTTGCAGCAGCGTTAGTGGATTAGCCATGATATTACAGAGCTGGAGCCGTGAAGCCGTTATACTTTTCAATAGGGGGAAGCACAGATGTCAGTGTCTTGGGCAATCAAATGTAATAATGTTTGTTAATAATGTTAATATATGTTTTTTTGATGTTTTAAAATGGTTTTCACATAAGGAACATGTAAGCTCTTTGTTTACGAACATTAGATGAGACCAACACAACTCAATGAAGCAGATCTACCCCATATACTCTTTTTTTCATAGTAACTTGTGACAAAAATAATAGAAACACTCGTTAAAGGATTTCCAATTTGAGTTGGAGGACCATTAAAGTAATTTGCAGTGGGATTTAAAATAAAGCTTTTACGACCTGGATTTGTTTAATTCAAACATAGATAATCATTGGGTCCGTTCACATGGTCCACTGAGCAAATCCAATCATCCTGACACCATTCATTTGGGCTTCCTTTGTGGTCTTTGTCCATTCCAGGATGACAGTCTGAAAGAGATATGAGATTAAGTGCTCTGGAAATAGTGTGTGGGGCTGAAGAAAGGGTATTTATGAGCCTTCACTTCAGTTCATAGAAGACCTTTTAAATCATGCCTACAGTGGACAATGTAAGAAAGAGACATCCATCACAACATGTGTAATTTAGAAAATTATATGCACCTTCAACTTAATGGTTACTGTGACGAGTGGGGGCGGGGCCGAGAGCCGTGGGAACGGAGCGAGGCCGGTGGAGTAATTGATTATGAGCGACACCTGCACCACTCACCGGTCTTCGAGTCCCACGGAGGAGCTCCGGAAGGATAAAAGGAGGAGCTACGATAGTGAAAGAGGAGAGAGGACCCTGGACCCTTTACAATAACAGTACATGGATAGTCATGAATTCATGTGTGAAAACTTACCCCAAAGTGTTAATTAATACATTTACTAACAAACATGTAGTTAAGGTGGTTGTTACTCACAAGAATTCATATGAGTGATGTCATAGTTGAAGTTAGTTCTAATCTTACTTATTTAATTTGTGTATTAGTACATGATTATTTATGTACTGGTATTGTAAAATGCTACCAACTTGCGTTGTTAAATATTCACAATAGTGCATGGAATGCATGATACATAATTTTTGGAAAGCTGTAAATTAATGTGACAGCTAAATGCTGTGAAATATCAAGAATTGTTACATTGGTGTATCGAGATTTGGCTAAAAACAGCTTGAACCTTACAAATAGATTATATGAATTGTTTGTATTCTTATACACATATGATTGCCTTTGTGATTCTGCCAAAACTAGGCACGTTAAATGCCTACTTTGATGGTACATAAAGAACACACATGAATTTTACATTAGGTTTTGCTTCTGTTTTACGTATATTTCACTCAGGGTTTTGCCAAGATACTGTGATAATAGCATGAAGATGAATGTGAAATGCTTAGAAATGTAAATCTTGAGACTGCACACTTCAGATCCTTCCCGCTGTGATCTTTAGTTTCATTTATCAGGTTCCCACGTAAAATCTTTCATCTCCAAAGAGACAGGCAAAATTATTATCAACATTTTCAACATATCTTATCATCTCGTCTTTTAAAAAGCTCATCAAAGTGGTGCACACTTCTTACTTTAACACATGTTTGTGTGATGTTAGCAATTAATTGTCATCCGAGTGCTATTTATTCAGCTTTTCATAAATATATGTGATAAAATAAAACTTGATATGACATATGTATAGAGTGAGAGAGAGAAACATTAGTGTACCTTTTTCTCAAGGGTGACTCATTAACACTGACTACATTATATAGTGATTTGTGCGGAAAAAAACTAACATAAAATGTTACAGTTTAACACTTGATGACAATGGGAAGACAGGTTTTGACTTGTTATCTACATATTTGGTGTTGGCTGAAGGTGAACATCAGAGGTATGAAATGCATTGGGAATGGAGTCACTCAAAGTGTAGATATTACCTGGTGTCTTTAAGCAACCAAACGGACCAAATTAGTGAATCAATAGAAATGGCATATCAGTAGTCTGGGCGAGTTCTGTCTCAACGCATCAGTGTGTTCCTGCTGCTGAATGCAGTTGTCATAACGTGATGGCCTTCTAATGTATTGGGTCACTTGTCTGACAACACTTCACCCAAAATAAACTAAGCCCAAAGAGGCACAATCCATCTCGCTGAAATGGTGCAATGAACTGTCTGTGTAATTTCACTCCAAACTAGCAGGGTTTCTTCTTGCTGCGATGACAGAGAGATGAAGTTGTACATCATTTCCATCTGATCAGAGTGTGTGTGTGTGTGTGTCTGTGTGAATGTGTTAAGACTTTCATGAAATGTATAGGTAAGTAATGAGACATGATGTAGCCACAAGAAAAGAATGAACCGAAATGCTGAAATCTATTAGTATTTGTAGAAATTAACAATAAACAAAATTAACAGATGGCGTAAAAGTAGTTCATTTCAAAGATGATGATGCGTCATTCCAAATGTGTGAAACAAAGTATTTCAAAAATGTCTCAGTGGTTTTTGTCTGTACAATGAAAGTCAAATAAAACATCAGCTTTAATGTTCAACAGAAGAAAGTAATTCATTCATGTTTGGAATGGAATGAAAGTGAGTGAATTTGACAGAATGTTCATTTTTAGGTGAACTATTCCTTAATCGTATAATAGAACCTTGTTGTAAAGTGTGACTTTCTTCATATATTGGCTAAATTCTTTCTTTAATTTTTTTTCTGTTTCTCAGTCTAAATGAGTTTCTGCTCTCTTTTGACCACTTGAGATGTCTTCGTTGTAGCTGTGATTTGTAATTAAAGAACAAATAATGGATGGTTGTCACTTTCTATTCTTGTGTGCGGAGTGTAATTGAACCAGGCAGCCAGAAAACAAACCATCATGGCCAGAGCTCAAATTAATGGATATTCGTCACATACTTTGATGCAGTTGTGCCAAGTGACCTTTCCGTTTAATCCCCATCCTGTTTTTCTGTCACTGATTGGTTTGTGGATTTGTGTTGTATTGTTCAACATCACACTAGTTTCAGTAATACATTCTGAAGATTTGTGCTTTTAGATAATGGTTGTAGTACTATATTTAGCACAATGTAACTTAAAGGGGTGGTTCATTGCGATTTCACTTTTTTAACGTTAGTTAGTGTGTAATGTTGCTGTTTGAGCATAAACAATATCTGCAAAGTTACGAAGCTGAAAGTTCAATGCAAACGGAGATATCGTCTTTTAAAATTCTGGCAGTTTAATGCCTTCAAAAACGGCTGGTAGGGACTACAACGAGTTACTTCCCGGGTTTGTGACGTCACAAACCCAGATAAACCCCGCCCTCGGGAAAAGGCAACAAAGGGGGCGAGGCCATGCTGCGCTGCTTTAGAGAAGAGGAAGAGAAAACTAGAGGTGCATGTAAAAATCTATTCATGTATGAATCGCGATTCTGTCTTCTAACGATTCTAATGGATTCACAAGTTTCAAAATCAATGTTCTAAAGCAGCGGTTCTTAATACTGTTCCTCACGTCGCCCTGCTCTGCACACACTCTGCATCTCTCTCTCTCTCTCTCTCTCTCTCTCTCTCCTCTCATTGAGCTCAGCTCCAGCATGAGGCTGTTACATTATACACTTATTTTCACATAGCTATGAGAAGCGTTACCGTACTGCATTAAAGCTTTAATCAGGATAAAACTGTATATTAAAAGCTAACATAAGCAGTAGCATTTACAAATAACAGCGTATTTAAAAGTATGAGACAACACACCACAAAACATAGATACCGACCATTAAAATCCGTGCTTGCACAGGTTCTGCACGATCCTCTTCATATGCCTCTGTTCTCAATCGAGCTCAAACTGATAAGCGATATTAATGACTCCTTTGTTTACAATACAACCGGAGCACATGGCTGAGGTGAGGGACGGGACATTAAGAAGTGCACTAGAGACGGTTTAGCCAATCACAACACACTGGGCTAGCTAACCAATCAGAGCCCATCGCCTATTTCTGAGGGAGGGGCTTCATAAAAGAAGGAAATTGATCAGCGCGTTTCTCAGAGAAGGGACAGAGCGGTGTGGAATAAAGGTAAATTATGTGAAACATAATGTGTTTTTTAAAAAACGAAGCATTAACACATGTTAGACTGCACCGCATAAACACAATCAAGCCTAGAAAACAACCACTGAACCACCCCTTTAATATTGATTGATTTCCTGCAGTAAATTAATTTATCACTGGATGCTATTTCTGTACAATTCCACATGTAAAGTGAATCAAATATGTTCATAGTAAAAAAAATCCTAATTATTCACTCATTTGCTAAAGGTCTGTGACAGTGATCTCAGTCAGATTTAAAACATACTGTATCTGCAGACAATGAAAACAATCCTTTTTTTTGTCTTAGCCTAGTCTTGAACCTTTAGAAAAGTGCCTCAAGTGGTTTGCCTGACTTAAAGTGGTTCAGTGGTTTAGCCTCAAGCTCAAAAATAGTCTGCTATACCCTTAAATAAATCTAAAACGGCCCTTGTCTGTCAAAATCCAGAGTGAAGTAAGACAAAAACTGATTCACAAACTACAAGGCAACTTCTACAGGCCCCAAAGTGATTATACTGGGAGAGAAACGAGAGCAGTTTCTTGGTTCAGGTGCCAGTGGGATAAATGATGCATGAGCAGCTGTCCTCTCTGGCACTTGGATCTTTCACAGCTGTGTTTGAACACCATTTATTGTTGCTTTTTCTCCATGCCACACATAGATCATCACTGCATTGGACTAAACATGTTGATAGGGCAATCGGAAAGAACAGCACATGCTCTGGAGGTGGGTTTTCACACCTTCCAGGTGACCCGATTCAACGTTTCACACCTCTGCCTCCTATAACTGACAAGGTCAGCTATAGACATGCCCTACATTAATTGTATTCAATAGTCCGTTGGGAAATATCGATGACACCACTAATGCAGACGAAGCTTTCAGCAAACATGCCTTCACCAGTGACGTTTGCCATTTTTCCTTCCTTATGGGCTCAGGGTCTGCCAAGCTCATGATTGGGTGTTTCTTGGCCGCCTCTCTCACTGACATTTCCATACTTTGAGCATGACACTCGCTCCTTTACATTTTAATGTTTTGTTTTGCTGAGAGTCATGGTGAATGGATACTAAGTGGTTTTTTAACATTTACCTTGAATATTGCCTCTATTTTCATCCATTAGCTGCAGACTCTCTCAGTCTGCCAAGACCACAGAAGTCATGACCTGCTGAAGAGGTGCAGTGCATATTTAAAGAGCTTCAAAATGCTGTCAGTTATTCATCTCTTTCCAAGGCTCTGGAATACCATTTACAACTGATTCTGCTTACAGTATCCTATTTGTGTGCTACAGAATTACAGAAGAGCAGATGAGAAACTGACATGAGTGCAAATTGGTAACATAAGAAATTGGCAGTAAAGTTGATGGTCTGCCTACACATTTTATAGGCATGAAATTGTACGATATATCAGTGGATGGCCAGGAAAACTAAAATGTCATTAAATTACACTGGTGGCCAAAAATTTTGAATATTTTTTTTTAAATATATAATTTTTTTAAGATGCTCTGCGGCATCAAGGAATTATGAAGTGAAGTGAAGTGACATGTGGCCAAGTATGGTGACCCATACTCGGAATTAGTGCTCTGCATTTATCCCATCCAAAGTGCACACACACAGCAGTGAACACAACCCGGAGCCAGCAGTGGCACCCCCATGTTTTTCTTTTTTTGTTTTTTTTTAGCTGCGTTTTCCTTACAGGCACCTGGGGAGCAGTTGGGGGCCTTGCTCAAGGGCACCTCAGTCGTGGTATTGAAGGTGGAAGAGAGCGGTGTACATTCACTCCCCCCACCTATAATCCTTGCCGGTATGAGACTCGAACCCGCAACCTTGGGTTATGAGTCAAACTCTCTAACCATTAGGCCACGACTTCCCCAGGAAGTTGTTTTTATTTGATCAGAAATACATTAAAAACAGTAATGTTGTGAAATATTGATTTAAAATAACTGTTCTCTGTGTTAATATATTTTAAATTGTAATTATTCCTGCAATGGCAAAGTGGAATTTTCAGCAGTAATTACTCCAGTCTTCAGTGTCCCATGATCCTTCAGAATATATATGCATAAATGCAAACAACAAATTCATTGTTTAAAAACAAAACCCCTGATGACTAATTTTCTCTCTTCAGTTGTTGAAGTTTGTCCTTGTTCTCTGTGCACATGTGGTTGTTGTTGCTTTTAATCATGGGGGATCTAGATGTCCAGATGCTGTGTGGTGCTCAGTTGTGACACAGAGATGTTCTTGGCACAGCTGGAACTGTTCACGCTCTCCTCTCTATGGACTCAACCAATGAACTGATTTAAAGAAAGTCACTCATGATGAGAAAAGCAGAAGAGTACAAACCTGAGAGACTGTTCATAACTAGCATTAGCTGTTTGTTTGGTGCAACCAGGAACATTGTCCTGGGCCTTGTATTGAGGGAACCCACTAACGCTTTACACAGCCTAGTATATGTGTGACAGGAGGCAACTAAAAACTTTGACCCAGATTGTGTAAATTCATTCTTCTGTATTAATTGCTGATCTGTGTTTTATAATAGTATTACAGTATTTGTATTATATAGGGATCATACAGAAATTGCACTTGGAGTTTGCTTTGGGATTTCGGAACGGCTTGCCAATGCAAACTTCCCTGAAAATTTCGCTCAGGCTGGTAAACACCATTGAACATCCACTGATCAGTGGCAATTTGTAGTTGTACTCTGGGGCTGCAAACTGTAGTGATCAGATCTACATTTTCATTTACACTATGATTGTTGTCAGTAGCAGTCATCAATTTATGCATTTTGACCTCTAAATGGGGTTAAGTATATTTTATTATTGCTTCAGATGAAACTTTTGTTAGCTGCATGTTAACAGGGAAAACTATTTTTTATTTTTTTTTGCTTTACTATTGCGATTGTAGTCAGTAGTATAGAAAATAAATGATGATAAACAGATTAGCCCTAATGGAAAGAATTTTGCAGGAAAAAAAATCATTTTTGCCAAACAAATCCATTCCATTCTGCTAATATCAAACAGAAATGAGACATCCGAATGCAACACCCCGCTGACCTCTCTATGTGGTCTGCATTATGAAGAATTAATTACTCTATATTACCTTATTTTGGGTAAACATTACTCACACCACAGCACACATCACAAATGCTCTTGCATTTCTCGATGTGGATATGAGGCAACAGCCACACAAATTGATTGATTCATCTCCTAAAGGTCATTTTCCTCCATTTCCTTTTACATAGAACTAAATATGGTAATTAACCATAACATTAGCGCTGTCTTTCCGATGGCACCCTTTCAAATGTTATATCTCATTATCCTGTGGATCTGAACAGACATTTGAGGTATTACTGTGCTGAGCAAATGAGCAGTAATAGCACTGGAGACCCTCTCATCTGCTAATGGACTATCTCATGTATCCTAATGCTGCTATTATCAGAGTGTTGTATGTGTACTGATGCTCATACTGTTGGCTGAATTAGTCTGATCTGTATGATGGCTTCCTTTGAAGTGTTATGATTTTCAAAGATGGCTATTGAAGTACTGGAAGCTTTTCATGCGTGAACTTGATAAATTGAGTTAATGATTGGTTTCTTGGCATGTTCTCCTGTTTGCGGCAATTTATAGCAACATACTGTTTTCTGTGACCAACAACATCTGTATTTTACACCAGCATGTGAAAATAGCAAGGAAAAAAGGAAAGCCTGTCCACTGAACACGCTGTGAACTCACAAGAGACAGCTCAGTCTTTGTTTTGCCCAAACTTCTCCCTGTGTTCCCCATCATCAAGGCAGCAGGCAGATGTGTGCTGCAGCTGGGAGATGGTCCAGGGAGGACGACCATGTTCAGTGTTTCCATGGGCCATCCATAATCACAGCTGTTGCCATCCATTCAGAGCAGAGAACACAGCAGCACTCTCACCTCCCAGTGCTTAAATGGACACAAGAGAACAACCTGCAGTTTCTCCATTAGCAGTCTGCTGTATACAGCTACACACACTTGCTGAGGCCTGGCAGTAATCTGAAAACTACAAGGACGTCTTTGACCGGTGCTTTTTCATCACCTCACAACTAGGGTTGCAAAACGGGCGGAAAAAATTTCGGAAACTTCCATGGGAACTCGGTCTGGGGGGGGGGGGGGGGGGGGGGAATGTTGGAACTATTCCAAGTTTTAAACTTTTGGGGAATTTATGGGAATTAATTGAAAATTTGGGGAAATTTATAAAACTATCATATACAAACATAAATATAAACATCTTGTTTGATCATAGGCTCACATGCATGCAAACTAATACAAATTTTAAAAATGACATTTTTGGATTTTTTGGGGGGGAATCTGAGCTTTTCAGGATTTTTTTGATGAATGAAAAAAGTTAAAAAGAACAGCATTTACTCAAAATATAAATATTTTCTAACAATATAAGTCTTTACTATAATTTTTTATTAATTTAACACATCCTTGTTGAATAAAGTATTAATTTCTTTCAAAAAATAAAAATAAAAATACTGACCCCAAACTTTTGAATGGTAGGGTATTGTTAAAAAGGGATTTCTATTTTAAATAAATGCTGTTATTTTAAACTTTATATTCATCAAATAATCCTGAAAAAAAGAATCACAGTTTCCACAAAAATAATAAAAAATAAACTGCCCACAAACGGTTTCAAAAAGGATTATAAATAAGATATTAGAATGATTTCTGAAGAATCATGTGACACTGAAGACTGGAGTAATTGAAAATTCAGCTTTGCCAATCACAGGAATAAATTACATTTAAAAAAATATTAAAATAGAAAAACATTATTTAAATGAATTACCCGTAATTAGCAAGATTACGTTTTTTTCTGTATTTTTGATCAAATAAATGATGAGCAAAAGATATGCAATGTTTAAAACATTAAAATAGTAATGTTTCCAAACTTTTGACCAGTACTGTACTTCTGTATGATAACAGAAAACTGGCTAGCAGAAAGAGCATCACAGCTTGAGCTAGTTTATACCTCATAAATTGTCAATGAAAAAGTGCTAACTCGCTTAGATTTTTCATATCTTGATTTTACTGGCTAGCTAGCTACTGTAAAAACACTTTTTGGTATTTATTAGTTAAACTTGAATCTCATAGATCAAATATATTTAGAATATCAAAACTTAGATGTAGTCTTTGGGCTCCATTGCAGCAAGTGTGGCTTCCGAGAAAATGGAGGGGAATCCCCCTCTTAGGTAACTAAGGGGTATTGTGTGTGGGGGAGGGTCATTTTTTGACTTCTGCTTTATTATTATCTCACCTAAATGTTTGTTCCAGTCTATGGTTTGTTCAGTCAGTGTATTTGTTTTTACAATGGTATAGCCTAATTTAGTTGCACAGTATATTACACACAGCACAAGGAAGTTTTAAACATTTTTTTGTAATATTCAATGTAATTTATATGAATATTTACCAAGATGGACATTTTGATATTTTGTGTGCAGGATTTAAGAAATGATCTGTTCATGTTATGGAGGAAAGCACAGTGCATGTAGGGGGTGTGGCCTCAATAGCCCTGCAGTAAAGCAGTGTGGTGTGTGCATGTGATTGAGCAGTGTGTAGAGTAGAAATTAAACTGAAATTGCATTAAATCAGGTTGTTTTAACCAAAATTATGCTGCAAGATTTTTTCTCAACTACATTTAAGTCCCCAGTTCCTGCAATTTGGCAAATTTCCAGTTTATTCCCATTAATTCCCATGGAAAGTTTCCAGTCTTGAAAATTCCCGGAATTTTGCAACCATACACAACACCTTTTTAGGCTGCTGGCTGATCTTTGCTAAAAGCAAAGAATGGATTTGCAATCTCTTTAATACCAGTCTTGCTTAATTACCTAATTTGGAAGGATTGGTGGATGTAGAATGCATCTCTGTGTGTTTTGAAATGTCCTGTGATTTTTTTCTGCTGTGCAACCCTCCCTTTTCTGCAATTGAACCTCAGAGGTATAAACTTCTATACATGTTTAGGCCTACATTGTATATATAGATAGATAAATATACAGTTGTGGTCAAAATTTTACATAAACTTGGCAGTATCTGCAAAATAAAATTTTTTGTAATAGTTGCGTGTGAGTCCCTCAGTTGTCCTCAGTTGTTGAAATAGTTGGAATCTCAAAATCATACAGTTATACACTTCATTTCCAGCGTTATCGTTGACATGATTGCAAAGATATTATTTAAACTGAGCTGGATGTTGACATCACTGAATTCAATGATGAACTGTCTTTAACTGAAAAATTAGTGTTTACTATTGTCATTTTTCATTATTGACACTATTTCCTAATTAATGCTGTTCAGTTGCTTTGTCACAATCTGTATTGTTAAAAGCGCTATATAAATAAAGGTGACTTGACTTGACTATTGTTGGAAAGGGTTCAAAAATGCAAAAGATGCTGGAAAACAAAGAATTGTGGGACCGAAGGATTTGCCTGAAGCGCAGTGGGAGGACAAACACGGATTAATGAACCAAAATTCAAAATAAAAAAAAAATGTTGGGAAACCAGGTATACAACAGTATGAAGAATAAACCTATGTCAAACTTGAATGGGGTCATGTATGAATTGTAGCGTCTGGACCACTCAAACACACAATATATATTTTGTTTATAGATTTCCCAAATACTCTGTAACAAATATTCTTCTTTAGGAGGTAGCTGAACAGGCCCCTGGTTCCATAGCAATGCTGATACCCGATACATTTACGACCTCCTGGATTTTAGGTGAAGAAAATCGCTTCCTTGCCCATAAGGAAATTCCACAAGGGAAGGACTTCTCTTTGCTAATTAATTAATAGGAAAAACTTTCTTTGAATGAACACACACATCCTTCAGGTCATTGTGTATATTATTGCCATCGTGTATTTTGTCTTTGAAATTGTATACTGGGATGCAGGTTTATAAACGAAACACACTCCTGTCATCCTTTCACTATAAGTAAATCTACCATGTCTAGTATCTATGAATTCGCCTGCTTATGATCGAAACAAGCGTGTATATAATATTGGTACATAGGCAATATATATATTAGGGCCCTGAGAATCATTAATAATTTCGATTTAAGTCCATTTACAAATTACCATGCTTAGAGAACAAAGAGTCGTAAACCCTCCAGCAATCGCCACCTCCCGCTCGGAATTTCCATCTTTCTAATTGGACAAGCCCATCTTGAAAGGCGAAGATCTTCTCCGACCTTAAAGGCCCGACTCCAGGGACCCGCCCCAGTCGGTGGTTGTTTTAATTCTGAGCGGATGTTGTAGCAGAACGCTCCCGGAAACGCTAAGCTCGTGTCAGGCTTCGGCCTTGTCCTTTCCATTCATTAAGTTACTCTGACTCAAACTGGTTCTTTCGCATCAACCAAATTCAGCAAGATCTTGAGCCTTAAGATTGCATCAGTAATCTATTTTCAGACAGACGAGACTTACAAGTATCAAACTTAGTCTTATTAAATTGATACATTAAGTATCAGTTACACCTTTTTACAAAGGTGTGTTTGAACTAAGGAACTGATGTTTCTACTCAGGTGTAGATCTGCTGAATATGCAAATGGTTCTATAACTTCATAGTCCTTATTTCTCTTTCTGTACTGAGTTAAGCTTTAACCCTTTCCTATACCAACTGTATGTGTGTGTGTGTGTATGAGTATGTTAGACCAGTTTAAGTGTTTAAGTAGTATGTTAGACTAGTTTAAGTGTATATGTAGTTAATAAAACCTTACTTGTATAACACTTGACGTGTTCATTGTTTGCTCATAACTGGAGTCACTTAATCATGCGGATTTATGCTACAAGCTTTTGTAGAAATGCAAAGTAAGGAAGTTATTTCCCTTAACCAGGAAATTAACGTTCTTAGAATTGACAAGACAGTTGACCCTGAGAGGTCAGCTAAATATCTACAGCGGATCTAAAATATGAATAATTAATTATAACTAGTTATGGTTAATTATTCATATTTCCTCATGAGCTGATTCGTTACAGATTGGTGGAGAATGCGGGCATGATAAAGTGAAAGTTATGAGTTTAAACACTGTCGACTTAAAAGTGTGTGTGTGATAGTCCTGGTTAAAATAGGGCGTGACTTGAGATGCCCTGTTGTGTCCCTATATGCTGGCTTGTTTAGATGCAGATAAAATAGGGGCTTGAATTGGTACAGCTATTATGATTGGAAGAGTCTTTATATATTTCATGCTTAATGGTATCAGTGTAAAATTAATCAGATTTTTAGCAAAGGAACCCTAATTTCAGTATTAAAACATAAATCTGTCTTGACAAAGCGTAAATCTGAATCTCAGCTCAGCGCCATGTCCAAACTGTACCATAATGTAATATGCTTTAGTGAAGAAAATCACAAAATTGCAGTATTGTTTAAAATTGTTTCTTTGAAGAAGAAATCTAAGTACAGTTATATCAAGGTAGATGTGACCATTGCTCCTCTTTCTACAGCATAAAGGCATTATAGTTTATAATTAGATTGAAGCAATGCATCTACACTTTGACTGTATATATATAAGCCGAGCAACCTGGTGGTCATTATGTGTTTCACTCGCCGAGTGAAATTAAAGGTGTAATACTGTACTTTAGTACTCATATGTGAGGCAAACATAACTACATATATGTTTAAACCGGTTTTAACTTACAGTAAACCCGTTTTGTAATTCTTTAAACAAGTGCAAGAAGTTATTGTTAAACTAGAGAAGCACTCACAGAAGTGCTTAATGCAACAAGTCTAAACTGGGGCAACTTTAAAACTAGGCAGACACTAAAATGCTGTAATTGCACTGGCATGATTGGGTACCGTGACAACAACTTGTCACAGGAAGTGCTAACGTCACGTAGCACAACACGCCATGTTTGTAAACCAACCATTTGAAGCAGCTAAGCTAACACGACTTTGCATAGTTTCATTTTAGGCTAAGCTAACAAATAGCTTTATCAATTAGGGGTTAACACTCTTTATGTGAAGTTTTTAAATACAGCATGTGTGTGTGCAGTGTGAAGTAATTTGAATTTAACCTAATCCCTGGTTTCTGATTTTTCCATTTCTCTTCCTTCTTTTTCTTCTTTTTCTATGTTTCTCAATCTTCAATTCGTCTCAGCGAATTTAACTATCTTAGATGTATCCTTCCTGAATGCTAATGCTCAGTTACTAGTTAATTCAATCTAAATTTAATTAAATCTTAACTATCTATCGAGGAAAGACTCATTAAGGTATTGGGGTGCTTTTAGTAACACACTAATCACTAGTGCTGCTATTTGTTCCTAATACCAGAATGATTACCTTGTTTTGATAATAGCAGTCAGCTAATTTTAAATCCATTTACATGTATGCCCCCTTTGTTTTGATGTTCTCTCTGAACCTCAAAAGGAACCAGAGACATTTCTATTTTTGATTTGTTTATTTTCAAACATGTGCCCTAATTTTTATGACCCTGTTACAAAAGTCATCTAGACAAACACTAGGGCATAACTATCGTCCTGAGCACCAAATAATAAGCATAATCTGAATAGAAATGATCTCCTTTTCCTTCTCCTTTTCCCTTTTCTCCTTCACTTACTCAGAGATTGAGCCTGTTGTGAACCATCAGTAAATTCCGAGTGATAATTTGACAAAAAGAATAGTCTTAAGTCATCAATCAAAACCCAGTTTACGCCCTTTTCAGCAAACATATGCTGACCCAAACCTATCTTAGCATTCACAGCTAAGATAATAACCTAATACCTCAGCTAAGCACACCTGGCGAAAACCTAGCTGGAAAACCTAGCTCCACACTCTGTTTTGATCTTGTAATAGTCTCTAGCCCTTACTCTCAACACAAATTTGCAAAAATGTTGCAGATGCTCAGACTAACAGCCCAGAATGCAGAACAGAGAGGGCTAGCCAGGCGTCGTGAGGAACACCCCCTACCCAGGGCCGGCGACCACCTACTGAGCCGAAAGCAACAGGACACAGAGAGAAGAGTACCTCAGACTCATGACTCAAGCGGGTTTTTATGGTCCAAAAAGCTCACCAAGGTCATCATCTTCCTGGTCATCATCTTCCTGGCCCACAACCTAATGGGATTGAAACAGGAGGTAAATGATCTCAAGCAACAGATCACGGCGGTATCCCACAAGGACCCCAGCAGAATGGAGTTACAGGAGGAAATTGATAGACTTCAAGAGACTCTGATCCAGCAGCTGAACAACACTCAAGACAAGCTTGACATGTTCCGAAGAGAACTCAGGTACTCCTATAGGCTGCAAAAGGAAACGCAGTGGGAGAGACACCCTACTCTAATTCCTCACTAGCCATGCACTTACCCATATGCACCAATATACGAAGGGGGGGAGCCAAACACTTCTGCTTAACAACTCAGCAGACAGAACCATAATACCTCAAGCAACACAGGGAAGCTTCCCTGCAGCAGCGCATGATGTGACCCCCAGAGAGCTGAAAGCAAGCAGAAACACTCCCAGCATTCACATGGCCATGGAACAAATGGGTCCTTACTTATGGCAGGCCGAGCAGTAATTTAGAACGGTGGGTGTTTAAACATGGCTTGCAGAGCGACTTCCCCATAATCAAGCATATGTTGTCTGTCATAAGGTTTAGTAAATTCTTCTTCCATGCGCATACCCGTCTGAATATAACCAGATAAAATTATAGTTTGAATGAGCCTTCCTGCGAGCAGTAAGAAGTTTTCAGTGCTATAATGTGTTTAAAACGTACGATAAGAAACTAACCTGACTTTAGCGAAGAAATACTAATTTCTGTGTTAGTGGAGCATAGGTCTTTTTCCCAACGAAATCTCAGATTAGCAGCTCATATAAAAGGTACCAGAATAAATCGGTCTGATCTTATGCGAAGAAATCCCCTTTTTCAGCACTATGCAGGTGATCTGAGCGATGCTCCTCATTACACTGATTTAAGGCCTTAGGATGGTTATGTATGAATTTATCATATCGACCCATTTCAGGAAACATTTACGTAATCTTATACATGCGCGCACCAGGTCTGAGGTATTATTCAGATAAAACTTATAGCTTGAAATGTGCCTTCTAAGGTAGTAGATAAGTTCAGTGCTCTAAGTGTTTTAATCGTACGATAAAGAAACAACTGATTTTAGCGAAGAGAAATTCCTCATTTCTGTGGTCCTAGAGGGTACGGCTTTCTGATGGGTTAAACCTCAGATTAGCGCCCAATAAATGGTACCAGAATACATCAGTTGACTTGGGCGAAGAAGACATCCCTTTTCAGCACTGGTGTAGTGTGATCTGAGCGATTATCTCATTCATTAATTAAGGCCTTATATGTGTACGTACAGTGTATTTCATTTTGCCTCGCTCAGTGAAAAATTTACGTAAAATTAAATGGTGTTTCTAGCGTAGCTAAATACGCATCCACCATTGCCTGATGAAGTGACTGTGCTGTTTGCTAAGAATGAAATTGTTATGGGGACATGCATGCTTTCCTATGCATGCTCACAGCAGTGCAAGTCTTCTCCACTTGCACCTGTTGTGAGCTTGCATTGGTCTACTAGCAACACGTGACCCCGGAAGTGTAAGCAGACTCTTCGCACCAGCCCCCCTAATACGCACAACATAGACTAGTAACCACACTCACAACCCTCGTGCCGTGTCACCCATATTATATCGACTTAGAGTGGTCCGTAACCTAACCCCAAGCTACCCCCCTTAACTTTGATGTACAGCCCCAACTTTACCTCAAGCTACTGTGGTTTTCCCTTCGCCTTGACTAACGCTTAGATAGGCGTGTAAAGTGTAACTGTCTAACCACACCTCTCTCTCCCTCTCACTCTCCCTCTCACTTCTAGCCGTCACTTTGGGTCACTCTGGTGGGCCATCAACTCCTCTTGGATCAGTAGTGTGGCGCCAACTAATGACTGGGTTTTAAGGT
Organism: Sinocyclocheilus anophthalmus; assembly: GCA_018155175.1. Classification (NCBI taxonomy): domain Eukaryota; kingdom Metazoa; phylum Chordata; class Actinopteri; order Cypriniformes; family Cyprinidae; genus Sinocyclocheilus; species Sinocyclocheilus anophthalmus. The sequence continues at coordinate 42,911 of JADLZN010001827.1, read as the reverse complement.
GTATGTTTATTTTGTGTTGACGATTCTACCTCTTTTAATTATGCATTATTAAATGGTTTAGCACAAAGTGTCTCAATTCAGCTAAAGTGATTGTATTAATTGCTGAGATTTAATTAAATCAAAATTTGTGTATTGTTTTTTTTCAGTATGTTATTTCTTCTTTTTATGTTTATTTTTTGGTAACCTCTCCCGTGTAATTTCCGCAGCTCTTAGACCCCTTTTATTTAATTTTTGTTTGTTTGTTTACTCTTGGACTTATTTTAGTATTTCACCTCACAATCTGATTTTGTATTGGATACAGTAGTCTATCACCTGTTGTTTCCTTCAACCGAGTTTTACAGATTAGTACGTACTCCCTGTTTCCTCTCTACTTCTCCTCACGCCTTAGTGCCAGGCCTAATACATTGAAGGGAAGCTACCATTCAACACAATGTAGGCTGAGATAGAACTAGGAACAATTCCCACTGTTTCTTTTTCTTTTTGACGATGTATTTGGTGTGTCCCTGCTAGTTTAGCTAACAGCCTGACCCTAGGGTTATGAAGTCTATTGCATCATCACACACAAGTGAAACCTGCTTATCCATATCTCTTAGGAAAAAACTAAAATTGGTAAAATCTTCCTTTTTTTTTTTTGGAGTTCATCTTATTTTATTTCAGTGTCGTCATACCGACCAAACCCGTGAACCATCAGTGTTCTAAGTAATAGTTTGACTACATGTATAACCCTCAGACTCGACCCTGGGGTTTGTAGGCCCCACACTCAACAAAGTACTCAAACTTCCCTTTGGTCACGAAAACAAAAACATAGCACCTACCGAACTAGCTGCATTATAACAAGCGATTCAGCACCCTTACAGGCCTCACAGACGTTCCCAATAGAGGAAGTTGTTAACACTCTGGCTCGTACTTGCATGTCTGCCCTTTATCTCTCTGGTGTTCCACAAGTGTGCAGATGCGCAGACACTCCTCCTCACAGAATCACCGCATGCCGAGGTCACACAAGGACCACCTGGGGACAAGTAGCAGAGCACTTGTAATGGACAGCCGTCAGATCCAAGCAGCCAAAACTGGCGAGTGGCAAGGAACAGCTAGACTGCGACATAAGCGAACACTTGATCAGCATCATCCTCTCCTCGGCCCACATCCTCAAGGGCCTCAGACAGGAGGTATTTGAGCTGAAACTGCAAGTCACAGAATTTTGCAGAGAACTGACACCTGCTCAACGAGGGAAAGCACAGAACGGATGCAAAGAACATCACAGAATGGTGCGACAGAAAGAAAACACCAGTCTTCACAGAGGCTCTAACAGCTGCTAGACACCAAGCGCCGCTGGAAAAAGCCATCAGACAGGACTTGAAAAGAGAACTGTTTCACACAAAGTCACTCTTAAAAACAACATATGTGGAACTAAATGAGAGAGACACCAGATCTAAGGCCTTACAAGGCCAGCTGCATGCAGCCAGAGCTGAGGTCCAAACCCTGACTCAGCAATTAAAGAAAAGCTTGACATGGTTCAGAAAGAATTTAAACAATCCTACCGACTGCGCATACACTTAAGCAAAAGACAGCCGGCTGAAAATCGGTCGCCAGCAGTGCAAGCCCTCAACGCCTGTGCACAGCTACGAAAGGGGGGAAAGGGAGCCAAAGCCTTCTGCTTGACACTTCACAAGTCAGCTCCCTGAAAACCTCTGCAGCTGCAAGAAAAAAAAATTCAGGCGAACCGAAACAACGCAACGAGGTGAATTCAGTGTCACAAATGAACTGAAATATGCTTGCAGACCACAAGGTGAACAGACAGGGAAAACACGAAACAGAACTTCCCCTGGCCAGCAGGCCCACCCCCTCAGCCAAGAGTACGAACCTGCGAGGGGGGGGGGGCGAGAGCCACTGTTCAAACGTCACCAACCAGCAGCCACAAGGGGGTGGGGCAAGGAACTTTCCAGAGGATCACTGCAGACACACACACCGTGGGACCCCACAGACCCCAACGAGCTGGCCAGAGACAATACATCTGGCAACCTAAATACTGCAGAGACCTTGAGGACATCAAAGGAACTGATCCTGCAGTCTCACCAGCAGTTTAAACAAGCCATCATAAAGGAATTCTCAGACCCAGAGTCTGAACAGGGACTGATCGCTGTTGATTCTGAACTTCACAACTCAGAATCCAAAGCGGGCACCAGAAGGCACCCAGCATTGCCACAATGCAAAACCCTTCTACAGAAAGCCCCTAGCCAGAAGAGGACAGAGCCATCACCATGGCAACAGACCCAGGTTCCAGACCAACCACTGGGAAAAGGCGTCCTCATACTGCAAACACCACGGTATGCCCAACACCAGTCCACCACAACATCCTCCTCCACACCCTTCACACAGGTGCTGAACGGAGGCTACACAAGGACAGCTGGACACGCCTACTTCTGGGTTACAGGAGCTGCTGACACTCGCAAAATAGCTCCTTGAACAAAACTCAACTAAGGAGTACTGAGAAGGACAAACCTCTGACTCCTTGCCTGCTGCAACACAGCATCAGGCCCCTCCAAGGGAGGAGCATCCCTTGAAACCGGTCGACACCCCAGAAGCAGCCAGACAACGTTGGATGAAGCAACGGGCCCACATGCCCAACAACGAAACCTCTACCAACACAACTCAGGCAAGCTAAAGTCGGTGCCGCCACAAGAGCCAAGAGACACCACAAACATCAGATTTCTAGTGACATTTGAGCAAAACAGAGGGCCACCTGCTGCTCTCCTGCCATCATCAATAGGTCAGTCTGAAACTCTCTTCACACTACAAAATCTCCATAACAATTCACTGCAATCCCTGGAACCACCTGCACTCGCACCAGTGAGAGTCTAACCCAGCTGTCCCACATCACGGGTACCACAGCTAGCCTACTGGCTAACAACATCAACACAAAAACATCCTACCCGGACTAACTAACTTCAGGATGACAGGTGACACAGCCACGACACCTGCTGCATAAGCTCGAGGAACCACACCTTGCTACAGCCTACATCACAACAGCACACCACCTGACAGCATCCACCACGGCACAACAACCACTCCTGGAGGCACCAACAGCCAAAGAGCCACCACTGGTTCCCAGCCGTGAGTGGCAGGTGTGTGTTCGATTGTTCTGCACCTTGACATCGCTCGTTGTTGTCTATTCTATGGAAAACAACGTTCGAAAGGGGGGAATTGTCGCGTCCTGGACCACTCCAAAAACACAATATATATTTTGTAGATAGATTAACAAATACCTCTGTCAACACCCGGAAGTGAACAGGCCCTGGTTCCATAGCAATGTGACACTTATACATGTACGGACCTCCTGGGAAGTTTATGTGAAGGAAAACGCTTCCTTGCCCATAAGAAAATCCAACAATGGGAAGGACTTTTCTTTGCTAAATTAATTAATCGGAAGAACCTTTCTTGTAATGAACACCACATGATCATTCCGGTCATTGGGTATATTATTGTTCATAGTGTATTCTTGTCTTTGAAATGGTATTACTGTGATGCGTTTTAATCGAAAAAACTACTGTAGTCCTTTCACTATTTGTAATGCTACCTGGTTAGTATGCTATGAATTTGCCTTCTTAGATCGAACACAAGCGTGTATATATATATTGGTACATAGGCACATATATTAGGGTCCGAGAATCTTTAGTTAATTTCGTAAAGTCCCATTTGGCCAAATTACCAGGATTAGAGACAAAGGGTCGTTTTAAAAACCCTCCAGCAATTGCCAACTCCTGCTTGGAATTTCCATCTTTCTTATTGGACAAGCCCATCTTGAGAGGAGTGAATCTTTGCAGGCTTTAAAGGTCGCACTTCATGTGACCCGCCCAGTCGATGGTTTGTTTGAAGTCTGAGAGGAATTGAGAAAAACGCTCCCGGAAACCCTAATCTCGTGCCAGGCCTCGGCCTTGTCCTTTCAATTTCACAAGATCCTCTGACTCAAACTGGTTCTTTTCATCAACCAACTTCAGCAAGATCTTGGGCCTTAAGATGGCATCAGGAATCTATTTTCAGACAGAAGAGACTTGCAAGTATCAAACTTAGTCATATTAATTGATACATTAAGTATCAGTGACACCTTTTTACAAAGGGGTGTTTGAACTAAGAATCTGACGCTTACCTCAGGTGTAGATCTGCTGAATATGAAAATGTTTCAATAACTTCATGTTCTTACTTTCGCTTCTCTTTAAAGGGTTAAGCTTTAACACTTTCCTATACAAACTGTGTGTGTGTATGTATGCGTGTGTTAGACCAGTTTATGTGTTTAAGTAGTATGTTAGACTAGTTTAAGTGTTTATGTAGTATGTTAGAATAGTTTAAGTGTTTATGTAGTTAATAAAGTCTTATTTGTATCACACTTGACGTGGTTCATTTTTTGCTTATAACTGGAGTCACTTAATAATGCAGATTTATTCTACAAGCTTTTGTAGAATTGTACAGGAAGAAAGTTATTTCCCTTAACAAGGAAACTAACGTTCTTAGAATTGACAAGACAGTTGACCCTGAGACGTCAGCTAAATATCTACAGCGGATCTAAATATTCATAAGTAATTATAACTAGTTATGGTTAATTATTCATATTTCCTCATGAGCTAATTCGTAACAAAAATAATATAATTTTCTCTTGTGGACTATATGTAAATGTCTTTTATGTGAAATATCTTACTCAGGTCAGTACTAAATAAAAAATGCATCCCCATTATTTTGGTAAAATAATTAACATTTTGCAGATACTGCAAACTGTATGTAAAATTTTGACCACAACTGATATATTGTTCCAGCATATATGCAGTATTACTGGTAATTCTGGTTTATTTAAAAAAAATTAGTTTATGAATAAATAAACAAGAAAATGTAAAAACAAGAATATGCCAGTGACAGAGAGACATCTGGCGATTTTACCCCCTCTTGGCTAACCTTTGCTTACACAAATTTCTTCCAGGGTGACTTCAAGCCTTAGGGCAGAAAAAAATGCATTTTTATTCCAAGCACAGAGCAGCTTAACGGGCTGTTTTTTTGCCCAGGGGGGTGCATATGCCAAGACAAGACACTTTGAGCCCTTACAATATGTGTTGAGCACATATTGCTAAATTAATGGTGAAATTCGTGCACTGCATTGTACAGTCACTCTAAGCGAGGTGACCTCACAATGCAAGACAAAGTTAATTACAGGAGCTCAGAGTTCAACCACCTCTACATTGACGTAGGGGCACCTTTTGAGTTTTAGTCCTTTCGTTGCTTTTCTGAAGTGCTCAAGGTCAAGTAATGCTCTTTAAAGTCTTTTCATCAAACTTGTTGAATTCTGTTACAAACTAAGCTTTTCAAATGATAAATTACATCAAATCCTTTCAACAGACAAATGACAATAAATGCATGACTAAAAACAGGTTTTATTTGTCACTATTTAGTAAATTGAAAGTAAAAATCATCATTAATGTATGATAATTTGTATATAATAGGAATAGACACCTCAGGTGAGTGTCTGTATGCTCGATGTGCCCTAGTAATGCTTGAAATGTCCAGTATCAGCAGCTTTAGTGATGATAGACCTGCCAGGCAGCACTTTGCCCCCTACGGTTACAGCCGTTTATACTCCCTTTACAGCAGGATCAAACGCACTCAATCTCTACCACACTTGCCCTCAGGAATATATAACGCAGGACAGTATTTAGTGCGAGATCTCCTTTTAAAATGTGTAATGTTCTCCTCCTTTCTACAGCCAAGCCAACACAGTATAACACAGTTAATCATGTGTGCTTCTCTTAAGTGAACAGTGTCAATCAGCTACCTGTCAAACCTTCACAAAGTGTGTGGGAAGTTAATTAGGGTCAATTAATCTCATACACGAACAGATGGGCTCAGACTGAATACCACAATTATCCAGTTTCTCATTTAATCTGTCTTTGGATTCTGTTGACAAAATGTCCATCATATCTCACTCTGAGCTGCGGTAGGTCTGGAGCAAAGCCTGCAGTCGCTGGCTTTATTAATGAGGCTCACCGAGGTAAGCTTTGAGACCAAGCTCAGCTCTCTGGAGACAGGAAGAACAGGCACTGTGTGAAAATGCAAAGAATGGTGTGCAGTGAGTAAACCATTATACTTAAAATAGTTTACCTAAAAATTCTGTCATTTATTCATCCTCTTTCTTCTTTTTTGGGTAAAATAAGACATTTTGTATATAATGAAAATCAGTGGGTTCAGAAAAACACTGCACCACACTTTCATTGTATGTACAAAAACAAAACACTGACACATTTTTTTCCAAAATATATAATTTTTTATTCCACAGAAGAAAGGAAATTGTACAGGTTTGAAAACAAATTCAGGATGAGTAAATGATAACAGTATTTTTGGGGTGAACTACTTGTTTAAAATCAGCCTTTTAGACTGAAGGCAGAATTTATTTTGAACTTAACTGATGTTTACACACTGCAGTCAATGGGTGCCGTCAGAATAACCCTTACTCCAGTAAAAAAGTCCATCCCTTGTTGTCCTCTCCCATCAAAATCCAGCAGCATAACTATTTTGAACTAATTTCACTTGTAAACAGTGTTTGGTCAACCAAAATTTTATTAGTCGATTAGTCGCAGAAAAAAAAAATCCACAGGAAGTGGCGAAGTCACGCAGTCCGTGACAACAAAACGTTGAGCTTTTGTAAAATAATGAAAGCAAACAGGATGCGTTTCAGTCTGTGTGAACTTGAATGCCATCTCTTAAGCCCGAAACAAAGAAAGCACTAGTTTATCAATACATTATATTATTAAAATGTTAGTGCAGTCTCCTTGCTGTTTTCCATGACACATTAATAATCATTACTTCTACTGGTGTGCTGTGGCAAGCTTTATGTGTGCGCTTGAGCACTTGTTAAGCTATGTAGGCAATTAAAGTCTCATTATTGTGATTTAAATGGTTTATTAATAAATGTGCGTTTAGTCGACTAATCGCGGACTACTAGTCGACCAGAAAAAACTTTAGTCGAGGGCAGCCCTATGAATTTGTTTATTACAAACATAAAGCTTTTCACTTCACAGAATGTTAATTGGTGGACTGGAGACGTGCGGATCACTTGAATTATTGTGATGCTTTTATCAGCGGTCTGAACTCTCACAGCACCCATTCACCGCAGAGGATCCATTGGTGAGCAAGTGATGTAATGCTAAATTTCTCTAAATCTGTTCCAGGGAAAAAGCAAACCCATCTACAACTTGGATGACCTGAGGGGGAGTACATTTTCATTTTTGGATGAACTATTCCTTTAACACTTTAGCTGTCACTGAACCTCAACCACATGTGCAACTGGTTTAGAATATTGTCTAAATTTGCAGAGTTCTGTGTTGGGTGTGCATATTCAGGAAAGGGCAAATCAAATGTCACATTTTCTTGAATTAATAAGCTCAAGCTAAATAATTCCACACACTGTTGGAGTATGTTTTGTTGCTTTAAAAGCATCTAGTGGGGCTGACAGCTCTGTTGAGAAAGGTGTCTGTGACTTATTGATCCTTCTGTGGCCTCTCAAAGTCATTCAGAGTCACTCCGCTCCAGGCCTGACAAGCCAAGCGAAGGATCATGAAATTCTCTGTTAATTGAACTCTGTGGTGGGAAACAGAAGAGTGAAAGTGTTGTGGGAAGGTGGTCAGGGCTTTTATTTAGGAGATGACACTTACCGAAGAAAAGGCCTTGGTGTCCTTGGCAGCGACAATTGTTGGAGCTGTTGAAGATACTGGGTAGTGAATACTTACTGTATTATGTTTTACTTGATAAAAAACTGGCTTTTGTATAGTTAAGACACATTATTGGGTGGAAGTACTACAAGGTATTAGAATTGGATTAGGAATTGTTAAAATTGAAGTTAAACTTAACTAAAATTGTATAAAAATATTCATTTTCACAAGGGAACTACTGTAGGGTCTCTTGACTTCCTTTGTCACTGTTCAACTGGTTGTTCTGGATCATGTGTATTATTGTTTAGGAAATATCTTAACTTTAAAAAAACAAAATTTGAAGGCATTGTGTTATATGGCTTCTTATTTCCTCCTCTCTCTTTTTCTTTCTGTGTCATGAGTCCCCCTTTTCCCAAGGAAATCTTTTCTGTCTTGCATTTGTTTATTATGACATGTCAATTTGTATCTAATTTCAGACTGAACTGGTGGTGTTGATTATATTTTCTAATCAATCTTACTTTTCTGTGCTGTTTTTCAGATGATTTCACTTGGCATAACATTATGGCAGACATTTCAAATATTGCTACAAGGTCACATTTTTGAATGCAAAAGAGCTTTGTGGTGGAATATAAACTTCTATCTAACAAGTAGGGAAAAACAGAATTGTAATTCTATTGTAAACTTCAGGCAATTCAAGGTTTCCCTCAGGCATTTTGCCAGTACTGTTTTGCTCTAGGTATCATCTCATTCATTTTTAGCACAATGTTTTGCATGCCAAAAATTATTTTTGTAAAGGTTTTAAAAGTTCATATGCATTCTTGACTTACTGTGCCATTAGCACAGCTGCAGAATAATGGAGAACTTTTAACCAAAAAGGAACGTTCAAGCATGTACAATAACAAGTGGAAATCTAATTAGTATTATGTGTTAGGTAATTTCTGAGCACTTTTATTATCCGATGAATGCTCACAACCCTGAACACACAACAAATGATTTACTTCACCTAAAACTCAGCTCTTTTTCAGGGCAGTTCGACAAAGGAATGGCTATTTTCGCTAATGAATGAGAATGATTTTAATGGCAGTTGGTTGAGGTATTGATCAGAAGCGGTGGTGATTACTGGAATGCTCTGGAACATTGGACATTATTTAATTTAATAAACCACTGATGCATTGCTCTAGTGAATAATTAATCCCCCTGCTTGGCCATGACTCATGTGTATTCAGTCTTTTTATGCCAAGGTACTTCTATGCTTCTGACGCTCTGCACAGAATCTCTTTTTCATCATTTTCATCAGTGTCATTTAATCAGAAGTTTGCTGTCGCACTGTTGTGTTGCCAGTGTAGACAGAAACTATATTACATTTAATCACTATATTAATGATTATAATTCAAATGTATTATTTAATATAACATATTTTGTCAACAATATTAATGATAATCATCCATCTGTGCTAGTCTTTAATTAAATATGATTTAAAAATGCTGCATTTTACGCCATCAACAATTTCTACCATACTTATGCCATAATTCCACCATTTGAAAATATTCTAAAGTGCCTTAGAAGTATTTCTGGTATCGTGTTGTCTTTGAGTAAAACCTATAGAGTATGCCATGCTGTTATATACCTGACATTTAGCAACTAGGTCAGTGCAAACTACTTTTAGACTATATGCAAGAAAATACATTGACATTGACATTACTGTAAATATATGCTCTAAGCAGTATATTTTTATCAAAGTGCCTTGCATAAAATGTGCCTCTGCATCCTGAAGCAGCGCAAAGGGCAACAGAGTTAAGCTTGGATGAAAATAGATAATAAATGGTTTGAATAAAATTCTTCAGCCACTTAAGAAGAGAGATTTCTTTGAAAAGAAATTGCCTTTCGTAACAGTTTTCCATTTAGCATGTTAATGACTGTAAAACAGAAAATTAGCTTTCTCTTCTGAAACACAAAAAGCTGAACCCCATGACAACAGTGGCAGATATAATACATCTGAATTTCATCTATACTACCCATATTCATACTATATACTGTACATAACGTTCACAAGTACGGTTTCAAACCAAATAGACAGCAAGCGATTTTGAACATGGCTGGTGTCTCTGAACCTAAATATCTACATTGGATATCAAGATTTCTTTTTTCTGTTCTGAAATGATAAAAATGCTTTAAATACAGTCAGTCACATTTATTCTGAAAATGTATTTATTCAGATTTAAGGATAATGAATACCAACACCAAAAAACACCAAGCTGTGTAAAAATCTGCCCATTAAACAGCTCTCATCTAAATGATTCTGCTCTTCTGGGATGGAAGTGTCATATTCTCCACTTGGCTAGTAAAGACCCAAACCTGCTTACATCTGCAGATTGTGCTCTAGACATTAGCCGCTGCCTCTGATATGGGAGCAGTCAGTGGATATTTAGGATCCTTTGGCAGGCACTTACATGTTTATGAGCTGTCCTGGGCTCTCAGCATTTTTATGCCACCATGCAATAATGTCACAACTTATTAATAAAGAATACAGCTTTACTGATGCACATACATACCAGTGAACCACCAGTTCAACGTTTTTTAGGGATCAGAATTGATTAATTCTGTCTCTATTTGTATTACCAAATGTCACACATTACATTACTCTGAAATCATTAGTTTCATTTAAAAACATAATTAGCATAAAGTCAATGTTTTGGGTATAATATTAAATCATTATCCCTATTGTTTCACTGTTTTAAACATAATTATGAGCAGATTGATTATCAAGACGATTTGGATAGTCTCAGGCTTTTCTCTGAACTAGTCTTCCAGTTTAAACTGCTCGTGAGTAATAAGACATTCAGTCGTGTATGGAAAACGCCCCCTGTGAGGATCAGTTATGTTAATGAAGGGATGTTGTATAAGATCAAGACAAAAGGCCGCCGACAAGATGGAAATAAATCCGGCTCTGGCTGGGTATTATGACAAATCTCCTGGTGAATGGGAGCCAACTGTGCAATACATCAGAGAAGAAGATTAGTGGAATGTTTCAAATCGGAATTCAATTGAAGATACCAAAACTCCGAATCTATCTCTCTTTTTCTTTTTGCTGTCCTTGAAACAGATGAGGTGCCAAACAGTTGCAATGAGACCATCAAAGAAGCACTTAGATCTCTCATTGTCCTTGTGGGAAGGAAGGTGACCATCAGTGGCTTTTCATCAACAGTGAGGAATTCACATTTCAAATGTGCATTTGTGTGTTTTATGTTCCTGCATACAGTGCACGGTATAGGCAGATTTTTATGTAATCCTGCCTTCATTTACTATCCTCAGGTTCTGTATGTAGGCAGACAGCAGCTGAGTGTCTGTAACAGCGCTAAAGCAATAACAAGCTAGCTCTCATCTCGTCTTGTATATGTGACTGATGTCATTTATAAGCGCTCGCATATTCTGGTGATTGACATGTTGCCTTTTTAAAATGATAACGAAAAAATCCAATGACATTTGGCCAAATGTACAATTTCATTTGTTTCACAGTACACTTTTCATTCTATTGACTTCCATTCATGTGCATGTGAATGCAGAAGACAGGAATTGCAAGGTCATGCAAATTTCACTGCATACCAAATTAAGTTCAAGTCTGATGATCTCTGACCTGCCAAATCATATATCACGTGAAGACGTGTAACCAATAAAAGATTGATATGTCACAGCATGATCTCTTAGCTCAAATTTCAAGAATGCAAACTTTAGCAGTGTCAGTGTTGCATTTAATTGGACTAGATTGCATATGTTTACATTTTGGATATTGAATAAAAACATTCTGCAGAGTGTGACTTTATATTATGACCGCTGCAATGTCTGTAGATTTTTTAGTGGGATCATGACTTTAGCACCATTTAATGGATCCCCTAAAGCAACATGGTAAAAAGAATTGTAAAGAAAATATGAGATAAATTTGTATTTCAATGCCGTTTACTTTTGCTTGAGAAACTTTGTATTTGCTCACAAAATTTTGCGTTTCTCCAAGGAACTTCACTTGTGAAACGTTTGCGTTCCCCTTTTGCGCTTCCCTGAGTTCCTCAGAGAAACTTTACATTTGCTCACAAAGAATGCCAAAATTTTCCAAGCATACACAAAGTTTTTGGTGGAACATAAATGAACACTCTTATCTTTAGTTCTGTTGTTTTTAAATAACATCTCTTTTCTTCTTTTAAGTTTCTCAATGCCGAATAGACTATTAGCATGTAAATGTGGGCAGTCATCTGGGCATGTGTTCAAATGTATTCATCTGTTTGTGGAAGTTTATGTTTTTTTACACTGGGAAGAAATGTCTGCAAGTTCTGAAAGTTACAACATGTTTTCATAATACACCCAGCTCTTTTATCTCAACAGATCAAGTAAGATTTGATTCTTCATGATATGAGCCCTTTAGGAAACAAAATCTGCCAGCATCATATTCGCTGCTCTTGTCGTGTAGCATGACAGGTCGTATTAGAGCTTTATTGACCATCTGTCAGTGCTGGCCTCAGATGTCACAGGCTGTGTCTGCGTTTGACTGACAGCTCCTCTGTTGTGGTGTTTGTGTGACAGCGGTCTGTCTTGACACCCATCTGTGATCTGAAAATTAAAAAAGATCATGAACCCTCATTGATGTGCAGAGCTCAAACTACTCCACAAAATAAATGATGAAGGCCAACACTGTTTTGCATAACAGTGCTGCAATACAGAAATGTCAATCTGTCATTTTGAGTCAAACACTCATTCAGTACTGAGAAATGAATGACTTGAGATTCTGGTACTGTAATATTCTAATGTGAATAATGTGGGCATTGTGGTAGATTGAGGTGGACATATGGATTTTAGGGACAAGGTTAGTTCACTGCGCTGGTTTTTCTTTCCAATGTATGGGCACTCAAATGGACCATTTTTCCCCTTCAGTGAACAGTTTATATCTTCGATTAGATCATTGAGTCAAAAATGTTTTGTTAACTCAGTCAATGGATTCATTGAAAAGATTGGTCTCAAACGATTAGGCATAGACAATTTGAAGTGTTTTCATTGATAAAATTTAAGCATTCTATGTCCCCTTATCACTAAGGCATAGGTTAAACTCTTGATATAAGATGATTATTTTTTTCATCATACATAATATTCTTCAAAACTACAGGGTAGTGTGGAGAAAGTATAAGCTGAACCAGCAGGAAGATGCAGTAAAAAGTAATTTACTTTACCCAGGTAAAATTGTTCACTGGTAGTTACTTAGATGGTTGTGTGGCTCAAGTTTACATTTTAGAGCTTCAAGATGTTGTCTTTAAACATAAATTGTATTATGAAATCAGTCAGAATGTAATGACAAAATGCTATTTAAAGTGCCTCTAGTCTAATTCTGAGTGAGAGATGGACAAGAACCAATTAATGCTTATACTGTTTCTTTACAAGAACAGCTGTAGCATGCAACTTCACTGTGTAGAGAAAAAGTGCATCTATACATTTGATTTATTTTAAACACTTATAATGTTTAACCCAACCTTTGCCCTTGGCATTATGATGTCTTGAATCAATCATTTCAGTAAAGATAAATCAACACTGTTTAAAGCTAAAACTAAACACTTTCTAGTTAAAAAATGCCCTTGAGAGCCCCAGAATTAACTTACTGTTTGTAAACATATGTGCACAGTCATCATGTGGAAGTATATGATAACATTGCTAATTGTTTGAGGGCATTTGTTTTCTTTAGCATCACTAACAGCCTCACAGTTACAGCAATTAAAGATTACACGTTTGTGCATGTCAGTAACAGCTTTCTCCCACTCGGCACTCATTTGAATAATATACTTGTGCAACAAGCCAATTAAAACTTTCTCATTTGAAACATAGTCTTTATTACCCAAAATGTAATGATATATATTGTATACTATTGAAAGACAAAAACTGTTTTCTCAGGCAGAGATGTGAACAATTCTTCAATAAATATCCACATATAAACTTGACAAACAATTTCAAAGATGTGGAATGACCTCTTAAAGAACTACCAAAAAACAAATTGATTAAAGCATGAAACGTCTTGGTTACGTATGGGAACCCTCGTTCCCTGAAAGGTGGGAACGGAGACGTCACGTCGGATGACCGACGAATTGGGATCTCGCTTAGAGAGACCAATCTACTTCGAGTGTAAACTAAACGAGCTAAATGCACATTGGCATGCGATTATTGCATCCAGCTGCCGCTGATCAAAGCGTGAGTATAAGTGGGCAGCAGATGCAGCACATATTCAGATTGTCGCTGAGGAGCCGAGCCGGTGACCCGGCCGCTCAGCGGTGGTACAAGAGCTGTGGCGACGGGACGTTACGTCTCCGTTCCCTCCTTCAGGGAATGAGGGTTACCATAAGTATCCGAGATGTTCCCTTTCAGTCGGTCAATCTCGACGTCACGTCGGATGACCGACGAATTGGGATCCTCACAAAGGGCCACAGATACTGCCCCTTCCAGTGTCCCGTGGAAACCTCCTGCGCCCCTACTTTTTGGAGCAGGCCAGGGCTTACCACAAAAAGACCAGCTACCTCTGCTATGGCACTACCCACTCAGTAATACTGGATAACACTGGGAAAACGTACCGCGGTCTACTTGGAACAGGGGCGTTACTGAAGCTCGAACCTTCCCGAAGGAGGTTTTGGTAGCAATACACATATGGACATCCCTTATGTGCATATGGAAGAATGGAGGTGATTTAACCCTCTTGGAATGGCAGAAGTCTGTTGGGGAAACACGGGCTCGAGGCTATACTGTGGACTTTACACATATGGGATCCACTTAGGTCTTACATATGGAACCCAGCCTTCTACCAGTCCTTGAGGATTTAGCGAGTGAAGGCCTGGCGCCGGACGGTCCGCCATGTCTGGCTGCCGAGGGTATGGAGGAACTCAACAGGGTCTACTAAATGGATTCTCTGGAGTGGTTTTTGTAAGCCGACCCGAAGCCGGGGCCTCTCCGTGCGTCTACTCGTTTGAGGTGAGAACACAGGTGGATACCGGCTCCACACGAAGGCTATCGAATCTAGCGAATGTGTTGGTGGTCGCCCAGCCCGCAGCTCTACAGATAGCCGCCAGCGAGGCGCCACGAGCCAGCGCCCGGGAGGGTGCAACACTCTAGTTGAATGAGCTCGCAACCTAAATGGGCAGGGCACACCCCGTGCCTGATAAGCCAGGGTGATGGCAACCACTATCCAGTGGGCCATCCTCTGCATAGAGACGGCATTCCCCCTCTGCCGGCCTCCGTAACAGACAAAGAACTGGTCTGAGGTCCTAAAGCTTTGTGTCCAGTCTACATACCATCTCAAGGCTCGGACGGGACAAAGCAAAGCTAGGGCTGGGTCTGCCTCCTCCAGGGCACCCCCCATATCGCATTGCAGGCTCGAATGGGCCCTGCTGTAGTGCTGTGAGCACTAGAATCAGGTCCCAAGATGTTATAGAGGGGGGCCGTAGAGGATTTACCTTCTCGCTCCCTTAAGGAACCTGACAACCAGGTCATGCTTCCCAGCGGCTTCCCTTCAACGGATTCCGTCGTTAGCTTCTTTTTTTTTTTTTTTACATTGCAGCGACATAGACTTTAAGGGTGGAGGGAGACATCCTTCGCTCCAACCCTTGCTGCAAAAGGACAGCACGACTCTGATCGGGCATTTTCGGGGGTCTTCTCGGTGAGAAGAACAGCACTTGATGAACAGTTTCCACTTCAAAGCGTAAGCGTGTCTCATAGACGATGCCCTCGCTGAAGTGATGGTGTCACTACCTCTTGGGGTAGGTCACTTAGAACCTCCGCGTCCCGTCCAGGGACCAGACATGAAGTTTCCAGCGGTCTGGACGCGGGTGCCAAAGGGTGCCCCGTCTCTAAGTCAGTAGATCCTTCCTCAGAGGAATCGGCCCAGGAGGGGCTGTCGCGAGGAGCATTAGTTTCCCCACGGGGGCGACCTCTCATCCTCCCTGTCCCTGCAAGAAGGCTCACGGGGGGAAATGCATATTTGCGAAGGCCCCGCGGCCAGCTGTGTGCCAGTGCGTCCGTGCCGAGTGGTGCCTCGGTCAGGGAGAAGAACAACTGGCAGTGAGAGGATTCTGGAGAGGCAAACAGGTCTACCTGAGTGACTCCGAAACGTCTCCAAACCAGCTGGACCGTCTGGGTATGGAGTCGCCATTTTTCCGGGAGCGCAGCTCGGGACAGCTCTTCGGCTGCCCGGTTGAGCAGCCCAGGTATGTGAACAGCACGAAGCGACCTCAGTTGCTTCTGACTCCAGAGGAGGAGGTGTCGGGTGAGTTGCGACATGTGACGGGAGCGCAGACCACCTTGTCGGTTGATGTACGCAACGGTCGCTGTGTTGTCCGTGTGGACTAGTACATGCTTACCTTATAAGCGCCCTTTGAGACGGCTCAAGGCAAGGTGCACTGCCAGCAACTCTGAGGCAGTTGACGTGCCAGTGCAGTTTGGGGCCCCGTCCAAACCCCTGACAATGCAAACCCGTTGTACGTGGCCCCCCAGCCGGAGGTTGAGGCATCCGTAAATGCCGTATGTCTGAAGACCTTTTTGGTGCACTCCTGCCCGGAGAAATGCAAGTTCTGACCACGGGGTGAAGGTTTGGCGGCTGGCCGGTGTAACTTGTACCCGGCAAGTGCCGCGTTGCCACGCCCACCTCGGGACTCGGCCATGGAGCCAGTGCTGAAGTGGTCTCATATGAAGCAGCCCCAGTGGCGTGACTGCCACCGTAGCTGCCATATGCCCCAGGAGCCTCTGAAATTGTTTCAGTGGGACCACCACCCTGCTCTTGAATGTATTCAAGCAGTTCAACACACGTTCCTGAGCACGTTCCTGCGTGAGGCGTGCTGTCTTTTCGACCGAGTCCAACTCCATACCGAGAAAATAGATCCTCTGCATCGGGGAGAGTTTGCTCTTTTCCCAGTTTACCTGAAGGCCCAACAGGCTGAGGTGCTCTTTTTGAGAGCACCAAATCCCTGTGTTCGCCCAATTAATCCTGAGACTGAGCGAGTACGAGCCAGTCATCGAGGTAGTTGAGAATGCGAATGCCCTGTTCTCTCAGGGAAACAAGGGGTACCTCCGCAACTTACGTGAAGACACGGGGCAACAGGGACAGCCCGGAGGGCAGGACCTCGTACTGATATGCTCGTCCTTCGGACGCGAACCACAGCAATGGTCTGTGGTGCAGAAGGGTCGACACATGAAGTACGCATCCTTCAGGTCGATCGCTGCAAACCAATCTCTGGGACTGATGCACCCGAAGATGCGTTCCTGCGTGAACATCTTGAACGGTAACCAGTGAAGAGCCCGGTTCAAGACACGCAGATCCAAAATTGGTCGTAACCCACCGCCTTTCTTAGGTACAATGAAGTAAGGGCTGTAAAACCCCGTCTTCATATTCGACTTGCGGACCGATGCTATCGCATCTATATTATATTTCTTTTCCTTCGCCAGTAGGACTGCGACCTCCGCCCTCAAGACAGGACCATCGGCCACCTTCACTGTTGTGAAGTGGATGCCACTGAACTTGGGGGACACCGGGCGACTGAATCGCATAGCTGAGCCTGATGGTTCGAAGGAGCCATCGATACGGGCTGGGTAGCTCTAGCCAGGCTTCCAGACACCGTGTAAGTGGCATCAACGGACTTACAGGCGTAACCGCAGTGGGGCAGCGCGGAAGAATGCAGGGACCAGGCCCGGGCGACTCGTAGCCGGTCCAAGGCGGGGTCTGAGTGTGTGCAACACCGACCTGCATTTGAGCAGAGGGTGCGTGGGTAGTCCATTGGTTCTTCCTCCCGATCCGACCACTGCTGCTCACTGGCGAGAGAGGAAGGTGAGTGTGATACGCACTAGATCGCCCACAACCCCCCGTCCCCTCTGGGGACCCAGAAATAGAGGAATTGCTCTTTGTCGAGTATTTGGGTACCACCGACCGAGAGGTCGTTGGTGGAAAAAGATTCTCCGCCCGGACCTCCTCCGGGGGAGGGAGTGGTGTGATTACCATCTCCTGAAGAGCACGTCCCTCCACCTCTGGGTTGCCCGTCCAGGGCCTCTTGCTCTTTCGCTTGCCACCAGGTTTGGCGGGGGCTTGGACGGGCGGAGCGGCTGCAGGGGGGCCGCCCTCGGCGACGGCAGCAGCTGCACGCCGGGGCAGGATGTACCTGATGGCCTCAGTCTGCTTTGGTCAGCGGAGAACCGCTGGGGAAGTTCTCCACCGTGTCGCCGAAAAGGCCGGTCTGGGACACGGGGGCATTCAAGAATCATGTCTTGTCCGTCTCGCGCATGTCAGCCAGTCACAGCCAGAAATGGCGCTCCTAGACCACCATAGTGGATATGGCACGACCCAGAGACCGCGCCGTAAACTTCGTCGCTCGTAGCTCGAGGTCCGTCGCGGTGCGGATTTCTCTGCGAACTTCCGGGTCGTGACCACCCTCGTGCAGGTCCCTCAGTGCCTTGGCCTGATGGACCTGCAATAACGCCGTAGCTTGTAAGGTGGAGGCAGCTTCTCCACAGGTCGTGTAAGCATCGCTGGCCAGTCGAGTACCTACAGACTCGGGAGGGGAGGCACGGTTCTCCCTGCCGGTTGGAGGCGGTATTAGGACACAACTGCATCGCAACCAACCGCTCCACCAGGACCCTTGTAACCCCCTAGCTGCACCACCATTGAGGGTGGTGAGGGATGAGGAACCAGCAGATCGGTGTCCGGCAGTAAAAGGTGCCGTCCACGACCCAGGGATCTCATCATGCACCTCCGGGAAGAAAGGCACCGAGTCGGGGCGCTGAGAACCAGCGCGGACCACCCCGAAGAACCAATCATCCAAGCTTGAGGGCTTGGGACACGGTGGAAGTCTCCCTCGAGCCCTACCCCTACGGCGGCCCGGGAAAGCATAGCCATTATTTCTGCATCCGATTCAGGCATTGCTACAGTCCCGCAGGAGAGCAGCACAGCCGAATCTTCCTCTCCAGAAAGTTCTGTCTCAACCTCCGATGCAGCAATCGACATCTGGTCGTTGGGAGGAGCGCCAAAGGATACGGCTGGTACACTCCTTGTAGAGGGCCCAACACATTCCATTGGCAGCTCAACTGTCGGCGGAGTGCCTCAACCGCCCGCGCTCTTGCATGTAAGTAACCCCTACCCTTGGCTGCCGCCATGAGCGAACTATATGAGCATAGGCAAACGGAACTCCGCCCCTTGAGGACGGAGCTTGCCCGTACTCCTAGATGATCATCTCCCGACTGAGAGATTACCATCCACAAACGCCACATCATCTTGCCACCTTCCCAGTCACGGGAGGGCAGCGATCGTGCCCATCACCCAGAGCCAGGTAAGACCGCATCCTATAAAACGCCCGGTTGATCTTGTCGATAGCAGAACACATTGTCTTTACAAAGATGTAACGTCAAGTTTGCCACGCAACATCGTCTTTAAAAAGACGCACCCCACCTTTTAGGGAAAAAGCTCTTTTCCTTTGCTATGCGCCAGGGGAGTGAATCACCTGCACACACAGGAACCACCACCACTGAAGCGCCGTACCGCCAACACGAAGAGCTCTCCAAGAGCGCGCTGACCTCTCTTCCTCAGTAGAGTAGTCAGGAGCAGAACGATGTGATTGCTCGGCTCCGAAGCGAAAAGCTGAAAATGCGCAGCATCTGCTGCCTACTTATACTCACGCTGTGATCAGCGGCAGCTTGATGCAATAATCGCATGCCAATGTGCATTGGCTCGTTTAGTTTACACTCTAAGTAGATTGGTCTCTCTAAGCGAGATCCCAATTCATCGGTCATCCGACGTGACGTCGAAAGTGACCGACTTAAAGGGAACATAAAATAGACCTTGGAAAAAAAATACTCATATCTAATACATTGTAAACACATTGAGTAAGCCAGAGAGAGTGTATGATTTTATACAGAGGTAATAAGGGGAATCGATTATGTGCATAAGTTCAGGGTTTGGTCCTGCTACTATAGCATTTTGAATCCCAGCTCTGTCATTGTGGACAGGAGCAATGATTATTAATTATATTTCCTCCAAATGTTATATTTGCCAATGATCTAGGGAGGTTTGAAGACTCCTTTAGACAGGACATTGCCTCATTGGACAATGAAGTCTACTGACCTAAAGAGTGCATGTTCAATAGAAATTTAGTTAGTGATGATATTAAAATAAAAATTGATGTGTGCGATGCTGAACTAAACTAAAAGTGGCTGATAAGTTGCCATGAACTTATTATGGCATTCTTGGAGAGATGATTTGGTTTACAAATGCTAATGCTGGTAATTAAAGGCAGAATGCAGTCATTCCCTTTCACAATTCTGCATCTGGATGCACTTAAAAATCTACTCAGCAGACTTGGAAAATATCAAGATGCTTAATGAAGTGGGTTCTCATAAGAGTTTTTAACGGGCAAATCTGTTGTATTTATAGTGTGTACTGTAGCATATAGAACGAGTTGTGTGTTTCTTTAACTTCAACTTTCTTCAAACATGCTTAAAAACTTTATATATATATATAGTATATATATACATATATAATATATCTCTTTTATTTTTTTCTAGATTACAATGTTCAACTTGATACAGTACCTAGACTCAGTAAAATATCTCAAAATGATGAATTTACCCTACAATAATTTTGGTCACGCATAAATATTTAGTGTTACTCTGTTATTCTAAGATTAAAATGGAACAAAAATGTTTTTAATGGATTTAAATTTTCAGTATAAGTTTCACTTTCAAATTAAAATTTCTATAATTCTCACCCCCTATGTCAGTCAAGATGTTTCCGTCTTTCTTTCTTCATCAAAAGATTAAAGGGGTCATGCGATGCGATTTCATTTTGGAGTGTTACAAGCTCTTGGTGCTAAAAGAAGATCTGTAAAGTTGCAAAGAAAAGTCTCAAATCCAAAGAGATATTCTTTATAAAAGTTAAGATTCAGCCACACCTACCTAAAACGGCTTGTTCTATCATGCCCCCACATATCTACATCACTATGTTGGAAGATTTTTGCATAATGCCGCCCAAATGTTCCCGCAAAGAAAGAAGGCGTAACTTTATTCCCGCTGTAGTATTGTTGCTGCCGCCATATCGAGATGCACTGTGTGATTCGTTTGTGAAAGCAAAACTACTTTGTTTGGTTTTTCAAAAGAGGATGATATCTGCTTCGTCCTGCCTGGAGCTGATCGTGCTGGTTGCTGAGGAAATACAACAAATTTGCGCTGTGGATCACCGGATCGACTTTCACCGTGGACGAAGCGGAATCAGCCCGGGTCGTCACATGTTGTTGCCGCAAGCCCTCCTGACGCTCCTTCGTCGAATCCGTGGGCCGCTCCGTGCTCAAGCCCGCCGCCTCTGCTCACTCTAGCCCTCCGGCTGTTCCTCACTCTAGCCCCCGCCCTCTGCTCACTCTAGCGGCCCGCCGCCCGCTCACTTCATTTGTGAAGCGAAACGAACTTTGTCGTCTTGGTCCTTCACAAAAATTATCACACCGGCTGGTGTTCCAGACACTTCCACAAACCCAAATTTCATCATGTGTGCAGGCACATTTCTGGACAGGACCGGACCTTTCTTGTGATCCTTGGGTAGAAGTAGACTACAAGGGCCTGCTGTTCTGACCACACAGACTGTAGTACTTTTTTATAGTAAAGAGTTTTTGTTATATTTTAGTATTAAGCAGTTTTTGGGAAGTGTAGGAGTAGGCTGTTGTTGGCATTGTCCCCGATCACAAGCAGACAGCCTTGATGTTTACCGCGCGCGATGCAACGCAACGTATGCGTAAAAAGACAGTATAAGTCATTATAATCCATAATTATGTCCCCACTGGATGCAACGAATGCCTCGTTTATAATGGGTTTTCATGTTTTTGAATCATCGCTCTGGCCTGACAGGGCATCATCATAATATGGTAAGGGGCATAAAATTTCCATCACACGCTTGAGGTATTCGGCCAATTGGATAGCTGTCCAATCAGAGCACACCTTGCTTTTTCAGAATGATGAGTTTTGTAAAAATCTATGTGTTTCAGAAAGGCAGGGCATAGAGTATAAATAATAATGTACAGTATGTGGAAATAATGTGTTTTTTGAACCTAAACCGCATAAACACATTTCATTACACCAAATACACAAAACAATGTACTTTTTAGCAGCATATGACCCCTTTAAGGGTTTTGATGAAAACATTCCAGGGTTATTCTCCTTATAGTGGACTTCAACGGCTACCAAACGGTTGAAAGTCAAAATTACAGTTTCAGTGCATCCCTGTTTTTCCAAAAAAAAAGGGGGGCCCTCTACACAATACCAGGCTGAGGAATAGGTCTTATCTACAAACAATCTGTCATTTTCAAAAAAAAAAAAAAAGTTTATGCTTTATAAACAAAAATGCGCACCTTGCACTGCTCTGCGATACGCGTCCATGACTTCACATAATACGTAATTACGTTGAAAAGGTCACGCTTGACGTAGGCAGTAGTACCGACTCAGTCAGTGTTTACAAATGTGGAGAAGGAGGACCGTTTAAAAGTTGTTGTATGTTCAATGACACATATTCAAATGTCTTTGTGTCAGTTTATCTTTAAAATGGTCACTTGTGTGCATATCCTGGATGTTTAAATCTTTTGAAACCTAACTCCAGCGCGTCAGCGTGACCTTTTCATGTATTACTTTACGTAGAGCAGTGCAAGTGCATTTTTGTTTATAAAGCATATACTTTTTTTTTGTATTTAGAAAATGACCGATAGTTTCACTAGATAAGACCCTTATTCCTCATCTGGTATCATGTAGAGCCCTTTGAAGCTGCACTGGAACTGTAATTTTGACATTCAACCGTTCGGTAGCCGTTGAAGTCCACTATAAGGAGAATAATCCTTGAATGTTTTCATCAAAAACCTTAATTTCTTTTCGACTGAAGAAAGACATACATGAACATCTTGGATGACATGGGGTTGAGTAAATTATCAGGAAATATTTATTCTGGAAGTGAACTAATCCTTTAAAGAAAGTCTGGGGCATGGGGGGTTCACAGTGATGCCAAAGAAAAACCATGTTGAATTCCCCCCCCCAAAAAGATTTCACATACACATTTTACAAAAGAAACATTTTTAGTTGAAGAAGGTTTAGAATGTTTATTTTTAAGAGTGTACAAGACATCTATACACACAACCTACAGATATTCATCTCTGGATTGAATAAGTTAACGTCTGTAAAATGTGTAATTTATTACATTTTTTATTCCAAGGTTAAACTATAGCATTAGTTGACTTTGTGATTAAAATATAGACTTTGTTTTGTTTATTCATTGTTGTTAGTTTATGTAACAAATGCAGACAGAAGTAAGCATGAATAATAATGTTTGGTATGCAATGAGTTGGCACCGTTTAGCTTTATTAAACTATTATTGAAGCATCTGCCAGTACCATTTAGTGACATGCAGTTAATGTAGTTAACAAAGATCAACAGTGCAGCAGAAACACCTACTGCTCTGGTACACAATGCTTTATACTCAAAACACAATCACTACAGTCAAATAGCTGTCAGCAGCATGATTTATGTCTCCCATCAGGTCGAGATAAGAGTCATTTCACATCACATTGTTCAGGTCTATAGTCTCAGTTTTCCCTCCAGCCTTTACTTGTGTGGTTTCATTCCCAAAATGGCTGCAGGTACTTTATCCATTACAGTCGCCCACAACACACACCTGACTCAGCAAATGTCTCCTGACGAATCCAGCTAGCGGCATTTTACGCTTACCACATCCAGATTGGCTAATAGCGGCCTGAGAGGTGCTGTCAGGATATCGGCCTCTCAGAAAGGCTAAATTGTTGCTCTCTTGGGGTTTAAAATAACTTTAAACTGGTATTTCTGCCTTGTCTTTGCAGCATCCTCTTACTTACCGTCCAAAGTGCTAACATGAGTGCTAGAGTGAGTGGCAAAATCAACATTTTTCTCAGGGTCAGACCAACATAATTATAGTGTTAGTTAAAGGCTATGTTAACAACAGTGGATGTTAATGGGACACTGTGCCGGAGTCACATGCCCTGTCAGTAATCCTGCCCTGCTTTTTCTTCCCCAAGTGGAAATGAAGCCCAAGAATGAATGGTAATTTTTAAATGGTATTTGTGAATATGGTTGTTGGTGGGCCTTGAAGCTAAAGACAAATTATGAAGTATGGAGAGGATCTTAATCAGTTATTTTCTGGGCAAAATTGCGGCTAATGAGCAATGATTCTGATTAATGTACTGTATAATGATTATTTTGTTAATTGTAAACTGTAATTGCCTCGCATTTTCCATCACAAAGCCATTTCACCCAATGAGGTCTGAGTAAAGAGCCATGCAGGATTCAGAGAAATACCACTTTTTGGCTCATTTGTTGGCTGGTGTTGAAATCTGAATCATTTTTGTAATTTTTTTTTTGAGAATGAATATGTTTTTTTTATTTTTTTATTATGTATTCACTCTCTGGACTCTCAAGATAATCGTGGTAATTAGATAAGAAATCATTCGCACAAGGCTTGTGAGATCCCGAGGGGGAAGTTCAATCATATTAATCATATTGCAGATCCTGATTAAGAGGCTGGTGAACTGTGGGTTACGGGAAGCAAGATAATTTTATAATGCAACCTCCAGGTCATACAAAACAACAATACATTCTACTGCTGCTGCTGTTTTGGATAATGAAAATTTTTGTTTGTGCTTTTCAATTAGACTTAATAGTTTAATAATCTCAAAGACACATGGATGCAGTGCATCCTTTTGCAAGCACACATGAAAGTGACTGTCATTCATGACTTCATAGTCACGTCTGACTCTAATTAATACAGAGTGACACCTACAACACCTTGCTGATCTTTCTCAGAGGAGAATGAAGTGTGAGAACACTAATGAAACACTAACATCCTGTATGATGTTATGGTTGGCTTTTTGCTCTTCCTCAGCATGCATTTAAAACCGATCCAATAGATTTCTTTTCAGTTTTGCATATAAATAAAGCCATTTGTCACATTGCAGACACTGAGAGCCCTTCACGTTCAAAGGGGAGCCCTCTCTCTGAGGTATTTAGATTTCCCATCTGGCTCTTCTGGGTGATGGCTGTGTACTGCAGGAACAGCTGGCGGCCCACCTGTCCCCCCACCCCCAACTCAACTTCTGTGAGAGATGAGAATAGAGAAATGAACAGTGCTTTGACTTATAAAATTGGACTTTTGTTGTGTTTTTCATCCCTCATGTGCTCTGTGTGACCAAGTTTCCCTCATGTTTGATTGTGTCATTTAGTTCAGGTGTTTGTCATTAATTATCTTCATTTGCTCCCGTATTTAAAGTGTAGTCTGTTCTGTCTTCCTTTGTCCGGTATTGTTGATGTTACCATGTGTTTTAGACCCTCTTCTTCGTGTGGATTACCATTAAAAGGATTTGTTGTTATAATCTTCGTCATGCCTTCGTCTCCCTAACAGCAGTATCGTGACAGTTGTCATATTTCAAAATGTTTTCAAAACAATTGGAAGCCTTTCACAGATGTATGTGAGCAGGTGGCTGAAGAAGATGGATGCTAGATTTAAGAATGACAGTTGTGGCTTGTCAGAAAAGAGTCAGAATTTAAACAATACAATTGCATGTATTTACAGTTTTTTTAATTGCTTTGGTACTATTTTCACAAGTAAGGTGTATATTTTCAAAACTCTTAGTACTAATATCTCAACAGATCATCAAAGGTGCACTTATTTTCCCCAAACATTTCAGCATATTTTCAATGTGTTAGTACAATACACACAATCGCAAAATATCATTTTCACTACACAAAATAAGTGTTTCATCTATATAAATGTTTCATTCACAGTAACTGCCTTTCATAAAGCTATTACTATCAAACTTTTCATTAGCATGACTTCTCATTCACTTTAATACATTTGTCTGTTATTTAATCTAACTCATCTTAATGGTTAATCAGTGAATCATTTGGTGCATCTATAGATATAGATTCAATAGTTATTTCGTTTCTATAGAATGTGATTGCAATTTAGGGATAACCAAATGCACTGAATTATCACTAAAAGTGATTTATCTAAGATGATAACCACTATTTTGTAAGGGTGTGTGTGGTTCAGGTAAACCCTATTGTATGGGGACAAAATGTCCCCACAAAGATGGCAATATCTGAAATCATTGTCCTTTTTTGGGTCCAATTTTTTTTCATAAGGTAGGTTAAGGAGTAGGGTTAGTGTAGGGGGAGACAGTATAAAACCCATTACTCCTATGGAATGTCACCATAATGATAGGAAAACCTGTGTGTGTGTGTGTGTACCTACTTACTGTGACCATATTTTGGGGACAAATTGGTACCCAGAAGTAAGCAAAACTGACTAAATCACCTAAAACCTTTTGAGGACGTCCTCGTTTGTAATAAGAGATTGATCAGAGATGTATCAGAAGAAGGGAGACAGATGACATCAAATACAGCATTTTACATTACATTATACCATGTGATACTGTATATAGAAGCATTACCATGGTAAATACTGCACATTACTGTAACTCACTCACATTAAGTCATATGGCACAGTGAGGATATTTACTGCATTGACAGTAAACTCTGTTCTAGCACAAAACCTAATGGCCATGTCATACCTTCATCACACCTTTTGATAACACACTGGATAAATACATTTACAAAACATTATTGATTTTATGTGAGATATGCAAGTTAGGTAATGTAAGTGTATTTTCTAACATGACAATTATTGCCTTTATTACTGTAATTATTTCAGCAACGAAGGGGATTTGAAACATGAATCTTGTATTGTTTGCTCTTGAATGAACTGATTGTTAAAAGTACTAAATTGAATGAAGATCATACTGTTGTGATTTGGTGATTAATTAAAATGTTCTCAATACATATCACAATGATCTTGTGTTTTGAAACGATGATTATGTGGAATGAAAATATGCGCAACTACAATGCAATCATGAGATCTCTGCACTTCAACCATTTTTGGCAGGTCTAGTGAACAGTCCTCTTTGGTTGAAACTATCTATATTATTATATTTCATATGAAGCATGGACTTTATTCAAGCTACGAAAACAAACTTGTTCATTATATTGGCCATAAAAGCCTGTTGTATAAAATATATTATTTTTAATATTTTGTATGAAGGTTGAATAAACTATTCCGTAAAAAACATACTATGGGCAAATCAAATGCTCACTTTTTAATTGTATTAATTGCATATGAACATATATAACAACAAGAGAAGTTCAGCATTGCAAATAAATGCCATCAGTACACAAGATTACAAGTACAATAAAAATTAGCCAGAGGAATAAAGAAAACATTTTAAAAAATGAAGACGGTACAAATTTGCAGATAATATTAGAAGTCATGAGAGCTTTTTTTGTTTTACATTTATACACCTTATTGCAGTATCAAATGCTCACTTAAGTGAAAATGTTCAGTAATCTTTCTGCAGGTTACGCCGTAACGCCTTTAGGCGGCGACTGTCGTTTGTTTATTATGAACGAGTCATTACATTTCTTTGCATTCAACCGATTCGTTAAAAAAACACTGATTCATTCAGAGACCAAACAAACGCCACTGCTCAGAGTGTGATCTTTTGTTTTCGTTTTTTGTTGGCAGAACAAAAACCTTAAAAGTAGGTGGCAGTATTATGTCTAAAATGTAAGTGACTCAATATTAACTTCTTGTTTGAACTGTTAACTGTATGTTAGCGTTTCCACTGGTTTCTTGTTTGTTGAACTGTTTTTAGTGTTCCAAATATCAGCATGGTGATTACATGCTTACCTTGAGCATTTGGCTTTTATATGTATTTGGATGGTGGCGTTATGTTGAGTGCATATTTTAAGAGGGAAAATGTAGGGTGAAATCACTTACCTTTAAATAGTAGACTTGTATGAACTATTCTCTAGGCAAGGATTATTCTCTGTGTTCAAGAATTAAAGAATGAAGATTACTAAAACAGTGCTTTAATAGCTAGCCTACACTAAGTCTGCAGTTGTGCCCATTAGCCTATTGCTGTTGTATTTTTTAGAGATTTTTTTTTTTTACTCAATCCAGTTTTTTTTTCTTTTTTTAAAATTTGAATAGAAATCAGTTTGAGAAACATTTTTTTTTCTGTCTTTCACAGTTATCAATGATCCCTCACTGACTTGAGGGGGTAGTAAACCCAAAAATGCAGTCATTGTTGGTCCAAAGCTCCCATGCTGTTATTTTTCCTTGGAAAACAAACATATAGCCTATATTTTTAAAATAGTTACGCAGCTCTTGCCACACAATAACCTTTAAATGGATATATATATATAGAATCTATAAAATTCATACAGGTTTGGAACAATATGAGGATGAGTAAAATGACAGTATTTTCAACACTGTGGAATATGTCATGGAATACATCATTTACTGAACTGTTTCATTTCATCCAGAAATGAAATACAACTGCAATGTTGCTCAAGGTGTGTGATAGTTGATCAGAGACTTTTTGTAGATCAAAAATAGACTAAGTAACTGGCTATTTTGGTAACTATTTTGCCTGATTACTGGCCTCACTGTGGCTGAATCACAGTCGTGATGATATTTGGGATAACAGCATTCTTTCTCATGTTATATTTGTGCTATTGCTCAATTACCATATCATTTACTTTTCCTGCAGTGTAATGTGGATGTTTAATTTCATCTAAACTTTATGGTAGATTTGTCATTTAATGACAGCATTAGTCCGTGCAAAATTGCCAGGGTCATTCTTTTCTACAGATATAATTACATTAGAAAAGCAATAAGACAGTGATGATTGTGGATGCCAGGTTTCCATGGAGTCTTTCTTTTGTTGGGGCAGACAAAGATTAGATATTTTATTTGATGTTAAGACAGCGGGAGGGAGAGAGACAGCTCAAAGACATCTCTTTTGTTAGTTTATTCCAACTAATCAATTTCTGCAATGATATTAAATAGCACATGAAACTCTTTAAATAATAATGATGATTATAGATGACAGAAAATAATGACTCAGACATGAGAAATGGACTTGTATAGATACTAAATTAGTATTAACTGTTACAAAAGCTAATATGAATAAATTTTTCTTGCTGTTGTTTTATTACCATAGCATTGATGATTCAGTGTTTTCTTTCACTTTAAGTTGCAGAGGTCTGCAAAACTAATGTTTCTTGTTTATTGTTCAGGAGGGCAAAACATGGCAAAATACTAACTTTATTACAAAAACAGGACCGCAATACTTACTGTAAGTATCTAATATTCTATGGTTAAAGGTGCTTTTGTTTTGGTAAAAACCTACATAAAGAAATAAGCAGCATGTTTAGAAGTAGTATTAATATAATGCACAATTAAGTAAGATGAAGACTCCATATATTATCTAGAAAAAAAATGTTTATTCATGTGGTTGCATATACCTAGGAAATTATTCCCCTTTTATTGCGGGAAAATCACTCGTTAAATGGGTCATATGATGCTTTTTTTAAAAGATCATTATTTGATGTAACAGAATATGCTGACATGCTTTAATGTTCAAAACACATTATTTTTCAAATACTGTACATTATGGTAGGTCCTCTATGCCCCGCCTCTCTCAAAACACGTAGTTTTCAACAAAGCCCCCTCCTTTGACAAGCGCAGTCTGCCCTGAATGGCCAAAGACAGTGGGGCAGCCAACTAACGGTTAGAAAAGATGATCCACTTTGATGTGACCATGTCTCTATCTCTCTCTCTCTCTCTATTCTCTCTCTATCTCTCTCTGTCTCTATCTATTCTCTCATCTCTCTCTTACACACAACACACACACACACACAAACACAATGCGCGAAAAACTCTGCATTTGAACAGTCAATAGCAAATACTTAAATTAATAACAAAACAGTAGCTGATTCAGAAGCACCAGATTGTAATAGCAAAGTCAGAATTACCTCATCTCCTAGTTTCACGAAACGGTCGTCCATAAAATTAATTGCTGTTCTGTTGTAAGTAATCTTAAAAATTCCCAAATGCATCTACTTTCGGAAGGCCAAAAAAAAGTACTTTTGCTTTCGCCTAGAAACACACACAGCGTCTCCCTGACATGGCTGCCTCAACACTAACTGCGGTTACTGAAACAACGCCTTCTTTCTTTGCATGAACATTTGGGCGGCATTATGCAAATATTTCCACATAGTGAGGTAGATATGTGGGGGGTGTTAGAACGAGCCGTTTTAGGAAGGCGTGGCTGACTTAACTTTGATAAAGAATGTCTCTTTGGTTTTGAGACTTTAGTTTTGCAACTTCAGGGATCTTATCTATGCAAAATCAGCTTGTAACACTCCAAAGAGAAGGGAAAACTTAAAATCGCATCATATGACCCCCTTTAAATAAATGACCACAAAAATGCTCCCTGATAATTCACAAATTCAAGTGAACTTTCCACCAGAGGCATCAGTGAGTATCTCTGAAAAACCTGAGAACGCCACAATCTCCAGCCTGACCATTCATAATATTTCGTGTCAGCCTGTAACAAATGTGTCTCCGCTCTGAAATAGCAAATGCATTTCAGCATTGTTTGAGCATTACTTCTTTCTCACCCTGACACCGGCCGTCTCGTGTGATGCTATCTGTCAGTAACTGCTATTACAGGAATGATTGGTGTCACTGGAGTTGCTATAAATCAAACTGATGAGTTCTTGCCTGAATTTTGCCAGTGAGAGTTTGATTTCTCTCCTCTTTTTTAACCTAGAGCCACAAGTGAAGAATGACTGGATTATGTTAGTCAATAAACTCATCCTCTCCTAATGGATTTAGTTTGTTTAGTGTATAGTGTGAATATATGTCCATTAGTGCAACAAACACACAGTGCCAGATGGACTTCAATCTAGTGCACAAGAGCCTGCAGGTGACTTGTGATGAAAGTAATTACATGCAAAAGAGCTGTTGTTTTTTTCATCATTAACATATGGAAATATGACTGCAATACTACATTAAATTCAACAACAACAATGATCATAATAATAATAATAACTTTAAAAATTGAGAAATGGCTTGGCTTAAATGTTTAAATCAGTGTTTTAATATTATTTAAAAAATCTGAGATCCACTAGTGAGCAACGCCTCATGGTACCATCACAGAGAGGCTCAAAATCACTTTCCAGAACATTCTCGTTCACCATTCCTGGCTGGTGGAATCATCTTCCCACCCCTATCCGGAATGCTGAATCCCTGACGATTTTCAAACGACAGCTGAAAACTCACTACTTGACTTCATCCTAAATAAAAAAAATTAAAAAACGTTGTCTTTCTCTTTATTTATTCCTTCCCTTTCTAGATTGTACTTATTTGAACAATGCCTAAAAACATGGTATTACAAGCACTTCCTGTGTCTGTTTGCTTCTATAAGAAGAATCACTTTATGCATTCCCCAATTGTAAGTCGCTTTGGATAAAAGCGTCTGCAAAATGAATAAATGTAAATGCAAATGTTTATTTCAGATCAAAACACTGGAGATCATTTAAGCAGGAGAGAACACTTTTTAAGGTGTGTGGGACGTTTCAGATTGTGGTGCCCAAAATAAACGTATCTAACTTTAGGTCCTCTAATGGTGGAAATATAAAGATACCAAGTTTGATTACAGATTTTGTGTATTATTTTTCTTAAGAACAAATTCTTTTACATGTAAATTTCTAAATAAGCAAAACAGATTCTAAGACCTGAAACATTCCGTTACAAATGCTCACTCTTTAAAAGCAGATAGACACAGACAGCTGTCTCAAGGAAATGTTCTCTTCAGAGTAATGTCTGTAGTTCAGAGGCTCACACATACCTGACTCAGTGCTGACAGGGCCAGTGAAGGTGAAGACTCGTCTGGAGAGGCGTGAGTAATGAAGCAGCTCATGTCTGACATTGTGCCAAGAATGAAGGAGAACAGAGCAGACAAAATCCATCCATTGCAACGGTTCCGAGAGAAGATTTCAGGAGAATCTTTCCATTTCACTACAGAAGGTTTGGGTCTAGTGGTAACTCAACACCTCAGAGTTTGACTTTTTTGACTTTGACAAATAAAAGAGTATATGAATCAAATGTTGGTTTGACAATATCGCTAAGTGCTCTGGATGATCGGTAAATGTATATATAGTCGACACTGCAGAATTTATTCAGTTTCGTGCAGAAACAGAAGCTTTTTAATGCATAATTCTGAGCTATAGTACACCATTTGAATTACATCTATCAAATCAGAATCTCAACCTCTGAATTTTGTATTTACAGGAATAATGACCATAGGGAAAGTACCCAAGAGCTCAAGATCATTGGACATCGGATAGGATTGGTATACAGCCTTAAGCAGTCATATTCTTCATTGTGGTGAGATTGTATCCGTTTCTGAGAGCGATATAAGAGATCTTGAAATATTTAACATCCTGCAACCTTTGAGACTTTACAATAAATAATACATTTTTCATGGTTCTTCATGTTTAGGAAGGTGATGTTTAACCAGAATCAGATTTGTATGGCTGAAAAAAAGTGTCAAAAATGGCCTTGTAATTTAATAGCGATTCAGTACAGACTCATAACTTGACATCCGACAAGAAAAAGCTCAGGGTGAAGACCTTAAGGGAGAGTCTATTGAGCTTTTAGATAAATGAGAACTGAATGCATTTATGCAGATGGTGGAAATAGTGCCGTCAGTAGAAGGCAGGGCACATGAATCATTTTTTTTTATTTTATATTATGCACATGAATAAATACCTTGAAGCTCAATGCAACTTATACTTGCTAAAGTGTTTTTGCACATAGGTTATTTTTAATAAATATTAATTAAATAGTGTATAATGATTCTGTAATTGGACAGTCTATCACACAATAACTTCAGTAATGCATTCTCTAGAGACTCTTGTCACATTGAAAATCTATTTCCATCACAACCACTGCAGAAGAAAACAGGAACTAGCATGTACTGTTGAAGTCCTCATATGGTGATCAGATATAGAGTGCGTAATTCTAGCATCTTTGTGGCGGTGAGATCGTGAATCTTTTTGCACTAATTAGACCACAAGCATATTTATTGCACACAATTGATGCTCAACAAAGCATTTAGTATTGATCCACGTAACATGAAGTAGTGCAAATATAGAAAAAAACTGTTACAGCTTATGAATAAGATCAATTCATTGCAAACTGCAAGGGAAAAAAAAAGAGTGGTCATGCATTTGCTTAAACAAACCACTTTATGAGCAATACGTTCTATACGCATTATCTGATAATGTCAAGCATAGTGCTTGGTTAATAAATACTTGATAAGGAGATAATGAAGTGCTGATGACTGCACTTCTTCCTGAATGCTTCACAGTGCAGATCTTTCCTATTTTGACCCATGAGAAAATGGACATCTGAACTGAGAGGGTCAAACTTTAAATATTAATGTCATTGTCACTGCCATTGTCCCTGTGAAGTTGTTTACTCTTTATGCGATACCTGCTTATCAATCTTTGCATGTGTAGCGAATCAGCTCATGGGAAATATGAATAATTAACCATAACTAGTTATGATTAACTATTCATATATTAGATACACTGTAGATATTTAGCTGACCACTCAGGGTCAACCGTTTGTAAATTCTAAGAACGTAATTCCTGTTAAGGGAAATAACTTTCTTACTGTACAATTCTACAAAAGCTTGTAGCGTAAATCTGCATGATTAGTGACTCCGGTTATGAGCAAACAATGAACACGTCAAGTGTGATACAAGTAAGGTTTTATTAACTACATAAACACTTAAACTAGTCTAACATACTACATAAACACATAAACTGGTCTAACATCCTACATAAATACTTAAACTAGTCTAACATACACATAGATACACACGCATACAGTTGGTATAGGAATGGGTTAAAGTTTAACTCAGTACAGAAAGATGCATAAGGAATGGAATTTATGGAACCATTTGCATATTTAGCAGATCTACACCTGAGGGAAGCATCAGATTCTTAGTTCAAACACACCTCGTAAAAAGGTGTAACTGATACTTAACGCATCAATTAATAAGACTAAGTTTGATACTTGCGAGTCTCGGCTGTCTGAAAGAGATTCCTGATGCAATCTTAAGGCCCAAGATCTTGCTGAAGTTGGTTGATGCGAAAGAACCAGTTTTGAGTCAGAGAATTTTGATTGAAATGGAAAGGACAAGGCCGAAGAAAGGCCTGGCACAATGCTTTGGTATCCTGAAGCGTTTTTCTCACATCTTCATCTTAGCATCTGACAGAACCACCGACTGGGCGGGTCACATGAAATGCGGCCTTTAAAGCCTGCAAAGATTCACACCTCTCAAGATGGGCTTGCCCAATGAGAAAGGCTGAAATCCCAAGCGGGAGGTTGGAAATACTGGGGAGTTTTATGACTCTTTGTCTCTAAGCATGGTATTTCGCATATGTAATTCGCTTGGGTGTTGATGCACAAATTAGTAAAGATTCTTAGGACATCAATATGTTGCATAGGTATCAGCATGTAATATGCACTCTCAGTTAGATCATCCGAAGATGAATTCATAGAGACCAAACATGATATAGGTGAGGTTATATTAACTAGTGGTCTATCATAACATGCATAACACAGCATACACTACAACAGACAATATACAAGACCGTAATGGTATACACAATGACCAAAGGATATTGGTATTCAATCAAAGAAAGGTTTTCCTATGAATTAATTAGAGAACAGTCCATTTCTCTGGGCATTATGTGTCTATCCTATGAGGAAAATGAGGGAGTTTCTCTGCCCGCATTCCTTTAGGCAATAAAACCAGTGATATCAGCATTGGTTGCCATGGAACCAGAGGCCTGTTCTGCCTTTCTGAGGTGTTAGGTAATCGGGGCGGAAGGGTCCTAGACCATCCGTAATTGGCCCTTTGGTTAGGTGAGGGGGCGTTATATATTATTTGTTAAATATAACAAAAAGTTGGGTGTCTGATTGGTCCAAATGCTACAAGTGGGAGATGAGTCCTGACCACAACATTAAGCCATCTGACTGTTGCACAAACACACTTATCATCCAACTGTCTACCACCAGCTTTGAACTTCCATTGCATTGCCTTTGTGTTTTCATCGATCTGTCCACATTTTTTTCTCATGAGTATGAGCCTAGGTAAATGAGGTGACACTGTATTGAACAAGAATCTTGCACATCTGTGGTGATTTAGTTTGGGTCACTGGTTAGTTTAAGGTTGTTTAACCCACCTGCTGTTGATCTAGCCAGTGATGCAGTCAGCATGATTTGAGCAGGTGAGACTAAATTGAATAAGACTTAAAAAGCGCGGTGGAAAGTGATTTCAAGTACAGGCGTGATGTAGGCATTTGTTAAACAAATGACGTTAACAAAGTGGTTTTGTTAAAGGTTGGATACTTTAATATAAGGTATTTAAAAAAACGCTTCATGTATTGATTAATGGAATTTGAACATAATTAATTGATTTTTTGCACTACTTCCTGTTCATTCGTTCCATGTAAATCATTTAGTCCTCACTAAGGATAATGGAGTAGCAGTTGTGTGAGTCAGTGGGCAGGTGTTGTCATCCCATTTAAAGCCTATGGGTGTCACCAGCTGTCTAGTAAAGTAAGATGGATGAGACCCAAAAGTGTTTACAAACACCAGACTAAGGAAAAATATTAATAAATAAATGGTCCGCATACAGTAACTGAAGAGATAGGACAGCAAACACTTTGGGAAAAAATGCAGAACATCCAGCTCTATTCAGAGTTATGAGTGGTCAGTGACGCTGGTCAACTTCATCACAGTTTAAGTAAAAGACTGTCCTTCCATATTGGAAATCAGGGTTTTTTATTGACTTATTGTTACAATGACTCTTACTATAATTACAAAGCAAATGAGAAGTGTAAATATTAAAATGTATTTAAAAGTTAAAGGGGTCATATGCTGTTGCTAAAAAAAACATTATTTTGTGTACTTGGTGTAATGAAATGTATTTATGCGGTTTAAGGTAAAAAAAAAACATTATTTTCCAAATAATGTACATTATTCTTGCTCCTATATGCCCCGTCTTTTTGAAACGCGTCAATTTTTACAAAGCTCATCGGTATGAAAAGCGAGGTGTGCTCTGATTGGCCAGCTATCCAGTGCGTTGTGATATGGGCGAATACCTCAAGCGTGTGACGGAAAAATGTTACGCCCCTACCATACTGTAATGCCGTGTCCCGGAGCGACGAGACAAAAACATTAAAAACCCATTACAAACTAGGCATTTGCTGCATCCAGTGGGGACAAAATTACGGATTATAAATACTTATACTGTCTTTTTACGCGTTGAATCGTGCCGCGTAAACATAAAACCGTATGCATTTGTGTTCGGAGAAATGACAAACAACAAGCGTTAACTTATTCTACACTGCTCAAAACTCGCTTTTGAATCGTCAGTGGCAAATTCTTTATTTATAAAAACGTACTTACAGTGTTTGAGTCAGAACAGCCGGTATTGTAGTTTACTCTACCAGGATCAGGAAACGGTCTTCTATAAAATGTGCTGCACACATCTGTATTTTTGGGTTGAAGTGTTCTGGAACAGTGGTGTAAATACAACTTAACCACTGATTTAAAGTCGTGTCCTCTTTTGGAAGACCAAAAAAAGAGTTCGCTTTCACAATGAAACACAGCGTCACACATGGTGGCCTTGAGTGAGCGGCGGCCGGTGGCTAGAGTGAGCGGAGGCCAGCTTGAGAACGCCACGGCGGGAGGGTTGCGGCAAAACAAATGTGACGACTCCGGGCTGGACTCTGCTTCGTCCACGGTGAAAGCCGATCGACAGCGTGAAGTTGATGTATTTCCTCAGCGATCTGCACGGATCAGCTCTAGGCATGACAAGGCGGATATCTTCCTCTTTTGGAAGGCAAAAACAAAGTGTTTCACTTTCACAATGAAACACACAGTGTCTCACACCTGGTGGCGGCGGCAACAAACAATACTACAGCGAGAATAAAAGAATTTGCGTGAACATTTGGGTGGCGTTAATGCAAATCTTCCCACATCGTGACGTAGACATGTGGGGGTGTGTTTGAACGAGGCGTTTTAGGAAGGCTTGGACGGGTCTTAACTTTTTATAAAGAATATCTCTTGGATTTGAGACCTTAGTCTTTGTAACTTAATGAACTACACTGCTGTTTGGTTTCCTTCACGGAACTCGAGCTGCGTAGAGGCGCTTTGGGAACGCCCTTGGAACCGCGTTATGGAAGGACAGGGCACGTGTGTTCAATCCGTCCCATGGAGCCAGCGACGACGTCACGGCAGGGTGACGTAAGCACCAGAAAAAGATAAACCGAGCCTCCGGCCGGGCGCAAACTAGACTTGTGGACCTTCAGTAGCACTTGTGGATGTGTCTGTCTATTGTACTGTTGTCTGTAGATCCCGAACAAGCCAGCTCGTAATATAAAGAACAAATGAGAAC
Source organism: Sinocyclocheilus anophthalmus (assembly GCA_018155175.1). NCBI lineage: Eukaryota > Metazoa > Chordata > Actinopteri > Cypriniformes > Cyprinidae > Sinocyclocheilus > Sinocyclocheilus anophthalmus. The sequence continues at coordinate 5,791 of JADLZN010001827.1, read as the reverse complement.
GTCTATGGCGCGCGAACGAATTCAACCCTACTACAACGCGTGTTTCTCCTAGCCACGAATATATGGAAACGGCGGGGAACAAACACGATGTGTGTGCGAGACGAAACCTCTATGAAGGGGACAAAAAGCCTGCACTAGACACGCCGAAAGCACGGCACCTTCGAGCAGCTGATTGTCACAGAGCGAGAGCTCTCGCTGCGCACCCTCTCGCCCTCTCGCTGGCTGTGTTTGATGAGAGCTGACAGGCTCGCGATCCCGCTGGCAGCGGTCCCACGCACGAGCTCTAGAAAGAAGGTCCCCATTCAGAACCAGCGCAGACTGTGGTCGTGGGGATCGCGGGTGGATTTAGCGGAGGGATCAGAGACGGGCTCGTCCTTTTCTCGGTCCTCCCCACTCGCTCGTGGCTCTCTCTCTCGCTCGGGTTATTATCCCCCCCCCCGCAAGAGCGATGAGCGCCAGATAAGATAACTGAAGAAATTCATCTACTCTTCTCCAACAGGAGAAGAGAGGGGATGTGATGAGTGGTCCCTCGGTGTAGGAATGCGTGTGTGATTCGTGATTATGGGGGGTGTTTCGCGCCAAAAATAAAATATAGTTTGGCCAGCCGATAAATAGGACGCTCGTCCTAAAAGTAATTATGGAGTGTTTTCTGAATCCAGATCACAGTCTTCACGACGGGGGCCTTCCGTTTTCCCCGATCTCCATGCTGAGGTGTCAAAATCTTGGGAGAAACCGTACTCATCCCGTATAACAGCCCCACAGTCTCGAATTATTCAAAAAAACATCATGGGGCTGAATGATAAGGTAAATGGGGCGATGCCAGTGGTGGAGCAGAAGCTTTCGAGCTATCTCTCCCCATCCTAAGCATCGTCCCTGAAGGCCCCGAAGCCTCCCACCAGGCCCGTTAGGCTTACATCAAGTCTGGTTGGGAAAGCTTATAAGGCGGTAGGTCAGGCTGGCACATGTTTGCACACCATAGCGGTGTTACAAGCATACCAAGCTGACCTGCTCAGGGGTGGGGCTGCTGAGCGAGCAGCAGCCCAAGTCAACTCCAGCTCCTCATATGCCACGAAAGGCTCACAAAGAACAGAAAGAAGAAAGGCGACAAACGGAGCGTTGACCCCGCCCCTTGCCGGCTGGCTCAGTTGGGGTCTTCTATAATGAAAACGGATCTGCGGACCGTTATTTTTGTCTAAGAGGACCTCGGCTAAATGATCCTACCATTGTCAGGTCCCTGAGGGTAGCCCCACCTGGGAAGGAAAGGATAACACCTCAGTTTACGGTGCCCAATCCTCCTCAGTGCCCTCACGGAGGCTTATACCCCTGCCACCCTCGGTGCTTCAGGGCTCAGTGAGCTCAGTGAGCTCCAACGAGCGAAATTCCCAGCTGCCGCCCGGCAACGGTACGGCACGGGAGAGCTCGCCCCCTCAAGTAAGGGTGCTACAGCAGTCAGGTCGGTCGTTCCTTCAGTGCCCTCATGGAGGTTCATTGATACCCTGCCACCTCGGCACTTTAGGGCTCAGTAAGCTCCAACGAGCGAATTCCCAGCTGCCGCCCAGCAACGTAACGGCACGGGAGAGCTGAACCTAAAGTGAGGGTGGCCTTACCGCCCGATACAGCAGGCGGGTCGGTTGTTCCCTCAGTGCCCTCAAGGAGGTTCATTGATACCCCTGCCACCTCGGTGCTCCAGGGCTCAGTGAGCTCCGACGAGCGAAATTCCAAGCTGCCGCCCGGCGACGGTACGGCATGGGAGAGCTCGCCCCCTCAAGTGAGGGGGCTACAGCAGTCGGGTCGGTTGTTCCCTCAGTGCCTTCATGGAGGTTCACTGATACCCCTGCCACATCGGTGCTTCAGGGCTCAGTGAGCTCCGACGAGCATAATTCCCAGCTGCCGCCCGGCAACGGCACGGCATGGGAGAGCTCGCCCCTCAAGTGAGGGTGCTACAGCAGTCAGGTCGGTCGTTCCCTGCCGGTCATCCGCTTCAGGGCACCGAACGGGCTCCTCTAATAATACCAGACGCCAGCCTCGAGAGGCTGGTTCCCTTAGTAGATTTTCTGGTAGTGTGGAAACTTCTACCAAATATCTCAAAGTGGGTCCTGCAGATTGTAGAGAAAGGTGACAGAATCCAGTTCGGTTCTAGTCAGCCTCGTTTCAACGGGGTCATCCCCAAACTAGTGGGCCCCGAGCAGGCTCTGGAAATGGAACAAGAAGTAGATACTCTCTAGAGGAAGGGGGCCATAGAACGTGTTCAGCCTCTCTCGAGAGAGTCGGGTTCTACAGGGCCGTTACTCATCGTTCCGAAGAGGTGGGGGGGGCGGGGGGGGGGGGGGGGGGGGGGGACCCCTTTTCGGCGGCTTCAGGGGCTCAGTGGGCTCCGACGAGTGAAATTCCCAGCTGCCGCCCGGCAACGGTTCGGCACGGGAGAGCTCGCCCCCTCAATGGAGGGTGCTACAGCAGTCGGGTCGGTCGTTCCCCGCCGGTCATCCGCTTCAGGGCACCGAACTGGCTCCTCTAATACCAGAGGCCAGCCTCGAGAGGCTGGTTCCCTTAGTAGATTTTCTGGTAGCGTGGAAACTTCTATCAAATATCTCAAAATGGTTCCTGCAGATTGTAGAGAAGGTTACAGGATCCAGTTCGGTTCTCGTCCGCCTCGATTCAAAGGGGCTTCCCCACTCTAGTGGGTCCCGAGCAGGCTCTGGTAATGGAACACGAAGTAGATACTCTCTTGAGGAAGGGGGCCGTAGAACGTGTTCCTCCTCTCTCGAGAGCATCTTGGTTCTACAGCCGTTACTTCATCGTTGCGAAGAAGGATGGGGGGGGTTGCGTCTGATCTTAGATCTCCGTCTTCTGAACCGCGCTATCAAACGGCTTCGGTTCAAGATCCTCACTATCAAGCAGATAGTATCTCAGATCCAGTCCAAAGACTGGTTTGTTACGATAGATCTCAAAAACGCTTATTTCCATGTTTCCATCCTCACTCAACACTGGAAGTTCCTGAGGTTTACTTTCGGGGGCGAAGCATACCAATATAGAGTTCTTCCCTGCGGCCTGTCACTTTCACCCCGCACTTTCCCAAGTGTGGGGATGTGCTCTGGCTCCACTCGAGAAAACCTGCGCGCGCCTACTGCGACTCAATTATTATAGAGATTGGTTAACACTAGCTCCACGGAGAGATGGCGGCTCGACACGGAGATGTTGTTCTCGCTCACATGAGAGAGCTGGTGTTAAGACTAAACGCCAAGAAGAGTGTTCTTTCTCCACTACAGGGAACCACTTATTTAGGCATGGTGTGGAATTCTACCATGATGCAGGCACGTTTGTCTCCTGCTCGAATCAAGTCAATCCTCACGACAGTCACGAGGGTAAGAGCAGGCCAGTCACTCACTGTCAAACAGTTTCTGAGGCTGTTGGGCCTGATGACAGCAGCGTCCAACGTGATACCTTTTGCCTGCTGTACATGAGACCCTTACAGCGGTGGCTCAGAACCAAGGGATTTTCCACGAGAGGGAATACGCTTCGCATGATCAAGGCCATGCAGCGACGCTTACGTGCCTTGGACATGTGGAAGAAACATTGGTTCCTGGTTCAAGGCCCGACGTTAGGGGCTCCTTGTCGTCGCGTAAATGCTAACGACGGATGCCTCTCTCAAGGGCTGGGTAGCGGTCATGAGTGGCCACTCTGCCCAGGGTCTATGGGTAGGCCATCATCTCTTTTGGCACATCAAATGCCGGGAAATGCTGGCCGTGTTTCGTGCTCTGACACACTTCCTTCCAGACCTAAGGGGCCATCATGTGTTTGTCCGCACAGACAACAACTCGGTGGTCTCCTACATCAATCGGCAGGGTGGTCTGCGTTCGCACCCCTTGTACAAGCTGGTTCTCAGACTTGGTGTCCCTCCTCGACGGCTCCCCGCTGGAGATTCCGATCAGGACGGACCTCCTCTATCAGGCGGGGTGCGCATTTTCACCCCCGCCCCCCCCCCGGAGTTATGGAAGCTGTGGGCATGGCCCCTGAGGGGGCACAGATCCTAGCATCTGGTCTCTCAACTGAGGTTGTTGAGACTATACTCCAGTCCAGAGCTCCCGCCACTAGGAAACAGTATGCCTTGAAGTGGAAACATTTCACTTCATGGTGCGGACAGCGACTACAGCACCCAGTCAACTGCCCAATTGGTACAATTCTGGAGTTTCTGCAGGAGCGATTCTCCGCAAGGGTTATCTCCCTCCACTCTGAAGGTATATGTGGTGGCCTTAGCTGCTTACCACACACTTCTGGGTGGTTAATCATTGGGAAGACACCCACTTGCCTCTCGTTTCCTCCGTGGCACCCTGAGGATGAGGCCGGTACAGCGCACCAAGGTGACCTCATGGAACCTGGCTGTGGTTCTGGAGGGCTCATGCAATGCCCCCTTTGAACCCATAGAAGAAGTCGGTCAAGTTGCTCAGGCTCAAGACCATCTTTCTCTTCGCTATTTCCTCACTAAAAAGGATCAGGAATCTTCAGGCACTTTCTGTTTTGTGCCTGAAATTTGCTCCAGGCATGGTTAGGGCAATCCTTTACCCGAGGGCCGGGTATGTCACTAAGGTGCCCACTTCTTCACCAGGGACCATAGTACTTCAGGCATTCTGTCCTACTCCGTTCCAGGAAGTAGGCCAAGAAAAGCTTAATCTGCTCTGTCCAGTTAGAGCACACAACGCTTACGCACACAGAGCTGCCCCTTGGCGTAAGGCAGATCAGCTATTTGTTTATTTTGGTCCGCCAAAGAAAGGATCTCAGGCGACCAAGCGGACTATGAGTAGGTGGGTGGTCGAGGTCATCTCAATAGCCTACGAGTCCTCTGGCCTCCCGTCACCTATGGGGGTAAGAGCGCACTCGACCAGGAGTATGGCGGCCTCCAAGGCTTTAAGCTTGGGTGTGGCCTTGCAGGACATTTGTGCTGTTGCGGGCTGGTCCTCTCCACACACTTTGTCCGCTTTTAAAACCTAGACCTGGCATCTACCCCAGGTTCCCAAGTTCTCTCTGCGTGATGTGCTCCTAGGATACACACACACACAGGCAGGGACTTGGTAGTATGTCGCAGTGGGTATTCTCGTTCCCAAAGAGACTCGACGCAGCTCGAGTTCTTGAAGGGGAACGTCTCTAGGTTACGTAACCATGATTCCCTGAGGGAACAAGGGATCGCTGCGTCTCTTTGACATACTCCAGGCAATCCATGCAGGCGTACTTCATTCGAAGCTGGGTTTCGCCGGCCCGGATGCGTTTAATGCTTTTTGGTGCTTAAGTCACCCTGCTCGTGACGTATCGATGCCCATTGGACGGATTGTGACAAGGCGTGCTTCAGATGCGGCACGCAAAAGGCGTTCCAAAGCGACTCGAGGCAGCGTCTCGTTCCCTCGGGGGACCATGTTTACATACGTAACCTAGAGACGTTTTCTGTATCAATCAGAATTCATTAAGTTGGTAGCATTGTGTTGGAACTTGGAACATGGTTTGTAGCTGGTCTAAGATAGTTAGACCTTAAGTTGTCTTATCCGGTCTTTTGTAAATAATTGGATAAAAGCATCTGCTAAATAAATAAGTCAAAATGTGGATGTCTAGCCATGTGGTTAGCTGGTCCTTTATACCATCTCAACCAGCTGTTTAACATCAGCTTCAAATGTTCAAGCTGGAACATGATTGCTTGTCAGCCAGCTAATCGCACCAACAAATAACCAGCTTTTACCATCTTAGACCAGCTGGAAACCAACTACTATGTTCTTAAACATCAACAGGCAGTGTCCTGGTGGAGCTG